>OZ025265.1:29117317-29717317 GCA_964019135.1 Arenicola marina
AGGCGGTAAAGACCAGGGTTGTTATGGTATCGGGTTACGGTGGAGGGTGTTGGGGGTGTATCTATTGGGCGGTATGGACCAGGGTTGTCATGGTATCGGGTTACGGTGGAGGGTATTGGGGGTGTATGTATTGGGTGGTCAGGACCAGGGTTGTCATGGTATCGGTTTAGGGTGGAGGGTGGTGCGGTATATCTATGGGGCGGGTAAGCACCAGGGTTGTTATGGTATCGGGTTAGGGTGGAGGGTGGTGCGGTGTGCCTATTTGTCGGTCATGACCAGGGTTGCTATGGTATCGGGTAAGGGTGGAGAACGTTGGGGGTGTATCTATTGGGCGCTCAAGACCAGGGGTGTTATGGGTCCCAGCACTAATTTCTAGAAATGCGCGACGCATTTTCCCTATCAATTTGCGCAGCGCCGCCCTGGCGAGCGAGTGTGAAAATGCGTTGAGGACGTAGGCGACAACATAGATATAATGGAGCCCTAGCGGAATCAATCGAAGGCAGAGAGTGACGGGTTGCCTGAAGACAACTGTGCAGTGGTGTATTGAAAGGTAGCGGGTTGCTGGGTAGGGCGGCAGGTTAGCGGGCCACTAACGGCGGCATCAGCCTGACGCCTGTATGTAGGGGTTGTAGGTAAGACTGTGTATCCCCACTGAGCCGGGGGGTTACAACGCTGTGATGTGGCGCGGGGGGCCATATCATGTGGGTATAGGGTAATATAGGGACATCCATGAGTGGCTGACGTTAACCGGGAGAGGAGAGGAGGAGCAGACTGGGGACAGTGCCGGGAAAGGAAAAGAGGAGGGTTGGGTTGGCCAAAGTGGGGATGAGTAAGAGGAAGGAAGGAGAGAAAGGTTGAGAGAGGGGGACAGAGGGGGAGAGAGGGAGCGAAAAAAATACTTAGACGTGACGTATGTGGCTTAGATCATCAGGTTGGTTGGTTGGTTGTATATTCATGACCTTTAACCACTTTTGGTCCTATCGCGTCAATACGTCATTTGCAGAAGGAAGGGTAGAGCGGAGCCATGTCCCAGGGGTAAAGTCCTACTCTTTGCCAAGAAAGACATGGGATCTTATCCTGCGACCACACAGACATGGCCACAGCGGGGCGCGAACAACCGATCCACGTGCCGTTAGGCTCTCAGGTGGCCAGAGAACGCTCTAACCCAGTGAGATACCGGGCCAGGGAGAGAGCGAGGGAGACACAATGAACGTGAGACGCATTTGGCTTAGATCATCAGACGGTCGTCCCTTGGCGCCAATATGCAAGATGGAAGTAAGTTAGTTTGGTTGAAAAGTAAACTGTAGGACGTCGCCCAAGGTCCCGATGAAGCGATGAAACATATGCATCTTGCCAAGTGGGGCTGTCCACCCTATATATGACACCATATACGTGTAACCAAGCAGCCAAACGAACCAGTTTCTGCGTACCTGATGTTAATCTACGTTGGTGTAACATCTACATTCATCTAATATATGTTGATACTATAATAAAACACAGAGGTATAGCTTGGATATTTCACGCGATAGAGGGTTGCTCAGAAGAAAGTCGAAATATTAAATTAAGGCATCGAGAGCCATCGAGAGTAGGTCAGTCAGTGTGCTGCAAATGAGTGAACAGAATCTGCATCCATGTGCGCGAAGTGTATTGCCCTTAAGCAATAACATTACGGGCCACGCGGTGCCGTTCCACTTGCCCCGTAATGGGTCCGATCGACTTGGGTGTCATGCAAAAACTTCACGTCGCGTCGCACTTTTGTCGGTGAACTACATTAAGGTCTAAGTTATAAAGAGTCTTGAAGCTGAGGAAATCGAATTGACGCATGCGCACGAACGAACCAAGCTAGCGGTTCCGATGTTGTGTCTTTGAAGTTTTGTGGTGGAAAAAAGTGAAAGAGGGGGATGGGGTGGTGGGTGGGGCAGGTGGCGCCGAGTACCGGGGTGGGGGGTGGGGAGGTGCAAGATTCACCCCGCGTAGGGATGAATCATTGGGTGGACATTAAGGCGCGGTCGGCCACCTAAGCAGAAGCAGATTTTTTTCTTCTGTTGGAGCGTGATGCATGCAGTAACTTGGAAACGACCGGGGCCGAATATTTTCGCCAAAAAATAGGACATTAGCTTGGAGCTGGGCGACAAATTCGGCCACCGCCGTTCGAACTTACGTGCCCTGATCAGATCTGAAGGCATCTCCAGTGTAGTGGCTCTCCCAGGGTACGGAATCAGGTCAAGGTCATGCGGCTTATTTGCAAGGGCGAAGAGTTAGGATGGAATAAAACGGGAAAAATCCCGGTAGCAAGATGCAACAGTTTTTCATTTTGAAATGTTCGAACTTTGGTAATGCGGTTTATTTATAGGTGAAAATAAACTTGTGGAATTTGTCAAATATTGTAAGTGTTTGGATGGTTGAAATAAAAGGTCCACGTTTTAAAACATGTATTCACATATCGGAAACTTCCCGATATGTGAAATGTGACGTTTCGTGACGTCGCTCTAACTTTAGTAATAAGTATTATGAAGATGATGTAAAACAAGACGCCAAATTCTCCACAGAGAATGTATTCCCCACTATAGGATGTCTGAAATGTAGCAGTGGTTTAGAGGGCGGAAATGAAACGTTTACGTCTCAGAGCATTTGAACCCGATACCGGAAACACAGCAATAGCTAGTATGACGTCATCAGACATATTCTGGACTGGTTTTGGTTTTTCAAGTGAAGAGTATCTACATATCTAACCCCAAGTAAAGTAACGTTCCGCATTACGTCATATGCTCTCCTATCCGTTACTATGGTTTCCATTCGGTCATTACATGCGCCACAAATGGTCTCCATTCAAACAGGGTTACCTACGTGTTCCCTTCAGCAATGTGAACAATGTGACTTCTGCCATGGCTCGGTGTCAATCCCGAGGGCCAACAATTAAATGTAAAGTCCGCAACATCGCATATGACGTCATATAATATGACATCGGATATGACGCTACATAATATGACATCGGATATGACGTCATACAATATGACATCTCGGATATCTATGACGTCATATAATTTGACATCGAATATGACGTCACATAATATGACATCGGATATGACGTCATATACTATTACTGCAACATATATTTCGTGATGGCTTTCTGCAGTGCGCAAACTTTATGATTCAGTCACCTATCCAGCTCGCCTTGTCCCGTGATTTAAAATTTTATTTTAACAAAATGGATCGCCTTCTGATTCCCTGTAATGCATAGGGGCGTGCGGTCTACCATTAGTAACAATGGAAACCCGGGAAGATTTATGGGACACATCAGCCATACAGCAGAAGAAACAGATACCGCGGGAGATACATTAACAAGGAGCAATGTGGAAGTCACTGGGAGGCTGGGAGGGAGGGAGGGAGGGAGGGCGGGGGCGGGGAGACGCATCGATTCACCCTGTGGGAGGTGGTGACGTCTCTTGATGCAGATTAATGGAGTAGTACCCACTCGGCACTACTGTTAGATAAAGAGGAATAGGCAAATATGAAAACGTGGCCATAGTAACTGGCTCTTCTCCGAGAGTGAGAGCGCGAGAGAGAGAGAGAGAGGGAGAGACAGAGAGAGAGAGAGCGGCCTGCCGTGTATGGCGATCCATTCCGCATTGATAAATGACCCAACTTTTTTTGACCTGTAGTCAGATTTTCGCACGATTTTATGACTAAAGCTAAGCTCAGGGTGGTAATCGCTGTCATACGTCTGTGCTGCTGTCTAGCGCATATGATGGGCGCATTGCGGGAAATGATCGTACATAGTTTAAATTAGTTAACTTAATCTCAGTGTCGAATGCCATCTGTCCTCTGGATTGTCATTTACGTCATCTGGATTGTCATCTACGTCATCTGAATCAAGGACTGTTTTAGTCCTTGATATAATATTTATTGCAAGTTTACTGCACTAAAAGGTCCGCAGTCTATGGAACAAAGCATATTTTTCTACTTTTTTATTTGGGGTTCATTCTTTCTTGGCCTTGTACATACCATTTTAATTGAGGCCGCCCCCGGTAGCTCAGTGGGTTAGAGCGCTGGCCTTGAGCCACCTGAAAGTCTAACTGCACGTGGATCAGTGGTCCGAGGCCCGCTGTGGCCATGTCTGTGTGGTCGCAGAATAAAGATCCCATGTCCTTCGCAAGGAGTAGGGGGTTACCCCGGGGACATGGCTCCACTCTCCCTTCCTTCTCCCATTGACGGGATATGACCAAAAGTGGTTAAAGCGTCCTGAATAATCAACCAACCGACCATTTTAATTAAATAATTTCTCAATAATAATTTCCCTGCATATAATAAAAACTGGCTCAGCTGGTAAAGCATTTCATTATTTCTGGAATCATTAAAAATATAATTCAGTGTTATACAATAAGCGTTGACTCAGGTGAAACGTGCCCATGCGTGTACTAAGCCTGGGGTCTGTTTCCATAGCTAATTGCTTATCCGAACATCTAAATGTTTGAATTTGCTATTGGATATCTGTATCCTTCATTTAACCTGCATTTGATGCCATTACCCGGCGTCTTACAGGTGGGATATTGTAATATCTATAGTGTAATATCTGTATTGTAATATCTGTATTGTAATATCTGTATTGTAATATCTGTATTGTCATATCTGTATTGTAATATCTGTATTGTAATATCTGTATTGTAATATCTGTATTGTCATATCTGTATTGCAATATCTGTATTGTAATATCTGTATTGTAATATATGTATTGTAATATCTGTATTGTAATATATGTATTGTAATATCTGTATTGTAATATCTGTATTGTAATATCTGTATTGTAATATATGTATTGTAATATCTGTATTGTAATATCTGTATTGCAATATCTGTATTGTAATATCTGTATTGTAATATCTGTATTGTAATATCTGTATTGTAATATCTGTATTGTAATATCTGTATTGTCATATCTGTATTTTAATATCTGTATTGTAATATCTGTATTGTAATATATGTATTGTAATATCTGTATTGTAATATCTGTATTGCAATATCTGTATTGTAATATCTGTATTGTAATATATGTATTGTAATATCTGTATTGTAATATCTGTATTGCAATATGATTATTATATCCATCAGTGTTTAGAGGACTAGATGGTTTGGTCCACAATATGTTTTGGCTGTTAAAGTTAGTCAAAGGGTTGCTGCACGCCAAAACCACGTCAGGCTCCGACACTGGCATTGCAGCTTGAGGAGAGCAAGCATTCTTGTCGTGACAGAGGAAGCGAGAGGGAGAGAGGGAGAGAGAGGCGGAGGGGCGGAGAGCAAGGAGGGAGAAACCGAGAGTGAGAGAAATAAGACAGAGACAACGGTAAAGGGATGGTGGTGGTGGTGGTGGTGGTGGTGGAGGGGGGGGAGGGGGTACTGAGGATGTTGATGGGACTACAATATATGGTAAATGCGAGCGTTGGCCTGATGGTCATTTTACCAGGACAATGGTGCGGGAGATGATGGTGAGCAGGGGCGAGGTCGTAGGAAGAGCGAGAACGGGGACAAGGTAGAGGTAGCAAGAGGGGGGGGGGGGGGTGCAGGACATAGGCACGGGAACAGGGCGCGGGGAGGGAAAGAGCGAGAGAGGGTGCGACGGCGTCGGCGGGCGCAAAGCGGTCGCATGCGTGACAATACCCATGACAACAATCAGGAGAGGGAGAGAGGACAGCAAGGCAAAAAACAGGGGGTACAAAACAGGGCTGAAAGCCGAACAGGCGGGTGGCATCAGCGTGTACACTGGGAGACACTGGAGGTCTCCCGGCGGGGTGGTGTGTACCCATGGGCCGCGTTGCTGAGGGTCCCACTAGTTACTGTCCTCCACACAAAAACAGATGCGCCATTTGCCATCAGGGAGCGGCAAGATGAAGCGAATTGTGGCGACCTCACAGAACAAGAGCCATTAACTCCAGGAGAGTGGTACTGGATGCTGTTGTCTGTTGGGAGGAGCCGTCGCTGGGCATTAGTCTCTGTGTATGTACTCGTCGGCACAGTGGGACCAATGGACCACTCTCCCGGCGGTGTGTCTATGCAGTGAGGCAATACTGGCGATCAATTTTGCTGTTCTCTTGTCCTTGTATTGTTAATCTATTTTCCTATTATGTTGTCTGATATTAGTAATCTATTTTCCTTTCTGTTGTCTGATATTGGTGATATATTTTTCTTTTCTGTTTTCTGATATTGGTGACCTATTCGCCGATTTAGTTTTCTGACATTGGCGATGTGCGCCGTATAATGTTATTGAGTGAATTTGGCGCGAGCAGAGTCGGGATATCCAGATATCCAGATATCCAGTGGGTGAAAGCGATATCATAATGACGTTGAACCTATGTTCATTCATTATGTAAGGGGGAAGACAGATGGCCCATGGTTATCTGGTACATGTCATTTTTTCGGGGATGTTGCCTTAATATGCACAGTCCACGTCCCTATGAAACTTACACATAACATTATCAAAGAAATAATGTCGTGAAGGAGCAATAGAGTACGTCGGAGTGACGTCACCAGGGAATTTTACGGCAGACTCAATGATACTGTAACTCAAAGAGGCGACAATGGAGACCACTTTACCCTGGACGTTATTATCGTGCTTCTGACGTCACTGGACGTTATTATCGTGCTTCTGACCATACTGGACGTTATTATCGTGCTTCTGACTTTACTGGACGTTATTATGGTGCTTCTGACGTTACTGGACTTTATTATCGTGCTACCGACTTAAACACCGCGCAAACGATAACTCGTTGATAATAATAATAATAATAATAATAATAATAATAGAACAAGACGGTAAAAGTTCCATGCATTCCTTCTCCTTTCAATGATATCATTTCCGTGTTCCACCTCTTATTTCTCCACCTCCACCCTCTGTTTCCATCCGTCCTTCTATCTCTCTATTCTCTCATGAACTTCATCATGTTCTGCCTCTATCGTTTGTCACTATTTTGCGCCTCTCGCATTTCTCTTTCACTCCTAGCTCATTGAATAACGGATCACTTTCTTTCTCGTTGCGTACATATAGCGTCACGGACAGCACGTGTCCAGGATCCATGGTACGAGGCTCATGGTGCAAGGCTCATGGTAAATGAAGACATAAAGACTCGATGAAATCTCGCGTGAACATACGCGGTCAACCACGGGATCGCGCCCAACAGATTGGAAGAATGGCCGACCACACGCGTCACGTAGACGTCTCCAGAACGAAATATACATTGCCAGGATTTTCTGCGATATTTAGTCACAATCCAACTAGCCGTTTTCCTTCGTGTCCGGCTTCAAAAGCAAGAGACTTCGTTTATCATCCCACCCAGACTGTATCATTTGACATTCAGCTGGCGGCAAAGGAACTGGGGGAAGGAGGAGGGGGCTGATGGCTGGCCAGGCTATCAATTTTAATACCATTGAATAAGGTGTAAGAAATACCGCATCCGTGGGGGGGGGGGGGGTGTATAGGCATAGTATTCGGGGACATGACATAAACACCTTCACAGAGTGATCTCGATGTAGAATGACCAAATATCGGGGGGCAAAAATGTCGTGCCAATACTGGTGAAGGGAAGATGAGAAGCTCACTATGTCCGTGGCATTCATTTAGGTATGATACTACCTACAGTTTTTTTCTGATCTGACGAACATGTTTGGAATAACACACCAACACATGTTTGTGACTGAAATAACAACTGTATGATGATTTACATTTATTCTCTGAGCTTCTGACGATGTGTTATAACCTTGCGAATTCAGTTAGATTTTCGTTAAAATATATATATATTCTTTTCTATTGGCACTTTTCACACACGGTACATGGTTAAAATCGTTAAAATATTGATACACAATAGATTTCCAGATAAACGATGGCGCATGTGAAAACGCGTGGAAAATAACACATCAACTCCTGACCTTAGGTTTTTTTCAGCGACGTTAAATGCGATTAACCGGTTGCGAGCCCCCCCCCCCCCCCCCCACCCCACCCACTCCCTACGGAACCAACACCAGTTGTGCTCCACGTGTTGACCCACTGTTACTAGTGGTTCTACGTAGCGCTAAACGAAAAATGATGCTTTGTATCATACCACGTGATCCAGGGATCGATGATCTTTGAACTTTTAACAGAGATCGTGTAGTCCCTTACGTAATCTCTGCTTTTAATGCTACATATACATATAACCGTGTCTTTCTCAATTTTCGTTTTTCAAATTGTTCAAGCTTCTGTATTTGTGTACCGGTAACATCTGTCCATTTTTCTCACATTATGATTTGCCCGGTGTTATCATTATTTCTTTCTATTTTGATGTTAATAAAAATCCCATTCCTGGTGGTCAGGTAGCCCGGGTGACAGCGACCCTATGGTCTTAGGCCGCATCACTCATCCTAAATGTCTGAATTTTGTTTACATCCACCATTTATCGTCGTTAAACATGCACATATAGGAAACTAAATAAACCCTGGACTTGGACATACATGTGCGAATCTTTCCGCCACCGTTTTTTTTGACATCTTACCCGATTATATTTTGATGATATTTCGCGTTGCAAGCCCCAGCTTCTCTTTGCTATTACAATGTCTTCTACTCGCAAGCAACGTGAAACCGAACTCTTTCGCACTTCATCACATAACGTTAGCTTCAAACATATTTATCTACTCACAAACAATGTGAAACCGAACTATTTCACACTTTATCACATCACGTTAGCTTCAAACATATTTACCGTAGACGCAATGCCATCGGTGTCACAGCCAAAGCCTGCAGCCACACGAAGACAAGAAAAACAAGACAACGGGAAATCCACCCATATACCGTGCCCCACAGCATCTGTCTCCCGAGTTAAGCGAGACGTGTTTAGTCGAAATATGAAACTACTTTCGGGCGAGAGCTCTGCACCTGATACACCAGGTTGTCAATCGATGCCTAATGCGATATACCAACAATTCGGCGAAATACGAGGCAGACGCTCCGGGTTCTGGCCTTATTTGCGTTGCCTCGCTGGGGAATCTTCATCATGTCCTGCATCTGTTTACCCACGACTGGCTCCAGGCTACAGACGTGGGGTGTAAGGGTCGTCGACCCCAAAGTCAGATCATTATGCTCATGTTATCCTATGGCTGACATACTTAGTGTCACCCACGTCACCCCGCTAAGAAATAGGCTATCCATGTATGTAACAACCACTGACATTTGGCCATGTATTTCCATATCATCTCGTTTATATGGTCTCTGCAACCCCGTCTGTTTCCCTTGTTTGTCACAGTAACCCCTTCCCTAAGCCCCCCTATCTCCCCTCCTCCTAGCTGCCCTGTCCTACCCCCCCCCCCCCACCATCTCTCGCTGCCCTTCCCTAAGCCCCCCCCCCTCCCCTTCCGGCCCCTTCCTCCCATCCCCATCGGCCTTCACCCGCCCGCTGTCCTCCCTCTGGACGCTCCCAGACGCTTCACATCGGGTTGGCGATATGCACCCATCCATGTTTTTGCAGGTGGGTGGTGCAGGAGAGAGATTGGGGGTGGGAGTAGTTGTGATGGACGGTATAAGGTTTTGGGTATGACCGAGAAGAACGAACGACAATGAAAGGGTGTGTTGGTCGGCGGGGGGGGGGAGCTGGGAAAGGGACGGAAGTAAAACCCTAATCTGCTGAGGACGATGGAACATCGCGAGTCTGCCCCCTCCCCCCGCCCCGCCCCCATTCTCTGTCCCATTCGGCCTTCTACTTTTCCTCTCCAGATGTTATCGGCCACTCTCAACTCTCTCTCATTCTCTGTCGCTCTTCTCTCTCGTTCAGTCTCCTACCATTTCACCACTTCTCCATTCCGTTCTATCTATATATATCTATCCTATCTATTCACGAACTATCTATTCTATATATCTCCTTGTGAGGAAATGTCATCCTTACGTTTCACTTGCTCTCTTCCTTTGTCTCACTCTATTCTTTCTCTCTTTCTCTGTCTCACTCTATTCTTTTTCTCTTTCATTTTCTCTTCCGTCCCTTTCTTTTTCTATCCATAATTCTATATTTTCCCCCTGAAGGCACTCTTTCAGAATGGCAAGCTATCCGTCCAAATAAATCCTGAATGCTAACCAACAGAGCAGTTGCCTGGACGACTGAATCTCCGTTAACATATTCGTGTCTGATAAATGAATAAATATTCCTGCTTGTGCCCCTGAATGGGGTAAATGGCGACACGCGACACAGGCATATTTGACATTTTTCAACATTTGACATTGACCCCCAAATTCCGACCCTGAGGATCTGAAAACTCAACATCGACACAGATTTTTAAAAAAAAAACGATACTGAACTTAGCCAAAAAGAGACACGTAACATCGTGAGAAATCGACATTCGACACTGACAATTGTGAAAAATCGACATTGGAGAGTGGACCCCCCCCCCCACTCTTCCAGACCCCTTTGTATGCGTCATTTACGCGTTTTGTCACGATCGTTTCACTGTGAGGAAGGTTGGGATTGCGTAAGCGTACATACCACATGAATCAATCAAGTCAAACTAGAAAGCCTCAATAGAAATCAGATGGAAGACACGATTACCGGAATCCGGTGGAAGATTGGCTCCTGTATAGTACCTGCAGAAAATCACGTAATCGTGACAAACCCCCGTCCCTTTTTTTGCCGTCTTTCTCAGAATTGTATTGCCATCACAGAGGTCCTCAACTTGTGCTCAATCAGATATGGTACACAGCTGGAGCCGGGTTCAACCAATCTAACATGAGAATAGATCGGCCGTGTGACTTTTTGTCAACTTTTTATGCTGTTTTGTTTCACTTTATTTATTTTATTTATTTTTTCCTTCGCCCCGAAGGCGGCACGTTTTTGTTACTATTCCTTGCGGCGGAGTTAATTCAAAGCAATTCATTAAATTCCCTCTGTACCGGCTTAACCTCCTCGCGGGACATCCATCATGTTGTCGGTGCCAGGGGCCGGGCCGCTTTATTCACGCGAGACTGGGGATAAAGTACCTCATACATGTTTACCTAATCCGCCCCGACCAGCCCTCCAGGACCGCCCAGCCGCCTTTGCACTTAAGATATGCTTCTGGTCAATCCTTCACGCTGCATGCTTTGTTAGAATTAAAGACGTCTCCGGGAGGGCGGGGAGGGGGGGGGTGGGGGGGGGGTCAACATGAAGTCGTTTGACCCAGGCGACGGGGAGATATGGGTCTGGAAGGTGTAAATGGCGACACGCGATACAGGCATATTTGAAAAATCGACATTCGACATTGACCTCCTGAGTCCTGAGGATCTGAAAAAGCGACATCAACACAGTTTTTGGTAAAAAAACGACATTCGACATTGACCCCCTGATGATCTGAAAAAGCGACATCGACACAGTTTTTGGAAAAAAGCGACACGGAACGTCGTGAAAAATCAACATTTGACAGTGAGAATTTTGAGAAATCAACGCTGAGCACTGCCCCCCCCCCCCACCTTCCAGACCCCTGGATATATAACGGGAAGGATAGTGAAGGCGGAGGGGAAGAGAAGAAGAGGAAATGGTGAAATTGCAGTGACCCCCCACCCTTCTCCTCCTCCCAACCCAGGCACACGAACCCACTCCACGAGCCAAGGTTGTGGGTATTTCTCCTTGACCATCATCACATGACGGACATATGTAGAATGACGGATGACGGAGCAATGACAACGTGTCAAGGGACAGATGAAGCATGGATGACGCATGGATGACGGAGCAATAACAGCGTGTGCAGGGGGGGATGAAGCATGGATGACGAATGACGGAGCACTAACAACGTGTCAAGGGACAGATGAAACATGGATGACGCATTGATGACGCATGGATGACGGAGCAATAACAACGTGTCAAGGGACAGATGAAACATGGATGACGCATTGATGACGCATGGAGGACGGAGCAATAACAACGTGTGCAGGGGCGAATGAAGCATGGATGACGAATGGATGACGAACGGATCAACAACGGGTGACGTATTACATTGTCACCCAGTCCCACCACTGCCCAATGCCATTCACGCCCCCAGAGAGTTCTATGGGCAAGATAAATGAATTATTTCGAGGATGGCCAAACTGTGAAATATGCAACACCAACAAGCGACCATTTCGCCTCAATATTGTATGGTTGGGGGACCCTGGATGGAGGTAACGGACTATTCATTGAATAACGTTATTATTTATCACGTGCTAAAACGCAGTTTACCACCTATACGATTATAAGCATTCTATTCTATTAAACCGGAATTAATAGTGACATCCATCTAAATAATATGATTCTTTCCAAAAGTGGGCGATTTCATGAATCACTTTTAGTGAATAGTCATATAGACACGATCCAAATAAACATAATTAGCGGCCTCATATAAATAACACATCAAATTGATTGATTTTTCTCTGGTGCCATAAGCCATGCTAGCAAAAGGCCAAGCACAGTTTGCATCCGCTGATGCGGCGGCAAAGACGGCATAACGGACGTTTCTTGTCGTTCATTCTTGTTTGCCCTGACATTGGCCTGCAATAAAACAGAGGGTGGGCTATTCCACTGGGGCAGGGTATCATACAAGTTTAATACCGGTAGACGGCCATGTCTCGGGGAGATGGATTGTCTTGTGTTGGCAAGACCAGTGTTGGACCAGTGAAGTCGGGTTGGGTACCTCTATTGTGTTGACACGAGCAGTGTTGGCGTGGTAAGGTACACAGTTGATGTATAAATTCATATGCGCTGTTAATAATCATTTTAGGGCTTTTCCCCTAATGATGAATCAACCTGTATCTGACATTGAGTCACTTACACCCCCCCCCACCCCTTGGCCCACCCCCGCACCCCCAACAACGTCCACCCTCCACTGGCCATTCTAACCACGTGGAATATACCCCGTCGACAGCTGACCTTGTTGGCAAATCATATCATGTTTATACTTGCATTGAAGAGAGAAAACCGTTCGCCCCAATTTAACCCGGGGTCAAATCATTGTTGATAATTCATGACGGCTCATGTCACAACTGTCGGCCCGGTGACACGTCTGGGCCCCAACTCCCCTTTCAAATTCCTGGATCCGTCCCTGAGTTCATGACGGCAAATGTAACGGTCAAATCCGGGTGGCTTGCCCCAATTGTGTAGCCAATGTTTGTTTCGCAAGTGTGAAACAGGCCTACGGTATGTGTACAAGCTACCCCCCCCCCCCTAATATGCAGAAGCGTTTGCGTTTTTGTTCTTTCGCCTATCCTTTCAAGCTCAGGGCTTTTTTTGTGGCGGGGGGGGGGGGGGTGGCAGCTTGCTTGACCATTAGAGGCTTTCGTCTGACCTCCGTGACCCATTGAGCAGCCAATCAAGATCGTGATGCATTATGCAGTGGCTGGGCCCGCCGCTGCGAGAGGTGTGAAGGGGGGTGGGGGAGGCGCGTAATGGTAAAGCTGTTGGATATATGGATATTTAGGTCAATGGGGTGGTATGATATCTGAGGCAGTTTAGAATTGTAGGGAGGGGCATACGGGGGGGGGACCTGGGGGGGGGGGCTTTGGACGAGGGCAGCTTTCGATCAGGCGCCCTCTCGCATGGAGGAGGCCAACAGGGGGTAATTGAAAGAGGTGAGGAATGAACAAGAAATGGATGGTCGCCAATGCTCAGTACCATACCCCCATGCCTTGCAATACTTTGCATTGGATTCATAAGCGTCTATTGCATATGTAAACTCAATTGTACGGGCCCCTGGGTCAAAAGTATTTTAATCTCTCATTAGTAAGTGCCACCTATATTTTGGAAAAAAAATATCGCTCACGTCCATATATTATCGCCCAACATCAACATAGAGTTACATGGTTAACTGCATACATGGTCTCTCATATACCCCACACATACTTCCAGGAAGAGAAGAGGCGAAACGATCGCATGGCAAGCGCTCTTCCAGAAGAGGTAGAGTTTGGAAAAGGCCAATCGATCACTCTCTAAGAGACAATAACACACCTCCAATAGAAAGAAGATAAATTCTATAATCAGCTCTAGCGTGACAATCCAAGCCCATGCCGCGAGCTACCGACTCAATCTAGGAGATTCGGGGACAAGGACCGGCAGGGAAGCGATATATAACGATACTTCAAAATTCTGATAAGGAAAGACAATGCTGGACGTAGACAATAATTGCGATCATTCGCAGGGATAGGAAGGAGGGAGTTGGCGTGGAAGGAGAACATATAAAAATGTATCAAGGAGAGAGGGTTCACATCTCAGTGAAGACAGATGAAGTTACTCTTTTCGTCTCGGGTCCTATTTGTATTCATTGGATGCCTGATTGGCTTTGAAGGCGTCATGACGACGCGGAATAGGACGATCATTTGTTATTGGATCGGCGGTCGGTGCGGACTTGGAGACGTCCCTGTAGCGAGTGGGTGCGGACTTGGAGACGTCCCTGTAGCGGGTGGGTGCGGACTTGGAGACGTCCCTGTAGCGGGTGGGTGCGGACTTGGAGACGTCCCTGTAGCGGGTCGGTGCGGACTTGGAGACGTCCCTGTAGCGGGTGGGTGCGGACTTGGAGCTGTCCCTGTAGCGGGTGGGTGCGGACTTTGAGACGTCCCTGTAGCGGGTGGGTGCGGACTTGGAGCTGTCCCTGTAGCGGGTGGGTGCGGACTTGGAGCTGTCCCTGTAGCGGGTGGGTGCGGACTTGGAGCTGTCCCTGTAGCGGGTTGGTGCGGACTCGGAGCTGTCCCTGTAGCGGGTGGGTGCGGACTGGGAGCTGCCCCTGTAGCGGGTGGGTGCGGACTCGGAGCTGTCCCTGTAGCGGGTGGGTGCGGACTGGGAGCTGCCCCTGTAGCGGGTGGGTGCGGACTGGGAGCTGTCCCTGTAGCGGGTGGGTGCGGACTGGGAGCTGCCCCTGTAGCGGGTGGGTGCGGACTGGGAGCTGCCCCTGTAGCGGGTGGGTGCGGACTCGGAGCTGTCCCTGTAGCGGGTGGGTGCGGACTTGGAGCTGTCCCTGTAGCGGGTGGGTGCGGACTCGGAGCTGTCCCTATAGCGGGTGGGTGCGGACTCGGAGCTGTCCCTATAGCGGGCGGGAAGCGGTTTATGTCAGACTCAGTGCATTGTCTTTGGTTGGTTGCGTTTGTGGCTAGCATCAAAATAATAAAAAAAACGAGTTATACTCATTTTTTAATTAGCATTATTCTTACATTTCGTATTTTCATTATCTTTATTGTTCTTATATTTTTACTGATGATCACTCTTATCGTCATTATTATCATTACTAGCATTATTATTGCTATTAGTATTCCCAATATCGTGAGCCAAAATGGCATAAATTACTTATGCACGGCAAACTGGTGAGCCACGGTTTTAGATGCGACACTCATGTGGTATAGGTCACGTGGGAACACCGAGGTATGAAAATATTGATGTACGCATCTAGATCAATCTGCAGCAAAACGTCCGCGGCGCCACCTATGTAGAGATTGACGCCCACAATTTGTGACTTGATGGCCCTATTTACGACCCCCATATTTAGCCCGAGACCGCAATAAAAAAAACCATTCACTTCTGCCCCAACCTGGGGGGGTTCTTCTTTCTCTTGGAAGGCGGTGGGGGTAAATTCCCACCATCTTGCCACCCCCCGCCCCCCCCCCCCCACCTTTCCATCCCGGATTCTCCCTCTCTTGGAGAGCGGGGTGGTAAATTGCCACCATCTTCCTTATTCCCTCCGCCCAGCCCCCCTCCCCGCCCCCCCCCCCCCTTAACACCACACTCCCATATACACATTGCCAGCTGCCTTTGTCTTGGAAGGTCATTACCATATTATGGGATGTCCCACGGTGGAAGGGCTAAAGTGTCATTGTACGTGCAATGTTTACGACCCCCTCCCCCCCCCCCCCCCCCCCTTCGGGGTTTATTTCATCATTCCCCTCGTTGCCTGTCCCGTAAAACTCCATTACTCTTAAAGTGCTATCTACCACAGTGTATCTCATTTCTAGCCTTATGATTGCCACCATTTATCATCCGGTCAATCCTAGGAGAAACAGAGACTTTCTGCCAGTATTGGACATTTACATCGCACCTTCTGCCGGTGAAAAAACATTTGAATCTCATCAACATCGTTGTTAACCATGATTAGCTCCAATCATGAGTCTATGCATTGGTATGCTATGCATGTTAATCCTGACGATGCATGGTGAAGTGTATGGCATATTTGTGTTAGTCATCCCTTTTCTCAGTGCAAATGATGACGCATTGACCATTATAGATTTAAGGCATAATTACGTTGAGGCAACTCACTACCCGCTCCTTCCGCTGCTACGTTCCATTGATTGGGCTATTAAATTCGGGTCTGATTAGGATTGTGATTGCAATGTCACATCTGTTTTGAATATCATATTTATGTTCATAGATTAACCTAAGTGACCCATACCTTTATGCCGTTTACGGGTCGGCTGTATGCATATACTCCTCATAAAGGTATTCAAGGCAAGGAAGGCAGACCAATCAGACATCTGGGTCGTGAATGTATTCGAATGTTTTCGGTATTCAGTCCCATGGAAATCGATCATAATGATAATAGACAACATCGTTATAAAGCAGTAAAGTGCATTATTGAACCACGCTAACCTTCTCATGACGTCATCGGCGTGACTTGTTGATTCTGGGGGTGGGGCCCGAGGGAGGCGGGTGGTGGTGAAGGGGGTGATGGGGTTCTGATTAAAGGGCGAGGCAGTTCAATGGGGGTAAATTGCTCCCAAGACCTAGAAAAGATATGGCTGCCCTTTAAAATCGATGTTAAACACTGAAAACAATAGTATATACTCGATGACCTCCCGGTGCCGGTGATGCTATCATGCTCACCTTGTTGTTCTTCAAGCCCCGTCTGATGATATGCACTAGAGTGTGTAATTACTGAGTTACTCGACACCTGAATCGGTAAAAATAAACGGTAAAATTTCGTTGGGCGAACAGCAAGATCTTACAGGAAAGCCCGAGGAAAGGACACCTGCTTCAAACTGGTCGATGGAAAAAGGGAGGAATCCCAGCTGGCTCTAGTGACAGATTCACGATAAATTCAACAAGAACACAGCCTCCGACACCGGCATGGCCCGGCCATTACAGTGACGTCATATCCTGTCATTGTGATGCCACTTCACATCAGCGTGATGTGAGGACGAACTGGCAACCCTTCATTCCAAGCGGGTGAGCTTGTGTCCACAACGATCAAGTGAGCTCGCCATGACAAGACAATGCACATTGTGACGTCATCAGGGTGCATACTTGACATGTCAATTTCCTCGGTAAGATCCTGCCTTCTGAGCGACGTTTACTAGACTCAGGGATGGCTTCTTGCTGAAGCAGCCGAGAACTCTCTGCCTTCGACTCACTCCGCTAGGGGTCCATTATATCTCTGTTGTCGCGTACTTCCTCAATGCATTTTTACACTCGCTCGCCAGGGCGGCGCTGGGCAAATCGATAGGAAAAATGCGCCGCGCGCGTTTTTACAAATTAATGCCGGGGACCTAGCCTAAGCCTAATAACACACGGGGCCAGGCGAACCCAGGAAAGAGTTCTCTCTCAATTATAGCTGTTTAAAAATGGTGCAATCAGTATTCTGTTGTATTAAATACGCAGAGATTTTTATGTTTTAGTCTTGAAAATTATAATGTTGCAAGAAATTATAGCTTATTTGAGCTTTTTTAAGAATCTTGAAATTTGCCCCCGGGGATAGCAGCGGTAAACGCATAGCTTGCGTCGTTCCACCGTAGGGGATGGAGGGAGGGAGGGGGGGGGGGTGCTTGGCATCCGACACGACGAAGGACGACAGGGGCGGATCCAGCTTGGTGCCAATTTGCGATGTACTTATTTGGGAAACCCCACTTTTTCTACGGTGACTTAGGCCTACAAGTCAAGTTACAACATAACGGCAGAGAGTACTATACTGTGCAAAGCCAGGTGCCGAGGGGTAGGTACATTGAATACTTAAGAAATATAGCTGCACAAAACGGATAGACGACATATTTGTTACTCTTTTGCGCCATGGCAACATCAGTCTCTCTATTCATCGACACGCGTGTTTGCTTATCTCTAGCATCCTGGCTCTCCGATCGCACGACTGACTTGAAGCAATCAACCATGATTACTTCCTTCGCCGAGGCGAACAAGCGGAATTAGCGTTTGCTGATGCGACTAATTCAGCATTTAGAAGGGTTAAGAAATCATATAGGCAATGAGGATACCCAATAGGGTAGAGCGAAACCACGTTATCGCGTGTAGACAGCCCCATATCCTGTGTCTCAGGGGTATGGAATAGTTATCCTGTGCACCAATGGTCGCTAAGTCCTAGATACGGATGTCACTTGGGTTTATCAAGACTTACTAACCCATGGGATGATATAGAGGGGTGTGGAAGGGGTAAATGGTGACACGCGACACAGGCGTATTTGAACAATCGACCTTCTACATTGACCCCTACATTCCGACACTGGAGATCTAAAAAAGCGACATCGACACATTTTTGAGAAAAAAAAACGACTCTAAACTTAGCCAAAAAGCGACACAAAACGTCGTGAGGAATCGACATTCGACACTGAGAAATGTGAAAAATCGACACTGGACATTGAACCACTGACCCCCCCCCCCACCCCCCGCCACCCACCCTAGACTATTCGCTGTCCGTTCCCCGTACACCGGAAGGGCAGGCGGCTGACGCCTCAAGGTCAAGGTTGCGCAAGCGAATCACGTGTTTTTGAGTAACCAAGACGATGTTGCTGGATGGAAGCATGGATGGACTGCAAACCCAACGGATTAAAGGGACGACGGTAATCTCGACAGGACACGACCCTTCCGATCTTGTGCAGTGGGCTACAGCTGTCGGTCCTTGGTAAATACCGCCAAATTGAATCAATGTCAATGTACCCACCATGACTGTATTGACCAAGTAGTTACTGCACAGTTAATTAGTCCCATGTAGGAAAATATTAAGTGAAAACAACGGGCCTATAAACATATGTTAAAGGCTTCCCCACAAAATATCAAATTATACCAATGTATAATTCACTAAACATGTATTACCAATTGTGATGCGTACTGTCAGTTATTGAGCATTCAACTAAACTAGCCGTGTCTTTCTCCTAGCACATCTGGTTGGCCGTATATTCCGGTCGCCTTTACCACTTGTGGTCATATCGCGTCAATGGGAGAAGGAAGGGATAGTGGAGTCATGTATGTCCCCGGGGTGGTAACCCCCTACTCCTTGCGAAGAAGGATATGGGATCTTTATCCTGCGACCACGCAGACATGGCAACAGAGGGGCGCGAACCCCCGACCGACCCTCACACAGATGGAGAGCCTTAACTTGAATGCACATCGCTCAATGTTACAGATACAAAGCACTACCCCATGACATTACTTCTAATCCACCTTCTGTACGGCTAATATTTCTAATCACGCCACTCGCGTTATGCAAGGGACCATTCTCATTAATAATTCACCACGTTAGGAGGTGCTGAGGGCGGACGGCATGTACTTGTGTCAGAGCTATGGCCTCGTCATACGTACGATAGTGGCCTTCGTATCTGGACACGTCATGAATAATTTGTTAATATCGACGTATTAAAGCAATATATTCCGTTATTTTTTGTATTATCAACCTCTTCTCCATGTCAAATAAGTATATTCTGTCTTAAATTTAAATCATGAAAGCCTGCGGGCTATTGGGAGAGAAGTATTTTGGTCAACGGAGCAGAAGTTGGTGGCCGGCTTTATATCCCGGCGCGCCTGTTCGCAGTTCGCTATTTTGTATGTGATGTCGACCGCGGCTCGCTATCACGTCCGCGCGCGATATAAATAAACCGGGCAGTTTTATGTTGAAATTGTTGTCTTACAGACTCAAAGAGATATAAAACATATGCATCATAAGTCTTGATTCTAAAATGTAAAAAATCTAAGATAGCGCATGCAAGTATATTGCTGTAAGCTCTTTATTCGGGATGTTTTACCAACTTTCGCAGCAAGAATTACTCAGTTTGGGACTTGTTGGTATTTAGTATATCGATCGACTTTGCGATATGCCGCTGTGGGGGAGGTGGGGGGTGGGGGGGGGGCACTGCGTTAGTACTGTCGTGGGGATGTGCCGCCCCGAACATAGAGGGTCTATGGAGAGCGATTGAAAAGTGTGAGATTTTGTGGTCATTGAAAGATCAATGTTTCACTTTGGTTAAAAAAAGGCATCCAAACTAGACACTGCCATTCATGGCAATGTATATGGGCGTTTATTAATTGAACACTTTCGATATCAACTTAAATATATAGCCAAGAGCTGAACTTTTGATAAAACTTCAGTCTAAGAAGATCAAATGGAGAAAAATTGTGAATTTCTGCTCCAAGGATTGAGAGAAAAAAGAGAGCCGCAAAGGGGGTCATTTATGCGGCAAGTATGTATGTACCTAACTATATGTAGTGCCCCCCCCACCCCGACCCACACACCCAGCCGGGGATATGTCCTTTTTATGGCACATTCAACCCGAAAGCCTATATCGTGTCGTGTATTGTTAACCACACATGCACATCCAGATTACCGCAATCTGCTTATCCCTACATCACCCCCCTCCCCTGTCCCTTCTCCCCTGTTCCCTTTCCCCTTCACCCACCCTCCCTCTCCCTTCCTGAGTGTTGACAAAGGCTAACCACTTTGCGGTTTGTGTAAACAATCGCATTAATTGATCAATTTACTTGGCCTCACTCAGCATGATCCATGGCCTCACTCAGCATGACCCATGGCCTTACTCAGCAATACCCATGGCCTCACTCAGCACTACCCATGGCCTCACTCAGCATGACCCATGGCCTCACTCAGCATGACCCATGGCCTCACTCAGCATGACCCATGGCGTCACTCAGCATGACCCATGGCCTTACTCAGCAATACCCATGGCCTCACTCAGCACTACCCATAGCCTCACTCAGCATGACCCATGGCATCACTCAGCAGGACCCATGGCATCACTCAGCATGACCCATGGCCTCACTCAGCATGACCCATGGCCTCACTCAGCATGACCCATGGCCTCACTCAGCATGACCCTTGGTCACTCAGCATGACCCATGGCTGGTTGTACAGGCCGCGGCCAGGGCGACATCTAACCTAAGACTGCTATGGCACAGCAGGTCGGTAGTATATTCAGGACGCTTTAACCACATTTGGTCACATCGCGTCAATGGGAGAAGGAAGGGAGAGTGGAGCCATGTCCCCGGGGGTAACCCCCTACTCTTTGCGAAGAAAGAGGGACACTGGATCTTTATCCTGCGGCGACACGAACATGGCCACAGCGGGACTCAAACCAACGACCTACGCGCCGTTAGGCTCTCAGGTGTACAGAGCACTCAAGTCGAGCGCCTATAGCAGAGCAGGACACGCTCTGATAAAGAGGCCATGTTCTCCTACATACAACCACACCAGACCAGACCACGACGAGCGGCCAATCGCTGTAGATCATTATACAGTAGCGCCGGATGAGCTGTAGAGATCCCATTTATGGCGTCCCCTTGTAGGGCTGCTGCAGGACTGATGACATCGTTTTTTACATGGTAGCGTAATTACATAGGGAGACGCGGCAACAGAGGGGCCTCATACAGTCCGGTAATAGATCATCGTAACACGGAAGACCTGCTAACCTACTTCCGGTATAGAATTCTAGGCGCGTGTCGGTGAATTATGCAACACTTACCCCTGTCAAATGGGTGCATGTGTACTAAGATAAAGTGACAATCACGGGTTGGACATACCCATGTCATAGAAGGGATATCAGTCTCCCTGTGGCTTAGTAGGTATAACGCGTCTAGCTATTTATTGGCCATGGTCCTCTGCTAGGTCAGCCCAAGCGGCCACCAGTGCGTGGTTCAAATCCCCCATGTGCACGCAGAAGCCAATGATTGTGCATGATAAAGACCCCGTGTCTTTCTTCAAATCCCGCCTATATGCAGATGGCGATGCTTGTGCTTTCTTCGTAAAGAATAGGAGATGACTCTGAGACCTGGCCAGACAGCCACTCTGGATTAACCCTCCCCCATTGTCATAACCCCGCAGTTTAACACTTCATGCTGTAAAATCGACCGACATCACCTATCATGGATAAATACATATAAACACAGCGAGGACAATGTTATCAACTCACCCTTCCTGATTTATCCCTTTCGTTGACCTGTTCCCATGTTAACCCATCCTGGATTATGTCGTACAGCGCATCCTCGTCGCATTCCAAACACGCCTCCAGAAAACTCAATTCCTCTTCCGTTTCCGTGAATTGTGAATCCGTACTATCGCTGCGGCAGGCGCCGTAGTTTCCCGCCAAAAAAGGTCGTTTGGCCATCGCGACGCGACGCGACACCAGGCGAGGCGAGGTAAGGCGCGGGCGAGATCGAGAGCGTGAGTGCGAGAGACCGAGCGAGCGGGCGAATGCTGTGTGTGTGTGTGTGTGTGTGTCTCTGGCTTGGGTGTCGCCTTCAATATATATCAAGCGTTGTTCTGTAGTAGTAGAAGTGGTAATAAGAGACCATGCTGGTGGAGCCCACACAGCGGGGTCGCGTCAATCGATAGCACTCCCTTCTTCACATCAGGACATCGTGGATACGATCTGCCACTGCTCAGCGTTCCATCGACCTAGATATGTCAGTCGCGTCTTGTTTCTCGTTTCGTCCTCGTCCTCCTTGGTCGACTTTACATTGGCCAAAGTATAATTCTGTATAACAGGGGGAAAAGGAAGAAAAAAAAAAAAAAAAACGACTCCCGATTGTTTTTGTTTTTTTGTATTTCATGTACTATTTCCTTTCCGGTAGTTTATCCTTAAAACCCACCGCAGTACCGGGAAGGGACTGGGAAGTCTGCCCGGACACGGTGAGAGCGGGGAGAGCCTACCAGGAACCACGTGGTTGGCCGATGACACTGTAAAGACCACGCTGTCCTGGTCTCAGTCCATGCTATAGTGTTTACGCACCATTCCTATCGATTTACGGCGCTCCATTAATTCCATTTATCCCGGAAAAAGGAAGCTCCCTGGGGCGTTTTTGCCCCTCGCTTCTCTGCCCCCACCTCCCGCCTGGTTTGCCCCGTTCTGCTCTGCTGGGGTAAATGAGAACCCCACTCTGTGTGTTCGTACTTATCCGCCGAGTGCACAGACGCAGACCTGAATGTTCCAGAGATTGGTCTATGGGACGAGGCCGCTAGGGCTGAGGGGCTGGGGAGCTTTCCTTCCTTCCTCACTCACTTCCTCGGCCCGTTCCTGGCCCCACAGACTCTTCAGAGATGTTTGTTTTCGGAGAAACAACAACTAGAATCCCATCCCTGATAGGGAGCTATTGGCGGTGGAGCCAAGGGAAGGAAGAGGAAGAAGAAATAAAAGAAAACGCCCGCAGACACCGGTTGGCTGTTGGCGGTATCGCGCAGACGCGATGCCACGTAAGTGCTACCGGTTAGCGTTCCATTACCTTCCAGACCCAAGCCGGGAGTGGGTTCATCATGGGCTTAGTTTGCGGCACGCTTGCCTCCCTCCCCTCGCGGTCGCCGGCCGTTCAATGCTTGTTTGGCCGTTTGGCAGGTTCGAATAGATAGGCTGGCTGGCAGGCTGGTTCCTTGCTCCTACTGGCCGGCTGGCTGGCTGGCTGGCTGACTCCCTCCCACTCCTCCCACTCACCCCCCCCCCCCCCACTGGGTGGTTCCTTTTACCCACTGGCCGGCTGGCTGGTTTGGCTCGCTGGGCTGGGTCCTCCATCTCAATGCCACGCCACCCCACCCGCTCAAGCCCTTGGGGAGAAAGGGGGCGGGGGTGCATGGTTGCTGCCTTGTCCCCAGCCGCCCCCCTCCCGCCCCCCACCGCCCCCGACGGCTGACCAGTGGTGAAGGTCAATGACCAGAATGACCTGTCGTGCATGTAGCCTCCCAACCCCTCCTCTCCATCCCCCTCAACCCCCCCCCCCCCCCCCCCGCCCCTTTCCATCTCCGTCTTGTCAACCTCCGCCACAAGCGCCGCCTAGCGGGGGTTAGGGGGAGATGAAGAGAATGAAACCGTGAGTGCGTCCTGTCTCGAGGCGCTTGCCTATCGTTGGCGGCGGTGTAACTAAAGGATGACAGGCCGTGTCACGGCTCTCACACGTCACATGTTAGGGGGCCAAAAAAGTAGTCCCCACCCACCTCCGCGTCCATCTTACTCGCTGATGGATTTGACGCGGGGACACAAGGGCCAACAATAGCAGGCGGTGCGATTAGGGGACCTACCGACTACCGCCGAGACAGTCTAGCCCTATCAACCAGCCACTCACCTATTTATCTGCCGCCATCTCTCCTGTCCATTTAGCTCACTCCACATATCCATCTGTACCAATATCTATCAATCTATATACATCACCTTTGTCCACATATCCATATATCTTTATCTATGTCTCTATCTGTCAATTCAAATACATTACATTTGCCCCTATATCTATATATATCTTCATCTATATATCTAGTTGCCCATCAATACAGATTATCTTTGTCCATATATCTATATATCTTCATCTATATCTCCGTCTGTCTTACTATCTATCTATCCCTCTATCTATATATCTATCCATCTATCCATCTATATATCTACCTTCCTATGTATATATCCATACATCTATCTATCACTCTATCTATCTAGCTATCTCTATCTATTTCTCTCTATCCATCTATCTATTTATCTATTTCTTATCTATCTATCTATCTATCTATCTATCTATCGATCTATCTATCTATCTATCTATCTATCTGTCGCTCTATCCATCTATCTATCCGTCTGTAGCTCTATCTATTTATCTATCTATCTATCTATCTATCTATCTATCTATCTATCTATCTATATGTATATATTTCTATCTGTCTTCCTATCTATCTATCTATCTATCTATCTATCTATCTATCTATCTATCTATCTATCTATATGTATATATATCTATATATCTTCCTATCTATCTATCTATCTATCTATCTATCTATCTATCTATCTATCTATCTATATGTATATCTATATATCTATCTGTCTTCCTATATATCTATCTATCTATCTATCCATCTATCTATCTATCTTATCTCTCCCCAGCTTGCCAGACATTGTTTTCGCTCGGTATTTCTCGTCCAGCCTTCTTCCTCTCTGTGTCGAGGTGAGCGCCGGTGACACTTGCCCTTGTGGAGTGGTGGCGCCCGCTTCCTGCACTAACCACCGGCTACGCGACTTCTGCGTACTGAGAAGCCTTGGGAAGCCGCGTGAGGAAACAGTCCCCAAGGACGCCCCGCCGCCACCCCCCACCCCCCTTCTGCCCGAGAGATCGAGCCATATATAGACACCCCTCCCCCATCCCTCTTAACGCCGGCGCGATCCCCCTCCTTCCAGCGGAAGTGCCGACGACGTCTACTGACCATGCGGAATCGCCCATAGGGCCGCCCCGCCGTCACTAGGACCCAATGTACCAAGAGAAACATAGTCAATGGACCGGCCACATCAGCAACAAGAGAAGCATAGTCAATGGACCGGCCACATCGGAACCAAGAGAAGCGCGGGCAATAGACCGGTCACATCGGAACCAAGAGAAGCGTGAGCAATGGACCGGCCACATCAGCGCCACGAGAAGCGTCGGCAATGGACCGGCCACATCAGCGCCACGAGACGCGTCGGCAATGGACCGGCCACATCAGCACCAAGAGAAGCGTCGGCAATGGACCGGTCACATCAGTACCAAGAGAAACGTCGGCAATGGACCGGCCACATCAGCACCAAGAGAAGCGTCGGCAATGGACCGGCCACATCAGCACCAAGAGAAGCGTCGGCAATGGACCGGTCACATCAGTACCAAGCGAAGCGTCGGCAATGGACCGGCCACATCAGCACCAAGAGAAGCGTCGGCAATGGACCGGCCACATCAGCACCAAGAGAAGCGTCGGCAATGGACCGGTCACATCAGTACCAAGAGAAACGTCGGCAATGGACCGGCCACATCAGCACCAAGAGAAGCGTCGGCAATGGACCGGCCACATCAGCACCACGAGAAGCGTCGGCAATGGACCGGCCACATCAGCACCAAGAGAAGCGTCGGCAATGGACCGGTCACATCAGCACCACGAGAAACGTCGTCAATGGACCGGCCACATCAGTACCAAGAGAAACGTCGGCAATGGACCGGTCACATCAGCACCAAGAGAAGCGTCGGCAATGGACCGGCCACATCAGCACCAAGAGAAGCGTCGGCAATGGACCGGTCACATCAGCACCAAGAGAAGCGTCGGCAATGGACCGGCCAGATCTGTACCACGAGAAACGTCGGCAATGGACCGGCCACATCAGCACCACGAGAAACGTCGTCAATGGACCGGCCACATCAGTACCAAGAGAAACGTCGGCAATGGACCGGTCACATCAGCACCAAGAGAAGCGTCGGCAATGGACCGGCCACATCAGTACCAAGAGAAACGTCGGCAATGGACCGGCCACATCAGCACCAAGAGAAGCGTCGGCAATGGACCGTTCACATCAGCACCAAGAGAAGCGTCGGCAATGGACCGGCCACATCAGGACAAGAGAAGCTTCAGCAATGGACCGGCCACATCAGCACCGAAAGAAGCGTGAGCAATGGACCGGCCACATCAGCACCAAGAGAAACGTCGGCAATGGACCGGCCAGATCAGTACCACGAGAAGCGTCGGCAATGGACCGGCCACATCAGCACCAAGAGAAGCGTCGGCAATGGACCGGCCAGATCAGCACCACGAGAAACGTCGGCAATTGACCGGCCACATCAGTACCAAGAGAAACGTCGGCAATGGACCGGTCACATCAGCACCACGAGAAACGTCGGCAATGGACCGGCCACATCAGCACCAAGAGAAGCGTCGGCAATGGACCGGCCACATCAGCACCACGAGAAACGTCGGCAATGGACCGGCCACATCAGAACCAAGAGAAGCGTCGGCAATGGACCGGTCACATCAGCACCACGAGAAACGTCGGCAATGGACCAGCCACATCAGCACCACGAGAAACGTCGGCAATTGACCGGCCACATCAGTACCAAGAGAAACGTCGGCAATGGACCGGCCACATCAGCACCACGAGAAGCGTCGGCAATGGACCGGTCACATCAGCACCACGAGAAACGTCGGCAATGGAACGGCCACATCAGCACCAAGAGAAGCGTCGGCAATGGACCGGCCACATCAGCACCAAGAGAAGCGTCGGCAATGGACCGGCCACATCAGCACTACGAGAAGCGTCGGCAATGGACCGGTCACATCAGCACCAAGAGAAGCGTCGGCAATGGACCGGCCACATCAGCACCAAGAGAAGCGTCGGCAATGGACCGGCCACATCAGCACCAAGAGAAGCGTCGGCAATGGACCGGCCACATCAGCACCACGAGAAACGTCGGCAATGGACCGGCCACATCAGAACCAAGAGAAGCGTCGGCAATGGACCGGCCACATCAGCACCACGAGAAACGTCGGCAATGGACCGGCCACATCAGCACCAAGAGAAGCGTCGGCAATGGACCGGCCACATCAGCACCACGAGAAACGTCGGCAATGGACCGGCCACATCAGAACCAAGAGAAGCGTCGGCAATGGACCGGTCACATCAGCACCACGAGAAACGTCGGCAATGGACCAGCCACATCAGCACCACGAGAAACGTCGGCAATGGACCGGCCACATCAGAACCAAGAGAAGCGTCGGCAATGGACCGGTCACATCAGCACCACGAGAAACGTCGGCAATGGACCAGCCACATCAGCACCACGAGAAACGTCGGCAATGGACCGGCCACATCAGCACCAAGAGAAGCGTCGGCAATGGACCGGCCACATCAGCACCAAGAGAAGCGTCGGCAATGGACCGGTCACATCAGTACCAAGAGAAACGTCGGCAATGGACCGGCCACATCAGCACCAAGAGAAACGTCGGCAATGGACCGGCCACATCAGCACCACGAGAAACGTCGGCAATGGACCGGCCACATCAGAACCAAGAGAAGCGTCGGCAATGGACCGGTCACATCAGCACCACGAGAAACGTCGGCAATGGACCGGCCACATCAGAACCAAGAGAAGCGTCGGCAATGGACCGGTCACATCAGTACCACGAGAAACGTCGGCAATGGACCGGCCACATCAGTACCAAGAGAAGCATCGGCAATGGACCGGCCAGATCAGCACCACGAGAAACGTCGGCAATGGACCGGCCACATCAGTACCAAGAGAAGCGTCGGCAATGGACCGGTCACATCAGTACCACGAGAAACGTCGGCAATGGACCGGCCACATCAGCACCACGAGAAACGTCGGCAATGGACCGGCCACATCAGAACCAAGAGAAGCGTCGGCAATGGACCGGTCACATCAGTACCAAGAGAAACGTCGGCAATGGACCGGCCACATCAGCACCACGAGAAACGTCGGCAATGGACCAGCCACATCAGCACCACGAGAAACGTCGGCAATGGACCGGCCACATCAGCACCAAGAGAAGCGTCGGCAATGGACCGGCCACATCAGCACCAAGAGAAGCGTCGGCAATGGACCGGTCACATCAGTACCAAGAGAAACGTCGGCAATGGACCGGCCACATCAGCACCAAGAGAAACGTCGGCAATGGACCGGCCACATCAGCACCACGAGAAACGTCGGCAATGGACCGGCCACATCAGAACCAAGAGAAGCGTCGGCAATGGACCGGTCACATCAGCACCACGAGAAACGTCGGCAATGGACCGGCCACATCAGAACCAAGAGAAGCGTCGGCAATGGACCGGTCACATCAGTACCACGAGAAACGTCGGCAATGGACCGGCCACATCAGTACCAAGAGAAGCATCGGCAATGGACCGGCCAGATCAGCACCACGAGAAACGTCGGCAATGGACCGGCCACATCAGTACCAAGAGAAGCGTCGGCAATGGACCGGTCACATCAGTACCACGAGAAACGTCGGCAATGGACCGGCCACATCAGCACCACGAGAAACGTCGGCAATGGACCGGCCACATCAGAACCAAGAGAAGCGTCGGCAATGGACCGGCCACATCAGCACCACGAGAAACGTCGGCAATGGACCGGCCACATCAGAACCAAGAGAAGCGTCGGCAATGGACCGGTCACATCAGCACCACGAGAAACGTCGGCAATGGACCGGCCACATCAGTACCAAGAGAAGCGTCGACAATGGACCGGTCACATCAGTACCACGAGAAACGTCGGCAATGGACCGGCCACATCAGCACCACGAGAAACGTCGGCAATGGACCGGCCACATAAGAACCAAGAGAAGCGTCGGCAATGGACCGGTCACATCAGCACCACGAGAAACGTCGGCAATGGACCGGCCACATCAGAACCAAGAGAAGCGTCGGCAATGGACCGGTCACATCAGTACCACGAGAAACGTCGGCAATGGACCGGCCACATCAGTACCAAGAGAAGCATCGGCAATGGACCGGCCACATCAGCACCACGAGAAACGTCGGCAATTGACCGGCCACATCAGTACCAAGAGAAACGTCGGCAATGGACCGGCCACATCAGCACCACGAGAAGCGTCGGCAATGGACCGGTCACATCAGCACCACGAGAAACGTCGGCAATGGACCGGCCACATCAGCACCAAGAGAAGCGTCGGCAATGGACCGGCCACATCAGCACCAAGAGAAGCGTCGGCAATGGACCGGCCACATCAGCACCACGAGAAACGTCGGCAATGGACCGGCCACATCAGCACCAAGAGAAGCGTCGGCAATGGACCGGCCACATCAGCACCAAGAGAAGCGTCGGCAATGGACCGGCCACATCAGTACCAAGAGAAACGTCGGCAATGGACCGGCCACATCAGCACCAAGAGAAGCGTCGGCAATGGACCGGCCACATCAGCACCACGAGAAACGTCGGCAATGGACCGGCCACATCAGCACCAAGAGAAGCGTCGGCAATGGACCGGCCACATCAGCACCAAGAGAAGCGTCGGCAATGGACCGGTCACATCAGTACCAAGAGAAACGTCGGCAATGGACCGGCCACATCAGCACCAAGAGAAGCGTCGGCAATGGACCGGCCACATCAGCACCACGAGAAACGTCGGCAATGGACCGGCCACATCAGAACCAAGAGAAGCGTCGGCAATGGACCGGTCACATCAGCACCACGAGAAACGTCGGCAATGGACCGGTCACATCAGAACCAAGAGAAACGTCGGCAATGGACCAGCCACATCAGCACCACGAGAAACGTCGACAATTGACCGGCCACATCAGCACCAAGAGACACGTCGGCAATGGACCGGCCACATCAGCGCCACGAGAAGCGTCGGCAATGGACCGGCCACATCAGCACCACGAGAAGCGTCGGCAATGGACCGGCCGCATCAGCACCAAGAGAAGCGTCGGCAATGGACCGGCCACATCAGTACCACGAGAAACGTCGGCAATGGACCGGCCGCATCAGCACCAAGAGACACGTCGGCAATGGACCGGCCACATCAGCGCCACGAGAAGCGTCGGCAATGGACCGGCCACATCAGCACCACGAGAAGCGTCGGCAATGGACCGGCCGCATCAGCACCAAGAGAAGCGTCGGCAATGGACCGGCCACATCAGTACCACGAGAAACGTCGGCAATGGACCGGCCACATCAGCACCACGAGAAGCGTCAGCAATGGACCGGCCACATCAGTACCACGAGAAACGTCGGCAATGGACCGGCCACATCAGCACCACGAGAAACGTCGGCAATGGACCGGCCACATCAGCACCACGAGAAGCGTCGGCAATGGACCGGCCACATCAGCACCAAGAGAAGCGTCGGCAATGGACCGGCCACATCAGCGCCACGAGAAGCGTCGGCAATGGACCGGCCACATCAGCACCAAGAGAAGCGTCAGCAATGGACCGGCCACATCAGCACCACGAGAAACGTGAGCAATGGACCGGCCACATCAGCACCACGAGAAACGTCGGCAATGGACCGGCCACATCAGCACCACGAGAAACGTTGGCAATGGACCGGCCACATCAGCGCCACGAGAAGCGTCGGCAATGGACCGGTCACATCAGCACCACGAGAAGCGTCGGCAATGGACCGGCCACATCAGCGCCACGAGAAGCGTCGGCAATGGACCGGCCACATCAGCACCACGAGAAACGTCGGCAATGGACCGGCCACATCAGCGCCACGAGAAGCGTCGGCAATGGACCGGCCACATCAGCACCGCTAGAAGCGTCAGCAATGGACCGGCCACATCAGCACCACGAGAAACGTGAGCAATGGACCGGCCACATCAGCACCACGAGAAACGTCGGCAATGGACCGGCCACATCAGCACCAAGAGAAGCGTCGGCAATGGACCGGCCACATCAGCAACAAGAGAAGCGTCGGCAATGGACCGGCCACATCAGCACCAAGAGAAGCGTCGGCAATGGACCGGCCACATCAGCACCACGAGAAGCGTGGGCAATGGACCGGCCACATCAGCGCCAAGAGAAGCGTCGGCAATGGACCGGCCACATCAGCGCCACGAGAAGCGTCGGCAATGGACCGGCCACATCAGCACCAAGAGAAGCGTCGGCAATGGACCGGCCACATCAGCACCACGAGAAGCGTGGGCAATGGACCGGCCACATCAGCGCCAAGAGAAGCGTCGGCAATGGACCGGCCACATTAGCGCCACGAGAAGCGTCGGCAATGGACCGGCCACATCAGCACCAAGAGAAGCGTCGGCAATGGACCGGCCACATCAGCACCAAGAGAAGCGTCGGCAATGGACCGGCCACATCAGCACCAAGAGAAGCGTCGGCAATGGACCGGCCACATCAGCGCCACGAGAAGCGTCGGCAATGGACCGGCCACATCAGCACCAAGAGAAGCGTCGGCAATGGACCGGCCACATCAGCACCACGAGAAGCGTGGGCAATGGACCGGCCACATCAGCACCAAGAGAAGCGTCGGCAATGGACCAGCCACATCAGCACCACGAGAAACGTCGGCAATGGACCGGCCACATCAGCACCAAGAGAAGCGTCGGCAATGGACCGGCCACATCAGCACCACGAGAAGCGTCGGAATGGAACGGCCACATCAGCACCAAGCGAAGCGTCGGCAATGGACCGGCCACATCAGCACCAAGAGAAGCGTCGGCAATGGACCGGCCAGATCAGCACCACGAGAAGCGTCGGCAATGGACCGGCCACATCAGCGCCACGAGAAACGTCGGCAATGGACCGGCCACATTAGCACCACGAGAAGCGTCGGCAATGGACCGGCCACATCAGCACCACGAGAAACGTCGGCAATGGACCGGCCACATCAGCACCAAGCGAAGCGTCGGCAATGGACCGGCCACATCAGCACCACGAGAAGCGTCGGCAATAGACCGGCCAGATCAGTATCGCGAGAAACGTCGGCAATGGACCGGCCACATCAGCACCAAGAGAAGCGTCGGCAATGGACCGGCCACATCAGCACCACGAGAAGCGTCGGCAATGGACCGGCCACATCAGCACCACGAGAAGCGTCGGCAATGGACCGGCCACATCAGCGCCACGAGAAACGTCGGCAATGGACCGGCCACATTAGCACCACGAGAAGCGTCGGCAATGGACCGGCCACATCAGCACCACGAGAAACGTCGGCAATGGACCGGCCACATCAGCACCACGAGAAGCGTCGGCAATGGACCGGCCACATCAGCGCCACGAGAAGCGTCGGCAATTGACCGGCCAGATCAGTACCAAGAGAAACGTCGGCAATGGACCGGCCACATCAGCACCAATGGAAACAACGCAGAAACAGCAACAATACCCGCAGCTATAACACGAGCCATAACAGCAATAGCGACAACAACCACATCAGCGGCAACAATATTAACGACATCATCCACATCAGCTGCTATATCAGCAGCCACAGTAACGCCAACAGCTGCCACACAGGCGGTGGCCGTATTAGGAGGTCGAGCAAAGCCCGCGATGGCTTCTACAGGCACTCGGCAGGCCAATATCTCCGCACGACGTCTCAAATACATACAGCTAGGACATGGCAGCTGGTCAACCTGCTGCCTTACAGCGTGGCCACCGGTCAAGTAGTTGACAGTGTCCGAGACGCCATGTGTGGGGTCCCATAGCAGGCTTGTATAGAGGGGTCACATACTGGGACGTCGTTGGAGATCGCCGTGGCTTTGGGGATAGGTGGGGAATCAATTTCTGGAAGATTAGTTTGTTTGTTCTATATTCAAAACGCTTTAACCAATTTTGGTCATATCGCGTCAATGGGAGAAGGAAGGGATAGTGGAGCCATGTAGCCGGAGGTAACCCCGTACTCTTTGCGAAGAAGTACGTGGGATCTTTGTCCTGCGACCACACAGACATGGCCACAGAGGGGCCAGAGAACTCAAGGCGAGCGCTCTAACCCACTGAGCTATTGGACCGGCCACCAATTTCTGGAAGAAGGGTCTGACGACGACAGGCCGATGAGGGGACGGGGGTTGGGTGGAAGGGTGGTACTTGTGTTGTGCTAGTGGCTTAGTTGTTTGTATATTCAGGGCGCTTTAACCACTTTGGTCATATCGCGTCAATGGGAGAAGGAAGGGAGAGTGGAGCCATGTCCCGGGGGTAGCCCCGTATCCGTACAATTCCTGGTTCCACGAGGAGCCCGTTTCCCTATTTACCGCGATGTCATCATTAAAGCGTTTTGTTAGCGCCCATATTTAAAAGGCCTAATCTTGGAGATTCGATATTGCTCTCCCTAATTCTTTGGGATTCGCGCTTCAGGGAGAGTATCCACCCCTCCTTGACTGCAATTTCTTCATTCGTCAGTTGGCCCAGATGCAAGTCAAGCAGCAGTTGTATTTACAAGAAAATGTATTAATTGTCGACAGCACGGCTTTAAACTCATGGCAAAAGAACAGGCAACAAAGTACAAACTTCAGGTATTTTAATGGTATTTATATATCTCGCTACGAATGCATAATGATAGGCTAGCTCGCCCGCCACTCCCTTGCAATAAAACCAAACACAGTGTATGGAATCGGAAAGAGCAAATGTATTGCCTAGTGAGAAAAAGATTACATGACATACACATTGTCACAATAACTGAATAAAGGTGGCGGAACATGTCGTTAGTAATTGGCGGAAGACTTCGCCAGTAATTGGCGGAACGCATCGCCAATAAACGCCACGTGACCCTATTATGGGTTGGTGTAACGAATTGCCATGTACAAGGTGGAATACATTGCCATGTACGTCAGCTCGAGTTACTCAGAAATATATCATCCAATAACATTCTTAAGTATCATATTTGTAAATTATCTTGGGACCTAAGTGACTATATATATTAATGGGCTTATTCTGAATCAAAATTATCCTATTGATCGAATGAAACAGAATTAGTGACGAAACAAATTTAACATGAATTTCAAGATTTATAATTGGTCTAAGACTAAAACTCAATCTTGACGCTTCTCTGAGAGTCACTGAGATTCTCATTTGTAATCTTTTCAATCGAAAATTGTGGGTATCAAAATTTAGAGGGGGTGGGGGGGTCAAGGGGGGGGGGTGTTCCCAGACCACGAAGAATAAAGCAGAGAACTTCCCGCATACAAAGGAAGGAGAGGCAGCGTGATACGAAGAAAGAGAGGCAGCGTGATATGAAGAAAGAGAGGCGGCGTGATATGAAGAAAGAGAGGCAGCGTGATATGAAGAAAGAGAGGCGGCGTGATATGAAGAAAGAGAGGCAGCGGGATATGAAGAAAGAGAGGCGGCGTGATATGAAGAAAGAGAGGCAGCGGGATATGAAGAAAGAGAGGCAGCGTGATATGAAGAAAGAGAGGCAGCGTGATATGAAGAAAGAGAGGCAGCGTGATATGAAGAAAGAGAGGCAGCGTGATATGAAGAAAGAGAGGCAGCGTGATATGAAGAAAGAGAGGCAGCGTGATATGAAGAAAAAGAGGCGGCGTGATATGAAGAAAGAGAGGCAGCGGGATATGAAGAAAAGAGAGGCAGCGTGATATGAAGAAAGAGAGGCGGCGTGATATGAAGAAAGAGAGGCAGCGTGATATGAAGAAAGAGAGGCAGCGTGATATGAAGAAAGAGAGGCGGCGTGATATGAAGAAGAGAGGCAGCGTGATATGAAGAAAGAGAGGCAGCGTGATATGAAGAAAGAGAGGCGGCGTGATATGAAGAAAGAGAGGCAGCGTGATATGAAGAAAGAGAGGCGGCGTGATATGAAGAAAGAGAGGCAGCGGGATATGAAGAAAGAGAGGCGGCGTGATATGAAGAAAGAGAGGCAGCGGGATATGAAGAAAGAGAGGCAGCGTGATATGAAGAAAGAGAGGCAGCGTGATATGAAGAAAGAGAGGCGGCGTGATATGAAGAAAGAGAGGCGGCGTGATATGAAGAAAGAGAGGCGGCGTGATATGAAGAAAGAGAGGCGGCGTGATATGAAGAAAGAGAGGCAGCGGGATATGAAGAAAGAGAGGCGGCGTGATATGAAGAAAGAGAGGCAGCGGGATATGAAGAAAGAGAGGCAGCGTGATATGAAGAAAGAGAGGCAGCGTGATATGAAGAAAGAGAGGCAGCGTGATATGAAGAAAGAGAGGCAGCGTGATATGAAGAAAGAGAGGCAGCGTGATATGAAGAAAGAGAGGCGGCGTGATATGAAGAAAGAGAGGCAGCGTGATATGAAGAAAGAGAGGCGGCGTGATATGAAGAAAGAGAGGCAGCGTGATATGAAGAAAGAGAGGCGGCGTGATATGAAGAAAGAGAGGCAGCGTGATATGAAGAAAGAGAGGCGGCGTGATATGAAGAAAGAGAGGCAGCGGGATATGAAGAAAGAGAGGCGGCGTGATATGAAGAAAGAGAGGCAGCGGGATATGAAGAAAGAGAGGCAGCGTGATATGAAGAAAGAGAGGCAGCGTGATATGAAGAAAGAGAGGCAGCGTGATATGAAGAAAGAGAGGCGGCGTGATATGAAGAAAGAGAGGCGGCGTGATATGAAGAAAGAGAGGCAGCGTGATATGGAGAAAGAGAGGCAGCGTGATATGAAGAAAGAGAGGCAGCGTGATATGAAGAAAGAGAGGCAGCGTGATATGAAGAAAGAGAGGCAGCGTGATATGAAGAAAGAGAGGCAGCGTGATATGAAGAAAGAGAGGCGGCGTGATATGAAGAAAGAGAGGCAGCGTGATATGGAGAAAGAGAGGCAGCGTGATATGAAGAAAGAGAGGCAGCGTGATATGAAGAAAGAGAGGCAGCGTGATATGAAGAAAGAGAGGCAGCGTGATATGAAGAAAGAGAGGCAGCGTGATATGAAGAAAGAGAGGCAGCGTGATATGAAGAAAGAGAGGCAGCGTGATATGAACAAAGAGAGGCGGCGTGATATGAAGAAAGAGAGGCAGCGTGATATGAAGAAAGAGAGGCAGCGTGATATGAAGAAAGAGAGGCAGCGTGATATGAAGAAAGAGAGGCAGCGTGATATGAAGAAAGAGAGGCGGCGTGATATGAAGAAAGAGAGGCGGCGTGGTATGTAAGAAAGAGAGGCAGCGTGATATGAAGAAAGAGAGGCAGCGTGATATGAAGAAAGAGAGGCAGCGTGATATGAAGAAAGAGAGGCAGCGTGATATGAAGAAAGAGAGGCAGCGTGATATGAAGAAAGAGAGGCAGCGTGATATGAAGAAAGAGAGGCAGCGGGATATGAAGAAAGAGAGGCAGCGTGATATGAAGAAAGAGAGGCAGCGTGATATGAAGAAAGAGAGGCGGCGTGATATGAAGAAAGAGGGGCAGCGTGATATGAAGAAAGAGAGGCAGCGTGATATGAAGAAAGAGAGGCAGCGTGATATGAAGAAAGAGAGGCAGCGGGATATGAAGAAAGGCAGCGTGATATGAAGAAAGAGAGGCAGCGTGATATGAAGAAAGAGAGGCAGCGTGATATGAAGCAAGAGAGGCAGCGTGATATGGAGAAAGAGAGGCAGCGTGATATGAAGAAAGAGAGGCAGCGTGATATGAAGAAAGAGAGGCAGCGTGATATGAAGAAAGAGAGGCAGCGGGATATGAAGAAAGAGAGGCAGCGTGATATGAAGAAAGAGAGGCAGCGTGATATGAAGAAAGAGAGGCAGCGTGATATGAAGAGAGGCAGCGTGATATGAAGAAAGAGAGGCAGCGTGATATGAAGAAAGAGAGGCAGCGTGATATGAAGAAAGAGAGGCGGCGTGATATGAAGAAAGAGAGGCAGCGGGATATGAAGAAAGAGAGGCAGCGTGATATGAAGAAAGAGAGGCGGCGTGATATGAAGAAAGAGAGGCAGCGGATATGAAGAAAGAGAGGCAGCGTGATATGAAGAAAGAGAGGCAGCGTGATATGAAGAAAGAGAGGCAGCGTGATATGAAGAAAGAGAGGCAGCGTGATATGAAGAAAGAGAGGCAGCGTGATATGAAGAAAGAGAGGCAGCGTGATATGAAGAAAGAGAGGCAGCGGGATATGAAGAAAGAGAGGCAGCGTGATATGAAGAAAGAGAGGCAGCGTGATATGAAGAAAGAGAGGCAGCGTGATATGAAGAAAGAGAGGCAGCGTGATATGAAGAAAGAGAGGCAGCGTGATATGAAGAAAGAGAGGCAGCGTGATATGAAGAAAGAGAGGCGGCGTGATATGAAGAAAGAGAGGCAGCGTGATATGAAGAAAGAGAGGCGGCGTGATATGAAGAAAGAGAGGCAGCGTGATATGAAGCAAGAGAGGCAGCGTGATATGAAGAAAGAGAGGCAGCGTGATATGAAGAAAGAGAGGCAGCGTGATATGAAGAAAGAGAGGCAGCGTGATATGAAGAAAGAGAGGCGGCGTGATATGAAGAAAGAGAGGCGGCGTGATATGAAGAAAGAGAGGCAGCGTGATATGAAGCAAGAGAGGCAGCGTGATATGAAGAAAGAGAGGCGGCGTGATATGAAGAAAGAGAGGCAGCGTGATATGAAGCAAGAGAGGCAGCGTGATATGAAGAAAGAGAGGCAGCGTGATATGAAGAAAGAGAGGCAGCGTGATATGAAGAAAGAGAGGCAGCGTGATATGAAGAAAGAGAGGCAGCGTGATATGAAGCAAGAGAGGCGGTGTGATATGAAGAAAGAGAGGCAGCGTGATATGAAGAAAGAGAGGCGGCGTGATATGAAGAAAGAGAGGCGGCGTGATATGAAGAAAGAGAGGCAGCGTGATACGAAGAAAGAGAGGCGGCGTGATATGAAGAAAGAGAGGCAGCGTGATATGAAGAAAGAGAGGCAGCGTGATATGAAGAAAGAGAGGCAGCGTGATATGAAGAAAGAGAGGCAGCGTGATATGAAGCAAGAGAGGCGGCGTGATATGAAGAAAGAGAGGCAGCGTGATATGAAGAAAGAGAGGCGGCGTGATATGAAGAAAGAGAGGCGGCGTGATATGAAGAAAGAGAGGCAGCGTGATACGAAGAAAGAGAGGCGGCGTGATATGAAGAAAGAGAGGCAGCGTGATATGAAGCAAGAGAGGCAGCGTGATATGAAGAAAGAGAGGCAGCGTGATATGAAGAGAGAGAGGCAGCGTGATATGAAGCAAGAGAGGCGGCGTGATATGAAGAAAGAGAGGCAGCGTGATACGAAGAAAGAGAGGCAGCGTGATATGAAGCAAGAGAGGCGGCGTGATATGAAGAAAGAGAGGCAGCGTGATATGAAGAAAGAGAGGCGGCGTGATATGAAGAAAGAGAGGTTGAGTGATATGAAGAAAGAGAGGCAGCGTGATATGAAGCAAGAGAGGCAGCGTGATATGAAGAAAGAGAGGCAGCGTGATATGAAGCAAGAGAGGCGGCGTGATATGAAGAAAGAGAGGCAGCGTGATATGAAGAAAGAGAGGCGGCGTGATATGAAGAAAGAGAGGCGGCGTGATATGAAGAAAGAGAGGCAGCGTGATACGAAGAAAGAGAGGCGGCGTGATATGAAGAAAGAGAGGCAGCGTGATATGAAGCAAGAGAGGCAGCGTGATATGAAGAAAGAGAGGCAGCGTGATATGAAGAGAGAGAGGCAGCGTGATATGAAGCAAGAGAGGCGGCGTGATATGAAGAAAGAGAGGCAGCGTGATATGAAGAAAGAGAGGCAGCGTGATATGAAGCAAGAGAGGCGGCGTGATATGAAGAAAGAGAGGCAGCGTGATATGAAGAAAGAGAGGCGGCGTGATATGAAGAAAGAGAGGTTGAGTGATATGAAGAAAGAGAGGCAGAGTGATATGAAGAAAGAGAGGCAGCGTGATATGAAGCAAGAGAGGCAGCGTGATATGAAGAAAGAGAGGCAGCGTGATATGAAGAAAGAGAGGTTGAGTGATATGAAGAAAGAGAGACAGCGTGATATGAAGAAAGAGAGGCAGCGTGATATGAAGCAAGAGAGGCAGCGTGATATGAAGAAAGAGAGGCGGCGTGATATGAAGAAAGAGAGGCAGCGTGATATGAAGAAAGAGAGACAGCGTGATATGAAGAAAGAGAGGCGGCGTGATATGAAGAAAGAGAGGTTGAGTGATATGAAGAAAGAGAGGCAGCGTGATATGAAGAAAGAGAGGTTGAGTGATATGAAGAAAGAGAGGCAGCGTGATATGAAGAAAGAGAGGCAGCGTGATATGAAGAAAGAGAGGCAGCGTGATATGAAGCAAGAGAGGCGGCGTGATATGAAGAAAGAGAGGCAGCGTGATATGAAGAAAGAGAGGTTGAGTGATATGAAGAAAGAGAGGCAGCGTGATATGAAGAAAGAGAGGCAGCGTGATATGAAGAAAGAGAGGCAGCGTGATATGAAGCAAGAGAGGCGGCGTGATATGAAGAAAGAGAGGCAGCGTGATATGAAGCAAGAGAGGCGGCGTGATATGAAGAAAGAGAGGCAGCGTGATATGAAGAAAGAGAGGCAGCGTGATATGAAGCAAGAGAGGCGGCGTGATATGAAGAAAGAGAGGCAGCGTGATATGAAGAAAGAGAGGCGGCGTGATATGAAGAAAGAGAGGTTGAGTGATATGAAGAAAGAGAGGCAGAGTGATATGAAGAAAGAGAGGCAGCGTGATATGAAGCAAGAGAGGCAGCGTGATATGAAGAAAGAGAGGCAGCGTGATATGAAGAAAGAGAGGTTGAGTGATATGAAGAAAGAGAGGCAGCGTGATATGAAGAAAGAGAGGCAGCGTGATATGAAGCAAGAGAGGCAGCGTGATATGAAGAAAGAGAGGCGGCGTGATATGAAGAAAGAGAGGTTGAGTGATATGAAGAAAGAGAGGCAGCGTGATATGAAGAAAGAGAGGTTGAGTGATATGAAGAAAGAGAGGCAGCGTGATATGAAGAAAGAGAGGCAGCGTGATATGAAGCAAGAGAGGCAGCGTGATATGAAGAAAGAGAGGCAGCGTGATATGAAGAAAGAGAGGCGGCGTGATATGAAGAAAGAGAGGCAGCGTGATATGAAGAAAGAGAGGCAGCGTGATATGAAGAAAGAGAGGCGGCGTGATATGAAGAAAGAGAGGCAGCGGGATATGAAGAAAGAGAGGCGGCGTGATATGAAGAAAGAGAGGCAGCGGGATATGAAGAAAGAGAGGCAGCGTGATATGAAGAAAGAGAGGCAGCGTGATATGAAGAAAGAGAGGCAGCGTGATATGAAGAAAGAGAGGCAGCGTGATATGAAGAAAGAGAGGCGGCGTGATATGAAGAAAGAGAGGCAGCGGGATATGAAGAAAGAGAGGCAGCGTGATATGAAGAAAGAGAGGCAGCGTGATATGAAGAAAGAGAGGCAGCGTGATATGAAGAAAGAGAGGCAGCGTGATATGAAGAAAGAGAGGCAGCGTGATATGAAGAAAGAGAGGCGGCGTGATATGAAGAAAGAGAGGCAGCGTGATATGAAGAAAGAGAGGCGGCGTGATATGAAGAAAGAGAGGCAGCGTGATATGAAGAAAGAGAGGCGGCGTGATATGAAGAAAGAGAGGCAGCGTGATATGAAGAAAGAGAGGCGGCGTGATATGAAGAAAGAGAGGCAGCGGGATATGAAGAAAGAGAGGCGGCGTGATATGAAGAAAGAGAGGCCGCGGGATATGAAGAAAGAGAGGCAGCGTGATATGAAGAAAGAGAGGCAGCGTGATATGAAGAAAGAGAGGCAGCGTGATATGAAGAAAGAGAGGCAGCGTGATATGAAGAAAGAGAGGCAGCGTGATATGAAGAAAGAGAGGCGGCGTGATATGAAGAAAGAGAGGCAGCGTGATATGAAGAAAGAGAGGCAGCGTGATATGAAGAAAGAGAGGCAGCGTGATATGAAGAAAGAGAGGCAGCGTGATATGAAGAAAGAGAGGCAGCGTGATATGAAGAAAGAGAGGCGGCGTGATATGAAGAAAGAGAGGCAGCGTGATATGGAGAAAGAGAGGCAGCGTGATATGAAGAAAGAGAGGCAGCGTGATATGAAGAAAGAGAGGCAGCGTGATATGAAGAAAGAGAGGCAGCGTGATATGAAGAAAGAGAGGCAGCGTGATATGAAGAAAGAGAGGCAGCGTGATATGAAGAAAGAGAGGCAGCGTGATATGAACAAAGAGAGGCGGCGTGATATGAAGAAAGAGAGGCAGCGTGATATGAAGAAAGAGAGGCAGCGTGATATGAAGAAAGAGAGGCAGCGTGATATGAAGAAAGAGAGGCAGCGTGATATGAAGAAAGAGAGGCGGCGTGATATGAAGAAAGAGAAGCGGCGTGGTATGTAAGAAAGAGAGGCAGCGTGATATGAAGAAAGAGAGGCAGCGTGATATGAAGAAAGAGAGGCAGCGTGATATGAAGAAAGAGAGGCAGCGTGATATGAAGAAAGAGAGGCAGCGTGATATGAAGAAAGAGAGGCAGCGTGATATGAAGAAAGAGAGGCAGCGGGATATGAAGAAAGAGAGGCAGCGTGATATGAAGAAAGAGAGGCAGCGTGATATGAAGAAAGAGAGGCGGCGTGATATGAAGAAAGAGGGGCAGCGTGATATGAAGAAAGAGAGGCAGCGTGATATGAAGAAAGAGAGGCAGCGTGATATGAAGAAAGAGAGGCAGCGGGATATGAAGAAAGGCAGCGTGATATGAAGAAAGAGAGGCAGCGTGATATGAAGAAAGATAGGCAGTGTGATATGAAGCAAGAGAGGCAGCGTGATATGGAGAAAGAGAGGCAGCGTGATATGAAGAAAGAGAGGCAGCGTGATATGAAGAAAGAGAGGCAGCGTGATATGAAGAAAGAGAGGCAGCGGGATATGAAGAAAGAGAGGCAGCGTGATATGAAGAAAGAGAGGCAGCGTGATATGAAGAAAGAGAGGCAGCGTGATATGAAGAGAGGCAGCGTGATATGAAGAAAGAGAGGCAGCGTGATATGAAGAAAGAGAGGCAGCGTGATATGAAGAAAGAGAGGCGGCGTGATATGAAGAAAGAGAGGCAGCGGGATATGAAGAAAGAGAGGCAGCGTGATATGAAGAAAGAGAGGCAGCGTGATATGAAGAAAGAGAGGCAGCGTGATATGAAGAAAGAGAGGCAGCGTGATATGAAGAAAGAGAGGCAGCGTGATATGAAGAAAGAGAGGCAGCGTGATATGAAGAAAGAGAGGCAGCGGGATATGAAGAAAGAGAGGCAGCGTGATATGAAGAAAGAGAGGCAGCGTGATATGAAGAAAGAGAGGCAGCGTGATATGAAGAAAGAGAGGCAGCGTGATATGAAGAAAGAGAGGCAGCGTGATATGAAGAAAGAGAGGCAGCGTGATATGAAGAAAGAGAGGCGGCGTGATATGAAGAAAGAGAGGCAGCGTGATATGAAGAAAGAGAGGCGGCGTGATATGAAGAAAGAGAGGCAGCGTGATATGAAGCAAGAGAGGCAGCGTGATATGAAGAAAGAGAGGCAGCGTGATATGAAGAAAGAGAGGCAGCGTGATATGAAGAAAGAGAGGCGGCGTGATATGAAGAAAGAGAGGCAGCGTGATATGAAGCAAGAGAGGCAGCGTGATATGAAGAAAGAGAGGCAGCGTGATATGAAGAAAGAGAGGCAGCGTTATATGAAGAAAGAGAGGCGGCGTGATATGAAGAAAGAGAGGCGGCGTGATATGAAGAAAGAGAGGCAGCGTGATATGAAGCAAGAGAGGCAGCGTGATATGAAGAAAGAGAGGCAGCGTGATATGAAGAAAGAGAGGCAGCGTGATATGAAGAAAGAGAGGCGGCGTGATATGAAGAATAAGAGGCAGCGTGATATGAAGAAAGAGAGGCAGCGTGATATGAAGAAAGAGAGGCAGCGTGATATGAAGCAAGAGAGGCGGCGTGATATGAAGAAAGAGAGGCAGCGTGATATGAAGAAAGAGAGGCAGCGTGATATGAAGCAAGAGAGGCGGCGTGATATGAAGAAAGAGAGGCAGCGTGATACGAAGAAAGAGAGGCGGCGTGATATGAAGAAAGAGAGGCAGCGTGATATGAAGAAAGAGAGGCAGCGTGATATGAAGAAAGAGAGGCAGCGTGATATGAAGAAAGAGAGGCAGCGTGATATGAAGAAAGAGAGGCAGCGTGATATGAAGCAAGAGAGGCGGCGTGATATGAAGAAAGAGAGGCGGCGTGATATGAAGAAAGAGAGGCAGCGTGATACGAAGAAAGAGAGGCGGCGTGATATGAAGCAAGAGAGGCAGCGTGATATGAAGAAAGAGAGGCAGCGTGATATGAAGAAAGAGAGGCAGCGTGATATGAAGAAAGAGAGGCAGCGTGATATGAAGAAAGAGAGGCAGCGTGATATGAAGCAAGAGAGGCGGCGTGATATGAAGAAAGAGAGGCAGCGTGATATGAAGAAAGAGAGGCGGCGTGATATGAAGAAAGAGAGGCGGCGTGATATGAAGAAAGAGAGGAAGCGTGATACGAAGAAAGAGAGGCGGCGTGATATGAAGAAAGAGAGGCAGCGTGATATGAAGCAAGAGAGGCAGCGTGATATGAAGAAAGAGAGGCAGCGTGATATGAAGAAAGAGAGGCAGCGTGATATGAAGCAAGAGAGGCGGTGTGATATGAAGAAAGAGAGGCAGCGTGATATGAAGAAAGAGAGGCGGCGTGATATGAAGAAAGAGAGGCGGCGTGATATGAAGAAAGAGAGGCAGCGTGATACGAAGAAAGAGAGGCGGCGTGATATGAAGAAAGAGAGGCAGCGTGATATGAAGCAAGAGAGGCAGCGTGATATGAAGAAAGAGAGGCAGCGTGATATGAAGAGAGAGAGGCAGCGTGATATGAAGCAAGAGAGGCGGCGTGATATGAAGAAAGAGAGGCAGCGTGATATGAAGAAAGAGAGGCAGCGTGATATGAAGCAAGAGAGGCGGCGTGATATGAAGAAAGAGAGGCAGCGTGATATGAAGAAAGAGAGGCGGCGTGATATGAAGAAAGAGAGGTTGAGTGATATGAAGAAAGAGAGGCAGCGTGATATGAAGCAAGAGAGGCAGCGTGATATGAAGAAAGAGAGGCAGCGTGATATGAAGCAAGAGAGGCGGCGTGATATGAAGAAAGAGAGGCAGCGTGATATGAAGAAAGAGAGGCGGCGTGATATGAAGAAAGAGAGGCGGCGTGATATGAAGAAAGAGAGGCGGCGTGATATGAAGAAAGAGAGGCAGCGTGATACGAAGAAAGAGAGGCGGCGTGATATGAAGAAAGAGAGGCAGCGTGATATGAAGCAAGAGAGGCAGCGTGATATGAAGAAAGAGAGGCAGCGTGATATGAAGAGAGAGAGGCAGCGTGATATGAAGCAAGAGAGGCGGCGTGATATGAAGAAAGAGAGGCAGCGTGATATGAAGAAAGAGAGGCAGCGTGATATGAAGCAAGAGAGGCGGCGTGATATGAAGAAAGAGAGGCAGCGTGATATGAAGAAAGAGAGGCGGCGTGATATGAAGAAAGAGAGGTTGAGTGATATGAAGAAAGAGAGGCAGAGTGATATGAAGAAAGAGAGGCAGCGTGATATGAAGCAAGAGAGGCAGCGTGATATGAAGAAAGAGAGGCAGCGTGATATGAAGAAAGAGAGGTTGAGTGATATGAAGAAAGAGAGGCAGCGTGATATGAAGAAAGAGAGGCAGCGTGATATGAAGCAAGAGAGGCAGCGTGATATGAAGCAAGAGAGGCAGCGTGATATGAAGAAAGAGAGGCGGCGTGATATGAAGAAAGAGAGGCAGCGTGATATGAAGAAAGAGAGACAGCGTGATATGAAGAAAGAGAGGCGGCGTGATATGAAGAAAGAGAGGTTGAGTGATATGAAGAAAGAGAGGCAGCGTGATATGAAGAAAGAGAGGTTGAGTGATATGAAGAAAGAGAGGCAGCGTGATATGAAGAAAGAGAGGCAGCGTGATATGAAGAAAGAGAGGCAGCGTGATATGAAGCAAGAGAGGCGGCGTGATATGAAGAAAGAGAGGCAGCGTGATATGAAGAAAGAGAGGTTGAGTGATATGAAGAAAGAGAGGCAGCGTGATATGAAGAAAGAGAGGCAGCGTGATATGAAGAAAGAGAGGCAGCGTGATATGAAGCAAGAGAGGCGGCGTGATATGAAGAAAGAGAGGCAGCGTGATATGAAGCAAGAGAGGCGGCGTGATATGAAGAAAGAGAGGCAGCGTGATATGAAGAAAGAGAGGCAGCGTGATATGAAGCAAGAGAGGCGGCGTGATATGAAGAAAGAGAGGCAGCGTGATATGAAGAAAGAGAGGCGGCGTGATATGAAGAAAGAGAGGTTGAGTGATATGAAGAAAGAGAGGCAGAGTGATATGAAGAAAGAGAGGCAGCGTAATATGAAGCAAGAGAGGCAGCGTGATATGAAGAAAGAGAGGCAGCGTGATATGAAGAAAGAGAGGTTGAGTGATATGAAGAAAGAGAGGCAGCGTGATATGAAGAAAGAGAGGCAGCGTGATATGAAGCAAGAGAGGCAGCGTGATATGAAGAAAGAGAGGCGGCGTGATATGAAGAAAGAGAGGTTGAGTGATATGAAGAAAGAGAGGCAGCGTGATATGAAGAAAGAGAGGTTGAGTGATATGAAGAAAGAGAGGCAGCGTGATATGAAGAAAGAGAGGCAGCGTGATATGAAGCAAGAGAGGCAGCGTGATATGAAGAAAGAGAGGCAGCGTGATATGAAGAAAGAGAGGCGGCGTGATATGAAGAAAGAGAGGCAGCGTGATATGAAGAAAGAGAGGCAGAGGGATATGAAGAAAGAGAGGCAGCGTGATATGAAGAAAGAGAGGCAGAGGGATATGAAGAAAGAGAGGCAGAGGGATATGAAGAAAGAGAGGCAGCGTGATATGAAGAAAGAGAGGCGGCGTGATATGAAGAAAGAGAGGCAGAGGGATATGAAGAAAGAGAGGCGGCGTGATATGAAGAAAGAGAGGCAGAGGGATATGAAGAAAGAGAGGCAGCGTGATATGAAGAAAGAGAGGCGGCGTGATATGAAGAAAGAGAGGCAGAGGGATATGAAGAAAGAGAGGCAGCGTGATATGAAGAAAGAGAGGCAGCGTGATATGAAGAAAGAGAGGCAGAGGGATATGAAGAAAGAGAGGCAGCGTGATATGAAGAAAGAGAGGCAGAGGGATATGAAGAAAGAGAGGCAGAGGGATATGAAGAAAGAGAGGCAGCGTGATATGAAGAAAGAGAGGCAGAGGGATATGAAGAAAGAGAGGCAGAGGGATATGAAGAAAGAGAGGCGGCGTGATATGAAGAAAGAGAGGCAGCGTGATATGAAGAAAGAGAGGCAGAGGGATATGAAGAAAGAGAGGCAGCGTGATATGAAGAAAGAGAGGTTGAGTGATATGAAGAAAGAGAGGCAGCGTGATATGAAGAAAGAGAGGCGGCGTGATATGAAGAAAGAGAGGCAGCGTGATATGAAGAAAGAGAGGCAGCGTGATATGAAGAAAGAGAGGCAGCGTGATATGAAGAAAGAGAGGCAGCGTGATATGAAGCAAGAGAGGCAGCGTGATATGAAGAAAGAGAGGCGGCGTGATATGAAGAAAGAGAGGCAGCGTGATATGAAGCAAGAGAGGCAGCGTGATATGAAGAAAGAGAGGCAGCGTGATATGAAGAAAGAGAGGCAGCGTGATATGAAGAAAGAGAGGCGGCGTGATATGAAGAAAGAGAGGCAGCGTGATATGAAGCAAGAGAGGCAGCGTGATATGAAGAAAGAGAGGCGGCGTGATATGAAGAAAGAGAGGCAGCGTGATATGAAGAAAGAGAGGCAGCGTGATATGAAGAAAGAGAGGCGGCGTGATATGAAGAAAGAGAGGCAGCGTGATATGAAGAAAGAGAGGCAGCGTGATATGAAGCAAGAGAGGCAGCGTGATATGAAGAAAGAGAGGCGGCGTGATATGAAGAAAGAGAGGCAGCGTGATATGAAGAAAGAGAGGCAGCGTGATATGAAGAAAGAGAGGCGGCGTGATATGAAGAAAGAGAGGCAGCGTGATATGAAGCAAGAGAGGCAGCGTGATATGAAGAAAGAGAGGCAGCGTGATATGAAGAAAGAGAGGGGGCGTGATATGAAGAAAGAGAGGCGGCGTGATATGAAGAAAGAGAGGCAGCGGGATATGAAGAAAGAGAGGCGGCGTGATATGAAGAAAGAGAGGCAGCGGGATATGAAGAAAGAGAGGCAGCGTGATATGAAGAAAGAGAGGCAGCGTGATATGAAGAAAGAGAGGCGGCGTGATATGAAGAAAGAGAGGCGGCGTGATATGAAGAAAGAGAGGCGGCGTGATATGAAGAAGGAGAGGCGGCGTGATATGAAGAAAGAGAGGCAGCGGGATATGAAGAAAGAGAGGCGGCGTGATATGAAGAAAGAGAGGCAGCGGGATATGAAGAAAGAGAGGCAGCGTGATATGAAGAAAGAGAGGCAGCGTGATATGAAGAAAGAGAGGCAGCGTGATATGAAGAAAGAGAGGCAGCGTGATATGAAGAAAGAGAGGCAGCGTGATATGAAGAAGAAGAGGCGGCGTGATATGAAGAAAGAGAGGCAGCGTGATATGAAGAAAGAGAGGCGGCGTGATATGAAGAAAGAGAGGCAGCGTGATATGAAGAAAGAGAGGCGGCGTGATATGAAGAAAGAGAGGCAGCGTGATATGAAGAAAGAGAGGCGGCGTGATATGAAGAAAGAGAGGCAGCGGGATATGAAGAAAGAGAGGCGGCGTGATATGAAGAAAGAGAGGCAGCGGGATATGAAGAAAGAGAGGCAGCGTGATATGAAGAAAGAGAGGCAGCGTGATATGAAGAAAGAGAGGCAGCGTGATATGAAGAAAGAGAGGCGGCGTGATATGAAGAAAGAGAGGCGGCGTGATATGAAGAAAGAGAGGCAGCGTGATATGGAGAAAGAGAGGCAGCGTGATATGAAGAAAGAGAGGCAGCGTGATATGAAGAAAGAGAGGCAGCGTGATATGAAGAAAGAGAGGCAGCGGGATATGAAGAAAGAGAGGCAGCGTGATATGAAGAAAGAGAGGCAGCGTGATATGAAGAAAGAGAGGCAGCGTGATATGAAGAGAGGCAGCGTGATATGAAGAAAGAGAGGCAGCGTGATATGAAGAAAGAGAGGCAGCGTGATATGAAGAAAGAGAGGCGGCGTGATATGAAGAAAGAGAGGCAGCGGGATATGAAGAAAGAGAGGCAGCGTGATATGAAGAAAGAGAGGCAGCGTGATATGAAGAAAGAGAGGCAGCGTGATATGAAGAAAGAGAGGCAGCGTGATATGAAGAAAGAGAGGCAGCGTGATATGAAGAAAGAGAGGCAGCGTGATATGAAGAAAGAGAGGCAGCGGGATATGAAGAAAGAGAGGCAGCGTGATATGAAGAAAGAGAGGCAGCGTGATATGAAGAAAGAGAGGCAGCGTGATATGAAGAAAGAGAGGCAGCGTGATATGAAGAAAGAGAGGCAGCGTGATATGAAGAAAGAGAGGCAGCGTGATATGAAGAAAGAGAGGCGGCGTGATATGAAGAAAGAGAGGCAGCGTGATATGAAGAAAGAGAGGCGGCGTGATATGAAGAAAGAGAGGCAGCGTGATATGAAGCAAGAGAGGCAGCGTGATATGAAGAAAGAGAGGCAGCGTGATATGAAGAAAGAGAGGCAGCGTGATATGAAGAAAGAGAGGCGGCGTGATATGAAGAAAGAGAGGCAGCGTGATATGAAGCAAGAGAGGCAGCGTGATATGAAGAAAGAGAGGCAGCGTGATATGAAGAAAGAGAGGCAGCGTTATATGAAGAAAGAGAGGCGGCGTGATATGAAGAAAGAGAGGCGGCGTGATATGAAGAAAGAGAGGCAGCGTGATATGAAGCAAGAGAGGCAGCGTGATATGAAGAAAGAGAGGCAGCGTGATATGAAGAAAGAGAGGCAGCGTGATATGAAGAAAGAGAGGCGGCGTGATATGAAGAATAAGAGGCAGCGTGATATGAAGAAAGAGAGGCAGCGTGATATGAAGAAAGAGAGGCAGCGTGATATGAAGCAAGAGAGGCGGCGTGATATGAAGAAAGAGAGGCAGCGTGATATGAAGAAAGAGAGGCAGCGTGATATGAAGCAAGAGAGGCGGCGTGATATGAAGAAAGAGAGGCAGCGTGATACGAAGAAAGAGAGGCGGCGTGATATGAAGAAAGAGAGGCAGCGTGATATGAAGAAAGAGAGGCAGCGTGATATGAAGAAAGAGAGGCAGCGTGATATGAAGAAAGAGAGGCAGCGTGATATGAAGAAAGAGAGGCAGCGTGATATGAAGCAAGAGAGGCGGCGTGATATGAAGAAAGAGAGGCGGCGTGATATGAAGAAAGAGAGGCAGCGTGATACGAAGAAAGAGAGGCGGCGTGATATGAAGCAAGAGAGGCAGCGTGATATGAAGAAAGAGAGGCAGCGTGATATGAAGAAAGAGAGGCAGCGTGATATGAAGAAAGAGAGGCAGCGTGATATGAAGAAAGAGAGGCAGCGTGATATGAAGCAAGAGAGGCGGCGTGATATGAAGAAAGAGAGGCAGCGTGATATGAAGAAAGAGAGGCGGCGTGATATGAAGAAAGAGAGGCGGCGTGATATGAAGAAAGAGAGGAAGCGTGATACGAAGAAAGAGAGGCGGCGTGATATGAAGAAAGAGAGGCAGCGTGATATGAAGCAAGAGAGGCAGCGTGATATGAAGAAAGAGAGGCAGCGTGATATGAAGAAAGAGAGGCAGCGTGATATGAAGCAAGAGAGGCGGTGTGATATGAAGAAAGAGAGGCAGCGTGATATGAAGAAAGAGAGGCGGCGTGATATGAAGAAAGAGAGGCGGCGTGATATGAAGAAAGAGAGGCAGCGTGATACGAAGAAAGAGAGGCGGCGTGATATGAAGAAAGAGAGGCAGCGTGATATGAAGCAAGAGAGGCAGCGTGATATGAAGAAAGAGAGGCAGCGTGATATGAAGAGAGAGAGGCAGCGTGATATGAAGCAAGAGAGGCGGCGTGATATGAAGAAAGAGAGGCAGCGTGATATGAAGAAAGAGAGGCAGCGTGATATGAAGCAAGAGAGGCGGCGTGATATGAAGAAAGAGAGGCAGCGTGATATGAAGAAAGAGAGGCGGCGTGATATGAAGAAAGAGAGGTTGAGTGATATGAAGAAAGAGAGGCAGCGTGATATGAAGCAAGAGAGGCAGCGTGATATGAAGAAAGAGAGGCAGCGTGATATGAAGCAAGAGAGGCGGCGTGATATGAAGAAAGAGAGGCAGCGTGATATGAAGAAAGAGAGGCGGCGTGATATGAAGAAAGAGAGGCGGCGTGATATGAAGAAAGAGAGGCGGCGTGATATGAAGAAAGAGAGGCAGCGTGATACGAAGAAAGAGAGGCGGCGTGATATGAAGAAAGAGAGGCAGCGTGATATGAAGCAAGAGAGGCAGCGTGATATGAAGAAAGAGAGGCAGCGTGATATGAAGAGAGAGAGGCAGCGTGATATGAAGCAAGAGAGGCGGCGTGATATGAAGAAAGAGAGGCAGCGTGATATGAAGAAAGAGAGGCAGCGTGATATGAAGCAAGAGAGGCGGCGTGATATGAAGAAAGAGAGGCAGCGTGATATGAAGAAAGAGAGGCGGCGTGATATGAAGAAAGAGAGGTTGAGTGATATGAAGAAAGAGAGGCAGAGTGATATGAAGAAAGAGAGGCAGCGTGATATGAAGCAAGAGAGGCAGCGTGATATGAAGAAAGAGAGGCAGCGTGATATGAAGAAAGAGAGGTTGAGTGATATGAAGAAAGAGAGGCAGCGTGATATGAAGAAAGAGAGGCAGCGTGATATGAAGCAAGAGAGGCAGCGTGATATGAAGCAAGAGAGGCAGCGTGATATGAAGAAAGAGAGGCGGCGTGATATGAAGAAAGAGAGGCAGCGTGATATGAAGAAAGAGAGACAGCGTGATATGAAGAAAGAGAGGCGGCGTGATATGAAGAAAGAGAGGTTGAGTGATATGAAGAAAGAGAGGCAGCGTGATATGAAGAAAGAGAGGTTGAGTGATATGAAGAAAGAGAGGCAGCGTGATATGAAGAAAGAGAGGCAGCGTGATATGAAGAAAGAGAGGCAGCGTGATATGAAGCAAGAGAGGCGGCGTGATATGAAGAAAGAGAGGCAGCGTGATATGAAGAAAGAGAGGTTGAGTGATATGAAGAAAGAGAGGCAGCGTGATATGAAGAAAGAGAGGCAGCGTGATATGAAGAAAGAGAGGCAGCGTGATATGAAGCAAGAGAGGCGGCGTGATATGAAGAAAGAGAGGCAGCGTGATATGAAGCAAGAGAGGCGGCGTGATATGAAGAAAGAGAGGCAGCGTGATATGAAGAAAGAGAGGCAGCGTGATATGAAGCAAGAGAGGCGGCGTGATATGAAGAAAGAGAGGCAGCGTGATATGAAGAAAGAGAGGCGGCGTGATATGAAGAAAGAGAGGTTGAGTGATATGAAGAAAGAGAGGCAGAGTGATATGAAGAAAGAGAGGCAGCGTAATATGAAGCAAGAGAGGCAGCGTGATATGAAGAAAGAGAGGCAGCGTGATATGAAGAAAGAGAGGTTGAGTGATATGAAGAAAGAGAGGCAGCGTGATATGAAGAAAGAGAGGCAGCGTGATATGAAGCAAGAGAGGCAGCGTGATATGAAGAAAGAGAGGCGGCGTGATATGAAGAAAGAGAGGTTGAGTGATATGAAGAAAGAGAGGCAGCGTGATATGAAGAAAGAGAGGTTGAGTGATATGAAGAAAGAGAGGCAGCGTGATATGAAGAAAGAGAGGCAGCGTGATATGAAGCAAGAGAGGCAGCGTGATATGAAGAAAGAGAGGCAGCGTGATATGAAGAAAGAGAGGCGGCGTGATATGAAGAAAGAGAGGCAGCGTGATATGAAGAAAGAGAGGCAGAGGGATATGAAGAAAGAGAGGCAGCGTGATATGAAGAAAGAGAGGCAGAGGGATATGAAGAAAGAGAGGCAGAGGGATATGAAGAAAGAGAGGCAGCGTGATATGAAGAAAGAGAGGCGGCGTGATATGAAGAAAGAGAGGCAGAGGGATATGAAGAAAGAGAGGCGGCGTGATATGAAGAAAGAGAGGCAGAGGGATATGAAGAAAGAGAGGCAGCGTGATATGAAGAAAGAGAGGCGGCGTGATATGAAGAAAGAGAGGCAGAGGGATATGAAGAAAGAGAGGCAGCGTGATATGAAGAAAGAGAGGCAGCGTGATATGAAGAAAGAGAGGCAGAGGGATATGAAGAAAGAGAGGCAGCGTGATATGAAGAAAGAGAGGCAGAGGGATATGAAGAAAGAGAGGCAGAGGGATATGAAGAAAGAGAGGCAGCGTGATATGAAGAAAGAGAGGCAGAGGGATATGAAGAAAGAGAGGCAGAGGGATATGAAGAAAGAGAGGCGGCGTGATATGAAGAAAGAGAGGCAGCGTGATATGAAGAAAGAGAGGCAGAGGGATATGAAGAAAGAGAGGCAGCGTGATATGAAGAAAGAGAGGTTGAGTGATATGAAGAAAGAGAGGCAGCGTGATATGAAGAAAGAGAGGCGGCGTGATATGAAGAAAGAGAGGCAGCGTGATATGAAGAAAGAGAGGCAGCGTGATATGAAGAAAGAGAGGCAGCGTGATATGAAGAAAGAGAGGCAGCGTGATATGAAGCAAGAGAGGCAGCGTGATATGAAGAAAGAGAGGCGGCGTGATATGAAGAAAGAGAGGCAGCGTGATATGAAGCAAGAGAGGCAGCGTGATATGAAGAAAGAGAGGCAGCGTGATATGAAGAAAGAGAGGCAGCGTGATATGAAGAAAGAGAGGCGGCGTGATATGAAGAAAGAGAGGCAGCGTGATATGAAGCAAGAGAGGCAGCGTGATATGAAGAAAGAGAGGCGGCGTGATATGAAGAAAGAGAGGCAGCGTGATATGAAGAAAGAGAGGCAGCGTGATATGAAGAAAGAGAGGCGGCGTGATATGAAGAAAGAGAGGCAGCGTGATATGAAGAAAGAGAGGCAGCGTGATATGAAGCAAGAGAGGCAGCGTGATATGAAGAAAGAGAGGCGGCGTGATATGAAGAAAGAGAGGCAGCGTGATATGAAGAAAGAGAGGCAGCGTGATATGAAGAAAGAGAGGCGGCGTGATATGAAGAAAGAGAGGCAGCGTGATATGAAGCAAGAGAGGCAGCGTGATATGAAGAAAGAGAGGCAGCGTGATATGAAGAAAGAGAGGGGGCGTGATATGAAGAAAGAGAGGCGGCGTGATATGAAGAAAGAGAGGCAGCGGGATATGAAGAAAGAGAGGCGGCGTGATATGAAGAAAGAGAGGCAGCGGGATATGAAGAAAGAGAGGCAGCGTGATATGAAGAAAGAGAGGCAGCGTGATATGAAGAAAGAGAGGCGGCGTGATATGAAGAAAGAGAGGCGGCGTGATATGAAGAAAGAGAGGCGGCGTGATATGAAGAAGGAGAGGCGGCGTGATATGAAGAAAGAGAGGCAGCGGGATATGAAGAAAGAGAGGCGGCGTGATATGAAGAAAGAGAGGCAGCGGGATATGAAGAAAGAGAGGCAGCGTGATATGAAGAAAGAGAGGCAGCGTGATATGAAGAAAGAGAGGCAGCGTGATATGAAGAAAGAGAGGCAGCGTGATATGAAGAAAGAGAGGCAGCGTGATATGAAGAAGAAGAGGCGGCGTGATATGAAGAAAGAGAGGCAGCGTGATATGAAGAAAGAGAGGCGGCGTGATATGAAGAAAGAGAGGCAGCGTGATATGAAGAAAGAGAGGCGGCGTGATATGAAGAAAGAGAGGCAGCGTGATATGAAGAAAGAGAGGCGGCGTGATATGAAGAAAGAGAGGCAGCGGGATATGAAGAAAGAGAGGCGGCGTGATATGAAGAAAGAGAGGCAGCGGGATATGAAGAAAGAGAGGCAGCGTGATATGAAGAAAGAGAGGCAGCGTGATATGAAGAAAGAGAGGCAGCGTGATATGAAGAAAGAGAGGCGGCGTGATATGAAGAAAGAGAGGCGGCGTGATATGAAGAAAGAGAGGCAGCGTGATATGGAGAAAGAGAGGCAGCGTGATATGAAGAAAGAGAGGCAGCGTGATATGAAGAAAGAGAGGCAGCGTGATATGAAGAAAGAGAGGCAGCGTGATATGAAGAAAGAGAGGCAGCGTGATATGAAGAAAGAGAGGCGGCGTGATATGAAGAAAGAGAGGCAGCGTGATATGGAGAACGAGAGGCAGCGTGATATGAAGAAAGAGAGGCAGCGTGATATGAAGAAAGAGAGGCAGCGTGATATGAAGAAAGAGAGGCAGCGTGATATGAAGAAAGAGAGGCAGCGTGATATGAAGAAAGAGAGGCAGCGTGATATGAAGAAAGAGAGGCAGCGTGATATGAACAAAGAGAGGCGGCGTGATATGAAGAAAGAGAGGCAGCGTGATATGAAGAAAGAGAGGCAGCGTGATATGAAGAAAGAGAGGCAGCGTGATATGAAGAAAGAGAGGCAGCGTGATATGAAGAAAGAGAGGCGGCGTGATATGAAGAAAGAGAGGCGGCGTGGTATGTAAGAAAGAGAGGCAGCGTGATATGAAGAAAGAGAGGCAGCGTGATATGAAGAAAGAGAGGCAGCGTGATATGAAGAAAGAGAGGCAGCGTGATATGAAGAAAGAGAGGCAGCGTGATATGAAGAAAGAGAGGCAGCGTGATATGAAGAAAGAGAGGCAGCGGGATATGAAGAAAGAGAGGCAGCGTGATATGAAGAAAGAGAGGCAGCGTGATATGAAGAAAGAGAGGCGGCGTGATATGAAGAAAGAGGGGCAGCGTGATATGAAGAAAGAGAGGCAGCGTGATATGAAGAAAGAGAGGCAGCGTGATATGAAGAAAGAGAGGCAGCGGGATATGAAGAAAGGCAGCGTGATATGAAGAAAGAGAGGCAGCGTGATATGAAGAAAGAGAGGCAGCGTGATATGAAGCAAGAGAGGCAGCGTGATATGGAGAAAGAGAGGCAGCGTGATATGAAGAAAGAGAGGCAGCGTGATATGAAGAAAGAGAGGCAGCGTGATATGAAGAAAGAGAGGCAGCGGGATATGAAGAAAGAGAGGCAGCGTGATATGAAGAAAGAGAGGCAGCGTGATATGAAGAAAGAGAGGCAGCGTGATATGAAGAGAGGCAGCGTGATATGAAGAAAGAGAGGCAGCGTGATATGAAGAAAGAGAGGCAGCGTGATATGAAGAAAGAGAGGCGGCGTGATATGAAGAAAGAGAGGCAGCGGGATATGAAGAAAGAGAGGCAGCGTGATATGAAGAAAGAGAGGCAGCGTGATATGAAGAAAGAGAGGCAGCGTGATATGAAGAAAGAGAGGCAGCGTGATATGAAGAAAGAGAGGCAGCGTGATATGAAGAAAGAGAGGCAGCGTGATATGAAGAAAGAGAGGCAGCGGGATATGAAGAAAGAGAGGCAGCGTGATATGAAGAAAGAGAGGCAGCGTGATATGAAGAAAGAGAGGCAGCGTGATATGAAGAAAGAGAGGCAGCGTGATATGAAGAAAGAGAGGCAGCGTGATATGAAGAAAGAGAGGCAGCGTGATATGAAGAAAGAGAGGCGGCGTGATATGAAGAAAGAGAGGCAGCGTGATATGAAGAAAGAGAGGCGGCGTGATATGAAGAAAGAGAGGCAGCGTGATATGAAGCAAGAGAGGCAGCGTGATATGAAGAAAGGCAGCGTGATATGAAGAAAGAGAGGCAGCGTGATATGAAGAAAGAGAGGCAGCGTGATATGAAGCAAGAGAGGCAGCGTGATATGGAGAAAGAGAGGCAGCGTGATATGAAGAAAGAGAGGCGGCGTGATATGAAGAAAGAGAGGCAGCGTGATATGAAGAAAGAGAGGCAGCGGGATATGAAGAAAGGCAGCGTGATATGAAGAAAGAGAGGCAGCGTGATATGAAGAAAGAGAGGCAGCGTGATATGAAGCAAGAGAGGCAGCGTGATATGGAGAAAGAGAGGCAGCGTGATATGAAGAAAGAGAGGCAGCGTGATATGAAGAAAGAGAGGCAGCGTGATATGAAGAAAGAGAGGCAGCGGGATATGAAGAAAGAGAGGCAGCGTGATATGAAGAAAGAGAGGCAGCGTGATATGAAGAAAGAGAGGCAGCGTGATATGAAGAGAGGCAGCGTGATATGAAGAAAGAGAGGCAGCGTGATATGAAGAAAGAGAGGCAGCGTGATATGAAGAAAGAGAGGCGGCGTGATATGAAGAAAGAGAGGCAGCGGGATATGAAGAAAGAGAGGCAGCGTGATATGAAGAAAGAGAGGCAGCGTGATATGAAGAAAGAGAGGCAGCGTGATATGAAGAAAGAGAGGCAGCGTGATATGAAGAAAGAGAGGCAGCGTGATATGAAGAAAGAGAGGCAGCGTGATATGAAGAAAGAGAGGCAGCGGGATATGAAGAAAGAGAGGCAGCGTGATATGAAGAAAGAGAGGCAGCGTGATATGAAGAAAGAGAGGCAGCGTGATATGAAGAAAGAGAGGCAGCGTGATATGAAGAAAGAGAGGCAGCGTGATATGAAGAAAGAGAGGCAGCGTGATATGAAGAAAGAGAGGCGGCGTGATATGAAGAAAGAGAGGCAGCGTGATATGAAGAAAGAGAGGCGGCGTGATATGAAGAAAGAGAGGCAGCGTGATATGAAGCAAGAGAGGCAGCGTGATATGAAGAAAGAGAGGCAGCGTGATATGAAGAAAGAGAGGCAGCGTGATATGAAGAAAGAGAGGCGGCGTGATATGAAGAAAGAGAGGCAGCGTGATATGAAGCAAGAGAGGCAGCGTGATATGAAGAAAGAGAGGCAGCGTGATATGAAGCAAGAGAGGCAGCGTGATATGAAGAAAGAGAGGCAGCGTGATATGAAGAAAGAGAGGCAGCGTGATATGAAGAAAGAGAGGCGGCGTGATATGAAGAAAGAGAGGCAGCGTGATATGAAGAAAGAGAGGCAGCGTGATATGAAGAAAGAGAGGCAGCGTGATATGAAGCAAGAGAGGCGGCGTGATATGAAGAAAGAGAGGCAGCGTGATATGAAGAAAGAGAGGCAGCGTGATATGAAGCAAGAGAGGCGGCGTGATATGAAGAAAGAGAGGCAGCGTGATACGAAGAAAGAGAGGCGGCGTGATATGAAGAAAGAGAGGCAGCGTGATATGAAGCAAGAGAGGCAGCGTGATATGAAGAAAGAGAGGCAGCGTGATATGAAGAAAGAGAGGCAGCGTGATATGAAGAAAGAGAGGCAGCGTGATATGAAGCAAGAGAGGCGGCGTGATATGAAGAAAGAGAGGCAGCGTGATATGAAGAAAGAGAGGCGGCGTGATATGAAGAAAGAGAGGCGGCGTGATATGAAGAAAGAGAGGCAGCGTGATACGAAGAAAGAGAGGCGGCGTGATATGAAGAAAGAGAGGCAGCGTGATATGAAGCAAGAGAGGCAGCGTGATATGAAGAAAGAGAGGCAGCGTGATATGAAGAAAGAGAGGCAGCGTGATATGAAGCAAGAGAGGCGGCGTGATATGAAGAAAGAGAGGCAGCGTGATATGAAGAAAGAGAGGCGGCGTGATATGAAGAAAGAGAGGCGGCGTGATATGAAGAAAGAGAGGCAGCGTCATACGAAGAAAGAGAGGCGGCGTGATATGAAGAAAGAGAGGCAGCGTGATATGAAGCAAGAGAGGCAGCGTGATATGAAGAAAGAGAGGCAGCGTGATATGAAGAAAGAGAGGCAGCGTGATATGAAGCAAGAGAGGCGGCGTGATATGAAGAAAGAGAGGCAGCGTGATATGAAGAAAGAGAGGCAGCGTGATATGAAGCAAGAGAGGCGGCGTGATATGAAGAAAGAGAGGCAGCGTGATATGAAGAAAGAGAGGCGGCGTGATATGAAGAAAGAGAGGTTGAGTGATATGAAGAAAGAGAGGCAGCGTGATATGAAGCAAGAGAGGCAGCGTGATATGAAGAAAGATAGGCAGCGTGATATGAAGCAAGAGAGGCGGCGTGATATGAAGAAAGAGAGGCAGCGTGATATGAAGAAAGAGAGGCAGCGTGATATGAAGAAAGAGAGGCGGCGTGATATGAAGAAAGAGAGGCAGCGTGATACGAAGAAAGAGAGGCGGCGTGATATGAAGAAAGAGAGGCAGCGTGATATGAAGCAAGAGAGGCAGCGTGATATGAAGAAAGAGAGGCAGCGTGATATGAAGAGAGAGAGGCAGCGTGATATGAAGCAAGAGAGGCGGCGTGATATGAAGAAAGAGAGGCAGCGTGATATGAAGAAAGAGAGGCAGCGTGATATGAAGCAAGAGAGGCGGCGTGATATGAAGAAAGAGAGGCAGCGTGATATGAAGAAAGAGAGGCGGCGTGATATGAAGAAAGAGAGGTTGAGTGATATGAAGAAAGAGAGGCAGAGTGATATGAAGAAAGAGAGGCAGCGTGATATGAAGCAAGAGAGGCAGCGTGATATGAAGAAAGAGAGGCAGCGTGATATGAAGAAAGAGAGGTTGAGTGATATGAAGAAAGAGAGGCAGCGTGATATGAAGAAAGAGAGGCAGCGTGATATGAAGCAAGAGAGGCAGCGTGATATGAAGAAAGAGAGGCGGCGTGATATGAAGAAAGAGAGGCAGCGTGATATGAAGAAAGAGAGACAGCGTGATATGAAGAAAGAGAGGCGGCGTGATATGAAGAAAGAGAGGTTGTGTGATATGAAGAAAGAGAGGCAGCGTGATATGAAGAAAGAGAGGTTGAGTGATATGAAGAAAGAGAGGCAGCGTGATATGAAGAAAGAGAGGCAGCGTGATATGAAGAAAGAGAGGCAGCGTGATATGAAGCAAGAGAGGCGGCGTGATATGAAGAAAGAGAGGCAGCGTGATATGAAGAAAGAGAGGTTGAGTGATATGAAGAAAGAGAGGCAGCGTGATATGAAGAAAGAGAGGCAGCGTGATATGAAGAAAGAGAGGCAGCGTGATATGAAGCAAGAGAGGCGGCGTGATATGAAGAAAGAGAGGCAGCGTGATATGAAGCAAGAGAGGCGGCGTGATATGAAGAAAGAGAGGCAGCGTGATATGAAGAAAGAGAGGCAGCGTGATATGAAGCAAGAGAGGCGGCGTGATATGAAGAAAGAGAGGCAGCGTGATATGAAGAAAGAGAGGCGGCGTGATATGAAGAAAGAGAGGTTGAGTGATATGAAGAAAGAGAGGCAGAGTGATATGAAGAAAGAGGGGCAGCGTGATATGAAGCAAGAGAGGCAGCGTGATATGAAGAAAGAGAGGCAGCGTGATATGAAGAAAGAGAGGTTGAGTGATATGAAGAAAGAGAGGCAGCGTGATATGAAGAAAGAGAGGCAGCGTGATATGAAGCAAGAGAGGCAGCGTGATATGAAGAAAGAGAGGCGGCGTGATATGAAGAAAGAGAGGTTGAGTGATATGAAGAAAGAGAGGCAGCGTGATATGAAGAAAGAGAGGTTGAGTGATATGAAGAAAGAGAGGCAGCGTGATATGAAGAAAGAGAGGCAGCGTGATGTGAAGCAAGAGAGGCAGCGTGATATGAAGAAAGAGAGGCAGCGTGATATGAAGAAAGAGAGGCGGCGTGATATGAAGAAAGAGAGGCAGCGTGATATGAAGAAAGAGAGGCAGAGGGATATGAAGAAAGAGAGGCAGCGTGATATGAAGAAAGAGAGGCAGAGGGATATGAAGAAAGAGAGGCAGAGGGATATGAAGAAAGAGAGGCAGCGTGATATGAAGAAAGAGAGGCGGCGTGATATGAAGAAAGAGAGGCAGAGGGATATGAAGAAAGAGAGGCGGCGTGATATGAAGAAAGAGAGGCAGAGGGATATGAAGAAAGAGAGGCAGCGTGATATGAAGAAAGAGAGGCGGCGTGATATGAAGAAAGAGAGGCAGAGGGATATGAAGAAAGAGAGGCAGCGTGATATGAAGAAAGAGAGGCAGCGTGATATGAAGAAAGAGAGGCAGAGGGATATGAAGAAAGAGAGGCAGCGTGATATGAAGAAAGAGAGGCAGAGGGATATGAAGAAAGAGAGGCAGAGGGATATGAAGAAAGAGAGGCAGCGTGATATGAAGCAAGAGAGGCAGCGTGATATGAAGAAAGAGAGGCAGCGTGATATGAAGAAAGAGAGGCAGCGTGATATGAAGCAAGAGAGGCGGCGTGATATGAAGAAAGAGAGGCAGCGTGATATGAAGAAAGAGAGGCGGCGTGATATGAAGAAAGAGAGGCGGCGTGATATGAAGAAAGAGAGGCAGCGTGATACGAAGAAAGAGAGGCGGCGTGATATGAAGAAAGAGAGGCAGCGTGATATGAAGAAAGAGAGGCAGCGTGATATGAAGAAAGAGAGGCAGCGTGATATGAAGAGAGAGAGGCAGCGTGATATGAAGCAAGAGAGGCGGCGTGATATGAAGAAAGAGAGGCAGCGTGATATGAAGAAAGAGAGGCAGCGTGATATGAAGCAAGAGAGGCGGCGTGATATGAAGAAAGAGAGGCAGCGTGATATGAAGAAAGAGAGGCGGCGTGATATGAAGAAAGAGAGGTTGAGTGATATGAAGAAAGAGAGGCAGCGTGATATGAAGCAAGAGAGGCAGCGTGATATGAAGAAAGAGAGGCAGCGTGATATGAAGCAAGAGAGGCGGCGTGATATGAAGAAAGAGAGGCAGCGTGATATGAAGAAAGAGAGGCGGCGTGATATGAAGAAAGAGAGGCGGCGTGATATGAAGAAAGAGAGGCAGCGTGATACGAAGAAAGAGAGGCGGCGTGATATGAAGAAAGAGAGGCAGCGTGATATGAAGCAAGAGAGGCAGCGTGATATGAAGAAAGAGAGGCAGCGTGATATGAAGAGAGAGAGGCAGCGTGATATGAAGCAAGAGAGGCGGCGTGATATGAAGAAAGAGAGGCAGCGTGATATGAAGAAAGAGAGGCAGCGTGATATGAAGCAAGAGAGGCGGCGTGATATGAAGAAAGAGAGGCAGCGTGATATGAAGAAAGAGAGGCGGCGTGATATGAAGAAAGAGAGGTTGAGTGATATGAAGAAAGAGAGGCAGAGTGATATGAAGAAAGAGAGGCAGCGTGATATGAAGCAAGAGAGGCAGCGTGATATGAAGAAAGAGAGGCAGCGTGATATGAAGAAAGAGAGGTTGAGTGATATGAAGAAAGAGAGGCAGCGTGATATGAAGAAAGAGAGGCAGCGTGATATGAAGCAAGAGAGGCAGCGTGATATGAAGAAAGAGAGGCGGCGTGATATGAAGAAAGAGAGGCAGCGTGATATGAAGAAAGAGAGGCGGCGTGATATGAAGAAAGAGAGGTTGAGTGATATGAAGAAAGAGAGGCAGCGTGATATGAAGAAAGAGAGGTTGAGTGATATGAAGAAAGAGAGGCAGCGTGATATGAAGAAAGAGAGGCAGCGTGATATGAAGAAAGAGAGGCGGCGTGATATGAAGCAAGAGAGGCGGCGTGATATGAAGAAAGAGAGGCAGCGTGATATGAAGAAAGAGAGGTTGAGTGATATGAAGAAAGAGAGGCAGCGTGATATGAAGAAAGAGAGGCAGCGTGATATGAAGAAAGAGAGGCAGCGTGATATGAAGCAAGAGAGGCGGCGTGATATGAAGAAAGAGAGGCAGCGTGATACGAAGAAAGAGAGGCAGCGTGATATGAAGCAAGAGAGGCGGCGTGATATGAAGAAAGAGAGGCAGCGTGATATGAAGAAAGAGAGGCGGCGTGATATGAAGAAAGAGAGGTTGAGTGATATGAAGAAAGAGAGGCAGCGTGATATGAAGCAAGAGAGGCAGCGTGATATGAAGAAAGAGAGGCAGCGTGATATGAAGCAAGAGAGGCGGCGTGATATGAAGAAAGAGAGGCAGCGTGATATGAAGAAAGAGAGGCGGCGTGATATGAAGAAAGAGAGGCGGCGTGATATGAAGAAAGAGAGGCAGCGTGATACGAAGAAAGAGAGGCGGCGTGATATGAAGAAAGAGAGGCAGCGTGATATGAAGCAAGAGAGGCAGCGTGATATGAAGAAAGAGAGGCAGCGTGATATGAAGAGAGAGAGGCAGCGTGATATGAAGCAAGAGAGGCGGCGTGATATGAAGAAAGAGAGGCAGCGTGATATGAAGAAAGAGAGGCAGCGTGATATGAAGCAAGAGAGGCGGCGTGATATGAAGAAAGAGAGGCAGCGTGATATGAAGAAAGAGAGGCGGCGTGATATGAAGAAAGAGAGGTTGAGTGATATGAAGAAAGAGAGGCAGAGTGATATGAAGAAAGAGAGGCAGCGTGATATGAAGCAAGAGAGGCAGCGTGATATGAAGAAAGAGAGGCAGCGTGATATGAAGAAAGAGAGGTTGAGTGATATGAAGAAAGAGAGACAGCGTGATATGAAGAAAGAGAGGCAGCGTGATATGAAGCAAGAGAGGCAGCGTGATATGAAGAAAGAGAGGCGGCGTGATATGAAGAAAGAGAGGCAGCGTGATATGAAGAAAGAGAGACAGCGTGATATGAAGAAAGAGAGGCGGCGTGATATGAAGAAAGAGAGGTTGAGTGATATGAAGAAAGAGAGGCAGCGTGATATGAAGAAAGAGAGGTTGAGTGATATGAAGAAAGAGAGGCAGCGTGATATGAAGAAAGAGAGGCAGCGTGATATGAAGAAAGAGAGGCAGCGTGATATGAAGCAAGAGAGGCGGCGTGATATGAAGAAAGAGAGGCAGCGTGATATGAAGAAAGAGAGGTTGAGTGATATGAAGAAAGAGAGGCAGCGTGATATGAAGAAAGAGAGGCAGCGTGATATGAAGAAAGAGAGGCAGCGTGATATGAAGCAAGAGAGGCGGCGTGATATGAAGAAAGAGAGGCAGCGTGATATGAAGCAAGAGAGGCGGCGTGATATGAAGAAAGAGAGGCAGCGTGATATGAAGAAAGAGAGGCAGCGTGATATGAAGCAAGAGAGGCGGCGTGATATGAAGAAAGAGAGGCAGCGTGATATGAAGAAAGAGAGGCGGCGTGATATGAAGAAAGAGAGGTTGAGTGATATGAAGAAAGAGAGGCAGAGTGATATGAAGAAAGAGAGGCAGCGTGATATGAAGCAAGAGAGGCAGCGTGATATGAAGAAAGAGAGGCAGCGTGATATGAAGAAAGAGAGGTTGAGTGATATGAAGAAAGAGAGGCAGCGTGATATGAAGAAAGAGAGGCAGCGTGATATGAAGCAAGAGAGGCAGCGTGATATGAAGAAAGAGAGGCGGCGTGATATGAAGAAAGAGAGGTTGAGTGATATGAAGAAAGAGAGGCAGCGTGATATGAAGAAAGAGAGGTTGAGTGATATGAAGAAAGAGAGGCAGCGTGATATGAAGAAAGAGAGGCAGCGTGATATGAAGCAAGAGAGGCAGCGTGATATGAAGAAAGAGAGGCAGCGTGATATGAAGAAAGAGAGGCGGCGTGATATGAAGAAAGAGAGGCAGCGTGATATGAAGAAAGAGAGGCAGCGTGATATGAAGAAAGAGAGGCGGCGTGATATGAAGAAAGAGAGGCAGCGGGATATGAAGAAAGAGAGGCGGCGTGATATGAAGAAAGAGAGGCAGCGGGATATGAAGAAAGAGAGGCAGCGTGATATGAAGAAAGAGAGGCAGCGTGATATGAAGAAAGAGAGGCAGCGTGATATGAAGAAAGAGAGGCAGCGTGATATGAAGAAAGAGAGGCGGCGTGATATGAAGAAAGAGAGGCAGCGGGATATGAAGAAAGAGAGGCAGCGTGATATGAAGAAAGAGAGGCAGCGTGATATGAAGAAAGAGAGGCAGCGTGATATGAAGAAAGAGAGGCAGCGTGATATGAAGAAAGAGAGGCAGCGTGATATGAAGAAAGAGAGGCGGCGTGATATGAAGAAAGAGAGGCAGCGTGATATGAAGAAAGAGAGGCGGCGTGATATGAAGAAAGAGAGGCAGCGTGATATGAAGAAAGAGAGGCGGCGTGATATGAAGAAAGAGAGGCAGCGTGATATGAAGAAAGAGAGGCGGCGTGATATGAAGAAAGAGAGGCAGCGGGATATGAAGAAAGAGAGGCGGCGTGATATGAAGAAAGAGAGGCCGCGGGATATGAAGAAAGAGAGGCAGCGTGATATGAAGAAAGAGAGGCAGCGTGATATGAAGAAAGAGAGGCAGCGTGATATGAAGAAAGAGAGGCAGCGTGATATGAAGAAAGAGAGGCAGCGTGATATGAAGAAAGAGAGGCGGCGTGATATGAAGAAAGAGAGGCAGCGTGATATGAAGAAAGAGAGGCAGCGTGATATGAAGAAAGAGAGGCAGCGTGATATGAAGAAAGAGAGGCAGCGTGATATGAAGAAAGAGAGGCAGCGTGATATGAAGAAAGAGAGGCGGCGTGATATGAAGAAAGAGAGGCAGCGTGATATGGAGAAAGAGAGGCAGCGTGATATGAAGAAAGAGAGGCAGCGTGATATGAAGAAAGAGAGGCAGCGTGATATGAAGAAAGAGAGGCAGCGTGATATGAAGAAAGAGAGGCAGCGTGATATGAAGAAAGAGAGGCAGCGTGATATGAAGAAAGAGAGGCAGCGTGATATGAACAAAGAGAGGCGGCGTGATATGAAGAAAGAGAGGCAGCGTGATATGAAGAAAGAGAGGCAGCGTGATATGAAGAAAGAGAGGCAGCGTGATATGAAGAAAGAGAGGCAGCGTGATATGAAGAAAGAGAGGCGGCGTGATATGAAGAAAGAGAAGCGGCGTGGTATGTAAGAAAGAGAGGCAGCGTGATATGAAGAAAGAGAGGCAGCGTGATATGAAGAAAGAGAGGCAGCGTGATATGAAGAAAGAGAGGCAGCGTGATATGAAGAAAGAGAGGCAGCGTGATATGAAGAAAGAGAGGCAGCGTGATATGAAGAAAGAGAGGCAGCGGGATATGAAGAAAGAGAGGCAGCGTGATATGAAGAAAGAGAGGCAGCGTGATATGAAGAAAGAGAGGCGGCGTGATATGAAGAAAGAGGGGCAGCGTGATATGAAGAAAGAGAGGCAGCGTGATATGAAGAAAGAGAGGCAGCGTGATATGAAGAAAGAGAGGCAGCGGGATATGAAGAAAGGCAGCGTGATATGAAGAAAGAGAGGCAGCGTGATATGAAGAAAGATAGGCAGTGTGATATGAAGCAAGAGAGGCAGCGTGATATGGAGAAAGAGAGGCAGCGTGATATGAAGAAAGAGAGGCAGCGTGATATGAAGAAAGAGAGGCAGCGTGATATGAAGAAAGAGAGGCAGCGGGATATGAAGAAAGAGAGGCAGCGTGATATGAAGAAAGAGAGGCAGCGTGATATGAAGAAAGAGAGGCAGCGTGATATGAAGAGAGGCAGCGTGATATGAAGAAAGAGAGGCAGCGTGATATGAAGAAAGAGAGGCAGCGTGATATGAAGAAAGAGAGGCGGCGTGATATGAAGAAAGAGAGGCAGCGGGATATGAAGAAAGAGAGGCAGCGTGATATGAAGAAAGAGAGGCAGCGTGATATGAAGAAAGAGAGGCAGCGTGATATGAAGAAAGAGAGGCAGCGTGATATGAAGAAAGAGAGGCAGCGTGATATGAAGAAAGAGAGGCAGCGTGATATGAAGAAAGAGAGGCAGCGGGATATGAAGAAAGAGAGGCAGCGTGATATGAAGAAAGAGAGGCAGCGTGATATGAAGAAAGAGAGGCAGCGTGATATGAAGAAAGAGAGGCAGCGTGATATGAAGAAAGAGAGGCAGCGTGATATGAAGAAAGAGAGGCAGCGTGATATGAAGAAAGAGAGGCGGCGTGATATGAAGAAAGAGAGGCAGCGTGATATGAAGAAAGAGAGGCGGCGTGATATGAAGAAAGAGAGGCAGCGTGATATGAAGCAAGAGAGGCAGCGTGATATGAAGAAAGAGAGGCAGCGTGATATGAAGAAAGAGAGGCAGCGTGATATGAAGAAAGAGAGGCGGCGTGATATGAAGAAAGAGAGGCAGCGTGATATGAAGCAAGAGAGGCAGCGTGATATGAAGAAAGAGAGGCAGCGTGATATGAAGAAAGAGAGGCAGCGTTATATGAAGAAAGAGAGGCGGCGTGATATGAAGAAAGAGAGGCGGCGTGATATGAAGAAAGAGAGGCAGCGTGATATGAAGCAAGAGAGGCAGCGTGATATGAAGAAAGAGAGGCAGCGTGATATGAAGAAAGAGAGGCAGCGTGATATGAAGAAAGAGAGGCGGCGTGATATGAAGAATAAGAGGCAGCGTGATATGAAGAAAGAGAGGCAGCGTGATATGAAGAAAGAGAGGCAGCGTGATATGAAGCAAGAGAGGCGGCGTGATATGAAGAAAGAGAGGCAGCGTGATATGAAGAAAGAGAGGCAGCGTGATATGAAGCAAGAGAGGCGGCGTGATATGAAGAAAGAGAGGCAGCGTGATACGAAGAAAGAGAGGCGGCGTGATATGAAGAAAGAGAGGCAGCGTGATATGAAGAAAGAGAGGCAGCGTGATATGAAGAAAGAGAGGCAGCGTGATATGAAGAAAGAGAGGCAGCGTGATATGAAGAAAGAGAGGCAGCGTGATATGAAGCAAGAGAGGCGGCGTGATATGAAGAAAGAGAGGCGGCGTGATATGAAGAAAGAGAGGCAGCGTGATACGAAGAAAGAGAGGCGGCGTGATATGAAGCAAGAGAGGCAGCGTGATATGAAGAAAGAGAGGCAGCGTGATATGAAGAAAGAGAGGCAGCGTGATATGAAGAAAGAGAGGCAGCGTGATATGAAGAAAGAGAGGCAGCGTGATATGAAGCAAGAGAGGCGGCGTGATATGAAGAAAGAGAGGCAGCGTGATATGAAGAAAGAGAGGCGGCGTGATATGAAGAAAGAGAGGCGGCGTGATATGAAGAAAGAGAGGAAGCGTGATACGAAGAAAGAGAGGCGGCGTGATATGAAGAAAGAGAGGCAGCGTGATATGAAGCAAGAGAGGCAGCGTGATATGAAGAAAGAGAGGCAGCGTGATATGAAGAAAGAGAGGCAGCGTGATATGAAGCAAGAGAGGCGGTGTGATATGAAGAAAGAGAGGCAGCGTGATATGAAGAAAGAGAGGCGGCGTGATATGAAGAAAGAGAGGCGGCGTGATATGAAGAAAGAGAGGCAGCGTGATACGAAGAAAGAGAGGCGGCGTGATATGAAGAAAGAGAGGCAGCGTGATATGAAGCAAGAGAGGCAGCGTGATATGAAGAAAGAGAGGCAGCGTGATATGAAGAGAGAGAGGCAGCGTGATATGAAGCAAGAGAGGCGGCGTGATATGAAGAAAGAGAGGCAGCGTGATATGAAGAAAGAGAGGCAGCGTGATATGAAGCAAGAGAGGCGGCGTGATATGAAGAAAGAGAGGCAGCGTGATATGAAGAAAGAGAGGCGGCGTGATATGAAGAAAGAGAGGTTGAGTGATATGAAGAAAGAGAGGCAGCGTGATATGAAGCAAGAGAGGCAGCGTGATATGAAGAAAGAGAGGCAGCGTGATATGAAGCAAGAGAGGCGGCGTGATATGAAGAAAGAGAGGCAGCGTGATATGAAGAAAGAGAGGCGGCGTGATATGAAGAAAGAGAGGCGGCGTGATATGAAGAAAGAGAGGCGGCGTGATATGAAGAAAGAGAGGCAGCGTGATACGAAGAAAGAGAGGCGGCGTGATATGAAGAAAGAGAGGCAGCGTGATATGAAGCAAGAGAGGCAGCGTGATATGAAGAAAGAGAGGCAGCGTGATATGAAGAGAGAGAGGCAGCGTGATATGAAGCAAGAGAGGCGGCGTGATATGAAGAAAGAGAGGCAGCGTGATATGAAGAAAGAGAGGCAGCGTGATATGAAGCAAGAGAGGCGGCGTGATATGAAGAAAGAGAGGCAGCGTGATATGAAGAAAGAGAGGCGGCGTGATATGAAGAAAGAGAGGTTGAGTGATATGAAGAAAGAGAGGCAGAGTGATATGAAGAAAGAGAGGCAGCGTGATATGAAGCAAGAGAGGCAGCGTGATATGAAGAAAGAGAGGCAGCGTGATATGAAGAAAGAGAGGTTGAGTGATATGAAGAAAGAGAGGCAGCGTGATATGAAGAAAGAGAGGCAGCGTGATATGAAGCAAGAGAGGCAGCGTGATATGAAGCAAGAGAGGCAGCGTGATATGAAGAAAGAGAGGCGGCGTGATATGAAGAAAGAGAGGCAGCGTGATATGAAGAAAGAGAGACAGCGTGATATGAAGAAAGAGAGGCGGCGTGATATGAAGAAAGAGAGGTTGAGTGATATGAAGAAAGAGAGGCAGCGTGATATGAAGAAAGAGAGGTTGAGTGATATGAAGAAAGAGAGGCAGCGTGATATGAAGAAAGAGAGGCAGCGTGATATGAAGAAAGAGAGGCAGCGTGATATGAAGCAAGAGAGGCGGCGTGATATGAAGAAAGAGAGGCAGCGTGATATGAAGAAAGAGAGGTTGAGTGATATGAAGAAAGAGAGGCAGCGTGATATGAAGAAAGAGAGGCAGCGTGATATGAAGAAAGAGAGGCAGCGTGATATGAAGCAAGAGAGGCGGCGTGATATGAAGAAAGAGAGGCAGCGTGATATGAAGCAAGAGAGGCGGCGTGATATGAAGAAAGAGAGGCAGCGTGATATGAAGAAAGAGAGGCAGCGTGATATGAAGCAAGAGAGGCGGCGTGATATGAAGAAAGAGAGGCAGCGTGATATGAAGAAAGAGAGGCGGCGTGATATGAAGAAAGAGAGGTTGAGTGATATGAAGAAAGAGAGGCAGAGTGATATGAAGAAAGAGAGGCAGCGTAATATGAAGCAAGAGAGGCAGCGTGATATGAAGAAAGAGAGGCAGCGTGATATGAAGAAAGAGAGGTTGAGTGATATGAAGAAAGAGAGGCAGCGTGATATGAAGAAAGAGAGGCAGCGTGATATGAAGCAAGAGAGGCAGCGTGATATGAAGAAAGAGAGGCGGCGTGATATGAAGAAAGAGAGGTTGAGTGATATGAAGAAAGAGAGGCAGCGTGATATGAAGAAAGAGAGGTTGAGTGATATGAAGAAAGAGAGGCAGCGTGATATGAAGAAAGAGAGGCAGCGTGATATGAAGCAAGAGAGGCAGCGTGATATGAAGAAAGAGAGGCAGCGTGATATGAAGAAAGAGAGGCGGCGTGATATGAAGAAAGAGAGGCAGCGTGATATGAAGAAAGAGAGGCAGAGGGATATGAAGAAAGAGAGGCAGCGTGATATGAAGAAAGAGAGGCAGAGGGATATGAAGAAAGAGAGGCAGAGGGATATGAAGAAAGAGAGGCAGCGTGATATGAAGAAAGAGAGGCGGCGTGATATGAAGAAAGAGAGGCAGAGGGATATGAAGAAAGAGAGGCGGCGTGATATGAAGAAAGAGAGGCAGAGGGATATGAAGAAAGAGAGGCAGCGTGATATGAAGAAAGAGAGGCGGCGTGATATGAAGAAAGAGAGGCAGAGGGATATGAAGAAAGAGAGGCAGCGTGATATGAAGAAAGAGAGGCAGCGTGATATGAAGAAAGAGAGGCAGAGGGATATGAAGAAAGAGAGGCAGCGTGATATGAAGAAAGAGAGGCAGAGGGATATGAAGAAAGAGAGGCAGAGGGATATAAAGAAAGAGAGGCAGCGTGATATGAAGAAAGAGAGGCAGAGGGATATGAAGAAAGAGAGGCAGAGGGATATGAAGAAAGAGAGGCGGCGTGATATGAAGAAAGAGAGGCAGCGTGATATGAAGAAAGAGAGGCAGAGGGATATGAAGAAAGAGAGGCAGCGTGATATGAAGAAAGAGAGGTTGAGTGATATGAAGAAAGAGAGGCAGCGTGATATGAAGAAAGAGAGGCGGCGTGATATGAAGAAAGAGAGGCAGCGTGATATGAAGAAAGAGAGGCAGCGTGATATGAAGAAAGAGAGGCAGCGTGATATGAAGAAAGAGAGGCAGCGTGATATGAAGCAAGAGAGGCAGCGTGATATGAAGAAAGAGAGGCGGCGTGATATGAAGAAAGAGAGGCAGCGTGATATGAAGCAAGAGAGGCAGCGTGATATGAAGAAAGAGAGGCAGCGTGATATGAAGAAAGAGAGGCAGCGTGATATGAAGAAAGAGAGGCGGCGTGATATGAAGAAAGAGAGGCAGCGTGATATGAAGCAAGAGAGGCAGCGTGATATGAAGAAAGAGAGGCGGCGTGATATGAAGAAAGAGAGGCAGCGTGATATGAAGAAAGAGAGGCAGCGTGATATGAAGAAAGAGAGGCGGCGTGATATGAAGAAAGAGAGGCAGCGTGATATGAAGAAAGAGAGGCAGCGTGATATGAAGCAAGAGAGGCAGCGTGATATGAAGAAAGAGAGGCGGCGTGATATGAAGAAAGAGAGGCAGCGTGATATGAAGAAAGAGAGGCAGCGTGATATGAAGAAAGAGAGGCGGCGTGATATGAAGAAAGAGAGGCAGCGTGATATGAAGCAAGAGAGGCAGCGTGATATGAAGAAAGAGAGGCAGCGTGATATGAAGAAAGAGAGGGGGCGTGATATGAAGAAAGAGAGGCGGCGTGATATGAAGAAAGAGAGGCAGCGGGATATGAAGAAAGAGAGGCGGCGTGATATGAAGAAAGAGAGGCAGCGGGATATGAAGAAAGAGAGGCAGCGTGATATGAAGAAAGAGAGGCAGCGTGATATGAAGAAAGAGAGGCGGCGTGATATGAAGAAAGAGAGGCGGCGTGATATGAAGAAAGAGAGGCGGCGTGATATGAAGAAGGAGAGGCGGCGTGATATGAAGAAAGAGAGGCAGCGGGATATGAAGAAAGAGAGGCGGCGTGATATGAAGAAAGAGAGGCAGCGGGATATGAAGAAAGAGAGGCAGCGTGATATGAAGAAAGAGAGGCAGCGTGATATGAAGAAAGAGAGGCAGCGTGATATGAAGAAAGAGAGGCAGCGTGATATGAAGAAAGAGAGGCAGCGTGATATGAAGAAGAAGAGGCGGCGTGATATGAAGAAAGAGAGGCAGCGTGATATGAAGAAAGAGAGGCGGCGTGATATGAAGAAAGAGAGGCAGCGTGATATGAAGAAAGAGAGGCGGCGTGATATGAAGAAAGAGAGGCAGCGTGATATGAAGAAAGAGAGGCGGCGTGATATGAAGAAAGAGAGGCAGCGGGATATGAAGAAAGAGAGGCGGCGTGATATGAAGAAAGAGAGGCAGCGGGATATGAAGAAAGAGAGGCAGCGTGATATGAAGAAAGAGAGGCAGCGTGATATGAAGAAAGAGAGGCAGCGTGATATGAAGAAAGAGAGGCGGCGTGATATGAAGAAAGAGAGGCAGCGTGATATGGAGAACGAGAGGCAGCGTGATATGAAGAAAGAGAGGCAGCGTGATATGAAGAAAGAGAGGCAGCGTGATATGAAGAAAGAGAGGCAGCGTGATATGAAGAAAGAGAGGCAGCGTGATATGAAGAAAGAGAGGCAGCGTGATATGAAGAAAGAGAGGCAGCGTGATATGAACAAAGAGAGGCGGCGTGATATGAAGAAAGAGAGGCAGCGTGATATGAAGAAAGAGAGGCAGCGTGATATGAAGAAAGAGAGGCAGCGTGATATGAAGAAAGAGAGGCAGCGTGATATGAAGAAAGAGAGGCGGCGTGATATGAAGAAAGAGAGGCGGCGTGGTATGTAAGAAAGAGAGGCAGCGTGATATGAAGAAAGAGAGGCAGCGTGATATGAAGAAAGAGAGGCAGCGTGATATGAAGAAAGAGAGGCAGCGTGATATGAAGAAAGAGAGGCAGCGTGATATGAAGAAAGAGAGGCAGCGTGATATGAAGAAAGAGAGGCAGCGGGATATGAAGAAAGAGAGGCAGCGTGATATGAAGAAAGAGAGGCAGCGTGATATGAAGAAAGAGAGGCGGCGTGATATGAAGAAAGAGGGGCAGCGTGATATGAAGAAAGAGAGGCAGCGTGATATGAAGAAAGAGAGGCAGCGTGATATGAAGAAAGAGAGGCAGCGGGATATGAAGAAAGGCAGCGTGATATGAAGAAAGAGAGGCAGCGTGATATGAAGAAAGAGAGGCAGCGTGATATGAAGCAAGAGAGGCAGCGTGATATGGAGAAAGAGAGGCAGCGTGATATGAAGAAAGAGAGGCAGCGTGATATGAAGAAAGAGAGGCAGCGTGATATGAAGAAAGAGAGGCAGCGGGATATGAAGAAAGAGAGGCAGCGTGATATGAAGAAAGAGAGGCAGCGTGATATGAAGAAAGAGAGGCAGCGTGATATGAAGAGAGGCAGCGTGATATGAAGAAAGAGAGGCAGCGTGATATGAAGAAAGAGAGGCAGCGTGATATGAAGAAAGAGAGGCGGCGTGATATGAAGAAAGAGAGGCAGCGGGATATGAAGAAAGAGAGGCAGCGTGATATGAAGAAAGAGAGGCAGCGTGATATGAAGAAAGAGAGGCAGCGTGATATGAAGAAAGAGAGGCAGCGTGATATGAAGAAAGAGAGGCAGCGTGATATGAAGAAAGAGAGGCAGCGTGATATGAAGAAAGAGAGGCAGCGGGATATGAAGAAAGAGAGGCAGCGTGATATGAAGAAAGAGAGGCAGCGTGATATGAAGAAAGAGAGGCAGCGTGATATGAAGAAAGAGAGGCAGCGTGATATGAAGAAAGAGAGGCAGCGTGATATGAAGAAAGAGAGGCAGCGTGATATGAAGAAAGAGAGGCGGCGTGATATGAAGAAAGAGAGGCAGCGTGATATGAAGAAAGAGAGGCGGCGTGATATGAAGAAAGAGAGGCAGCGTGATATGAAGCAAGAGAGGCAGCGTGATATGAAGAAAGGCAGCGTGATATGAAGAAAGAGAGGCAGCGTGATATGAAGAAAGAGAGGCAGCGTGATATGAAGCAAGAGAGGCAGCGTGATATGGAGAAAGAGAGGCAGCGTGATATGAAGAAAGAGAGGCGGCGTGATATGAAGAAAGAGAGGCAGCGTGATATGAAGAAAGAGAGGCAGCGGGATATGAAGAAAGGCAGCGTGATATGAAGAAAGAGAGGCAGCGTGATATGAAGAAAGAGAGGCAGCGTGATATGAAGCAAGAGAGGCAGCGTGATATGGAGAAAGAGAGGCAGCGTGATATGAAGAAAGAGAGGCAGCGTGATATGAAGAAAGAGAGGCAGCGTGATATGAAGAAAGAGAGGCAGCGGGATATGAAGAAAGAGAGGCAGCGTGATATGAAGAAAGAGAGGCAGCGTGATATGAAGAAAGAGAGGCAGCGTGATATGAAGAGAGGCAGCGTGATATGAAGAAAGAGAGGCAGCGTGATATGAAGAAAGAGAGGCAGCGTGATATGAAGAAAGAGAGGCGGCGTGATATGAAGAAAGAGAGGCAGCGGGATATGAAGAAAGAGAGGCAGCGTGATATGAAGAAAGAGAGGCAGCGTGATATGAAGAAAGAGAGGCAGCGTGATATGAAGAAAGAGAGGCAGCGTGATATGAAGAAAGAGAGGCAGCGTGATATGAAGAAAGAGAGGCAGCGTGATATGAAGAAAGAGAGGCAGCGGGATATGAAGAAAGAGAGGCAGCGTGATATGAAGAAAGAGAGGCAGCGTGATATGAAGAAAGAGAGGCAGCGTGATATGAAGAAAGAGAGGCAGCGTGATATGAAGAAAGAGAGGCAGCGTGATATGAAGAAAGAGAGGCAGCGTGATATGAAGAAAGAGAGGCGGCGTGATATGAAGAAAGAGAGGCAGCGTGATATGAAGAAAGAGAGGCGGCGTGATATGAAGAAAGAGAGGCAGCGTGATATGAAGCAAGAGAGGCAGCGTGATATGAAGAAAGAGAGGCAGCGTGATATGAAGAAAGAGAGGCAGCGTGATATGAAGAAAGAGAGGCGGCGTGATATGAAGAAAGAGAGGCAGCGTGATATGAAGCAAGAGAGGCAGCGTGATATGAAGAAAGAGAGGCAGCGTGATATGAAGCAAGAGAGGCAGCGTGATATGAAGAAAGAGAGGCAGCGTGATATGAAGAAAGAGAGGCAGCGTGATATGAAGAAAGAGAGGCGGCGTGATATGAAGAAAGAGAGGCAGCGTGATATGAAGAAAGAGAGGCAGCGTGATATGAAGAAAGAGAGGCAGCGTGATATGAAGCAAGAGAGGCGGCGTGATATGAAGAAAGAGAGGCAGCGTGATATGAAGAAAGAGAGGCAGCGTGATATGAAGCAAGAGAGGCGGCGTGATATGAAGAAAGAGAGGCAGCGTGATACGAAGAAAGAGAGGCGGCGTGATATGAAGAAAGAGAGGCAGCGTGATATGAAGCAAGAGAGGCAGCGTGATATGAAGAAAGAGAGGCAGCGTGATATGAAGAAAGAGAGGCAGCGTGATATGAAGAAAGAGAGGCAGCGTGATATGAAGCAAGAGAGGCGGCGTGATATGAAGAAAGAGAGGCAGCGTGATATGAAGAAAGAGAGGCGGCGTGATATGAAGAAAGAGAGGCGGCGTGATATGAAGAAAGAGAGGCAGCGTGATACGAAGAAAGAGAGGCGGCGTGATATGAAGAAAGAGAGGCAGCGTGATATGAAGCAAGAGAGGCAGCGTGATATGAAGAAAGAGAGGCAGCGTGATATGAAGAAAGAGAGGCAGCGTGATATGAAGCAAGAGAGGCGGCGTGATATGAAGAAAGAGAGGCAGCGTGATATGAAGAAAGAGAGGCGGCGTGATATGAAGAAAGAGAGGCGGCGTGATATGAAGAAAGAGAGGCAGCGTCATACGAAGAAAGAGAGGCGGCGTGATATGAAGAAAGAGAGGCAGCGTGATATGAAGCAAGAGAGGCAGCGTGATATGAAGAAAGAGAGGCAGCGTGATATGAAGAAAGAGAGGCAGCGTGATATGAAGCAAGAGAGGCGGCGTGATATGAAGAAAGAGAGGCAGCGTGATATGAAGAAAGAGAGGCAGCGTGATATGAAGCAAGAGAGGCGGCGTGATATGAAGAAAGAGAGGCAGCGTGATATGAAGAAAGAGAGGCGGCGTGATATGAAGAAAGAGAGGTTGAGTGATATGAAGAAAGAGAGGCAGCGTGATATGAAGCAAGAGAGGCAGCGTGATATGAAGAAAGATAGGCAGCGTGATATGAAGCAAGAGAGGCGGCGTGATATGAAGAAAGAGAGGCAGCGTGATATGAAGAAAGAGAGGCAGCGTGATATGAAGAAAGAGAGGCGGCGTGATATGAAGAAAGAGAGGCAGCGTGATACGAAGAAAGAGAGGCGGCGTGATATGAAGAAAGAGAGGCAGCGTGATATGAAGCAAGAGAGGCAGCGTGATATGAAGAAAGAGAGGCAGCGTGATATGAAGAGAGAGAGGCAGCGTGATATGAAGCAAGAGAGGCGGCGTGATATGAAGAAAGAGAGGCAGCGTGATATGAAGAAAGAGAGGCAGCGTGATATGAAGCAAGAGAGGCGGCGTGATATGAAGAAAGAGAGGCAGCGTGATATGAAGAAAGAGAGGCGGCGTGATATGAAGAAAGAGAGGTTGAGTGATATGAAGAAAGAGAGGCAGAGTGATATGAAGAAAGAGAGGCAGCGTGATATGAAGCAAGAGAGGCAGCGTGATATGAAGAAAGAGAGGCAGCGTGATATGAAGAAAGAGAGGTTGAGTGATATGAAGAAAGAGAGGCAGCGTGATATGAAGAAAGAGAGGCAGCGTGATATGAAGCAAGAGAGGCAGCGTGATATGAAGAAAGAGAGGCGGCGTGATATGAAGAAAGAGAGGCAGCGTGATATGAAGAAAGAGAGACAGCGTGATATGAAGAAAGAGAGGCGGCGTGATATGAAGAAAGAGAGGTTGTGTGATATGAAGAAAGAGAGGCAGCGTGATATGAAGAAAGAGAGGTTGAGTGATATGAAGAAAGAGAGGCAGCGTGATATGAAGAAAGAGAGGCAGCGTGATATGAAGAAAGAGAGGCAGCGTGATATGAAGCAAGAGAGGCGGCGTGATATGAAGAAAGAGAGGCAGCGTGATATGAAGAAAGAGAGGTTGAGTGATATGAAGAAAGAGAGGCAGCGTGATATGAAGAAAGAGAGGCAGCGTGATATGAAGAAAGAGAGGCAGCGTGATATGAAGCAAGAGAGGCGGCGTGATATGAAGAAAGAGAGGCAGCGTGATATGAAGCAAGAGAGGCGGCGTGATATGAAGAAAGAGAGGCAGCGTGATATGAAGAAAGAGAGGCAGCGTGATATGAAGCAAGAGAGGCGGCGTGATATGAAGAAAGAGAGGCAGCGTGATATGAAGAAAGAGAGGCGGCGTGATATGAAGAAAGAGAGGTTGAGTGATATGAAGAAAGAGAGGCAGAGTGATATGAAGAAAGAGGGGCAGCGTGATATGAAGCAAGAGAGGCAGCGTGATATGAAGAAAGAGAGGCAGCGTGATATGAAGAAAGAGAGGTTGAGTGATATGAAGAAAGAGAGGCAGCGTGATATGAAGAAAGAGAGGCAGCGTGATATGAAGCAAGAGAGGCAGCGTGATATGAAGAAAGAGAGGCGGCGTGATATGAAGAAAGAGAGGTTGAGTGATATGAAGAAAGAGAGGCAGCGTGATATGAAGAAAGAGAGGTTGAGTGATATGAAGAAAGAGAGGCAGCGTGATATGAAGAAAGAGAGGCAGCGTGATGTGAAGCAAGAGAGGCAGCGTGATATGAAGAAAGAGAGGCAGCGTGATATGAAGAAAGAGAGGCGGCGTGATATGAAGAAAGAGAGGCAGCGTGATATGAAGAAAGAGAGGCAGAGGGATATGAAGAAAGAGAGGCAGCGTGATATGAAGAAAGAGAGGCAGAGGGATATGAAGAAAGAGAGGCAGAGGGATATGAAGAAAGAGAGGCAGCGTGATATGAAGAAAGAGAGGCGGCGTGATATGAAGAAAGAGAGGCAGAGGGATATGAAGAAAGAGAGGCGGCGTGATATGAAGAAAGAGAGGCAGAGGGATATGAAGAAAGAGAGGCAGCGTGATATGAAGAAAGAGAGGCGGCGTGATATGAAGAAAGAGAGGCAGAGGGATATGAAGAAAGAGAGGCAGCGTGATATGAAGAAAGAGAGGCAGCGTGATATGAAGAAAGAGAGGCAGAGGGATATGAAGAAAGAGAGGCAGCGTGATATGAAGAAAGAGAGGCAGAGGGATATGAAGAAAGAGAGGCAGAGGGATATGAAGAAAGAGAGGCAGCGTGATATGAAGCAAGAGAGGCAGCGTGATATGAAGAAAGAGAGGCAGCGTGATATGAAGAAAGAGAGGCAGCGTGATATGAAGCAAGAGAGGCGGCGTGATATGAAGAAAGAGAGGCAGCGTGATATGAAGAAAGAGAGGCGGCGTGATATGAAGAAAGAGAGGCGGCGTGATATGAAGAAAGAGAGGCAGCGTGATACGAAGAAAGAGAGGCGGCGTGATATGAAGAAAGAGAGGCAGCGTGATATGAAGAAAGAGAGGCAGCGTGATATGAAGAAAGAGAGGCAGCGTGATATGAAGAGAGAGAGGCAGCGTGATATGAAGCAAGAGAGGCGGCGTGATATGAAGAAAGAGAGGCAGCGTGATATGAAGAAAGAGAGGCAGCGTGATATGAAGCAAGAGAGGCGGCGTGATATGAAGAAAGAGAGGCAGCGTGATATGAAGAAAGAGAGGCGGCGTGATATGAAGAAAGAGAGGTTGAGTGATATGAAGAAAGAGAGGCAGCGTGATATGAAGCAAGAGAGGCAGCGTGATATGAAGAAAGAGAGGCAGCGTGATATGAAGCAAGAGAGGCGGCGTGATATGAAGAAAGAGAGGCAGCGTGATATGAAGAAAGAGAGGCGGCGTGATATGAAGAAAGAGAGGCGGCGTGATATGAAGAAAGAGAGGCAGCGTGATACGAAGAAAGAGAGGCGGCGTGATATGAAGAAAGAGAGGCAGCGTGATATGAAGCAAGAGAGGCAGCGTGATATGAAGAAAGAGAGGCAGCGTGATATGAAGAGAGAGAGGCAGCGTGATATGAAGCAAGAGAGGCGGCGTGATATGAAGAAAGAGAGGCAGCGTGATATGAAGAAAGAGAGGCAGCGTGATATGAAGCAAGAGAGGCGGCGTGATATGAAGAAAGAGAGGCAGCGTGATATGAAGAAAGAGAGGCGGCGTGATATGAAGAAAGAGAGGTTGAGTGATATGAAGAAAGAGAGGCAGAGTGATATGAAGAAAGAGAGGCAGCGTGATATGAAGCAAGAGAGGCAGCGTGATATGAAGAAAGAGAGGCAGCGTGATATGAAGAAAGAGAGGTTGAGTGATATGAAGAAAGAGAGGCAGCGTGATATGAAGAAAGAGAGGCAGCGTGATATGAAGCAAGAGAGGCAGCGTGATATGAAGAAAGAGAGGCGGCGTGATATGAAGAAAGAGAGGCAGCGTGATATGAAGAAAGAGAGACAGCGTGATATGAAGAAAGAGAGGCGGCGTGATATGAAGAAAGAGAGGTTGAGTGATATGAAGAAAGAGAGGCAGCGTGATATGAAGAAAGAGAGGTTGAGTGATATGAAGAAAGAGAGGCAGCGTGATATGAAGAAAGAGAGGCAGCGTGATATGAAGAAAGAGAGGCGGCGTGATATGAAGCAAGAGAGGCGGCGTGATATGAAGAAAGAGAGGCAGCGTGATATGAAGAAAGAGAGGTTGAGTGATATGAAGAAAGAGAGGCAGCGTGATATGAAGAAAGAGAGGCAGCGTGATATGAAGAAAGAGAGGCAGCGTGATATGAAGCAAGAGAGGCGGCGTGATATGAAGAAAGAGAGGCAGCGTGATATGAAGCAAGAGAGGCGGCGTGATATGAAGAAAGAGAGGCAGCGTGATATGAAGAAAGAGAGGCAGCGTGATATGAAGCAAGAGAGGCGGCGTGATATGAAGAAAGAGAGGCAGCGTGATATGAAGAAAGAGAGGCGTCGTGATATGAAGAAAGAGAGGTTGAGTGATATGAAGAAAGAGAGGCAGAGTGATATGAAGAAAGAGAGGCAGCGTGATATGAAGCAAGAGAGGCAGCGTGATATGAAGAAAGAGAGGTTGAGTGATATGAAGAAAGAGAGGCAGCGTGATATGAAGAAAGAGAGGTTGAGTGATATGAAGAAAGAGAGGCAGCGTGATATGAAGAAAGAGAGGCAGCGTGATATGAAGCAAGAGAGGCAGCGTGATATGAAGAAAGAGAGGCAGCGTGATATGAAGAAAGAGAGGCGGCGTGATATGAAGAAAGAGAGGCAGCGTGATATGAAGAAAGAGAGGCAGAGGGATATGAAGAAAGAGAGGCAGCGTGATATGAAGAAAGAGAGGCAGAGGGATATGAAGAAAGAGAGGCAGAGGGATATGAAGAAAGAGAGGCAGCGTGATATGAAGAAAGAGAGGCGGCGTGATATGAAGAAAGAGAGGCAGAGGGATATGAAGAAAGAGAGGCGGCGTGATATGAAGAAAGAGAGGCAGAGGGATATGAAGAAAGAGAGGCAGCGTGATATGAAGAAAGAGAGGCGGCGTGATATGAAGAAAGAGAGGCAGAGGGATATGAAGAAAGAGAGGCAGCGTGATATGAAGAAAGAGAGGCAGCGTGATATGAAGAAAGAGAGGCAGAGGGATAGGAAGAAAGAGAGGCAGCGTGATATGAAGAAAGAGAGGCAGAGGGATATGAAGAAAGAGAGGCAGAGGGATATGAAGAAAGAGAGGCAGCGTGATATGAAGAAAGAGAGGCAGAGGGATATGAAGAAAGAGAGGCAGAGGGATATGAAGAAAGAGAGGCGGCGTGATATGAAGAAAGAGAGGCAGCGTGATATGAAGAAAGAGAGGCAGAGGGATATGAAGAAAGAGAGGCAGCGTGATATGAAGAAAGAGAGGTTGAGTGATATGAAGAAAGAGAGGCAGCGTGATATGAAGAAAGAGAGGCGGCGTGATATGAAGAAAGAGAGGCAGCGTGATATGAAGAAAGAGAGGCAGCGTGATATGAAGAGAGAGAGGCAGCGTGATATGAAGCAAGAGAGGCGGCGTGATATGAAGAAAGAGAGGCAGCGTGATATGAAGAAAGAGAGGCAGCGTGATATGAAGCAAGAGAGGCGGCGTGATATGAAGAAAGAGAGGCAGCGTGATATGAAGAAAGAGAGGCGGCGTGATATGAAGAAAGAGAGGTTGAGTGATATGAAGAAAGAGAGGCAGCGTGATATGAAGCAAGAGAGGCAGCGTGATATGAAGAAAGAGAGGCAGCGTGATATGAAGCAAGAGAGGCGGCGTGATATGAAGAAAGAGAGGCAGCGTGATATGAAGAAAGAGAGGCGGCGTGATATGAAGAAAGAGAGGCGGCGTGATATGAAGAAAGAGAGGCGGCGTGATATGAAGAAAGAGAGGCAGCGTGATACGAAGAAAGAGAGGCGGCGTGATATGAAGAAAGAGAGGCAGCGTGATATGAAGCAAGAGAGGCAGCGTGATATGAAGAAAGAGAGGCAGCGTGATATGAAGAGAGAGAGGCAGAGTGATATGAAGCAAGAGAGGCGGCGTGATATGAAGAAAGAGAGGCAGCGTGATATGAAGAAAGAGAGGCAGCGTGATATGAAGCAAGAGAGGCGGCGTGATATGAAGAAAGAGAGGCAGCGTGATATGAAGAAAGAGAGGCGGCGTGATATGAAGAAAGAGAGGTTGAGTGATATGAAGAAAGAGAGGCAGAGTGATATGAAGAAAGAGAGGCAGCGTGATATGAAGCAAGAGAGGCAGCGTGATATGAAGAAAGAGAGGCAGCGTGATATGAAGAAAGAGAGGTTGAGTGATATGAAGAAAGAGAGGCAGCGTGATATGAAGAAAGAGAGGCAGCGTGATATGAAGCAAGAGAGGCAGCGTGATATGAAGAAAGAGAGGCGGCGTGATATGAAGAAAGAGAGGCAGCGTGATATGAAGAAAGAGAGACAGCGTGATATGAAGATAGAGAGGCGGCGTGATATGAAGAAAGAGAGGTTGAGTGATATGAAGAAAGAGAGGCAGCGTGATATGAAGAAAGAGAGGTTGAGTGATATGAAGAAAGAGAGGCAGCGTGATATGAAGAAAGAGAGGCAGCGTGATATGAAGAAAGAGAGGCAGCGTGATATGAAGCAAGAGAGGCGGCGTGATATGAAGAAAGAGAGGCAGCGTGATATGAAGAAAGAGAGGTTGAGTGATATGAAGAAAGAGAGGCAGCGTGATATGAAGAAAGAGAGGCAGCGTGATATGAAGAAAGAGAGGCAGCGTGATATGAAGCAAGAGAGGCGGCGTGATATGAAGAAAGAGAGGCAGCGTGATATGAAGCAAGAGAGGCGGCGTGATATGAAGAAAGAGAGGCAGCGTGATATGAAGAAAGAGAGGCAGCGTGATATGAAGCAAGAGAGGCGGCGTGATATGAAGAAAGAGAGGCAGCGTGATATGAAGCAAAGAGAGGCGGCGTGATATGAAGAAAGAGAGGTTGAGTGATATGAAGAAAGAGAGGCAGAGTGATATGAAGAAAGAGAGGCAGCGTAATATGAAGCAAGAGAGGCAGCGTGATATGAAGAAAGAGAGGCAGCGTGATATGAAGAAAGAGAGGTTGAGTGATATGAAGAAAGAGAGGCAGCGTGATATGAAGAAAGAGAGGCAGCGTGATATGAAGCAAGAGAGGCAGCGTGATATGAAGAAAGAGAGGCGGCGTGATATGAAGAAAGAGAGGTTGAGTGATATGAAGAAAGAGAGGCAGCGTGATATGAAGAAAGAGAGGTTGAGTGATATGAAGAAAGAGAGGCAGCGTGATATGAAGAAAGAGAGGCAGCGTGATATGAAGCAAGAGAGGCAGCGTGATATGAAGAAAGAGAGGCAGCGTGATATGAAGAAAGAGAGGCGGCGTGATATGAAGAAAGAGAGGCAGCGTGATATGAAGAAAGAGAGGCAGAGGGATATGAAGAAAGAGAGGCAGCGTGATATGAAGAAAGAGAGGCAGAGGGATATGAAGAAAGAGAGGCAGAGGGATATGAAGAAAGAGAGGCAGCGTGATATGAAGAAAGAGAGGCGGCGTGATATGAAGAAAGAGAGGCAGAGGGATATGAAGAAAGAGAGGCGGCGTGATATGAAGAAAGAGAGGCAGAGGGATATGAAGAAAGAGAGGCAGCGTGATATGAAGAAAGAGAGGCGGCGTGATATGAAGAAAGAGAGGCAGAGGGATATGAAGAAAGAGAGGCAGCGTGATATGAAGAAAGAGAGGCAGCGTGATATGAAGAAAGAGAGGCAGAGGGATATGAAGAAAGAGAGGCAGCGTGATATGAAGAAAGAGAGGCAGAGGGATATGAAGAAAGAGAGGCAGAGGGATATGAAGAAAGAGAGGCAGCGTGATATGAAGAAAGAGAGGCAGAGGGATATGAAGAAAGAGAGGCAGAGGGATATGAAGAAAGAGAGGCGGCGTGATATGAAGAAAGAGAGGCAGCGTGATATGAAGAAAGAGAGGCAGAGGGATATGAAGAAAGAGAGGCAGCGTGATATGAAGAAAGAGAGGTTGAGTGATATGAAGAAAGAGAGGCAGCGTGATATGAAGAAAGAGAGGCGGCGTGATATGAAGAAAGAGAGGCAGCGTGATATGAAGAAAGAGAGGCAGCGTGATATGAAGAAAGAGAGGCAGCGTGATATGAAGAAAGAGAGGCAGCGTGATATGAAGCAAGAGAGGCAGCGTGATATGAAGAAAGAGAGGCGGCGTGATATGAAGAAAGAGAGGCAGCGTGATATGAAGCAAGAGAGGCAGCGTGATATGAAGAAAGAGAGGCAGCGTGATATGAAGAAAGAGAGGCAGCGTGATATGAAGAAAGAGAGGCGGCGTGATATGAAGAAAGAGAGGCAGCGTGATATGAAGCAAGAGAGGCAGCGTGATATGAAGAAAGAGAGGCGGCGTGATATGAAGAAAGAGAGGCAGCGTGATATGAAGAAAGAGAGGCAGCGTGATATGAAGAAAGAGAGGCGGCGTGATATGAAGAAAGAGAGGCAGCGTGATATGAAGAAAGAGAGGCAGCGTGATATGAAGCAAGAGAGGCAGCGTGATATGAAGAAAGAGAGGCGGCGTGATATGAAGAAAGAGAGGCAGCGTGATATGAAGAAAGAGAGGCAGCGTGATATGAAGAAAGAGAGGCGGCGTGATATGAAGAAAGAGAGGCAGCGTGATATGAAGCAAGAGAGGCAGCCTGATATGAAGAAAGAGAGGCAGCGTGATATGAAGAAAGAGAGGCAGCGTGATATGAAGAAAGAGAGGCGGCGTGATATGAAGAAAGAGAGGCAGCGGGATATGAAGAAAGAGAGGCGGCGTGATATGAAGAAAGAGAGGCAGCGGGATATGAAGAAAGAGAGGCAGCGTGATATGAAGAAAGAGAGGCAGCGTGATATGAAGAAAGAGAGGCGGCGTGATATGAAGAAAGAGAGGCGGCGTGATATGAAGAAAGAGAGGCGGCGTGATATGAAGAAGGAGAGGCGGCGTGATATGAAGAAAGAGAGGCAGCGGGATATGAAGAAAGAGAGGCGGCGTGATATGAAGAAAGAGAGGCAGCGGGATATGAAGAAAGAGAGGCAGCGTGATATGAAGAAAGAGAGGCAGCGTGATATGAAGAAAGAGAGGCAGCGTGATATGAAGAAAGAGAGGCAGCGTGATATGAAGAAAGAGAGGCAGCGTGATATGAAGAAGAAGAGGCGGCGTGATATGAAGAAAGAGAGGCAGCGTGATATGAAGAAAGAGAGGCGGCGTGATATGAAGAAAGAGAGGCAGCGTGATATGAAGAAAGAGAGGCGGCGTGATATGAAGAAAGAGAGGCAGCGTGATATGAAGAAAGAGAGGCGGCGTGATATGAAGAAAGAGAGGCAGCGGGATATGAAGAAAGAGAGGCGGCGTGATATGAAGAAAGAGAGGCAGCGGGATATGAAGAAAGAGAGGCAGCGTGATATGAAGAAAGAGAGGCAGCGTGATATGAAGAAAGAGAGGCAGCGTGATATGAAGAAAGAGAGGCGGCGTGATATGAAGAAAGAGAGGCGGCGTGATATGAAGAAAGAGAGGCAGCGTGATATGGAGAAAGAGAGGCAGCGTGATATGAAGAAAGAGAGGCAGCGTGATATGAAGAAAGAGAGGCAGCGTGATATGAAGAAAGAGAGGCAGCGTGATATGAAGAAAGAGAGGCAGCGTGATATGAAGAAAGAGAGGCGGCGTGATATGAAGAAAGAGAGGCAGCGTGATATGGAGAACGAGAGGCAGCGTGATATGAAGAAAGAGAGGCAGCGTGATATGAAGAAAGAGAGGCAGCGTGATATGAAGAAAGAGAGGCAGCGTGATATGAAGAAAGAGAGGCAGCGTGATATGAAGAAAGAGAGGCAGCGTGATATGAAGAAAGAGAGGCAGCGTGATATGAACAAAGAGAGGCGGCGTGATATGAAGAAAGAGAGGCAGCGTGATATGAAGAAAGAGAGGCAGCGTGATATGAAGAAAGAGAGGCAGCGTGATATGAAGAAAGAGAGGCAGCGTGATATGAAGAAAGAGAGGCGGCGTGATATGAAGAAAGAGAGGCGGCGTGGTATGTAAGAAAGAGAGGCAGCGTGATATGAAGAAAGAGAGGCAGCGTGATATGAAGAAAGAGAGGCAGCGTGATATGAAGAAAGAGAGGCAGCGTGATATGAAGAAAGAGAGGCAGCGTGATATGAAGAAAGAGAGGCAGCGTGATATGAAGAAAGAGAGGCAGCGGGATATGAAGAAAGAGAGGCAGCGTGATATGAAGAAAGAGAGGCAGCGTGATATGAAGAAAGAGAGGCGGCGTGATATGAAGAAAGAGGGGCAGCGTGATATGAAGAAAGAGAGGCAGCGTGATATGAAGAAAGAGAGGCAGCGTGATATGAAGAAAGAGAGGCAGCGGGATATGAAGAAAGGCAGCGTGATATGAAGAAAGAGAGGCAGCGTGATATGAAGAAAGAGAGGCAGCGTGATATGAAGCAAGAGAGGCAGCGTGATATGGAGAAAGAGAGGCAGCGTGATATGAAGAAAGAGAGGCAGCGTGATATGAAGAAAGAGAGGCAGCGTGATATGAAGAAAGAGAGGCAGCGGGATATGAAGAAAGAGAGGCAGCGTGATATGAAGAAAGAGAGGCAGCGTGATATGAAGAAAGAGAGGCAGCGTGATATGAAGAGAGGCAGCGTGATATGAAGAAAGAGAGGCAGCGTGATATGAAGAAAGAGAGGCAGCGTGATATGAAGAAAGAGAGGCGGCGTGATATGAAGAAAGAGAGGCAGCGGGATATGAAGAAAGAGAGGCAGCGTGATCAGAAGAAAGAGAGGCAGCGTGATATGAAGAAAGAGAGGCAGCGTGATATGAAGAAAGAGAGGCAGCGTGATATGAAGAAAGAGAGGCAGCGTGATATGAAGAAAGAGAGGCAGCGTGATATGAAGAAAGAGAGGCAGCGGGATATGAAGAAAGAGAGGCAGCGTGATATGAAGAAAGAGAGGCAGCGTGATATGAAGAAAGAGAGGCAGCGTGATATGAAGAAAGAGAGGCAGCGTGATATGAAGAAAGAGAGGCAGCGTGATATGAAGAAAGAGAGGCAGCGTGATATGAAGAAAGAGAGGCGGCGTGATATGAAGAAAGAGAGGCAGCGTGATATGAAGAAAGAGAGGCGGCGTGATATGAAGAAAGAGAGGCAGCGTGATATGAAGCAAGAGAGGCAGCGTGATATGAAGAAAGAGAGGCAGCGTGATATGAAGAAAGAGAGGCAGCGTGATATGAAGAAAGAGAGGCGGCGTGATATGAAGAAAGAGAGGCAGCGTGATATGAAGCAAGAGAGGCAGCGTGATATGAAGAAAGAGAGGCAGCGTGATATGAAGAAAGAGAGGCAGCGTGATATGAAGAAAGAGAGGCGGCGTGATATGAAGAAAGAGAGGCGGCGTGATATGAAGAAAGAGAGGCAGCGTGATATGAAGCAAGAGAGGCAGCGTGATATGAAGAAAGAGAGGCAGCGTGATATGAAGAAAGAGAGGCAGCGTGATATGAAGAAAGAGAGGCGGCGTGATATGAAGAAAGAGAGGCAGCGTGATATGAAGAAAGAGAGGCAGCGTGATATGAAGAAAGAGAGGCAGCGTGATATGAAGCAAGAGAGGCGGCGTGATATGAAGAAAGAGAGGCAGCGTGATATGAAGAAAGAGAGGCAGCGTGATATGAAGCAAGAGAGGCGGCGTGATATGAAGAAAGAGAGGCAGCGTGATACGAAGAAAGAGAGGCGGCGTGATATGAAGAAAGAGAGGCAGCGTGATATGAAGCAAGAGAGGCAGCGTGATATGAAGAAAGAGAGGCAGCGTGATATGAAGAAAGAGAGGCAGCGTGATATGAAGAAAGAGAGGCAGCGTGATATGAAGCAAGAGAGGCGGCGTGATATGAAGAAAGAGAGGCAGCGTGATATGAAGAAAGAGAGGCGGCGTGATATGAAGAAAGAGAGGCGGCGTGATATGAAGAAAGAGAGGCAGCGTGATACGAAGAAAGAGAGGCGGCGTGATATGAAGAAAGAGAGGCAGCGTGATATGAAGCAAGAGAGGCAGCGTGATATGACGAAAGAGAGGCAGCGTGATATGAAGAAAGAGAGGCAGCGTGATATGAAGCAAGAGAGGCGGCGTGATATGAAGAAAGAGAGGCAGCGTGATATGAAGAAAGAGAGGCGGCGTGATATGAAGAAAGAGAGGCGGCGTGATATGAAGAAAGAGAGGCAGCGTCATACGAAGAAAGAGAGGCGGCGTGATATGAAGAAAGAGAGGCAGCGTGATATGAAGCAAGAGAGGCAGCGTGATATGAAGAAAGAGAGGCAGCGTGATATGAAGAAAGAGAGGCAGCGTGATATGAAGCAAGAGAGGCGGCGTGATATGAAGAAAGAGAGGCAGCGTGATATGAAGAAAGAGAGGCAGCGTGATATGAAGCAAGTGAGGCGGCGTGATATGAAGAAAGAGAGGCAGCGTGATATGAAGAAAGAGAGGCGGCGTGATATGAAGAAAGAGAGGCAGAGTGATATGAAGAAAGAGAGGCAGCGTGATATGAAGCAAGAGAGGCGGCGTGATATGAAGAAAGAGAGGCGGCGTGATATGAAGAAAGAGAGGCAGAGTGATATGAAGAAAGAGAGGCAGCGTGATATGAAGCAAGTGAGGCGGCGTGATATGAAGAAAGAGAGGCAGCGTGATATGAAGAAAGAGAGGCGGCGTGATATGAAGAAAGAGAGGCAGAGTGATATGAAGAAAGAGAGGCGGCGTGATATGAAGAAAGAGAGGCAGCGTGATATGAAGAAAGATAGGCAGCGTGATATGAAGCAAGAGAGGCGGCGTGATATGAAGAAAGAGAGGCAGCGTGATATGAAGAAAGAGAGGCGGCGTGATATGAAGAAAGAGAGGCGGCGTGATATGAAGAAAGAGAGGCAGCGTGATACGAAGAAAGAGAGGCGGCGTGATATGAAGAAAGAGAGGCAGCGTGATATGAAGCAAGAGAGGCAGCGTGATATGAAGAAAGAGAGGCAGCGTGATATGAAGAGAGAGAGGCAGCGTGATATGAAGCAAGAGAGGCGGCGTGATATGAAGAAAGAGAGGCAGCGTGATATGAAGAAAGAGAGGCAGCGTGATATGAAGCAAGAGAGGCGGCGTGATATGAAGAAAGAGAGGCAGCGTGATATGAAGAAAGAGAGGCGGCGTGATATGAAGAAAGAGAGGTTGAGTGATATGAAGAAAGAGAGGCAGAGTGATATGAAGAAAGAGAGGCAGCGTGATATGAAGCAAGAGAGGCAGCGTGATATGAAGAAAGAGAGGCAGCGTGATATGAAGAAAGAGAGGTTGAGTGATATGAAGAAAGAGAGGCAGCGTGATATGAAGAAAGAGAGGCAGCGTGATATGAAGCAAGAGAGGCAGCGTGATATGAAGAAAGAGAGGCGGCGTGATATGAAGAAAGAGAGGCAGCGTGATATGAAGAAAGAGAGACAGCGTGATATGAAGAAAGAGAGGCGGCGTGATATGAAGAAAGAGAGGTTGTGTGATATGAAGAAAGAGAGGCAGCGTGATATGAAGAAAGAGAGGTTGAGTGATATGAAGAAAGAGAGGCAGCGTGATATGAAGAAAGAGAGGCAGCGTGATATGAAGAAAGAGAGGCAGCGTGATATGAAGCAAGAGAGGCGGCGTGATATGAAGAAAGAGAGGCAGCGTGATATGAAGAAAGAGAGGTTGAGTGATATGAAGAAAGAGAGGCAGCGTGATATGAAGAAAGAGAGGCAGCGTGATATGAAGAAAGAGAGGCAGCGTGATATGAAGCAAGAGAGGCGGCGTGATATGCAGAAAGAGAGGCAGCGTGATATGAAGCAAGAGAGGCGGCGTGATATGAAGAAAGAGAGGCAGCGTGATATGAAGAAAGAGAGGCAGCGTGATATGAAGCAAGAGAGGCGGCGTGATATGAAGAAAGAGAGGCAGCGTGATATGAAGAAAGAGAGGCGGCGTGATATGAAGAAAGAGAGGTTGAGTGATATGAAGAAAGAGAGGCAGAGTGATATGAAGAAAGAGAGGCAGCGTGATATGAAGCAAGAGAGGCAGCGTGATATGAAGAAAGAGAGGCAGCGTGATATGAAGAAAGAGAGGTTGAGTGATATGAAGAAAGAGAGGCAGCGTGATATGAAGAAAGAGAGGCAGCGTGATATGAAGCAAGAGAGGCAGCGTGATATGAAGAAAGAGAGGCGGCGTGATATGAAGAAAGAGAGGTTGAGTGATATGAAGAAAGAGAGGCAGCGTGATATGAAGAAAGAGAGGTTGAGTGATATGAAGAAAGAGAGGCAGCGTGATATGAAGAAAGAGAGGCAGCGTGATGTGAAGCAAGAGAGGCAGCGTGATATGAAGAAAGAGAGGCAGCGTGATATGAAGAAAGAGAGGCGGCGTGATATGAAGAAAGAGAGGCAGCGTGATATGAAGAAAGAGAGGCAGAGGGATATGAAGAAAGAGAGGCAGCGTGATATGAAGAAAGAGAGGCAGAGGGATATGAAGAAAGAGAGGCAGAGGGATATGAAGAAAGAGAGGCAGCGTGATATGAAGAAAGAGAGGCGGCGTGATATGAAGAAAGAGAGGCAGAGGGATATGAAGAAAGAGAGGCGGCGTGATATGAAGAAAGAGAGGCAGAGGGATATGAAGAAAGAGAGGCAGCGTGATATGAAGAAAGAGAGGCAGCGTGATATGAAGCAAGAGAGGCGGCGTGATATGAAGAAAGAGAGGCAGCGTGATATGAAGAAAGAGAGGCGGCGTGATATGAAGAAAGAGAGGCGGCGTGATATGAAGAAAGAGAGGTTGAGTGATATGAAGAAAGAGAGGCAGCGTGATATGAAGAAAGAGAGGCAGCGTGATATGAAGCAAGAGAGGCAGCGTGATATGAAGAAAGAGAGGCAGCGTGATATGAAGAAAGAGAGGCAGCGTGATATGAAGCAAGAGAGGCGGCGTGATATGAAGAAAGAGAGGCAGCGTGATATGAAGAAAGAGAGGCGGCGTGATATGAAGAAAGAGAGGCGGCGTGATATGAAGAAAGAGAGGCAGCGTGATACGAAGAAAGAGAGGCGGCGTGATATGAAGAAAGAGAGGCAGCGTGATATGAAGAAAGAGAGGCAGCGTGATATGAAGAAAGAGAGGCAGCGTGATATGAAGAGAGAGAGGCAGCGTGATATGAAGCAAGAGAGGCGGCGTGATATGAAGAAAGAGAGGCAGCGTGATATGAAGAAAGAGAGGCAGCGTGATATGAAGCAAGAGAGGCGGCGTGATATGAAGAAAGAGAGGCAGCGTGATATGAAGAAAGAGAGGCGGCGTGATATGAAAAAAGAGAGGTTGAGTGATATGAAGAAAGAGAGGCAGCGTGATATGAAGCAAGAGAGGCAGCGTGATATGAAGAAAGAGAGGCAGCGTGATATGAAGCAAGAGAGGCGGCGTGATATGAAGAAAGAGAGGCAGCGTGATATGAAGAAAGAGAGGCGGCGTGATATGAAGAAAGAGAGGCGGCGTGATATGAAGAAAGAGAGGCAGCGTGATACGAAGAAAGAGAGGCGGCGTGATATGAAGAAAGAGAGGCAGCGTGATATGAAGCAAGAGAGGCAGCGTGATATGAAGAAAGAGAGGCAGCGTGATATGAAGAGAGAGAGGCAGCGTGATATGAAGCAAGAGAGGCGGCGTGATATGAAGAAAGAGAGGCAGCGTGATATGAAGAAAGAGAGGCAGCGTGATATGAAGCAAGAGAGGCGGCGTGATATGAAGAAAGAGAGGCAGCGTGATATGAAGAAAGAGAGGCGGCGTGATATGAAGAAAGAGAGGTTGAGTGATATGAAGAAAGAGAGGCAGAGTGATATGAAGAAAGAGAGGCAGCGTGATATGAAGCAAGAGAGGCAGCGTGATATGAAGAAAGAGAGGCAGCGTGATATGAAGAAAGAGAGGTTGAGTGATATGAAGAAAGAGAGGCAGCGTGATATGAAGAAAGAGAGGCAGCGTGATATGAAGCAAGAGAGGCAGCGTGATATGAAGAAAGAGAGGCGGCGTGATATGAAGAAAGAGAGGCAGCGTGATATGAAGAAAGAGAGACAGCGTGATATGAAGAAAGAGAGGCGGCGTGATATGAAGAAAGAGAGGTTGAGTGATATGAAGAAAGAGAGGCAGCGTGATATGAAGAAAGAGAGGTTGAGTGATATGAAGAAAGAGAGGCAGCGTGATATGAAGAAAGAGAGGCAGCGTGATATGAAGAAAGAGAGGCAGCGTGATATGAAGCAAGAGAGGCGGCGTGATATGAAGAAAGAGAGGCAGCGTGATATGAAGAAAGAGAGGTTGAGTGATATGAAGAAAGAGAGGCAGCGTGATATGAAGAAAGAGAGGCAGCGTGATATGAAGAAAGAGAGGCAGCGTGATATGAAGCAAGAGAGGCGGCGTGATATGAAGAAAGAGAGGCAGCGTGATATGAAGCAAGAGAGGCGGCGTGATATGAAGAAAGAGAGGCAGCGTGATATGAAGAAAGAGAGGCAGCGTGATATGAAGCAAGAGAGGCGGCGTGATATGAAGAAAGAGAGGCAGCGTGATATGAAGAAAGAGAGGCGGCGTGATATGAAGAAAGAGAGGTTGAGTGATATGAAGAAAGAGAGGCAGAGTGATATGAAGAAAGAGAGGCAGCGTGATATGAAGCAAGAGAGGCAGCGTGATATGAAGAAAGAGAGGTTGAGTGATATGAAGAAAGAGAGGCAGCGTGATATGAAGAAAGAGAGGTTGAGTGATATGAAGAAAGAGAGGCAGCGTGATATGAAGAAAGAGAGGCAGCGTGATATGAAGCAAGAGAGGCAGCGTGATATGAAGAAAGAGAGGCAGCGTGATATGAAGAAAGAGAGGCGGCGTGATATGAAGAAAGAGAGGCAGCGTGATATGAAGAAAGAGAGGCAGAGGGATATGAAGAAAGAGAGGCAGCGTGATATGAAGAAAGAGAGGCAGAGGGATATGAAGAAAGAGAGGCAGAGGGATATGAAGAAAGAGAGGCAGCGTGATATGAAGAAAGAGAGGCGGCGTGATATGAAGAAAGAGAGGCAGAGGGATATGAAGAAAGAGAGGCGGCGTGATATGAAGAAAGAGAGGCAGAGGGATATGAAGAAAGAGAGGCAGCGTGATATGAAGAAAGAGAGGCGGCGTGATATGAAGAAAGAGAGGCAGAGGGATATGAAGAAAGAGAGGCAGCGTGATATGAAGAAAGAGAGGCAGCGTGATATGAAGAAAGAAAGGCAGAGGGATAGGAAGAAAGAGAGGCAGCGTGATATGAAGAAAGAGAGGCAGAGGGATATGAAGAAAGAGAGGCAGAGGGATATGAAGAAAGAGAGGCAGCGTGATATGAAGAAAGAGAGGCAGAGGGATATGAAGAAAGAGAGGCAGAGGGATATGAAGAAAGAGAGGCGGCGTGATATGAAGAAAGAGAGGCAGCGTGATATGAAGAAAGAGAGGCAGAGGGATATGAAGAAAGAGAGGCAGCGTGATATGAAGAAAGAGAGGTTGAGTGATATGAAGAAAGAGAGGCAGCGTGATATGAAGAAAGAGAGGCGGCGTGATATGAAGAAAGAGAGGCAGCGTGATATGAAGAAAGAGAGGCAGCGTGATATGAAGAAAGAGAGGCAGCGTGATATGAAGCAAGAGAGGCAGCGTGATATGAAGCAAGAGAGGCAGCGTGATATGAAGAAAGAGAGGCGGCGTGATATGAAGAAAGAGAGGCAGCGTGATATGAAGCAAGAGAGGCAGCGTGATATGAAGAAAGAGAGGCAGCGTGATATGAAGAAAGAGAGGCAGCGTGATATGAAGAAAGAGAGGCGGCGTGATATGAAGAAAGAGAGGCAGCGTGATATGAAGCAAGAGAGGCAGCGTGATATGAAGAAAGAGAGGCGGCGTGATATGAAGAAAGAGAGGCAGCGTGATATGAAGAAAGAGAGGCAGCGTGATATGAAGAAAGAGAGGCGGCGTGATATGAAGAAAGAGAGGCAGCGTGATATGAAGAAAGAGAGGCAGCGTGATATGAAGCAAGAGAGGCAGCGTGATATGAAGAAAGAGAGGCGGCGTGATATGAAGAAAGAGAGGCAGCGTGATATGAAGAAAGAGAGGCAGCGTGATATGAAGAAAGAGAGGCGGCGTGATATGAAGAAAGAGAGGCAGCGTGATATGAAGCAAGAGAGGCAGCGTGATATGAAGAAAGAGAGGCAGCGTGATATGAAGAAAGAGAGGCAGCGTGATATGAAGAAAGAGAGGCGGCGTGATATGAAGAAAGAGAGGCAGCGGGATATGAAGAAAGAGAGGCGGCGTGATATGAAGAAAGAGAGGCAGCGGGATATGAAGAAAGAGAGGCAGCGTGATATGAAGAAAGAGAGGCAGCGTGATATGAAGAAAGAGAGGCGGCGTGATATGAAGAAAGAGAGGCGGCGTGATATGAAGAAAGAGAGGCGGCGTGATATGAAGAAAGAGAGGCGGCGTGATATGAAGAAAGAGAGGCAGCGGGATATGAAGAAAGAGAGGCGGCGTGATATGAAGAAAGAGAGGCAGCGGGATATGAAGAAAGAGAGGCAGCGTGATATGAAGAAAGAGAGGCAGCGTGATATGAAGAAAGAGAGGCAGCGTGATATGAAGAAAGAGAGGCAGCGTGATATGAAGAAAGAGAGGCAGCGTGATATGAAGAAAGAGAGGCGGCGTGATATGAAGAAAGAGAGGCAGCGTGATATGAAGAAAGAGAGGCGGCGTGATATGAAGAAAGAGAGGCAGCGTGATATGAAGAAAGAGAGGCGGCGTGATATGAAGAAAGAGAGGCAGCGTGATATGAAGAAAGAGAGGCGGCGTGATATGAAGAAAGAGAGGCAGCGGGATATGAAGAAAGAGAGGCGGCGTGATATGAAGAAAGAGAGGCAGCGGGATATGAAGAAAGAGAGGCAGCGTGATATGAAGAAAGAGAGGCAGCGTGATATGAAGAAAGAGAGGCAGCGTGATATGAAGAAAGAGAGGCGGCGTGATATGAAGAAAGAGAGGCGGCGTGATATGAAGAAAGAGAGGCAGCGTGATATGGAGAAAGAGAGGCAGCGTGATATGAAGAAAGAGAGGCAGCGTGATATGAAGAAAGAGAGGCAGCGTGATATGAAGAAAGAGAGGCAGCGTGATATGAAGAAAGAGAGGCAGCGTGATATGAAGAAAGAGAGGCGGCGTGATATGAAGAAAGAGAGGCAGCGTGATATGGAGAAAGAGAGGCAGCGTGATATGAAGAAAGAGAGGCAGCGTGTTATGAAGAAAGAGAGGCAGCGTGATATGAAGAAAGAGAGGCAGCGTGATATGAAGAAAGAGAGGCAGCGTGATATGAAGAAAGAGAGGCAGCGTGATATGAAGAAAGAGAGGCAGCGTGATATGAACAAAGAGAGGCGGCGTGATATGAAGAAAGAGAGGCAGCGTGATATGAAGAAAGAGAGGCAGCGTGATATGAAGAAAGAGAGGCAGCGTGATATGAAGAAAGAGAGGCAGCGTGATATGAAGAAAGAGAGGCGGCGTGATATGAAGAAAGAGAGGCGGCGTGGTATGTAAGAAAGAGAGGCAGCGTGATATGAAGAAAGAGAGGCAGCGTGATATGAAGAAAGAGAGGCAGCGTGATATGAAGAAAGAGAGGCAGCGTGATATGAAGAAAGAGAGGCAGCGTGATATGAAGAAAGAGAGGCAGCGTGATATGAAGAAAGAGAGGCAGCGGGATATGAAGAAAGAGAGGCAGCGTGATATGAAGAAAGAGAGGCAGCGTGATATGAAGAAAGAGAGGCGGCGTGATATGAAGAAAGAGGGGCAGCGTGATATGAAGAAAGAGAGGCAGCGTGATATGAAGAAAGAGAGGCAGCGTGATATGAAGAAAGAGAGGCAGCGGGATATGAAGAAAGGCAGCGTGATATGAAGAAAGAGAGGCAGCGTGATATGAAGAAAGAGAGGCAGCGTGATATGAAGAAAGAGAGGCAGCGTGATATGGAGAAAGAGAGGCAGCGTGATATGAAGAAAGAGAGGCAGCGTGATATGAAGAAAGAGAGGCAGCGTGATATGAAGAAAGAGAGGCAGCGGGATATGAAGAAAGAGAGGCAGCGTGATATGAAGAAAGAGAGGCAGCGTGATATGAAGAAAGAGAGGCAGCGTGATATGAAGAAAGAGAGGCGGCGTGATATGAAGAAAGAGAGGCAGCGTGATATGAAGAAAGAGAGGCGGCGTGATATGAAGAAAGAGAGGCAGCGTGATATGAAGCAAGAGAGGCAGCGTGATATGAAGAAAGAGAGGCAGCGTGATATGAAGAAAGAGAGGCAGCGTGATATGAAGAAAGAGAGGCGGCGTGATATGAAGAAAGAGAGGCAGCGTGATATGAAGCAAGAGAGGCAGCGTGATATGAAGAAAGAGAGGCAGCGTGATATGAAGAAAGAGAGGCAGCGTGATATGAAGAAAGAGAGGCGGCGTGATATGAAGAAAGAGAGGCGGCGTGATATGAAGAAAGAGAGGCAGCGTGATATGAAGCAAGAGAGGCAGCGTGATATGAAGAAAGAGAGGCAGCGTGATATGAAGAAAGAGAGGCAGCGTGATATGAAGAAAGAGAGGCGGCGTGATATGAAGAAAGAGAGGCAGCGTGATATGAAGAAAGAGAGGCAGCGTGATATGAAGAAAGAGAGGCAGCGTGATATGAAGCAAGAGAGGCCGCGTGATATGAAGAAAGAGAGGCAGCGTGATATGAAGAAAGAGAGGCAGCGTGATATGAAGCAAGAGAGGCGGCGTGATATGAAGAAAGAGAGGCCGCGTGATACGAAGAAAGAGAGGCGGCGTGATATGAAGAAAGAGAGGCAGCGTGATATGAAGCAAGAGAGGCAGCGTGATATGAAGAAAGAGAGGCAGCGTGATATGAAGAAAGAGAGGCAGCGTGATATGAAGAAAGAGAGGCAGCGTGATATGAAGAAAGAGAGGCAGCGTGATATGAAGCAAGAGAGGCGGCGTGATATGAAGAAAGAGAGGCAGCGTGATATGAAGAAAGAGAGGCGGCGTGATATGAAGAAAGAGAGGCGGCGTGATATGAAGAAAGAGAGGCAGCGTGATACGAAGAAAGAGAGGCGGCGTGATATGAAGAAAGAGAGGCAGCGTGATATGAAGCAAGAGAGGCAGCGTGATATGAAGAAAGAGAGGCAGCGTGATATGAAGAAAGAGAGGCAGCGTGATATGAAGCAAGAGAGGCGGCGTGATATGAAGAAAGAGAGGCAGCGTGATATGAAGAAAGAGAGGCGGCGTGATATGAAGAAAGAGAGGCGGCGTGATATGAAGAAAGAGAGGCAGCGTGATACGAAGAAAGAGAGGCGGCGTGATATGAAGAAAGAGAGGCAGCGTGATATGAAGCAAGAGAGGCAGCGTGATATGAAGAAAGAGAGGCAGCGTGATATGAAGAGAGAGAGGCAGCGTGATATGAAGCAAGAGAGGCGGCGTGATATGAAGAAAGAGAGGCAGCGTGATATGAAGAAAGAGAGGCAGCGTGATATGAAGCAAGAGAGGCGGCGTGATATGAAGAAAGAGAGGCAGCGTGATATGAAGAAAGAGAGGCGGCGTGATATCAAGAAAGAGAGGTTGAGTGATATGAAGAAAGAGAGGCAGCGTGATATGAAGCAAGAGAGGCAGCGTGATATGAAGAAAGAGAGGCAGCGTGATATGAAGCAAGAGAGGCGGCGTGATATGAAGAAAGAGAGGCAGCGTGATATGAAGAAAGAGAGGCGGCGTGATATGAAGAAAGAGAGGCGGCGTGATATGAAGAAAGAGAGGCAGCGTGATACGAAGAAAGAGAGGCGGCGTGATATGAAGAAAGAGAGGCAGCGTGATATGAAGCAAGAGAGGCAGCGTGATATGAAGAAAGAGAGGCAGCGTGATATGAAGAGAGAGAGGCAGCGTGATATGAAGCAAGAGAGGCGGCGTGATATGAAGAAAGAGAGGCAGCGTGATATGAAGAAAGAGAGGCAGCGTGATATGAAGCAAGAGAGGCGGCGTGATATGAAGAAAGAGAGGCAGCGTGATATGAAGAAAGAGAGGCGGCGTGATATGAAGAAAGAGAGGTTGAGTGATATGAAGAAAGAGAGGCAGAGTGATATGAAGAAAGAGAGGCAGCGTGATATGAAGCAAGAGAGGCAGCGTGATATGAAGAAAGAGAGGCAGCGTGATATGAAGAAAGAGAGGTTGAGTGATATGAAGAAAGAGAGGCAGCGTGATATGAAGAAAGAGAGGCAGCGTGATATGAAGCAAGAGAGGCAGCGTGATATGAAGAAAGAGAGGCGGCGTGATATGAAGAAAGAGAGGCAGCGTGATATGAAGAAAGAGAGACAGCGTGATATGAAGAAAGAGAGGCGGCGTGATATGAAGAAAGAGAGGTTGTGTGATATGAAGAAAGAGAGGCAGCGTGATATGAAGAAAGAGAGGTTGAGTGATATGAAGAAAGAGAGGCAGCGTGATATGAAGAAAGAGAGGTTGTGTGATATGAAGAAAGAGAGGCAGCGTGATATGAAGCAAGAGAGGCAGCGTGATATGAAGAAAGAGAGGCAGCGTGATATGAAGAAAGAGAGGTTGAGTGATATGAAGAAAGAGAGGCAGCGTGATATGAAGAAAGAGAGGCAGCGTGATATGAAGCAAGAGAAGCAGCGTGATATGAAGAAAGAGAGGCGGCGTGATATGAAGAAAGAGAGGCAGCGTGATATGAAGAAAGAGAGACAGCGTGATATGAAGAAAGAGAGGCGGCGTGATATGAAGAAAGAGAGGTTGAGTGATATGAAGAAAGAGAGGCAGCGTGATATGAAGAAAGAGAGGTTGAGTGATATGAAGAAAGAGAGGCAGCGTGATATGAAGAAAGAGAGGCAGCGTGATATGAAGAAAGAGAGGCAGCGTGATATGAAGCAAGAGAGGCGGCGTGATATGAAGAAAGAGAGGCAGCGTGATATGAAGAAAGAGAGGTTGAGTGATATGAAGAAAGAGAGGCAGCGTGATATGAAGAAAGAGAGGCAGCGTGATATGAAGAAAGAGAGGCAGCGTGATATGAAGCAAGAGAGGCGGCGTGATATGAAGAAAGAGAGGCAGCGTGATATGAAGCAAGAGAGGCGGCGTGATATGAAGAAAGAGAGGCAGCGTGATATGAAGAAAGAGAGGCAGCGTGATATGAAGCAAGAGAGGCGGCGTGATATGAAGAAAGAGAGGCAGCGTGATATGAAGAAAGAGAGGCGGCGTGATATGAAGAAAGAGAGGTTGAGTGATATGAAGAAAGAGAGGCAGAGTGATATGAAGAAAGAGAGGCAGCGTGATATGAAGCAAGAGAGGCAGCGTGATATGAAGAAAGAGAGGTTGAGTGATATGAAGAAAGAGAGGCAGCGTGATATGAAGAAAGAGAGGTTGAGTGATATGAAGAAAGAGAGGCAGCGTGATATGAAGAAAGGGAGGCAGCGTGATATGAAGCAAGAGAGGCAGCGTGATATGAAGAAAGAGAGGCAGCGTGATATGAAGAAAGAGAGGCGGCGTGATATGAAGAAAGAGAGGCAGCGTGATATGAAGAAAGAGAGGCAGAGGGATATGAAGAAAGAGAGGCAGCGTGATATGAAGAAAGAGAGGCAGAGGGATATGAAGAAAGAGAGGCAGAGGGATATGAAGAAAGAGAGGCAGCGTGATATGAAGAAAGAGAGGCGGCGTGATATGAAGAAAGAGAGGCAGAGGGATATGAAGAAAGAGAGGCGGCGTGATATGAAGAAAGAGCGGCAGAGGGATATGAAGAAAGAGAGGCAGCGTGATATGAAGAAAGAGAGGCGGCGTGATATGAAGAAAGAGAGGCAGAGGGATATGAAGAAAGAGAGGCAGCGTGATATGAAGAAAGAGAGGCAGCGTGATATGAAGAAAGAGAGGCAGAGGGATAGGAAGAAAGAGAGGCAGCGTGATATGAAGAAAGAGAGGCAGAGGGATATGAAGAAAGAGAGGCAGAGGGATATGAAGAAAGAGAGGCAGCGTGATATGAAGAAAGAGAGGCAGAGGGATATGAAGAAAGAGAGGCAGAGGGATATGAAGAAAGAGAGGCGGCGTGATATGAAGAAAGAGAGGCAGCGTGATATGAAGAAAGAGAGGCAGAGGGATATGAAGAAAGAGAGGCAGCGTGATATGAAGAAAGAGAGGTTGAGTGATATGAAGAAAGAGAGGCAGCGTGATATGAAGAAAGAGAGGCGGCGTGATATGAAGAAAGAGAGGCAGCGTGATATGAAGAAAGAGAGGCAGCGTGATATGAAGAAAGAGAGGCAGCGTGATATGAAGCAAGAGAGGCAGCGTGATATGAAGCAAGAGAGGCAGCGTGATATGAAGAAAGAGAGGCGGCGTGATATGAAGAAAGAGAGGCAGCGTGATATGAAGCAAGAGAGGCAGCGTGATATGAAGAAAGAGAGGCAGCGTGATATGAAGAAAGAGAGGCAGCGTGATATGAAGAAAGAGAGGCGGCGTGATATGAAGAAAGAGAGGCAGCGTGATATGAAGCAAGAGAGGCAGCGTGATATGAAGAAAGAGAGGCGGCGTGATATGAAGAAAGAGAGGCAGCGTGATATGAAGAAAGAGAGGCAGCGTGATATGAAGAAAGAGAGGCGGCGTGATATGAAGAAAGAGAGGCAGCGTGATATGAAGAAAGAGAGGCAGCGTGATATGAAGCAAGAGAGGCAGCGTGATATGAAGAAAGAGAGGCGGCGTGATATGAAGAAAGAGAGGCAGCGTGATATGAAGAAAGAGAGGCAGCGTGATATGAAGAAAGAGAGGCGGCGTGATATGAAGAAAGAGAGGCAGCGTGATATGAAGCAAGAGAGGCAGCGTGATATGAAGAAAGAGAGGCAGCGTGATATGAAGAAAGAGAGGCAGCGTGATATGAAGAAAGAGAGGCGGCGTGATATGAAGAAAGAGAGGCAGCGGGATATGAAGAAAGAGAGGCGGCGTGATATGAAGAAAGAGAGGCAGCGGGATATGAAGAAAGAGAGGCAGCGTGATATGAAGAAAGAGAGGCAGCGTGATATGAAGAAAGAGAGGCGGCGTGATATGAAGAAAGAGAGGCGGCGTGATATGAAGAAAGAGAGGCGGCGTGATATGAAGAAAGAGAGGCGGCGTGATATGAAGAAAGAGAGGCAGCGGGATATGAAGAAAGAGAGGCGGCGTGATATGAAGAAAGAGAGGCAGCGGGATATGAAGAAAGAGAGGCAGCGTGATATGAAGAAAGAGAGGCAGCGTGATATGAAGAAAGAGAGGCAGCGTGATATGAAGAAAGAGAGGCAGCGTGATATGAAGAAAGAGAGGCAGCGTGATATGAAGAAAGAGAGGCGGCGTGATATGAAGAAAGAGAGGCAGCGTGATATGAAGAAAGAGAGGCGGCGTGATATGAAGAAAGAGAGGCAGCGTGATATGAAGAAAGAGAGGCGGCGTGATATGAAGAAAGAGAGGCAGCGTGATATGAAGAAAGAGAGGCGGCGTGATATGAAGAAAGAGAGGCAGCGGGATATGAAGAAAGAGAGGCGGCGTGATATGAAGAAAGAGAGGCAGCGGGATATGAAGAAAGAGAGGCAGCGTGATATGAAGAAAGAGAGGCAGCGTGATATGAAGAAAGAGAGGCAGCGTGATATGGAGAAAGAGAGGCAGCGTGATATGAAGAAAGAGAGGCAGCGTGATATGAAGAAAGAGAGGCAGCGTGATATGAAGAAAGAGAGGCAGCGTGATATGAAGAAAGAGAGGCAGCGTGATATGAAGAAAGAGAGGCGGCGTGATATGAAGAAAGAGAGGCAGCGTGATATGGAGAAAGAGAGGCAGCGTGATATGAAGAAAGAGAGGCAGCGTGTTATGAAGAAAGAGAGGCAGCGTGATATGAAGAAAGAGAGGCAGCGTGATATGAAGAAAGAGAGGCAGCGTGATATGAAGAAAGAGAGGCAGCGTGATATGAAGAAAGAGAGGCAGCGTGATATGAACAAAGAGAGGCGGCGTGATATGAAGAAAGAGAGGCAGCGTGATATGAAGAAAGAGAGGCAGCGTGATATGAAGAAAGAGAGGCAGCGTGATATGAAGAAAGAGAGGCAGCGTGATATGAAGAAAGAGAGGCGGCGTGATATGAAGAAAGAGAGGCGGCGTGGTATGTAAGAAAGAGAGGCAGCGTGATATGAAGAAAGAGAGGCAGCGTGATATGAAGAAAGAGAGGCAGCGTGATATGAAGAAAGAGAGGCAGCGTGATATGAAGAAAGAGAGGCAGCGTGATATGAAGAAAGAGAGGCAGCGTGATATGAAGAAAGAGAGGCAGCGGGATATGAAGAAAGAGAGGCAGCGTGATATGAAGAAAGAGAGGCAGCGTGATATGAAGAAAGAGAGGCGGCGTGATATGAAGAAAGAGGGGCAGCGTGATATGAAGAAAGAGAGGCAGCGTGATATGAAGAAAGAGAGGCAGCGTGATATGAAGAAAGAGAGGCAGCGGGATATGAAGAAAGGCAGCGTGATATGAAGAAAGAGAGGCAGCGTGATATGAAGAAAGAGAGGCAGCGTGATATGAAGAAAGAGAGGCAGCGTGATATGAAGAAAGAGAGGCAGCGTGATATGAAGAAAGAGAGGCGGCGTGATATGAAGAAAGAGAGGCAGCGTGATATGAAGAAAGAGAGGCGGCGTGATATGAAGAAAGAGAGGCAGCGTGATATGAAGCAAGAGAGGCAGCGTGATATGAAGAAAGAGAGGCAGCGTGATATGAAGAAAGAGAGGCAGCGTGATATGAAGAAAGAGAGGCGGCGTGATATGAAGAAAGAGAGGCAGCGTGATATGAAGCAAGAGAGGCAGCGTGATATGAAGAAAGAGAGGCAGCGTGATATGAAGAAAGAGAGGCAGCGTGATATGAAGAAAGAGAGGCGGCGTGATATGAAGAAAGAGAGGCGGCGTGATATGAAGAAAGAGAGGCAGCGTGATATGAAGCAAGAGAGGCAGCGTGATATGAAGAAAGAGAGGCAGCGTGATATGAAGAAAGAGAGGCAGCGTGATATGAAGAAAGAGAGGCGGCGTGATATGAAGAAAGAGAGGCAGCGTGATATGAAGAAAGAGAGGCAGCGTGATATGAAGAAAGAGAGGCAGCGTGATATGAAGCAAGAGAGGCGGCGTGATATGAAGAAAGAGAGGCAGCGTGATATGAAGAAAGAGAGGCAGCGTGATATGAAGCAAGAGAGGCGGCGTGATATGAAGAAAGAGAGGCAGCGTGATACGAAGAAAGAGAGGCGGCGTGATATGAAGAAAGAGAGGCAGCGTGATATGAAGCAAGAGAGGCAGCGTGATATGAAGAAAGAGAGGCAGCGTGATATGAAGAAAGAGAGGCAGCGTGATATGAAGAAAGAGAGGCAGCGTGATATGAAGAAAGAGAGGCAGCGTGATATGAAGAAAGAGAGGCGGCGTGATATGAAGAAAGAGAGGCGGCGTGATATGAAGAAAGAGAGGCAGCGTGATACGAAGAAAGAGAGGCGGCGTGATATGAAGAAAGAGAGGCAGCGTGATATGAAGCAAGAGAGGCAGCGTGATATGAAGAAAGAGAGGCAGCGTGATATGAAGAAAGAGAGGCAGCGTGATATGAAGCAAGAGAGGCGGCGTGATATGAAGAAAGAGAGGCAGCGTGATATGAAGAAAGAGAGGCGGCGTGATATGAAGAAAGAGAGGCGGCGTGATATGAAGAAAGAGAGGCAGCGTGATACGAAGAAAGAGAGGCGGCGTGATATGAAGAAAGAGAGGCAGCGTGATATGAAGCAAGAGAGGCAGCGTGATATGAAGAAAGAGAGGCAGCGTGATATGAAGAGAGAGAGGCAGCGTGATATGAAGCAAGAGAGGCGGCGTGATATGAAGAAAGAGAGGCAGCGTGATATGAAGAAAGAGAGGCAGCGTGATATGAAGCAAGAGAGGCGGCGTGATATGAAGAAAGAGAGGCAGCGTGATATGAAGAAAGAGAGGCGGCGTGATATGAAGAAAGAGAGGTTGAGTGATATGAAGAAAGAGAGGCAGCGTGATATGAAGCAAGAGAGGCAGCGTGATATGAAGAAAGAGAGGCAGCGTGATATGAAGCAAGAGAGGCGGCGTGATATGAAGAAAGAGAGGCAGCGTGATATGAAGAAAGAGAGGCGGCGTGATATGAAGAAAGAGAGGCGGCGTGATATGAAGAAAGAGAGGCAGCGTAATACGAAGAAAGAGAGGCGGCGTGATATGAAGAAAGAGAGGCAGCGTGATATGAAGCAAGAGAGGCAGCGTGATATGAAGAAAGAGAGGCAGCGTGATATGAAGAGAGAGAGGCAGCGTGATATGAAGCAAGAGAGGCGGCGTGATATGAAGAAAGAGAGGCAGCGTGATATGAAGAAAGAGAGGCAGCGTGATATGAAGCAAGAGAGGCGGCGTGATATGAAGAAAGAGAGGCAGCGTGATATGAAGAAAGAGAGGCGGCGTGATATGAAGAAAGAGAGGTTGAGTGATATGAAGAAAGAGAGGCAGAGTGATATGAAGAAAGAGAGGCAGCGTGATATGAAGCAAGAGAGGCAGCGTGATATGAAGAAAGAGAGGCAGCGTGATATGAAGAAAGAGAGGTTGAGTGATATGAAGAAAGAGAGGCAGCGTGATATGAAGAAAGAGAGGCAGCGTGATATGAAGCAAGAGAGGCAGCGTGATATGAAGAAAGAGAGGCGGCGTGATATGAAGAAAGAGAGGCAGCGTGATATGAAGAAAGAGAGACAGCGTGATATGAAGAAAGAGAGGCGGCGTGATATGAAGAAAGAGAGGTTGTGTGATATGAAGAAAGAGAGGCAGCGTGATATGAAGAAAGAGAGGTTGAGTGATATGAAGAAAGAGAGGCAGCGTGATATGAAGAAAGAGAGGCCGCGTGATATGAAGAAAGAGAGGCAGCGTGATATGAAGCAAGAGAGGCGGCGTGATATGAAGAAAGAGAGGCAGCGTGATATGAAGAAAGAGAGGTTGAGTGATATGAAGAAAGAGAGGCGGCGTGATATGAAGAAAGAGAGGTTGAGTGATATGAAGAAAGAGAGGCAGCGTGATATGAAGAAAGAGAGGTTGAGTGATATGAAGAAAGAGAGGCAGCGTGATATGAAGAAAGAGAGGCAGCGTGATATGAAGCAAGAGAGGCAGCGTGATATGAAGAAAGAGAGGCAGCGTGATATGAAGAAAGAGAGGCGGCGTGATATGAAGAAAGAGAGGCAGCGTGATATGAAGAAAGAGAGGCAGAGGGATATGAAGAAAGAGAGGCAGCGTGATATGAAGAAAGAGAGGCAGAGGGATATGAAGAAAGAGAGGCAGAGGGATATGAAGAAAGAGAGGCAGCGTGATATGAAGAAAGAGAGGCGGCGTGATATGAAGAAAGAGAGGCAGAGGGATATGAAGAAAGAGAGGCGGCGTGATATGAAGAAAGAGAGGCAGAGGGATATGAAGAAAGAGAGGCAGCGTGATATGAAGAAAGAGAGGCGGCGTGATATGAAGAAAGAGAGGCAGAGGGATATGAAGAAAGAGAGGCAGCGTGATATGAAGAAAGAGAGGCAGCGTGATATGAAGAAAGAGAGGCAGAGGGATATGAAGAAAGAGAGGCAGCGTGATATGAAGAAAGAGAGGCAGAGGGATATGAAGAAAGAGAGGCAGAGGGATATGAAGAAAGAGAGGCAGCGTGATATGAAGAAAGAGAGGCAGAGGGATATGAAGAAAGAGAGGCAGAGGGATATGAAGAAAGAGAGGCGGCGTGATATGAAGAAAGAGAGGCAGCGTGATATGAAGAAAGAGAGGCAGAGGGATATGAAGAAAGAGAGGCAGCGTGATATGAAGAAAGAGAGGTTGAGTGATATGAAGAAAGAGAGGCAGCGTGATATGAAGAAAGAGAGGCGGCGTGATATGAAGAAAGAGAGGCAGCGTGATATGAAGAAAGAGAGGCAGCGTGATATGAAGAAAGAGAGGCAGCGTGATATGAAGAAAGAGAGGCAGCGTGATATGAAGCAAGAGAGGCAGCGTGATATGAAGAAAGAGAGGCGGCGTGATATGAAGAAAGAGAGGCAGCGTGATATGAAGCAAGAGAGGCAGCGTGATATGAAGAAAGAGAGGCAGCGTGATATGAAGAAAGAGAGGCAGCGTGATATGAAGAAAGAGAGGCGGCGTGATATGAAGAAAGAGAGGCAGCGTGATATGAAGCAAGAGAGGCAGCGTGATATGAAGAAAGAGAGGCGGCGTGATATGAAGAAAGAGAGGCAGCGTGATATGAAGAAAGAGAGGCAGCGTGATATGAAGAAAGAGAGGCGGCGTGATATGAAGAAAGAGAGGCAGCGTGATATGAAGAAAGAGAGGCAGCGTGATATGAAGCAAGAGAGGCAGCGTGATATGAAGAAAGAGAGGCGGCGTGATATGAAGAAAGAGAGGCAGCGTGATATGAAGAAAGAGAGGCAGCGTGATATGAAGAAAGAGAGGCGGCGTGATATGAAGAAAGAGAGGCAGCGTGATATGAAGCAAGAGAGGCAGCGTGATATGAAGAAAGAGAGGCAGCGTGATATGAAGAAAGAGAGGCAGCGTGATATGAAGAAAGAGAGGTTGAGTGATATGAAGAAAGAGAGGCAGCGTGATATGAAGAAAGAGAGGCAGCGTGATATGAAGCAAGAGAGGCAGCGTGATATGAAGAAAGAGAGGCGGCGTGATATGAAGAAAGAGAGGCAGCGTGATAGGAAGCAAGAGAGGCAGCGTGATATGAAGAAAGAGAGGCGGCGTGATATGAAGAAAGAGAGGCAGCGTGATATGAAGAAAGAGAGGCAGCGTGATATAAAGAAAGAGAGGCGGCGTGATATGAAGAAAGAGAGGCAGCGTGATATGAAGCAAGAGAGGCAGCGTGATATGAAGAAAGAGAGGCAGCGTGATATGAAGAAAGAGAGGCAGCGTGATATGAAGAAAGAGAGGTTGAGTGATATGAAGAAAGAGAGGCAGCGTGATATGAAGAAAGAGAGGCGGCGTGATATGAAGAAAGAGAGGTTGAGTGATATGAAGAAAGAGAGGCAGCGTGATATGAAGAAAGAGAGGCAGCGTGATATGAAGCAAGAGAGGCAGCGTGATATGAAGAAAGAGAGGCAGCGTGATATGAAGAAAGAGAGGCGGCGTGATATGAAGAAAGAGAGGCGGCGTGATATGAAGAAAGAGAGGCGGCGTGATATGAAGAAAGAGAGGCAGCGTGATATGAAGAAAGAGAGGCGGCGTGATACGAAGAAAGAGAGGCGGCGTGATATGAAGAAAGAGAGGCAGCGTGATACGAAGAAAGAGAGGCGGCGTGATATGGAGAAAGAGAGGCAGCGTGATATGAAGAAAGAGAGGCAGCGTGATATGAAGAAAGAGAGGCAGCGTGATATGAAGCAAGAGAGGCAGCGTGATATGAAGAAAGAGAGGCAGCGTGATATGAAGCAAGAGAGGCGGCGTGATATGAAGAAAGAGAGGCAGCGTGATATGAAGCAAGAGAGGCAGCGTGATATGAAGCAAGAGAGGCGGCGTGATATGAAGAAAGAGAGGCAGCGTGATATGAAGAAAGAGAGGCGGCGTGATATGAAGAAAGAGAGGTTGAGTGATATGAAGAAAGAGAGGCAGAGTGATATGAAGAAAGAGAGGCAGCGTGATATGAAGAAAGAGAGGCGGCGTGATATGAAGAAAGAGAGGCGGCGTGATATGAAGAAAGAGAGGCGGCGTGATATGAAGAGAGAGAGGCAGCGTGATATGAAGAAAGAGAGGCGGCGTGATATGAAGAGAGAGAGGCAGCGTGATATGAAGAAAGAGAGGCAGCGTGATATGAAGCAAGAGAGGCAGCGTGATATGAAGAAAGAGAGGCAGCGTGATATGAAGAAAGAGAGGTTGAGTGATATGAAGAAAGAGAGGCAGCGTGATATGAAGAAAGAGAGGCAGCGTGATATGAAGCAAGAGAGGCAGCGTGATATGAAGAAAGAGAGGCGGCGTGATATGAAGAAAGAGAGGCAGCGTGATATGAAGAAAGAGAGACAGCGTGATATGAAGAAAGAGAGGCGGCGTGATATGAAGAAAGAGAGGTTGTGTGATATGAAGAAAGAGAGGCAGCGTGATATGAAGAAAGAGAGGTTGAGTGATATGAAGAAAGAGAGGCAGCGTGATATGAAGAAAGAGAGGCCGCGTGATATGAAGAAAGAGAGGCAGCGTGATATGAAGCAAGAGAGGCGGCGTGATATGAAGAAAGAGAGGCAGCGTGATATGAAGAAAGAGAGGTTGAGTGATATGAAGAAAGAGAGGCAGCGTGATATGAAGAAAGAGAGGCAGCGTGATATGAAGAAAGAGAGGCAGCGTGATATGAAGCAAGAGAGGCGGCGTGATATGAAGAAAGAGAGGCAGCGTGATATGAAGCAAGAGAGGCGGCGTGATATGAAGAAAGAGAGGCAGCGTGATATGAAGAAAGAGAGGCAGCGTGATATGAAGCAAGAGAGGCGGCGTGATATGAAGAAAGAGAGGCAGCGTGATATGAAGAAAGAGAGGCGGCGTGATATGAAGAAAGAGAGGTTGAGTGATATGAAGAAAGAGAGGCAGAGTGATATGAAGAAAGAGAGGCAGCGTGATATGAAGCAAGAGAGGCAGCGTGATATGAAGAAAGAGAGGCAGCGTGATATGAAGAAAGAGAGGTTGAGTGATATGAAGAAAGAGAGGCAGCGTGATATGAAGAAAGAGAGGCAGCGTGATATGAAGCAAGAGAGGCAGCGTGATATGAAGAAAGAGAGGCGGCGTGATATGAAGAAAGAGAGGTTGAGTGATATGAAGAAAGAGAGGCAGCGTGATATGAAGAAAGAGAGGTTGAGTGATATGAAGAAAGAGAGGCAGCGTGATATGAAGAAAGAGAGGCAGCGTGATATGAAGCAAGAGAGGCAGCGTGATATGAAGAAAGAGAGGCAGCGTGATATGAAGAAAGAGAGGCGGCGTGATATGAAGAAAGAGAGGCAGCGTGATATGAAGAAAGAGAGGCAGAGGGATATGAAGAAAGAGAGGCAGCGTGATATGAAGAAAGAGAGGCAGAGGGATATGAAGAAAGAGAGGCAGAGGGATATGAAGAAAGAGAGGCAGCGTGATATGAAGAAAGAGAGGCGGCGTGATATGAAGAACGAGAGGCAGAGGGATATGAAGAAAGAGAGGCGGCGTGATATGAAGAAAGAGAGGCAGAGGGATATGAAGAAAGAGAGGCAGCGTGATATGAAGAAAGAGAGGCGGCGTGATATGAAGAAAGAGAGGCAGAGGGATATGAAGAAAGAGAGGCAGCGTGATATGAAGAAAGAGAGGCAGCGTGATATGAAGAAAGAGAGGCAGAGGGATATGAAGAAAGAGAGGCAGCGTGATATGAAGAAAGAGAGGCAGAGGGATATGAAGAAAGAGAGGCAGAGGGATATGAAGAAAGAGAGGCAGCGTGATATGACGAAAGAGAGGCAGAGGGATATGAAGAAAGAGAGGCAGAGGGATATGAAGAAAGAGAGGCGGCGTGATATGAAGAAAGAGAGGCAGCGTGATATGAAGAAAGAGAGGCAGAGGGATATGAAGAAAGAGAGGCAGCGTGATATGAAGAAAGAGAGGTTGAGTGATATGAAGAAAGAGAGGCAGCGTGATATGAAGAAAGAGAGGCGGCGTGATATGAAGAAAGAGAGGCAGCGTGATATGAAGAAAGAGAGGCAGCGTGATATGAAGAAAGAGAGGCAGCGTGATATGAAGAAAGAGAGGCAGCGTGATATGAAGCAAGAGAGGCAGCGTGATATGAAGAAAGAGAGGCGGCGTGATATGAAGAAAGAGAGGCAGCGTGATATGAAGCAAGAGAGGCAGCGTGATATGAAGAAAGAGAGGCAGCGTGATATGAAGAAAGAGAGGCAGCGTGATATGAAGAAAGAGAGGCGGCGTGATATGAAGAAAGAGAGGCAGCGTGATATGAAGCAAGAGAGGCAGCGTGATATGAAGAAAGAGAGGCGGCGTGATATGAAGAAAGAGAGGCAGCGTGATATGAAGAAAGAGAGGCAGCGTGATATGAAGAAAGAGAGGCGGCGTGATATGAAGAAAGAGAGGCAGCGTGATATGAAGAAAGAGAGGCAGCGTGATATGAAGCAAGAGAGGCAGCGTGATATGAAGAAAGAGAGGCGGCGTGATATGAAGAAAGAGAGGCAGCGTGATATGAAGAAAGAGAGGCAGCGTGATATGAAGAAAGAGAGGCGGCGTGATATGAAGAAAGAGAGGCAGCGTGATATGAAGCAAGAGAGGCAGCGTGATATGAAGAAAGAGAGGCAGCGTGATATGAAGAAAGAGAGGCAGCGTGATATGAAGAAAGAGAGGTTGAGTGATATGAAGAAAGAGAGGCAGCGTGATATGAAGAAAGAGAGGCAGCGTGATATGAAGCAAGAGAGGCAGCGTGATATGAAGAAAGAGAGGCGGCGTGATATGAAGAAAGAGAGGCAGCGTGATATGAAGCAAGAGAGGCAGCGTGATATGAAGAAAGAGAGGCGGCGTGATATGAAGAAAGAGAGGCAGCGTGATATGAAGAAAGAGAGGCAGCGTGATATGAAGAAAGAGAGGCGGCGTGATATGAAGAAAGAGAGGCAGCGTGATATGAAGCAAGAGAGGCAGCGTGATATGAAGAAAGAGAGGCAGCGTGATATGAAGAAAGAGAGGCAGCGTGATATGAAGAAAGAGAGGTTGAGTGATATGAAGAAAGAGAGGCAGCGTGATATGAAGAAAGAGAGGCGGCGTGATATGAAGAAAGAGAGGTTGAGTGATATGAAGAAAGAGAGGCAGCGTGATATGAAGAAAGAGAGGCAGCGTGATATGAAGCAAGAGAGGCAGCGTGATATGAAGAAAGAGAGGCAGCGTGATATGAAGAAAGAGAGGCGGCGTGATATGAAGAAAGAGAGGCGGCGTGATATGAAGAAAGAGAGGCGGCGTGATATGAAGAAAGAGAGGCAGCGTGATATGAAGAAAGAGAGGCGGCGTGATACGAAGAAAGAGAGGCGGCGTGATATGAAGAAAGAGAGGCAGCGTGATACGAAGAAAGAGAGGCGGCGTGATATGGAGAAAGAGAGGCAGCGTGATATGAAGAAAGAGAGGCAGCGTGATATGAAGAAAGAGAGGCAGCGTGATATGAAGCAATAGAGGCAGCGTGATATGAAGAAAGAGAGGCAGCGTGATATGAAGCAAGAGAGGCGGCGTGATATGAAGAAAGAGAGGCAGCGTGATATGAAGCAAGAGAGGCAGCGTGATATGAAGCAAGAGAGGCGGCGTGATATGAAGAAAGAGAGGCAGCGTGATATGAAGAAAGAGAGGCGGCGTGATATGAAGAAAGAGAGGTTGAGTGATATGAAGAAAGAGAGGCAGAGTGATATGAAGAAAGAGAGGCAGCGTGATATGAAGAAAGAGAGGCGGCGTGATATGAAGAAAGAGAGGCGGCGTGATATGAAGAAAGAGAGGCGGCGTGATATGAAGAGAGAGAGGCAGCGTGATATGAAGAAAGAGAGGCGGCGTGATATGAAGAGAGAGAGGCAGCGTGATATGAAGAAAGAGAGGCAGCGTGATATGAAGCAAGAGAGGCGGCGTGATATGAAGAAAGAGAGGCAGCGTGATATGAAGAAAGAGAGGCAGCGTGATATGAAGCAAGAGAGGCAGCGTGATATGAAGAAAGAGAGGCAGCGTGATATGAAGAAAGAGAGGCAGAGTGATATGAAGAAAGAGAGGCAGCGTTATATGAAAAAAGAGAGGCAGCGTGATATGAAGAAAGAGAGGCGGCGTGATATGAAGAAAGAGAGGCAGCGTGATATGAAGAAAGAGAGGCAGCGTGATATGAAGCAAGAGAGGCGGCGTGATATGAAGAAAGAGAGGCGGCGTGATATGAAGCAAGAGAGGCGGCGTGATATGAAGAAAGAGAGGCAGCGTGATATGAAGAAAGAGAGGCGGCGTGATATGAAGAAAGAGAGGCAGCGTGATATGAAGAAAGAGAGGCAGCGTGATATGAAGAAAGAGAGACAGCGTGATATGAAGAAAGAGAGGCAGCGTGATATGAAGAAAGAGAGGCGGCGTGATATGAAGAAAGAGAGGCAGCGTGATATGAAGAAAGAGAGGCAGGGTGATATGAAGAAAGAGAGGCAGCGTGATATGAAGAAAGAGAGGCAGCGTGATATGAAGAAAGAGAGGCAGCGTGATATGAAGAAAGAAGGCGGCGTGATATGAAGAGAGAGAGGCAGCGTGATATGAAGAAAGAGAGGCAGCGTGATATGAAGAAAGAGAGGCGGCGTGATATGAAGAAAGAGAGGCAGCGTGATATGAAGCAAGAGAGGCGGCGTGATATGAAGAAAGAGAGGCGGCGTGATATGAAGAAAGAGAGGCAGCGTGATATGAAGAAAGAGAGGCAGCGTGATATGAAGAAAGAGAGGCAGCGTTATATGAAGAAAGAGAGGCAGCGTGATATGAAGAAAGAGAGGCGGCGTGATATGAAGAAAGAGAGGCAGCGTGATATGAAGAAAGAGAGGCAGCGTGATATGAAGAAAGAGAGGCAGCGTGATATGAAGAAAGAAGGCGGCGTGATATGAAGAGAGAGAGGCAGCGTGATATGAAGCAAGAGAGGCGGCGTGATATGAAGCAAGAGAGGCGGCGTGATATGAAGCAAGAGAGGCAGCGTGATATGAAGCAAGAGAGGCAGCGTGATATGAAGAAAGAGAGGCAGCGTGATATGAAGAAAGAGAGGCGGCGTGATATGAAGAAAGAGAGGCAGCGTGATATGAAGAAAGAGAGGCAGCGTGATATGAAGAAAGAGAGGCGGCGTGATATGAAGCAAGAGAGGCAGCGTGATATGAAGAAAGAGAGGCGGCGTGATATGAAGAAAGAGAGGCAGCGTGATATGAAGCAAGAGAGGCGGCGTGATATGAAGAAAGAGAGGCAGCGTGATATGAAGAAAGAGAGGCGGCGTGATATGAAGAAAGAGAGGCAGCGTGATATGTAAGAAAGAGAGGCAGCGTGATATGAAGAAAGAGAGGCGGCGTGATATGAAGAAAGAGAGGCAGCGTGATGTGAAGAAAGAGAGGCAGCGTGATATGAAGAAAGAGAGGCAGCGTGATATGAAGAAAGAGAGGCGGCGTGATATGAAGAAAGAGAGGCAGAGGGATATGAAGAAAGAGAGGCAGCGTGATATGAAGAAAGAGAGGCGGCGTGATATGAAGAAAGAGAGGCAGCGTGATATGAAGAAAGAGAGGCAGCGTGATATGAAGAAAGAGAGGCAGCGGGATATGAAGAAAGAGAGGCGGCGTGATATGAAGAAAGAGAGACAGCGTGATATGAAGCAAGAGAGGCGGCGTGATATGAAGAAAGAGAGGCAGCGTGATATGAAGAAAGAGAGGCGGCGTGATATGAAGCAAGAGAGGCGGCGTGATATGAAGAAAGAGAGGCAGCGTGATATGAAGAGAGAGAGGCGGCGTGATATGAAGAAAGAGAGGCGGCGTGATATGAAGAAAGAGAGGCAGCGTGATATGAAGAAAGAGAGGCGGCGTGATATGAAGCAAGAGAGGCAGCGTGATATGAAGAAAGAGAGGCAGCGTGATATGAAGAAAGAGAGGCAGCGTGATATGAAGAAAGAGAGGCGGCGTGATATGAAGAAAGAGAGGCAGCGTGATATGAAGAGAGAGAGGCGGCGTGATATGAAGAAAGAGAGGCAGCGTGATATGAAGAAAGAGAGGCAGCGTGATATGAAGAGAGAGAGGCGGCGTGATATGAAGAAAGAGAGGCAGCGTGATATGAAGAAAGAGAGGCAGCGTGATATGAAGAAAGAGAGGCAGCGTGATATGAAGAAAGAGAGGCAGCGTGATATGAAGAAAGAGAGGCAGCGTGATATGAAGAAAGAGAGGCAGCGTGATATGAAGAAAGAGAGGCAGCGTGATATGAAGAAAGAGAGGCCGCGTGATATGAAGAAAGAGAGGCAGCGTGATATGAAGAAAGAGAGGCGGCGTGATATGAAGAAAGAGAGGCAGCGTGATATGAAGAAAGAGAGGCAGCGTGATATGAAGAAAGAGAGGCAGCGTGATATGAAGAAAGAGAGGCAGCGTGATATGAAGAAAGAGAGGCAGCGTGATATGAAGAAAGAGAGGCGGCGTGATATGAAGAAAGAGAGGCAGCGTGATATGAAGCAAGAGAGGCGGCGTGATATGAAGAAAGAGAGGCAGCGTGATATGAAGAAAGAGAGGCAGCATGATATGAAGAAAGAGAGGCAGCGTGATATGAAGAAAGAGAGGCAGCGTGATATGAAGAAAGAGAGGCAGCGTGATATGAAGCAAGAGAGGCGGCGTGATATGAAGAAAGAGAGGCAGCGTGATATGAAGAAAGAGAGGCGGCGTGGTATGAAGAAAGAGAGGCGGCGTGATATGAAGAAAGAGAGGCAGCCTGATATGAAGAAAGAGAGGCGGCGTGATATGAAGAAAGAGAGGCAGCGTGATATGAAGAAAGAGAGGCAGCGTGATATGAAGAAAGAGAGGCGGCGTGATATGAAGAAAGAGAGGCAGCGTGATATGAAGAAAGAGAGGCAGCGTGATATGAAGAAAGAGAGGCGGCGTGATATGAAGAAAGAGAGGCGGCGTGATATGAAGAAAGAGAGGCAGAGGGATATGAAGAAAGAGAGGCAGCGTGATATGAAGAAAGAGAGGCAGCGTGATATGAAGAAAGAGAGGCAGCGTGATATGAAGCAAGAGAGGCGGCGTGATATGAAGAAAGAGAGGCAGCGTGATATGAAGAAAGAGAGGCGGCGTGGTATGAAGAAAGAGAGGCGGCGTGATATGAAGAAAGAGAGGCAGCCTGATATGAAGAAAGAGAGGCGGCGTGATATGAAGAAAGAGAGGCAGCGTGATATGAAGAAAGAGAGGCAGCGTGATATGAAGAAAGAGAGGCGGCGTGATATGAAGAAAGAGAGGCAGCGTGATATGAAGAAAGAGAGGCAGCGTGATATGAAGAAAGAGAGGCGGCGTGATATGAAGAAAGAGAGGCGGCGTGATATGAAGAAAGAGAGGCAGAGGGATATGAAGAAAGAGAGGCAGCGTGATATGAAGAAAGAGAGGCGGCGTGATATGAAGAAAGAGAGGCAGCGTGATATGAAGAAAGAGAGGCGGCGTGATATGAAGAAAGAGAGGCAGCGTGATATGTAAGAAAGAGAGGCAGCGTGATATGAAGAAAGAGAGGCGGCGTGATATGAAGAAAGAGAGGCAGCGTGATATGAAGAAAGAGAGGCAGCGTGATATGAAGAAAGAGAGGCGGCGTGATATGAAGAAAGAGAGGCGGCGTGATATGAAGAAAGAGAGGCAGAGGGATATGAAGAAAGAGAGGCAGCGTGATATGAAGAAAGAGAGGCGGCCTGATATGAAGAAAGAGAGGCAGCGTGATATGAAGAAAGAGAGGCAGCGTGATATGAAGAAAGAGAGGCAGCGGGATATGAAGAAAGAGAGGCGGCGTGATATGAAGAAAGAGAGACAGCGTGATATGAAGCAAGAGAGGCGGCGTGATATGAAGAAAGAGAGGCAGCGTGATATGAAGAAAGAGAGGCGGCGTGATATGAAGCAAGAGAGGCGGCGTGATATGAAGAAAGAGAGGCAGCGTGATATGAAGAGAGAGAGGCGGCGTGATATGAAGAAAGAGAGGCGGCGTGATATGAAGAAAGAGAGGCAGCGTGATATGAAGAAAGAGAGGCGGCGTGATATGAAGCAAGAGAGGCAGCGTGATATGAAGAAAGAGAGGCAGCGTGATATGAAGAAAGAGAGGCAGCGTGATATGAAGAAAGAGAGGCGGCGTGATATGAAGAAAGAGAGGCAGCGTGATATGAAGAGAGAGAGGCGGCGTGATATGAAGAAAGAGAGGCAGCGTGATATGAAGAAAGAGAGACAGCGTGATATGAAGAGAGAGAGGCGGCGTGATATGAAGAAAGAGAGGCAGCGTGATATGAAGAAAGAGAGGCGGCGTGATATGAAGAAAGAGAGGCAGCGTGATATGAAGAAAGAGAGGCAGCGTGATATGAAGAAAGAGAGGCAGCGTGATATGAAGAAAGAGAGGCAGCGTGATATGAAGAAAGAGAGGCAGCGTGATATGAAGAAAGAGAGGCAGCGTGATATGAAGAAAGAGAGGCAGCGTGATATGAAGAAAGAGAGGTTGAGTGATATGAAGAAAGAGAGGCAGCGTGATATGAAGAAAGAGAGGCAGCGTGATATGAAGCAAGAGAGGCAGCGTGATATGAAGAAAGAGAGGCGGCGTGATATGAAGAAAGAGAGGTTGAGTGATATGAAGAAAGAGAGGCAGCGTGATATGAAGAAAGAGAGGTTGAGTGATATGAAGAAAGAGAGGCAGCGTGATATGAAGAAAGAGAGGCAGCGTGATATGAAGCAAGAGAGGCAGCGTGATATGAAGAAAGAGAGGCAGCGTGATATGAAGAAAGAGAGGCGGCGTGATATGAAGAAAGAGAGGCAGCGTGATATGAAGAAAGAGAGGCAGAGGGATATGAAGAAAGAGAGGCAGCGTGATATGAAGAAAGAGAGGCAGAGGGATATGAAGAAAGAGAGGCAGAGGGATATGAAGAAAGAGAGGCAGCGTGATATGAAGAAAGAGAGGCGGCGTGATATGAAGAACGAGAGGCAGAGGGATATGAAGAAAGAGAGGCGGCGTGATATGAAGAAAGAGAGGCAGAGGGATATGAAGAAAGAGAGGCAGCGTGATATGAAGAAAGAGAGGCGGCGTGATATGAAGAAAGAGAGGCAGAGGGATATGAAGAAAGAGAGGCAGCGTGATATGAAGAAAGAGAGGCAGCGTGATATGAAGAAAGAGAGGCAGAGGGATATGAAGAAAGAGAGGCAGCGTGATATGAAGAAAGAGAGGCAGAGGGATATGAAGAAAGAGAGGCAGAGGGATATGAAGAAAGAGAGGCAGCGTGATATGACGAAAGAGAGGCAGAGGGATATGAAGAAAGAGAGGCAGAGGGATATGAAGAAAGAGAGGCGGCGTGATATGAAGAAAGAGAGGCAGCGTGATATGAAGAAAGAGAGGCAGAGGGATATGAAGAAAGAGAGGCAGCGTGATATGAAGAAAGAGAGGTTGAGTGATATGAAGAAAGAGAGGCAGCGTGATATGAAGAAAGAGAGGCGGCGTGATATGAAGAAAGAGAGGCAGCGTGATATGAAGAAAGAGAGGCAGCGTGATATGAAGAAAGAGAGGCAGCGTGATATGAAGAAAGAGAGGCAGCGTGATATGAAGCAAGAGAGGCAGCGTGATATGAAGAAAGAGAGGCGGCGTGATATGAAGAAAGAGAGGCAGCGTGATATGAAGCAAGAGAGGCAGCGTGATATGAAGAAAGAGAGGCAGCGTGATATGAAGAAAGAGAGGCAGCGTGATATGAAGAAAGAGAGGCGGCGTGATATGAAGAAAGAGAGGCAGCGTGATATGAAGCAAGAGAGGCAGCGTGATATGAAGAAAGAGAGGCGGCGTGATATGAAGAAAGAGAGGCAGCGTGATATGAAGAAAGAGAGGCAGCGTGATATGAAGAAAGAGAGGCGGCGTGATATGAAGAAAGAGAGGCAGCGTGATATGAAGAAAGAGAGGCAGCGTGATATGAAGCAAGAGAGGCAGCGTGATATGAAGAAAGAGAGGCGGCGTGATATGAAGAAAGAGAGGCAGCGTGATATGAAGAAAGAGAGGCAGCGTGATATGAAGAAAGAGAGGCGGCGTGATATGAAGAAAGAGAGGCAGCGTGATATGAAGCAAGAGAGGCAGCGTGATATGAAGAAAGAGAGGCAGCGTGATATGAAGAAAGAGAGGCAGCGTGATATGAAGAAAGAGAGGTTGAGTGATATGAAGAAAGAGAGGCAGCGTGATATGAAGAAAGAGAGGCAGCGTGATATGAAGCAAGAGAGGCAGCGTGATATGAAGAAAGAGAGGCGGCGTGATATGAAGAAAGAGAGGCAGCGTGATATGAAGCAAGAGAGGCAGCGTGATATGAAGAAAGAGAGGCGGCGTGATATGAAGAAAGAGAGGCAGCGTGATATGAAGAAAGAGAGGCAGCGTGATATGAAGAAAGAGAGGCGGCGTGATATGAAGAAAGAGAGGCAGCGTGATATGAAGCAAGAGAGGCAGCGTGATATGAAGAAAGAGAGGCAGCGTGATATGAAGAAAGAGAGGCAGCGTGATATGAAGAAAGAGAGGTTGAGTGATATGAAGAAAGAGAGGCAGCGTGATATGAAGAAAGAGAGGCGGCGTGATATGAAGAAAGAGAGGTTGAGTGATATGAAGAAAGAGAGGCAGCGTGATATGAAGAAAGAGAGGCAGCGTGATATGAAGCAAGAGAGGCAGCGTGATATGAAGAAAGAGAGGCAGCGTGATATGAAGAAAGAGAGGCGGCGTGATATGAAGAAAGAGAGGCGGCGTGATATGAAGAAAGAGAGGCGGCGTGATATGAAGAAAGAGAGGCAGCGTGATATGAAGAAAGAGAGGCGGCGTGATACGAAGAAAGAGAGGCGGCGTGATATGAAGAAAGAGAGGCAGCGTGATACGAAGAAAGAGAGGCGGCGTGATATGGAGAAAGAGAGGCAGCGTGATATGAAGAAAGAGAGGCAGCGTGATATGAAGAAAGAGAGGCAGCGTGATATGAAGCAATAGAGGCAGCGTGATATGAAGAAAGAGAGGCAGCGTGATATGAAGCAAGAGAGGCGGCGTGATATGAAGAAAGAGAGGCAGCGTGATATGAAGCAAGAGAGGCAGCGTGATATGAAGCAAGAGAGGCGGCGTGATATGAAGAAAGAGAGGCAGCGTGATATGAAGAAAGAGAGGCGGCGTGATATGAAGAAAGAGAGGTTGAGTGATATGAAGAAAGAGAGGCAGAGTGATATGAAGAAAGAGAGGCAGCGTGATATGAAGAAAGAGAGGCGGCGTGATATGAAGAAAGAGAGGCGGCGTGATATGAAGAAAGAGAGGCGGCGTGATATGAAGAGAGAGAGGCAGCGTGATATGAAGAAAGAGAGGCGGCGTGATATGAAGAGAGAGAGGCAGCGTGATATGAAGAAAGAGAGGCAGCGTGATATGAAGCAAGAGAGGCGGCGTGATATGAAGAAAGAGAGGCAGCGTGATATGAAGAAAGAGAGGCAGCGTGATATGAAGCAAGAGAGGCAGCGTGATATGAAGAAAGAGAGGCAGCGTGATATGAAGAAAGAGAGGCAGAGTGATATGAAGAAAGAGAGGCAGCGTTATATGAAAAAAGAGAGGCAGCGTGATATGAAGAAAGAGAGGCGGCGTGATATGAAGAAAGAGAGGCAGCGTGATATGAAGAAAGAGAGGCAGCGTGATATGAAGCAAGAGAGGCGGCGTGATATGAAGAAAGAGAGGCGGCGTGATATGAAGCAAGAGAGGCGGCGTGATATGAAGAAAGAGAGGCAGCGTGATATGAAGAAAGAGAGGCGGCGTGATATGAAGAAAGAGAGGCAGCGTGATATGAAGAAAGAGAGGCAGCGTGATATGAAGAAAGAGAGACAGCGTGATATGAAGAAAGAGAGGCAGCGTGATATGAAGAAAGAGAGGCGGCGTGATATGAAGAAAGAGAGGCAGCGTGATATGAAGAAAGAGAGGCAGGGTGATATGAAGAAAGAGAGGCAGCGTGATATGAAGAAAGAGAGGCAGCGTGATATGAAGAAAGAGAGGCAGCGTGATATGAAGAAAGAAGGCGGCGTGATATGAAGAGAGAGAGGCAGCGTGATATGAAGAAAGAGAGGCAGCGTGATATGAAGAAAGAGAGGCGGCGTGATATGAAGAAAGAGAGGCAGCGTGATATGAAGCAAGAGAGGCGGCGTGATATGAAGAAAGAGAGGCGGCGTGATATGAAGAAAGAGAGGCAGCGTGATATGAAGAAAGAGAGGCAGCGTGATATGAAGAAAGAGAGGCAGCGTTATATGAAGAAAGAGAGGCAGCGTGATATGAAGAAAGAGAGGCGGCGTGATATGAAGAAAGAGAGGCAGCGTGATATGAAGAAAGAGAGGCAGCGTGATATGAAGAAAGAGAGGCAGCGTGATATGAAGAAAGAAGGCGGCGTGATATGAAGAGAGAGAGGCAGCGTGATATGAAGCAAGAGAGGCGGCGTGATATGAAGCAAGAGAGGCGGCGTGATATGAAGCAAGAGAGGCAGCGTGATATGAAGCAAGAGAGGCAGCGTGATATGAAGAAAGAGAGGCAGCGTGATATGAAGAAAGAGAGGCGGCGTGATATGAAGAAAGAGAGGCAGCGTGATATGAAGAAAGAGAGGCAGCGTGATATGAAGAAAGAGAGGCGGCGTGATATGAAGCAAGAGAGGCAGCGTGATATGAAGAAAGAGAGGCGGCGTGATATGAAGAAAGAGAGGCAGCGTGATATGAAGCAAGAGAGGCGGCGTGATATGAAGAAAGAGAGGCAGCGTGATATGAAGAAAGAGAGGCGGCGTGATATGAAGAAAGAGAGGCAGCGTGATATGTAAGAAAGAGAGGCAGCGTGATATGAAGAAAGAGAGGCGGCGTGATATGAAGAAAGAGAGGCAGCGTGATGTGAAGAAAGAGAGGCAGCGTGATATGAAGAAAGAGAGGCGGCGTGATATGAAGAAAGAGAGGCGGCGTGATATGAAGAAAGAGAGGCAGAGGGATATGAAGAAAGAGAGGCAGCGTGATATGAAGAAAGAGAGGCGGCGTGATATGAAGAAAGAGAGGCAGCGTGATATGAAGAAAGAGAGGCAGCGTGATATGAAGAAAGAGAGGCAGCGGGATATGAAGAAAGAGAGGCGGCGTGATATGAAGAAAGAGAGACAGCGTGATATGAAGCAAGAGAGGCGGCGTGATATGAAGAAAGAGAGGCAGCGTGATATGAAGAAAGAGAGGCGGCGTGATATGAAGCAAGAGAGGCGGCGTGATATGAAGAAAGAGAGGCAGCGTGATATGAAGAGAGAGAGGCGGCGTGATATGAAGAAAGAGAGGCGGCGTGATATGAAGAAAGAGAGGCAGCGTGATATGAAGAAAGAGAGGCGGCGTGATATGAAGCAAGAGAGGCAGCGTGATATGAAGAAAGAGAGGCAGCGTGATATGAAGAAAGAGAGGCAGCGTGATATGAAGAAAGAGAGGCGGCGTGATATGAAGAAAGAGAGGCAGCGTGATATGAAGAGAGAGAGGCGGCGTGATATGAAGAAAGAGAGGCAGCGTGATATGAAGAAAGAGAGGCAGCGTGATATGAAGAGAGAGAGGCGGCGTGATATGAAGAAAGAGAGGCAGCGTGATATGAAGAAAGAGAGGCAGCGTGATATGAAGAAAGAGAGGCAGCGTGATATGAAGAAAGAGAGGCAGCGTGATATGAAGAAAGAGAGGCAGCGTGATATGAAGAAAGAGAGGCAGCGTGATATGAAGAAAGAGAGGCAGCGTGATATGAAGAAAGAGAGGCCGCGTGATATGAAGAAAGAGAGGCAGCGTGATATGAAGAAAGAGAGGCGGCGTGATATGAAGAAAGAGAGGCAGCGTGATATGAAGAAAGAGAGGCAGCGTGATATGAAGAAAGAGAGGCAGCGTGATATGAAGAAAGAGAGGCAGCGTGATATGAAGAAAGAGAGGCAGCGTGATATGAAGAAAGAGAGGCGGCGTGATATGAAGAAAGAGAGGCAGCGTGATATGAAGCAAGAGAGGCGGCGTGATATGAAGAAAGAGAGGCAGCGTGATATGAAGAAAGAGAGGCAGCATGATATGAAGAAAGAGAGGCAGCGTGATATGAAGAAAGAGAGGCAGCGTGATATGAAGAAAGAGAGGCAGCGTGATATGAAGCAAGAGAGGCGGCGTGATATGAAGAAAGAGAGGCAGCGTGATATGAAGAAAGAGAGGCGGCGTGGTATGAAGAAAGAGAGGCGGCGTGATATGAAGAAAGAGAGGCAGCCTGATATGAAGAAAGAGAGGCGGCGTGATATGAAGAAAGAGAGGCAGCGTGATATGAAGAAAGAGAGGCAGCGTGATATGAAGAAAGAGAGGCGGCGTGATATGAAGAAAGAGAGGCAGCGTGATATGAAGAAAGAGAGGCAGCGTGATATGAAGAAAGAGAGGCGGCGTGATATGAAGAAAGAGAGGCGGCGTGATATGAAGAAAGAGAGGCAGAGGGATATGAAGAAAGAGAGGCAGCGTGATATGAAGAAAGAGAGGCAGCGTGATATGAAGAAAGAGAGGCAGCGTGATATGAAGCAAGAGAGGCGGCGTGATATGAAGAAAGAGAGGCAGCGTGATATGAAGAAAGAGAGGCGGCGTGGTATGAAGAAAGAGAGGCGGCGTGATATGAAGAAAGAGAGGCAGCCTGATATGAAGAAAGAGAGGCGGCGTGATATGAAGAAAGAGAGGCAGCGTGATATGAAGAAAGAGAGGCAGCGTGATATGAAGAAAGAGAGGCGGCGTGATATGAAGAAAGAGAGGCAGCGTGATATGAAGAAAGAGAGGCAGCGTGATATGAAGAAAGAGAGGCGGCGTGATATGAAGAAAGAGAGGCGGCGTGATATGAAGAAAGAGAGGCAGAGGGATATGAAGAAAGAGAGGCAGCGTGATATGAAGAAAGAGAGGCGGCGTGATATGAAGAAAGAGAGGCAGCGTGATATGAAGAAAGAGAGGCGGCGTGATATGAAGAAAGAGAGGCAGCGTGATATGTAAGAAAGAGAGGCAGCGTGATATGAAGAAAGAGAGGCGGCGTGATATGAAGAAAGAGAGGCAGCGTGATATGAAGAAAGAGAGGCAGCGTGATATGAAGAAAGAGAGGCGGCGTGATATGAAGAAAGAGAGGCGGCGTGATATGAAGAAAGAGAGGCAGAGGGATATGAAGAAAGAGAGGCAGCGTGATATGAAGAAAGAGAGGCGGCCTGATATGAAGAAAGAGAGGCAGCGTGATATGAAGAAAGAGAGGCAGCGTGATATGAAGAAAGAGAGGCAGCGGGATATGAAGAAAGAGAGGCGGCGTGATATGAAGAAAGAGAGACAGCGTGATATGAAGCAAGAGAGGCGGCGTGATATGAAGAAAGAGAGGCAGCGTGATATGAAGAAAGAGAGGCGGCGTGATATGAAGCAAGAGAGGCGGCGTGATATGAAGAAAGAGAGGCAGCGTGATATGAAGAGAGAGAGGCGGCGTGATATGAAGAAAGAGAGGCGGCGTGATATGAAGAAAGAGAGGCAGCGTGATATGAAGAAAGAGAGGCGGCGTGATATGAAGCAAGAGAGGCAGCGTGATATGAAGAAAGAGAGGCAGCGTGATATGAAGAAAGAGAGGCAGCGTGATATGAAGAAAGAGAGGCGGCGTGATATGAAGAAAGAGAGGCAGCGTGATATGAAGAGAGAGAGGCGGCGTGATATGAAGAAAGAGAGGCAGCGTGATATGAAGAAAGAGAGACAGCGTGATATGAAGAGAGAGAGGCGGCGTGATATGAAGAAAGAGAGGCAGCGTGATATGAAGAAAGAGAGGCGGCGTGATATGAAGAAAGAGAGGCAGCGTGATATGAAGAAAGAGAGGCAGCGTGATATGAAGAAAGAGAGGCAGCGTGATATGAAGAAAGAGAGGCAGCGTGATATGAAGAAAGAGAGGCAGCGTGATATGAAGAAAGAGAGGCAGCGTGATATGAAGAAAGAGAGACAGCGTGATATGAAGAAAGAGAGGCAGCGTGATATGAAGAAAGAGAGGCAGCGTGATATGAAGAAAGAGAGGCAGCGTGATATGAAGAAAGAGAGGCAGCGTGATATGAAGAAAGAGAGGCAGCGTGATATGAAGAAAGAGAGGCAGCGTGATATGAAGAAAGAGAGGCAGCGTGATATGAAGAAAGAGAGGCAGCGTGATATGAAGAAAGAGAGGCGGCGTGATATGAAGAAAGAGAGGCAGCGTGATATGAAGAAAGAGAGGCAGCGTGATATGAAGAAAGAGAGGCAGCGTGATATGAAGAAAGAGAGGCAGCGTGATATGAAGCAAGAGAGGCAGCGTGATATGAAGAAAGAGAGGCAGCGTGATATGAAGAAAGAGAGGCGGCGTGATATGAAGAAAGAGAGGCAGCGTGATATGAAGAAAGAGAGGCAGAGGGATATGAAGAAAGAGAGGCAGCGTGATATGAAGAAAGAGAGGCAGAGGGATATGAAGAAAGAGAGGCAGAGGGATATGAAGAAAGAGAGGCAGCGTGATATGAAGAAAGAGAGGCGGCGTGATATGAAGAAAGAGAGGCGGCGTGATATGAAGAAAGAGAGGCAGCGTGATATGAAGAAAGAGAGGCGGCGTGATATGAAGAAAGAGAGGCAGCGTGATATGAAGAAAGAGAGGCAGCGTGATATGAAGAAAGAGAGGCAGCGTGATATGAAGAAAGAGAGGCGGCGTGATATGAAGAAAGAGAGGCAGCGTGATATGAAGAAAGAGAGGCGGCGTGATATGAAGAAAGAGAGGCAGCGTGATATGAAGAAAGAGAGGCAGCGTGATATGAAGAAAGAGAGGCGGCGTGATATGAAGAAAGAGAGGCGGCGTGATATGAAGAAAGATTGGGTAATATGTTTTTTAATCGTGTTGTGTGAAGTGTTAGTAGTCTCTGTGATGTTGGCTTTATAGTAGCATTATCATTTGTTGTTGGCATCCGTCCGTCTGCGAAAGACCATGAATATGCAGCTTTTGTTTTGGTTTTCCGGCATTTCCGCTTATGACTGAATAATCCTATCTGTGACCGACAGAGCTTACCGCAGTCGTCGCCTCGATGACCTGTCGTTTGGTCTTGGGTTATACCCACTTGGTAGATTGGCGTCACAAATCCCGTTTCTCAAACCAGAACCCGTCGTGATGGGCCATTCCCTCCCGCACGGGACTTATCCATCCCCTGTTTTGGGATGCTAGAGAATTCGAATCGATGCCGAAAGCCTTCATGTCACGCTTGCAAACATCCTTAAGCCTGAGCTTTGGCCGTCCAGTTGTAATTGTCCACTCACTGGCGCTGGAGCATTATTATTTTTATTGTATTTTTAAATATAATTCTTTGTTTCATCAAGGCACAGACCAGACAGTATACAGGACACGATAATCGAACAGCACACCCCCAAAACATTATACAGTACCCCAAAAGAGATATATAGGATATGGTTGTTTTCAATCTGCAGAAAATTGTAACACCTCCGGTCATACAGTGACAAAAAACTTTTGAAGACCCTCCCATTTTAACTTATACATTCGTTTTCCTCCAGGGGTTCTTTCGCTTATATAATATTCTACAGCGTATAACTGTTTCAACATACGAAACCCTTGCTTTACATTCAACTTATCACCCAAACATCGGGTCTTATAAATATATTTCTTAAAGGTAAGGAATATTTGATCAATCAATTGATATTTTGCATCTGTCACGCCTAAAAGAATGTTTTCCATCGATAGATAGCTTGTAATATCTAAAAAGGGCCATAAACAATATTTCACTTTGCTGCCAAAGCATCCGGGTTTCCCCACATGACCAAAATAAATGTTTTATTGTTTCCGTTTCATTGTAAACAAAAGGGCAAAGATCCGTCTCAGTTATACGCCATAGATAGAGCTGGTGATTTGTGGGCAAGATTAGTTGCAAAATTTTATATTGAAACGCATTATATTTCCTATCGGATGTAGTTTTAAATGTTCTACTATAGATTTCCGTCCAGTTAACATTTAAATCATCTGCTTTTAATATGTTATTCCATCTCAGTTTTCTCTTCTTCATCAGCGAGCCATCCCCTATCAAAGTCGCATAAACATAATTGCATGCTTTCTTGCTAATATAAAAGCCATTTAATGGATCCATGTTTACCCCTCGGCTATTATTACAAATGTTTTCTAGTGACCAATGTTCTTTTACTACTCTTACTAGATAGAGGTAGTCTAAATAGTAAATAGTAGAATTATATTTTGCTTTAAAATTTTCATAGGAAATAAATTTATTCGTTACAAGGAGATCTTGAATCAGTACACATTTATTTTGTATCAATATCTGTTTCAAATTTTGCAGATTAGGATTTTTTATGTACCAGGCATTCCAGAAGGTGTAATGTAATTCATTGCCTGGTGTATATATCTTTTTCTGAAAAATACTCCAGACGTACAATACTTCTTTCCAGAAGGTGCTCTTAATATCTTTTAAGTAGGTTTGCAATGACAATTGGTCTGGTCTCCATTTGAGTTCCACGTTGTTTTCGACTAAAATATATCTCGCAAATGTTAACCAGCAGGGGTCTTTACATGAATTATGCATTCTATTTACCCAAACAGCTTTTAACGCTTTAATTAAACAAGGAACATGGGTACACTTTAACCCCCCGTTGGAATATTCCTGCGCTAATATAAGAGAAGATATTTTAGCCCGTTTACCATCCCATAGAAAACCATTTATCATTCGCTGAAGTTTCCCTTCAATTTTATTCGTTATAGGTAACACTGAAAGAAAATGAATAAGCTTCGGGATTAGTAAAGTCTTAATTACAGTGACCTTACCTATGAGCGATAGCGCTTTGGATTTATACCTTCTTAATATTTGATAAATAGAACTGGAGCATTATAATAATGAGCAGTAATATATTGGTGCCGAGGGTGTGTGTTACCGCAGCTAATAACGCAAGCAAGTATCCGTGTTAGTGACGTAGTGCGCAATACCATGATCCTTTCCGTATTAAACCGGGCCGCCTCGATAACTCAGTGGGTTAGAGCGCTCGTTTTGAGTGCTCTGGCCATCTTAGAGCCTAACGGCACGTGGATCGATAGAACCACGTTGTGGTCATGTCTGTGTGGGCGCAGGATAAAGATCTCACGTCCTTCTTCGCAAAGAGCAGGGTTACCCCCACTCTCCTTTCCTTCTCACGTTGACGCGATATGACCAAAAGTTTTTAGAAGCGTCCTGAATATACAACCAACCAACCGTATTAAACCTGCTTTGAATGTGCATGTCAACGTCTTTTATTGGCCGACAGTAGAAGCCAGTGGCGGTACTACAAACGTATTCAGCACGTATTGGATACAGAGGCATTTATGTCGCATTACGAACAGAAGAAACATGGTTGGAACCTAGCATATGTGCTATTACGAGTTGAGGTGGGAAATATTCCTCTGCGGCTAATACTAAAGAATCTTCCATTGTGGCTAATGTTGGGGCAACGTTCCTGCTGCCGGTGGGCGGACACACGGACAGATACAAGTTGATGGATGAGATTCATGCGCGATACACCGTTAACCGCCGCCACCGCCACCGACACCGCCACCGCCACCGCCACCGCCACCGCCACCGCCACCGCCACCGCCACCGCCACCGCCACCGCCACCGCCACCGCCACCACCACCGCCACCGCCACCGCCATCGCCGCCTCCACCGCCACCGCCACCGCCACCGCCACCGCCACCGCCACCGCCACCGCCACCGCCACCGCCACCGCCATCGCCGCCTCCACCGCCACCGCCACCTCCACCGCCATCGCCACCGCCACCGCCACCGCCACCGCCACCGCCACCGCCACCGCCACCGCCACCGCCACCGCCACCGCCACCGCCACCGCCACCGCCACCGCCACCGCCACCGCCACCGCCACCGCCACCACCACCGCCACCACCACCGCCACCGCCACCGCCATCGCCGCCTCCACCGCCACCGCCACCGCCACCGCCACCGCCACCGCCACCGCCACCGCCACCGCCACCGCCATCGCCGCCTCCACCGCCACCGCCACCTCCACCGCCATCGCCACCGCCACCGCCACCGCCACCGCCATCGCCGCCTCCACCGCCACCGCCACCTCCACCGCCATCGCCACCGCCACCGCCACCGCCACCGCCACCGTATAAGCTTCAATAAGACGTGTAACAGGCCTGGATGACCAAATATAGCCTTCGTGCACACCAAAGCGACCGAAAAAACGCATTCATCCCATAGTGCGCATAGTGGTGGTGAAAATCGGATGAGGGGAATTACTCTAATGACAGAAAAAGGAGTTAATTTTCACCATGATGCAGATAGGGCGAGCTGTGTTAGGTGTAATCAATCACCCTGATTAAATCGGACAGCCGGGTGTCGTAATCATCATTAGGGTTTGCCGCTGTTGCACTCACAGGTATAATTAATGAATGAGGTGGTGATGATTTAAAACACGGCACTTACCGCCAGAACGCTCCATATGAGCTGATTAATGTTTTTCATGATCATGTGTTGACCACCATCGAGCCTAAAGACAAGACGAGGGATCAAAAAAAAAACAGAAAATAAAAGCAAAACGAGATTGTTGTTCAGGCAAGACATGACCTGAACAACAGGTACAACTGATTGTAATATTAACGTTAACGTCCCCAGGGAGCCTCATAAAAGCTAACACAGCTGCACATCAAATGTGTACTCAGGCAGAGGAGGGGTGGGTGGGTGGGTGGGGGTGAGGTGGGCGTCTTCTCAGTTCAAAATTCTTAGTTCGATATATTCGACCTGCGGTCATCTTACCACATATGGTTTATTACTAAATTCCAAGTGGATGAGGCCTGGTACGGAGAGGGGGATTTATGTCGTATACCATATCGGGTCAATTAGATCCAATTATCCAGGAGACATGCCTTAATTAAAGGGGACTTTGCAAATCGTAGTTTCGATTATTCCCATTGAGGCGCCACTGTATGCAGTATGCCTTTCGTGTCTTGTGTTGGTCATTACGTCACGTCAAGATGACGTCACGTCAAGATGACGTCACGTCAAGATGACGTCACGTCAAGATGACGTCACGTCAAGATGACGTCACGTCAAGACGAAGTCACGTCAAGATGACGTCATCGTGTGAACACATAGTAATCAATTGCATTACTAGATATTAAACTTGATGCATCACCTCCCGCGTATTTATTTAAGATATTTATTGTACGGATGCAGTAAGAAACAACCCCTTTCCATTTATACACGACCGTATGATTACTCTGCAGGTACTCTCTGCATGTTTAAAATTAGTTGCATATCAGCCTCATCGCCATTTGTCCTGTGCATTGTAAAATAAGACCATATTACAGCAATATTATTGTAATACAATAAATACTTAGAACACTATAATTCTGGCATAATGTCGCACTCCGGAAAGGAAAACTTTTTTGCATGTATGTATACAATAATAATAGGTTTATTCCATATAAAAAAAAAATGTACATTACATTTTCCATCTATTTATGCATTTCATATATTTACTGTTACATGTCACGGCACAGTTGTTGACTGACTGGCTATTGCAGATGCTTAGCCCTCTGGAGACGGGAGTGATATGTGAGTTATTGGCGGCTCAGCCAACTAGCTCTCATCATGCAGACAAAGACATGGCGCGACTTGACACTGTGGAAACTGTGACAATAGACCGATCCATACTCCAGTACTAAGCCCCGCCCACCATTGGGTCCTTTTTCGTTATCGTTAGCACGAAATTGACAATCATAGCTAATGGTAGGTACAAGTGAGAAGTACTCATTTCTGAAACTGACAACAAAGTGGCATGCTGCTTTGTTTGTCCGACTTATTTGTACGACATAACGCACGTGGAAGACCGTTTTTCACCACATGATTGGATAAAAGCAGCAGTGACGTCAGTGAATGATTGGCAGACTGGATCGGTCTATGGGGCTGTACAGTCACTATGGGATCTTATCGAGACCCCACGAGACAGGGAAACTTATGCTCTACGTCAATGCCTAGCATCAACGGCGTGTATGTGCGGCCTACCTCCCGGTTGTTTGCCTTCACTCGCTTCACACACAAAATCGGCTAAAGCTGTCCTTGGATGCACAACTAACCACTGAACTTCTGTACATATCAGAATTAGAACCATCCGAGTATATTTATATAATATATGAGCGATTAGACAGTTGATAAACCAGAATGCGGCTGTCTCATGAGTGACAGTGTCAGTGTCAGGCGCTCTAATGTGCTGCGCGGGGTTTTCCATGTCGTATGACGTAATAATCATCATGATTCGCATGTCGGCGCGCAGTATCTATGGTTACGTAACAACGCTTCTTACGTGAAATGACCAGGCGAAGACAACGGTGCTCGGTTTGTCGCAAAAATGTAAACATCGACGATTTGCCTCAAAATACAACGCTTCCAACAGTCTCATCGAATGAACTACATGAATTATGGAGAGATAAATGTCTTATCATTAACTATATCATGATTTTATAGTTAGCCATGCCTGGACCAAAGCAAACAAAAAATACTTTTTTCATTCGTTTCTTCACGCACAATCCGCGCAGCGGGCCGGTTCCCAACAGTTAAACGTTGACTAAAATGAGTGCGCGGCACACAGCTGTAGCAAGGAACCAGCGTGATGCGCACTTGTTCTAAGAGCACGTGTGTTGTTGTTTTTTGGTCCCCAAAAGACCTAAACCGGAAATAGAACCCGCGAGAACTGCACAGTCCTATTGGCATTGGAGAGTGATATTCAACGACTGTCCGTCACCTGGTCGGCACGTCGCCTTCCTAACCACGTTGGCAGTCACCATGGAAGGAATTCGGTGGCGCAACGTTTTGTTTGTGAACCTTGTCCACAGTGAAATAAAAGATAAGACCCCGGGTGTGGAGGAGGGTCGGGGCGGGGGGGCTGAGGCATTGTTATGCAAATCTGATGGGGGGTTCAGCGGGTGCCTCCATGCATGAGAGAGCGGATACTTGTGATGAAAAAGATACCCCTATAATGTGGATATTTGAAAACATGTGACTGAGGGGAGGGGTCTCTGAAAATGTGCGTTCATAGAGCGGATTGCCGCGAAAAGTAGCCCTTCCGAGCGGATTTTGTCATTAAAACCCCGACCGAGCCGATTTCGGCGGTGAAAAAGGGGGGGGGGTTTACCGCAGAAGCCCCCCAACGCCAGCAATATATTAAGTACCCCCCCCCCCCCCACCCCCTGGGGGTAAGACCTGATCGGTTCGCTTCCTTAGCCAGGATGTTGGTGCGGTCTATGCGCGTTGGTAAAAATAATACATTAAATTGTGCATGAATATGGTGACGATTTTAATTAATCGCCATTTTAATTAGATATAATAAATACTGTGCAGTAGATTTTCACTAGTTTTTTTTAACTTCGCTAAAGTTATCGTGGTGCATTTATTTTTCTCCTATGTATATGACAGTAAGATATCACGGTTTAACCGGATATGGACAAATTGGTGGAAATTGCTTAGGGACGGGAGGTCGTTAAAGTCATATAGTCTCGCAAAATGCATATATTGTCGTCAGTTTAATTTTAATAGATAGCACAGTTATGCTGTAATAAGGGAACAACACAATCGCACTGATTTATGTGTAGAGGATTTATCACCAGAAAAGATTCTCACAATGATACAAATTATTCACTACTTCTTTCTTCTTTAACGAAACCTAGCTCATGGACTATGGTGGTCTATTGCCCACAGAGCATGCGGGTTGTTGTGACACACTAGGTGGGGCCGGACGAGGGCGCGTCGGTAGGGAGAGGGGGTGGGGGCGAAGATCGGTGGGGTTACTGAGTCACCCCTCGGTAAAGGTCCCGTCGGTTCGTCACGCCTCCAACACCGGTGATTTCATTGTCTTCTTCGACTTGGACTGGGAAACAAGAAATACGTCCACTGTTTTGTTTTTTTCGCATCCCGGGTGTGTGGTCTGTCACGGCGGGCTATCCTGCAGTCCGACCGCTCTCAGTCACCATCGGAACCTCCACACAACCTTTAAGGTTTAACATCGGAGCCTCCATAGAACCTTTAAGGCTTAACATCAGCGCCGCCATACAACCTTTCAGGTTTAACATCGGCGCCTCCATACAACCTTTAAGGTTTAACATCAGCGACGCCATACAACTATTAAGGTTAACATCGACGTCTCCATACAACCTTTAAGGTTAACATCGGCGCCGTCATACAACCTTTAAGACTTAACATCGGCGCCTCCATACAACATTCAAGGTTTAACATCAGCGCCGCCATACAACCTTTAAGGTTTAACATCAGCGCCGCCATACAACCTTTAAGGTTTAACATCGGCGCCTCCATACAACCTTTAAGGTTTAACATCAGCGACGCCATACAACCTTTAAGGTTAACATCGACGTCTCCATACAATCTTTAAGGTTAACATCAGCGCCGCCATACAACCTTTCAGGTTTACCATCAGCGCCGCCATACAACCTTTAAGGTTTAACATCGGCGCCTCCACACAACCTTTAAGGTTTAACATCGACATACAACCTTTAAGGTTTAACATCGGCGCCGCCATGCAACCTTTAAGGTTTAACATCAGCGCCGCCATAAAACCTTTAAGGTTTAACATCGACGTCTCCATACAACCTTTAAGGTTAACATCGGCGCCGTCATACAACCTTTAAGACTTAACATCGGCGCCTCCATACAACATTCAAGGTTTAACATCAGCGCCGCCATACAACCTTTAAGGTTTAACATCAGCGCCGCCATACAACCTTTAAGGTTTAACATCGGCGCCTCCATACAACCTTTAAGGTTTAACATCAGCGACGCCATACAACCTTTAAGGTTAACATCGACGTCTCCATACAATCTTTAAGGTTAACATCAGCGCCGCCATACAACCTTTCAGGTTTACCATCAGCGCCGCCATACAACCTTTAAGGTTTAACATCGGCGCCTCCACACAACCTTTAAGGTTTAACATCGACATACAACCTTTAAGGTTTAACATCGGCGCCGCCATGCAACCTTTAAGGTTTAACATCAGCGCCGCCATACAACCTTTAAGGTTTAACATCGACGTCTCCATACAACCTTTAAGGTTAACATCGGCGCCGTCATACAACCTTTAAGACTTAACATCGGCGCCTCCATACAACATTCAAGGTTTAACATCAGCGCCGCCATACAACCTTTAAGGTTTAACATCAGCGCCGCCATACAACCTTTAAGGTTTAACATCGGCGCCTCCATACAACCTTTAAGGTTTAACATCAGCGACGCCATACAACCTTTAAGGTTAACATCGACGTCTCCATACAATCTTTAAGGTTAACATCAGCGCCGCCATACAACCTTTCAGATTTACCATCAGCGCCGCCATACAACCTTTAAGGTTTAACATCGGCGCCTCCACACAACCTTTAAGGTTTAACATCGACATACAACCTTTAAGGTTTAACATCGGCGCCGCCATGCAACCTTTAAGGTTTAACATCAGCGCCGCCATACAACCTTTAAGGTTTAACATCGACGTCTCCATACAACCTTTAAGGTTAACATCGGCGCCTCCATAAAACCTTTAGGGTTTAACATCGACGTCTCCATACAACCTTTAAGGTTTAACATCAGCGCCGCCATACAACATTTAAGGTTTAACATCAGCGCCGCCATACAACCTTTAAGGTTTAACATCAGGGCCGCCATACAACCTTTAAAGTTTAACATCGACGTCTCCATACAACCTTTAAGGTTTAACATCAGCGCGCCATAAAACCTTTAAGGTTTAACATCAGCGCCGCCATACAACCTTTAAGGTTTAACATCGGCGCCTCCACACAACCTTTAAGGCTTAACATCAGCGCCGCCATACAACCTTTAAGGTTAACATCGACGTCTCCATACAATCTTTAAGGTTAACATCAGCGCCGCCATACAACCTTTCAGGTTTACCATCAGCGCCGCCATACAACCTTTAAGGTTTAACATCGGCGCCTCCACACAACCTTTAAGGTTTAACATCGACATACAACCTTTAAGGTTTAACATCGGCGCCGCCATGCAACCTTTAAGGTTTAACATCAGCGCCGCCATACAACCTTTAAGGTTGAACATCGACGTCTCCATACAACCTTTAAGGTTAACATCGGCGCCTCCATAAAACCTTTAGGGTTTAACATCGACGTCTCCATACAACCTTTAAGGTTTAACATCAGCGCCGCCATACAACATTTAAGGTTTAACATCAGCGCCGCCATATAACCTTTAAGGTTTAACATCAGGGCCGCCATACAACCTTTAAAGTTTAACATCGACGTCTCCATACAACCTTTAAGGTTTAACATCAGCGCGCCATAAAACCTTTAAGGTTTAACATCAGCGCCGCCATACAACCTTTAAGGTTTAACATCGGCGCCTCCACACAACCTTTAAGGCTTAACATCAGCGCCGCCATACAACCTTTAAGGTTTAACATCGGTGCCTCCATACAACGTTTAAGGTTTAACATTAACAACATAACTCGCTCTTTGCCATGACAGTCTACAGTGTGGTTGGCATCCGTCCGTCTGTGATGGATTTTGCAGCTTTGTTTGATTTCAAGCGATACGATTTGCGTCGCGGCATTTGCGCTTATGACTGAAAAAGTGGTGATCGACAGAGCTTGCCGCAGTCGTCGCACCGATGACCTGTCGATAAGTCTTTGTTTGTATTCAATGGACGCCTAGATTGGCGTTTCAAGTCCAGTTTCTCAAACCAGAGCCCGTCGTGGTGGGCCATTCCCTCACGCACGAAACGTGACCACTCTCTCTTTGCGACGAATGCTAAATCCTCCCAGGAATTTGAATCGAAGCCGAACGCCTTTATGTCACGCTTGCAAATATCCTCAAACGTGAACTTTGGCGTTCCAGTTGGCCTTTTGCCATCGGCAAGCTTACCCTGGAGCACATCCTTTGGAATGCGTTCATCTTCCACCCGATGAAGGACATGCATGGCAGTCGAGTGCCTGCTACTCACTATCGTGTATATACCTGGTTGGTTGGTTGGTTGAATATTCAGGACGCTTTAACCACTTTTAGTCATATCGTGTCAATGGGAGAAGGAAGGGAGAGTGGAGCCATGTCCCCGGGGTAACCCCTACTCTTTGCAAAGAACGACATGGGATCCTTATCCTGCGACCACACAGACATGGCCACAGCGGGGCGCGAACCACCGATCCACGTGCTGTTAGGCTCTCAGGTGGCCAGAGGACTCAAGGCGAGCGCTCTAACCCACTGAGCTATCGAGGCGGTCCCTATACCTGGTGCGAACCTAGCCCCAGTTTTATGTGGCTGTGGGATGGGCACAAATCTGACAGGGCCCCGTCAGATTTTTGCCCGTCCTACAGCCACAGAACTGGGGCTAGTGTGAACCTTCCCTAAGCGGACTTAAGGCCTTTGTTGCCGATTGTTATTTACACTAATGTCAATCCAACGCATGAAGACTATGCCAGCTCATGCTGTAATCAACTATATTCTGTATATTGTTCAACCATGCGGACTGTAGTATGTTCCAGGCGATTTGTTTTTGCAATATTATGGTGTGGACCTTGCTGATTGATTTTGTGATTGATTTCTATTACGAAATATACGATCGATATCATAGTGCGTGATTTAATCCATCAGTTAATGATTTAATCCATGAGATTAACATCAACTCGGGTTATCGGGTTAAATATTTCCTGATAAGTAATGGCGACAAAAGGGCGTGTTTCTTCCATTAGATCGCCGCGATTAAATTTCTGTTCCGCCGCCGCAACAGACCAATCTACACGGAAAGTGGGCCTGGGAGAGGGAGCGGGATGGGGGTGAGGGGTGGAGGAAGGGATGGGGAGGTGCACACGCTATGTCAAACACGTTTCCTCTTAGTCTAATAGTTCCTTTGATTAAAAACCGTCATTAATGCCAACATCGGAGGCGCCGCAGACCCTGCAACCCGTATCCTATAAGCGGCAGGTCGTTCATTATACTAATGGGGCTTTTTCGTCGCGTACTAAGGTATCCACAGCCACCCTCCTCCCCCCAACCCCCCACCCAACACACCCTCTCCCTCTCCCCACCCGAATCCGACCGCCCCCCAACCCACCCCATCCCTCTCCCCACCCGAATACGACCGCCCCCCAACCCACCCCATCCCTCTCCCGGCCCATACCTCACCCCCAACACATCCCATCCCTCTCCCCATCCCCATTCCCCACCCCCACCGGCAACACACCCCATCCCTCTCCCCATCCCCGACCCCCCAACACGCCCATCCTTCTCCCCACCCACACCCCACCCCCACCCCGAACACAACCATCCCTTTCCCCACCCACATCCCCCTCCCCCCCCCCTCCCCCACCCTCTCCCGCATCCAACTTTATGTGTTTCTGTCGGCGGTAATTAGTAATTAGCAGCACTTAACGGAGACGCCGATTAGGTAACGGCGTTTGAAGAGACGATGGCGTTGCCATGGCTACGTGTGCCGCGCGGCGTGGCCCCGAAGTTGACTGCCCGGATGACAAGAGAGACCGCGTGACGTCCGTTGCATAACATAGCAAAGCGTATAATACTGCATAAACACAAATCATGGGATCAGGTATTAGTCGAGGACTCAAATATTGGGCGGGAAATTTGTCATGGCTTCAGAATCAGATGCATTTAAAGAACATCTGTTGGTATAAAACCCGGGTATGCTGCGAGGTATTCACTGGGTCAAGACGTTCTTTTCACAGCTCTGAATACTTACGGCGTTTACTGGCATTAGCGGATATCCTACGGTCACGAACAGTTCAGGGTGGATAACTCTGTACCCATCGATCGGATTTCTGTCTTTCCGCCGGGAAACTGTATATAGTTCGACCTTTATATTTCAGTTTTGTTCGATACTTTATCACATTTTCTGTTTAACATTGTTGGCCATTGCCAGGTTAGTTGTACGGCGCACAGCGAATCGCTCACGAAAGCATGCCAGACCAGTCAAGCATAGAGCCGGTGTTCTTTCGGCTCAAGGATTACCTCGATAACTCGCCGGCGGGCAATCAGCAACCGCTTAACGCATACCACGTGTGCATGGCGGCGGAGAAACAGTGTGGACCGCGCACCATTGATGGAGCTCAGCTCATACGCGGTGTTTGGCGAATCTACCCATTGTCCAAACCTACCCGAGTTAATTTACTCGTGGAAAACAATTTACAAATACGAGGCCTCCTCATTTCTCTGCATGACAAGAACCCAAGCATAGGCAATGTCTCAAGGAAACCAGGAAGCAGCAGCGTCAGTGAGAAGGTGATACTGCGGGAGCTCCCAATATCGGCGAGCAATGAGGAGATCGAGAAGTACCTCACAACAAACGGCGTCAGTCTCCGCACATCGGTGAGATATTGCCAAGAAAGAGACCCGAACGGGAAACTTACAAGTTTCAAGAACGGTGATCGGTACGTTTACGCCGAATCGCCAATCAACCCAGCCCTACCGCGAAACGTCGTCATCGCTGAAATTAGATGCAAAATTTTCCATAATGGTCAATTTCAAAAAGGTTGCAGAGCGTGCAACCAGCTGGGACACAAGGCCGGAGAAGCTGTTTGCCCCGCTCTAAACACTGAAAAGGACATCACGGTCTTCGCCGGTCACTTTCACCCAATGTCAAATTTCTACACGCATGAACTCATGGCGTTCGACCAAAAGTTCCACAGCGTCGAGCAAGCGTGGCAGTGGCGCAGAGCCTTCAATGCCAGCGAACATAACCTGGCCAAGAAAATCATGAATACAAAACATGCCGGAGAGGTGAGACAACTTGTGAAAAACCACGAAGGGATCACCGCTGATCCAAATGAGGATATGCAGATCATGGAATACCTCATTGGTATGAAAGCCAAGCAGTGTGAGGACTTCACACACTGTCTGATAGAAAGCCAGAAATACATTGCTGAGGCATCAACGGATAAGTTCTGGGCAAGCGGCCTAAACCTCCAAGACACCATATCGACGAAGCCCGAATACTGGCCAGACAGCAACAAAATCGGCACGCTTTTAGAGCAGCTCCGGGACAAGGTGATAAGGGAGGAAGCACAGGTACCATCAAAGGATGACAATCCAATCCAAGACAATACCGACGTTTCCCCGGACACCACCCAGGATACGGCCTGCCAAAGTGGGCAAATTGCGGATCCAGAGACCTCCCAAGTCTCCGAACGGGCAAGCAGACCGCGCAAGAGAGACGAGCAGCCCCCTATGCGGACCCACAGCAAATCAAAGGCCCGCAACGTAAAGGACAACTCTGCACGATGTCACAGCCAGGGATGCTCGCCAACCACGCGAAACTTCAGTATGGCCGACTGGTGCACGCCGTCAAACAAACGGAAGACCTTAGCCGGTACCCCGCCAGCCGAATCTGAATGTAAACTCGCCAGAGGGAGCAACGACGACGGCTGAGTTCACAGCGCCCGTGGTCTTACATGGTCTAAAACGGTAACGACACCCCTCCATCCCTGCGGACCTATCTCTATGAACACTGGATTAATGGACAAAAGCAATGTGAAACCTAGGATGAATGTGATATTTCATGACAAAAGATAAATCAATGGGTGAAAATCTAAAAGGTGATATCGTGTCTTTTATTAGAGGTTTACGGAAAAGAGTAAAACTTGGATAGTTTCGTTGGTAAATTTAATAGAGAGTGGGAAGGAAAGGCATTTCATTCAGTAAGTGATTCTTCTCACAGTAGAGGCATAGCCATTCTAGTCAGCACTAAGCTAGATTTTGAGTTGATTAGTGCACATATTGGTAATGAAGGTAGATCACTGTTAGTAAACTGTGTGATAAAGGGAACAGAATATTGTTTGGTAAATGTGTATGCACCAAATGACGGCAAAGCTAGAGTTGACTTCTTCAAGCATGTACGTAATTGGATTCTCCAGAACTCATGCAATGCCTCTCAAACAGTGGTTGGGGGGATTTTAACACCGTGGATGCCACTATTGACAGAAAATCTGGTCATCTTGACCATAGCTCATCTGAATTTACTGTCTTTAAGAAAGTGCTAAATCTGGGGGATACTTACCGTTGTTTGAATCCTTTTAAAAGGGAATACACGTATATAGACCCTTCTCCTAGCGGTAATTCCAGTCGAATTGATTATATACTTGTATCCGCAGATCTAATGAAAAAAGCTAGGGCGGCAGATATTGTTCACTCGCCCACACCAGACCATAAGTCGATGCTTTTCAAGATCCACATCTCGTCTAGCACCCGTGGGAGAGGATACTGGAAACTCAACAATTCTCTATTAACAAATGAATCTTATACAACTGGGATTATTGATATTTTAAATGAAACGATAGAAGAGTATCAGGATTATTGCTGTAAAAGGGGTCTATGGGACTTGTGCAAAATTAAATTTAAGGAGTTTTCCATACATTATGGTATAATCCAAAGTAGAGTACGTAAAAATGCTGTGGAAAAGGTCGAGGAAGAGTTGAAGGTTATCGAGAGAGCCATAGTCCTTCATAGCTCTACTGACTTGATAGTCAGAACCACACTAAAAGCAGAATACGATATGTTGATGTGTGATACCGCAAAAGGAGCTCAGATACGTGCTAGGGCAGAATGGATAGAGCAAAGGGGAAAAAATACGTCTTATTTTCTTAATTTAGAAAAGTCTCGTCAATCTTATAATAGTATAGACATGTTAGAATCACCGGACGGAACCCGTATCACAAACAAAGATTGTATCCTGAAGGAATTACATCAATACTATGATAGCCTCTACAAAAGCAGGTCTCCTGACATTAACCATGTAAACAGTTATATTGACGCCGTAAAGGTTACAAATGTACTGTCAAAGGAAAATCGCGATCTCTGTGAAGGATATGTGTCAGTGCAGGAATGTTCAAATGCACTTATGGCAATGAAACTAAACAAGTCGCCGGGAAACGACGGGCTCACCGTGGAGTTTTATCAAGCATTATGGCCATACATAAAAGATTTGTTAGTTGAATCATACAAGGAATGCTATGAAGAGGAAATGTTGTCGGTTTCACAACGCACGTCGCTTTTAACGCTCATTCATAAAGGCAACTCTCGTGGATTACTTAAAAACTACAGACCAATCACGCTATCTAATGTTGATTATAAGATCCTGGCACAAGCGCTGGCCCGGCGTCTTAAATCGGTCATATCTAGTATCATAAGCCCAGATCAAACTGGTTATATACCAAAACGGTTTATAGGTTGCAATGTCCGTATGATGCAAAACGTTATAGATTATGCAAATCGTAAACATGTCAGTGGTATTCTTCTATTTTTAGACTTCGAGAAAGCTTTTGACAGTTTAGAATGGGATTTTCTACACCAGTCGCTAAAAAAATTTGAGTTTGGAAAATCATTCATTCAATGGGTCCGACTGTTATATAAAGATTCATCTGCACGGGTAAAAAACAACGGTCACTTTTCAAATCCTGTTAACTTGTCTCGCGGTATAAAGCAGGGCTGTCCACTCTCGGCGATGCTGTTCGTCATAGCTATTGAATTGCTGGCCATTAATTTAAAAAACAATAAGGGTATAAAGGGGTTCAAGGTTCGAATCAGACAGTTAGAGCACGAGCTAAAGGTATCCCAATATGCTGACGACTTGACACTACTCCTACAAAACGCCGAACAAATTACAGGGGTGCTCGATGAATGAAATGAATTTGAAAAAGTGGCAGGACTAAAACTAAACCTAGCAAAAACCATGTGTATGAATGTCGGTCCCAGCGGGAATAAAAAAGAGGTAACCCCCCACGGTATAGCAATATTGGAAGAGCCTGTGAAGTGTCTCGGCGTGTATATCGGAAATGATAGTGAAGAGTGTAATAATCTAAACTGGACTAACAAACTACTATCCATAGAGAAAGTCTTAAGTACCTGGAAAAAAAGGAAGTTAACACTCTTTGGCAAGCTAACTGTAATAAAAGCCTTAATTATCCCAAAGATATCGTTTATTGCAACCTGCGTTATAGTGCCACCCGACATAGTTAAGAAACTTAACAAGCTACTGTATAATTTTATCTGGAATAGAACGGAACGTATTAAACGTAATGTATTGATGTCACCAAAAGCGTATGGCGGAGTGGCAATGATAGACTTAGACTCGTATATTGACTCCCTGAAAGCCAAGTGGCTGATACGACTACTTGCAGATGAAAATAATGCAAATTGGGCTGTCCTAGGTAAAGGATATTGCGAGCAGTTTCAAACACCAATCGTTGACATGTGCTTCAGTGAAAAAAGTGCATTGCCTGAGTTATCCGAGTTGCCCACCTTCTATTCAAATATCATAAGTGCGTACGCGAAAGCAAATGTTCGACCGAAGCCACAAGATATCGAGAGTTTACTTACTGAGTCTTTATGGGGAAACCAAAACGTAAGCGTAATGTTAGGTAACAGGAGTGTAAAAACATGCCTACTCTTTAATTCGTTTATTAAGGTTGGTATCACTAAAGTACACCATTTGAAATTCACAAATGGAAGTGTCGATGAAACCTACCTGTACCATATGATAAATGACCAGAGAGATGTACTGCGTCAAATCAAGTTACTAAAGAAAGCTCTATATCGATATAGAGATATAATGTTAAAGCTACGCGATGTCATGACTATTTTACCTTGTGTAACTACAGGCTCTATTACATGTTTAAACAATAATATCAAATCTAAAGACATATATAAAGCTTTAGTAAGCTCTAAGTACGAGGTTAAAAAACCTCTGAAGGCGTTAGGCAATTGGTGTCTGCTACCTGCTGAGGAAGATACATTGGCAGCTTTTAGTCGAAAAGTGATTGACATCACAGACTCTGAATTGTCAGAATTTAACTATAAGATTTTGCACAATATTTTAACTTGTAACTACAATCTGAAGAAAATGAAACTAAGAGAAAATTACTATTGTCCTTACTGTCGCGATTCTCATACCATACCTCACATGTTATTCTGGTGTGATTATATCAATAACATTTGGAAAGCTGTTTCATTCGTAATGTGTAGAACTGTTACACCAGCCGACATCGTAACTGGTTGCAACAGCTATATAGATAACTTTGGAATAACTGTATGCAGCTATATAATATACAAAATCTACCTGATACTTAACCAAAGAGAAACTAGATGTGTTCACTCCGATATCAATAAATTATTTCTGGCTGAATTAACACAAAAAATTAACATATACAGGGTAACCAGGGTAACAAAAATTAAAAATATATGTAACTGGCTTGAGAAACTAAATATTGCATTGACGAAAACAATGTCTTTTCTTTCTTCATCATGTTTTATTGTTGTTGTGAATAAGTCAATTGGACTTGATGTACCTATGTACCGCACTTTTATTTTGAAATAATAAAAAAAAAATAAAAAAAAAAAAAAAAAAAAAAAAAAAAAAAAACCGGGTGGCACTGTAGGTAGGGAAGTTGGGGGTGGGGGGGTATTTCCGTTCCTCGGAGACGCGCTTATCATTTCACCGTGAATTCCGAATGAGGAAAATAAATTGTCGGGAACTCGGAATGAGATATTAGCCGACCGTCGTGACCAATCATTTTCATTAAATGAACTGAGCATTTTAATACTAAGTAACCGTGAAATCGCCCATTTATATCATGCATCCGCCCTTTCCATTTTACGCGGTGAGTTCTCCATTTAATTCATCGTGACCGGAAAATACAGAAATGTTATGCTAGTATGCGAATCTGGTGGTGGTGGTGGTTGGGGGCGGGGGGGGTTCGGCGGGTGCCCCTTGATGCCTGAAGGAGCGGACTTTTGTGATGAAAAAGATACCCATATATTAAGCGGATATTTGAAAACTGACCACCGGAGGGAGGCAGTGGGCGCATGCAGAAAATCTGGATAGGGAAGGACGGGGGGCGATTTTGGTTTTCATTCGGTTTTCATGTTAAATGGTATTTGGCGCTAAAAGGGTGGGGGCGGATCGCCCCCTCCCCCTCCCCCCTTGGATCCACCCCTGGGGAGAGGCTGTGACTGGGCGGGTTGCCGCGGATTGGGGCGGTCAAACGACCCAAACGACCGGATTTTGGCGGCGAAAAAGCGGGGGGAGGTTTACCGCCCCCCCCCCCCCTGCCCAAAACCATGTATTAAGTCCCCCCAGTCACTAGCCCTTCTATTCGTACCTTGGGCTGTGCATCTTTCTCTCTCTCTCAATTTAACTCCCCCCTTGTATCCATCCATCCCTCTCTCCATCTCTCTCTCTCTCTCTCTGACTTTCCCCCCTCCCCCCCCCCCCCCGTCTCTCCCTCCCCCTTCTCTCGATCTCTCGGTGAATATGTTCACGTGTCCACTGCCGTCGTTAATGGCTCGCCAGAGCGGTCAAATTGCCACTAACAAGACCATGGCGTGACCCGGCTCGACCGGTGTAACGGCTGCAGAGGCTGCGTGGTGCGCACAGCCTACCGCGATTGAATTTAGTTAAGCGCTGCCAACCGTTACCGTCACCCGCGAGGCACGGTGGGGCCATTGAACGAGATCTGCCCACATAAACCACGGTTTATATGCCGTCCTCAGTAAGAATTCACGCCGCTGAGATCTCTCGGAATTTCCTCAATCGGTGGATGCTTGCTGTACGGCGTCTTCATATAATAGCACTTGGCCCTCAACAGATGCAATAGATTAACTGGACACCTCGGTGATATTGCTGCTATAGCCTTTCGCCTTGGAATAACCCGAGAGGTAACTCCGAAAGTTTAATGACCGTGCGATATATATTTGCCAACACAATATCGTCATTTAGTCGTAATGGCTTAAAGCAGCTTACTTACTGTGATGCGCCATCTTAGATTTTTTTTGCATTTTTCATATTGCTTAAAATTTGACGCCTCAAAGAACTAATGTTGCCAGTTGTTCCTCGCAACAAGCCGTTGGTTCCAGCGACCTGTCCGTCGCACACTGGCAAAATCCGGCGACTCAAGTGTCAGTGGGACAGAGACAGAGATAACAATGATGTATCGTGGCGTTCTCAACTCAATATGGGGTCTTGATCACGATTGGGTCTTGATAAAGATTGGGTCTTGATCACGATTGGGTCTTGATCACGATTGGGTCTTGATAAAGACTGGGTCTTCATAAACATTGGGTCTTGATAAAGATTGGGTCTTGATAAAGACTGGGTCTTGATAAAGATTGGGTTTTGATAAAGATTGGGCCTTGATAAAGACTAGGTCTTGATAAAGATTGAGTCTTGATAAAGATTGGGCCTTGATAAAGACTGGGTCTTGATAAAGATTGGGTCTTGATAAAGATTGGGTCTTGATAAAGACTGGGTCTTGATAAAGATTGGGTCTTGATAAAGACTAGGTCTTGATAAAGATTGGGTCTTGATAAAGATTGGGCCTTGATAAAGACTGGGTCTTGATAAAGATTGGGTCTTGATAAAGATTGGGTCTTGATGAAGACTGGGTCTTGATAAAGATTGGGTCTTGATAAAGATTGGGTCTTGATAAAGATTGGGTCTTGATAAAGACTGGGTCTTGATAAAGATTGGGTCTTGATAAAACTGGGTCTTGATAAAGATTGGGTCTTGATAAAGATTGGGTCTTGATAAAGACTGGGTCTTGATAAGGATTGGGTTTTGATAAAGATTGGGCTTTGATAAAGACTAGGTCTTGATAAAGATTGGGTCTTGATAAAGATTGGGTCTTGATAAAGACTGGGTCTTGATAAAGATTGGGTTTTGATAAAGATTGGGCCTTGATAAAGACTAGGTCTTGATAAAGATTGGGTCTTGATAAAGATTGGGTCTTGATAAAGATTGGGTCTTGATAAAGACTGGGTCTTGATAAAGATTGGGTCTTGATAAAGATTGGATCTTGATAAAGATATATTTTTTTGCACGAGCACGTTAAGTAATACCCAGGCGTGATGGTCCGTAGATTCGTTTGAAATTGGCTACAACTGTCCCAAAAGACTTCGGCCTTTCTTACTCGTTGTAGAGATATAGGCCTACCCGTTCCAAGGTTCAACTAAAGTGAATTGATTCTTCAAAGTTGCATGTCGAGCTCTTTTTTCTACATTTGAATGGCGATTTTGCGTATAAGAACACAAACCTAAGAACTTAAGGTTCATAACACCAAGCTAGCTTATCCAGCACTAACTTCTTGAGTTGTCCCTGCAACGGTCATCTCGATATGCAACATTAACTGTCAATAGAAGAAAATATAGGTTTCACGCATATTTAGATTTCGGCATCGATTCAGATTCTTGGGAGGATCTAGAATCCCAAAAGAGGGGATGGGCACGTCTCAAGAGGGAATGGCCCACCACGACGGGCTCTGGTTTGAGAAACTGGACTTGAAACGCCAATCCAGGCGCCCACCAGCGAGCACAAACCAAGACCAATCGACAGGTCACCGATGCGACGACTGCGGCAGGCTCTGTCGGTCACAGATAGGCTTATTCAGTAATAAGCGCAAATGCCGCGATGCAAATCGTATTACTTAAACCAAAAGCTGCAAATCCATCTTCTTTCGCAAACGGACGGATGCCAACCTAGGTTTTGTTGTAGTAAGCCCACGAATCACCCGAGGGGATCATCGTGAACATTGACGCATCCATCGACTATCTTCAATCCCAGGTACTTCCCAGATCTAGTGCCGCCATCTCGCGGACGTAGCTAGAGGTGATCTCTTTCAAAGAGAAGCCTATCTAAGTGTGTGCTTCAGTCGCATTTACGTTTCGCAGGCTTCGCCCTCTGGTACTCCTTTGGACTTTTCTTCGTCCCTCTTTCAAACTAGGTATTCACCAGTCGTCCTCGTTTGCATTTCACTGTTCTTTCTTACTATCCCAGTGCGTTAAATCCGGCTCTCTCCGTTCTTCTTGTGATGCTTTGCCCATTTCTGCTTCGTCCCCTTCTGTTGTAGCTTGGATATATATATATGTACACGGAAAGCGAGACAAAAGTGCGAGATTATGGCCAGGGTCAATGAAAGAAAAATGTTTGTTTAAAAAAGGGCATCCAAAATCGATATAGACAGTGTATGTATATGGAGGTTAATTAATTGAACACTTTCGATAGCAACCGCAATATATAGTCAAGAGGTGCAATGTTGTTCAAACATCGGTCTCAGGTGCCCCCCCCCCCCCCCCACTGCTAAAAATAAAATAAAAGGTTAACGGGGAATCTGGATTGACACATATGACCCCCCCCCCCCCCTTCTGGTAAAAAAACAAAAAGTATACACTTTAGTCAGCCTTTCACAGGGGCAGATCCAGGAATTTTAAAAAGAGGAGGTCCAAACTTGCGACGGAGGGACGGGGGGGTGGGGCTATGAACAAAATTGCCACCGGAGGATCCATTAATATTTTGAAGACCGGGGGGAGGGGGGCTCCACTGAAAACTTGCAACTGGGGACCGAGGCAAACCCGCCTCAGATAGCATTCTTCGTCACAAAGGGGCGGGGTCCGAACCCCTCCCCCCCAGTGGCGGATCTGGGGGGGGGGTGTTGTATGTTCTGGTTCCCCCTCTTGGGAAACCAAAACATGCAACATACTTGTTAACATACATGTTAAAGTCCCAAGTCTTCAGAGAGCAACCGCCCCTTGGGAAACTGAACACATACACTGTTTAAGTCGGGTTCTCCAAGCCCAAGCCCCCCCCCACCCCCGGTCACAAGTCTTCAGAGCAGCCCCCCCCCCCCCGGTCGCAAGTTTTGAGAGAAGAGCAACACTCCCGTTGGGAACCTGAACATACACTGTTAAAGTCGGCATCTCCGAGCACGCCCTCCCCCCCCCCCCCCCTCCCCCGGTCGCAAGTTTTTCAGAGAGCACACCCCTCGGTCGGAAGTTTTCAGAGAGCAATCCCCCCTTGGCAAATTCCTAGATCCGCCCCTGCCCCCCCCCCCCCCCACTCCCTCCTCTGAATCTGCTCTTGCTTCTGTATAGCTTTTGCCACCTATCACGTCGTGTGTTTCCGTGCATACCATTAGTCGATTTGTAGTTTATTCGTTTCATTTGTATTCTCATCCGCACGTCGGAAAACTGTAACAATATCCCCTTATCGACGATAAGTGCCATTTTCTATCGTGTTGTCCTTTTCCGAAACCCTTACGTGAGATTTATATTCCTATAACATACTGGATGAACCCAAGATTCGCAGTATTTAATGTGCACAAATAGCATTGACGAGCATCGCCACGTTGCATGTTATATATTCAAACCCGATTTTTTGGGGAATCATTAATATCGTCTTTGTAACATAGTTAGGGACAAAAGGGTTCTTTATATATATTTTTGGCACAGATTCCCTTCCATCTCCATCTCCACGAGATGAAATATGACATATTTTTGTAAGATGGGCCGATGGCCTTATATACGTCAATAAACCGAACCAAACCAATCAGTCCTTGATTTATCCAATAACAAGGGCAGACACGACCGGGACAAGGATAGAGACGACACTAAAGTGGCACTCAACACCCGACATGATCTTATTTCGTCACATCCAACAACAAATATGCTGGGCATCCAATGCCCCAAATAAGGTAAAAAAGGTAAAAAAAATGTCGTCCCATGCCATGACATACAGTTTGACATCACCTTTGGTACGTACAATTATGAATAAAGCCCGCAGCAATCCCCAACCCAACCCCACCCCCACCCCCACCATCACCTGCCGCCCCGCTCAATACAAATATTTCTGGATTTGCATTGATACGTTGCCATTTTTTTCTTTCGCTCTCCGCTCCTGGTTCTATTCGTCGCTTCCTCCAACAAAGCTCGTCTGCCATCACAAAGGCCTAACATCCAATCGGGTTATCCCCCTTTTTCTTATTATATCTACATCGCCAAGTCTGTCTCATTTTGTTTGGTCGCTTTGGTCTGTTCTTGTTGGAACTCATTTTTTGTCCCTGATTCTTTCACAACGTTTTCTCTGTAAGGTTGTTCTCTTGTGTCTCTTTATTCTCTTTCAAATTCAATATCACCCCCCCCTCACCCTTCCCTTTGCACATTTCGCTGGGCCGCTGGCCTGTTAGACGCCCCCACGCCCCCACACCCCTCCCCTGTCCCCCCCCCCCCCCACCCTCCCAATAGCTGGTCACCCAGTCTAAATGCGCTTACAATGTCGTCCTGTCCAGATGTCCATCCCTCCCCCCTATGCCACGTTCCTCCCCTTCGCTCCCACCCCTTCCACACCTGGGACGGGAAGATATCGACCTGGTCCATATTGTCACGTGGTTTACTCGTGCGTAGCTCCACCGAATCACTTGGTCTCTGTGGGAATGGACCCCAGTAAAAATATCCACAGTAAAAGGTTTTTCGTGTCAGATATGTTTTTTTTTTTTTTTTTGGTGCCCAAATCTCCCATCCTGCTCTCGCCTAATGTCTCGGATAGGAGACTTGTGCCGAGATAAACCCATCGTGCACACGAAGCAATGCCATATGGACATCATTAAGACTAAACATTGTTATGTGACAACCGTCAGAGCACCTTTTTGAAAGACACTTCTGTCATGGTGCGAAAAAAGACGAACGGAATAAAAGCTGTCAAGTCAACTAAAGCTTAGCTTCTCCTTAACAGAATGGTAATGGTATAATGGAGGTGTCATTTAGCATGTAAGGCGACAATACCACACTCCAGTACAGCAGACATAAGAATATACTAGTCCGCGCTGACGCCCCTAGCAACCGTTTGTTTATTGAAGCCAACCAATCAGAGGTCGGTTGTTGTCTGGCATCAAGAAATGCGACCCGGTCAGTCATTCGGACAACAGATGCCGACGAAGTTACCCCACCCTCCCCACCGCCTCCGTTATAATACGTTTTTAATCGATTTCAGTCTTAATCACTACCCAATCACTACCCAATCACTACCCAATCACAACCCAATCACTACCCAATCACAACCCAATCACTACCCATTCACTACCCAATCACTACCCAATCACTACCCAATCACTACCCAATCACAACCCAATCACTACCCAATCACTACCCAATCACTACCCAATCACTACCCAATCACTACCCAATCACTACCCAATCACTACCCAATGAATTATTATATTGGTCAATATAGTATGGTTTATTTCGTGTAACACATGTGTGGACTCCTGTATTCAATGATTAATAATTACCTGATAATTATAAGATAGTTAAAAATAACATATTTAAAGATATAGTTGACCGCTGTTCCTCCTAATTTTTAGGAACACCATTTGTTGTAAATATGTTGTCGCACTTTCGATGCCCCCATCTTTCAATTAAATATAAAACGAAATTACAAGAAACTAGAATCCCAGTGGCTGGCATGAAATCGACTAGACTAAGTTTGATCAGTCCTAATGAGTCTCTTGACTTTTCTTTGGATTTAATCAAAGAACTGATAGTGATTAAGTAGAAAGCCCATTTATATACATAGTGCCAAGATACTTAAATATGGAACCTTGTGTTATTGATGATGTACTTCTGAGCCTGGCGGATGTCCCCTCACCTTGTATGGCTAATCGATAAAAACAATAAGCTTAACTGAAATTTATTTGCTATTAAGGAAAGCTATCTTCGAAAACTCCTGGCCCAATTTCGATGTTCCACACACCCACTAAACATAGAGAAAGGCAGACATTTAGGAATCCCAAGGGAAGAAAGACTGTGTATGTATTGTAAAAATAATGGTGAAAGTGTTATAGAAGATGAGATACACCTAATCTGTTTTTGCCCTTTGTATCAAGCGTCACGAAAAAAAAAAATACCTGAAGTCACAGATCAGAAGCAGAACTTGAATTGGGAATTTACCTTTTTGATGATGTCAATAGATACCCCCACCCGATATAACATCGTGCTAAAATTAAGAAAAAAACTTTTTCAAAATGTTACCTTATTTAATTGATGTTTACTTGCATATATTTGTACTGTGAGGCTGTGAGCCTAGAGTGCACAATAAACTCATATTCATATTCTGCTTCAAGTACCTGCGCGAGGGTTAGTGACGACTTTGGCGTGGTGGATAGATTACAATCCTTGGCATTAGACGCCATGATTCAGTCTAAGATATCACTGCGCGAGAGCTCATTGCCTTGTTTTCGCCTGGATTCTTTCATTCTATAAATTCAGAAACCTAGACATCGCCGTTTCGCCTGTGATGTGGCAAACGAACTCTGTCGCGGCACTGTTACTAATGCCAAAGCAACGCGAAACAGACAAACTGATGACGTTTACCACTAAGTGGTAAATTGATATCACGGGCAAGGCCAATATACTCAATTTGGCAGTCTGGCATACGTGGAATATAAACAAAATAATTCTTGGATGATCCAAGGACTGATATTTTTTGTGTTTTGACCGCTTTAGTTTTGGCGGGAAAGAGCTCGACGTGCGGAATATTAAGAAAAGTCATTTTGCTAACCAACTCAGCGAGAGAGGCGCCTCTATAACCAGTGAATCCACTACTCTTTGCATATCACTCACTCACCATACATGGGAATCCTTCGCCTCATCACTCACTCACCAGGGGAGCCACCATCGTGCCTATCAATCTGCATGCTCGGCGTGACTCTGGTGGTCAATTATAGCGACCCGCATTCGGCCCATTTTATTGTTGCGGAAACCGGAAATGGTCCAATTACAGAGCGATAATGGGGGTAAGGAGCCCATCGGGTAAACGTGAATCGACTGCATCATCGGCGCTTTTTATTGGTTTCTTGCTAAATATAACCCAGGCGACGGTGGCTAATAGCTGAGTCTCCATACTATAATACGTACCGGTTATCATATAGACTACCGAGTGTCCAGTTGGCTGAGAGTTCGCACCTATGCTGATATGTGAGATCACGTGGTCCACATGAAAGCCGTCCCCGATAGTTGACAAGTTAGTTACAATCTTGGCAAAGTATATATCGACGCCAAGAAGTACCATAATTGTTAGCAGAAGAAGATATCCCTACATAGGCCCTATGTACCTGTCCCTGCCCAGTCCACGCCCCTGCCCCTACTCCTGTCCCTACCCGTGTCCCTGTCTCTGCCCCTGCCCCTGCCCCTGCCCCTGCCCCTGCCCCTGCCCCTGCCCCTGCCCCTGCCCCGGCCCCTGCCCGACCCCCTGCCTCTACCCCTACACCAGCCCCTGCCCCTGCTCCTACCCTAGCCCCTGCCACTGCCCCTGCCTCTGCCTCTGCCCCTGCCCCTGCCCCTGCCCCTGCCCCTGCTCCTGCCCCTGCCCCTGTCCCTGTCCCTGCTCCTGCTCCTGCCCCTGCCCCTGCCCCTGCCCCTGCCCCTGCCCCTGCCCCTGCCCCTGCCCATGCCCCTTCCCTGCCCCTGCCCCTGCCCCTGCCCCTGCCCCTGCCCCTGCCCCTGCCCTTGCCCCTGCACCGCCCCTGCCCCTGCCCCTGCCCCTGCCAACGTAGGGAACACCGCCGTTGTCATTACTCTTTCATGAACCTCAAAAACTGAAGCCGGCACAGCTCTGGCTCGGCGGATGAATACATGTACGACCTACACGGTGTGTGTATATAGGCCGGGTTTATGCCTAGCAATAAACTGGCCGTGCTCCACTGGCAGAGGATGTCAGCACTTCAACCAAATGAAAATGTGCAATTCTGGGCTGAGTTATAAAATGTTATGTCCTAAATGTACATCAGCCTCATATGTTTTTTTGTTCTTTGCGTCATCATGAAATGTAAAGTATTAGACAAGCAAGCATTGTTAGGATCTATACTAGATGAAGCTACATTGTCCAAGTGATTTTAGGAGCCTCCATACCTCCACACGGGCACTTATTCGAACAACTACGGTATTCTTTATGTAAAGCATCCTTATTTCATTTTATCACCGTGGGGCCGGCTTCATAGCCGACCGGCGCAAATAAAGCTTCCAGGAAATGGCCTGACGTTGCGTGTGTCCGCAAACGACGTCCCGTGTTATTTGCATTACATAAACGTTTATTCCTTCGTAAAGCAGTTTAACGTGTTGGGTTATTTGAACCGCACTGACCGCACCGCTATAGCTAAAGAGCAAGCATTGACGGCGTATGAATTTATCATGATGTCTGATTCACTGAAATCACTAATACAATATATAGTATATGGGTACGGGTAGGGAATTTGCTATTATTTTGACATGGAATTAATATAAGGAAGGTTTATTGCACGATGTCCAGTCACAACACATTACAGTCAGTAGGCCTACATATCCAGTAACAACATATGAACGATAAAGAAGCAATGATAGCCTTTTAACGTGTGGTTTTCACTAAATAACTTAGAAGTGTACTGCATGTTGGCACAGTTCGTGCGATCGCCCAAACAGTTCCACCGGTAGGAACACATCGACACAGACGTTGTTCCACGTTTAAGGGGCTGGAAGGGATAAATGGCGACACGCGACGCAAGCATATTTGAAAAATCGACATTCGACATTGACCAACAAATTCCGACACTGAGGATCTGAAAAGCGACATCGACACATTTCTGAAAGAAACGACATTGAGCTTAACCAAAACGCGACACGGAACGTCGAGAAAAATCGACATTCGACGCGGAGAATTTTGAAAAATCGACACTAGACACTGGGCCCCGACCCCCCTTTGCAGACCCTAGCGCTTGTTCCACGTTTCTCCACTTTTGTTCCACGTTTCTTCCACGTTTCTTCCACGTTTCTTCCACGTTTCTTCCACGTTTCTTCCACGTTTCTTCCACGTTTCTTCCACCTTTCTTCCACCTTTCTTCCACCTTTCTTCCATGTTTCTTACACGTTTCTTCCACGTTTCTTCCACGTTTCTTCCACGTTTCTTTCACGTTTCTTCCACATTTCTTCCACGTTTCTTCCACGGTTCTTTCAGGTTTGTTTCACATTTCTTCCACGTTTCTTCCACGTTTCTTCCACGTTTCTTTCACGTTTCTTCCACATTTCTTCCACATTTCTTCCACAGTTCTTTCAGGTTTGTTTCACATTTCGTCCACGTTTCTTCCACGTTTCTTCCACGTTTCTTCCTCGTTTCTTTCACGTTTCTTCCACATTTCTTCCACATTTCTTCCACGGTTCTTTCAGGTTTGTTTCACATTTCGTCCACGTTTCTTCCACGTTTCTTCCACGTTTCTTCCACGTTTCTTCCACGTTTCTCCCACGTTTCTTCCACGTTTCTTTCACGTTTCTTCCACGTTTCTTCCACGTTTCTTCCACGTTTCTCACACGTTTCTTCCACGTTTCTTCCACGTTTCTTTTACGTTTCTTCCACGTTTCTTCCACGTTTCTTCCACGTTTCTTCCACGTTTCTTTCACGTTTCTTCCACATTTCTTCCACGTTTCTTCCACGTTTTTTCCACGTTTCTTCCACGTTTCTTCCACGTTTTTTCCACGTTTCTTCCACGTTTCTTCCCCGTTTCTTCCACGTTTCTTCCACGTTTCTTTCACGTTTCTTCCACCTTTCTTCCACGTTTCTTCCACGTTTCTTCCACGTTTCTTCTACGTTTCTTCCACGTTTCTTCCACGTTTCTTCCATGTTTCTTTCACCTTTCTTCCACCTTTCTTCCACGTTTCTTTCACGTTTCTTCCACGTTTCTTCCACATTTCTTACACGTTTCTTCCACGTTTCTTCCACGTTTCTTTCACGTTTCTTCCACGTTTCTTTCACGTTTCTTCCACATTTCTTCCACGTTTCTTCCACGGTTCTTTCAGGTTTGTTTCACATTTCTTCCACGTTTCTTCCACGTTTCTTACACGTTTCTTCCACGTTTCTTCCACGTTTCTTTCACGTTTTTTCCACGTTTCTTCCACGTTTCTTCCACGTTTCTTCCAAGTTTCTTCCACGGTTCTTTCAGGTTTGTTTCACATTTCGTCCACGTTTCTTCCACGTTTCTTCCACGTTTCTTACACGTTTCTTCCACGTTTCTTCCACGTTTCTTCCACATTTCTTCCACGTTTCTTCCACGTTTCTTACACGTTTCTTCCACGTTTCTTCCACGTTTCTTTCACGTTTCTTCCACATTTTTTCCACGTTTCTTCCACGGTTCTTTCAGGTTTGTTCACATTTCGTCCACGTTTGTTCCACGTTTGTTCCCCTTTTCTTCCACATTTGTTCCACGTTTGTTCCACGTTTGAGATATGATCACCTCATCCGCCGGCGAAACCCTGATGGCTTGTAACACAACAGGTGCTACCACGTCGTTCGTCATGTAGCTTTAATTACCGGCGGATGGAGACAGAATCCATAGACGGCTCTCTCGTGTAGCTGACATTAAATGTTTCCTGAGATATTGATGAATGACGGAAAGTACTCTTGCGCCCCATCATTTATTGACTTCTGGCACCAGCCAATCATTGTCTCATACTTTATTTTTCTGTATCTCGCCTCCAATTCATAACGATAAGCTGGCTCGCCCGCAGCTTGTTCTCTGGCAATAAAACAGAACACAGAGTATGGAATTGGAAAGGGCCAATTTCTTGCAGAGTGAGAAAGACACTACAGGACATACAAATTGTCAAATTAATTAAATAAAAGTGGCGGAACACTTCGCCACTAACTGGCGGAATACCTCGCCAGTAATTGGAGACCGCATCGCCAATAAACGTGAACAGGCCACGTGACCCTAATATGGTTTGGCGTAATCAAGTGCCATGTGGGCCTGCTTAGGTGAAATGCATCACCATGTAAGTGGGCGGAACAGATCACCTGTTTTGGGGGAACATATCGTCATGTGCGTAGGCGGCACCCATCGGCAACTACGTATGGCAAATAGGCTACATCAACCAAATATATATTGACTGCGAACCATAGTTTGGTAAAACTGGAAAGGCTGACAATACGTGGTATTGTATCTGGCACGTTTATGTAAAAGCGGAATGAACTTTATTAAGAGCACTTACAAATAATGGGCTCATGTGTTTCTCTTCTAACGGCTCGTCTTGGGTTTTTCTTATTTTCTCATCCTCGCGATATCTATCTTGCTACCTACATCAAAGTTCATATATATATTCTTGGTAAAATTTGGTGAAACAAACGACTCGATCGCTTTAGTCGTTCTCTTCACGAATTACACCATGATATACCATAATTACGTCGACTGATGGATGTTTCCGATCTATCTTTATCATCATTATCATCATTATCATCATTATCATCATTATCAACACCCTATTCTCGACATGGAGGAACAGAAGCAAATGCAATAAACATGTTTTACATAGCAACGTCCGACATCCTCTGCCTTAAACCGATTTCAGCCAAATCGAGTGAAATTCTAGATTCTGGACTGGCAAACCGGAAATTGACCGTGAATGGCGGTGAAACACAGTCACTGAGCCGTGACGTCTGGCTGACCGCACTATGGGCTCCATACTAAAGCCCACTCTGCCAGCAGAGGGAGCTCGTTCCTCATATCACATCTGTCCCACGTCACCGCCCACCTCACGGTTGACCTCAACGGTGTTGGGGTCACGAAGGTTTTTAGAGGGTTGTTTTTATATGTTTAGATTTTTCACAACCAGAGCACGCCAGACGAGCGTTCTAACCCACTGAGCTACCGGGCCGACCCCCAACGAGCGTGCTAGCTGTCGAGACGGAAGCACAAAGGGTGGTTTTTTCTGAATAACCCTAGGGCGTTAGGTCATTTGCGTTGGCACGAGCTACAAGGTCTAAGTGACGGATAGGGTTTGGACAAGATGGATCGGAACCTGATCTGTAATGCCTCCCATGACCTCTAGATGACAGGTGCCATTGTCACATTGTCCAGAGGCACAGCTAGCTCGACACGCTCAAGTGTCAAATGGCTGTGAATCATTAGCCGTCTAAATAATTACCCATGAGCTTGAATCATTATTCATGTGAATCAGTGTCAATGTCAGCCATTCACCCTGTCAATTATTATTTATGTGGATTATTATTCACGTCGATCAATATCCATGCCAATCATGCACCTTGTCAATCAATCACCGTGCCGATCAATCACCGTGTCAATCATTCACCATCTCAATCATTCACAATGTCAATCATTCACCATGACAATCAGTTACCACGTCAATCATTCATCAATTCAATCAGTATCCATGTCAATCATTCATCATGTCCATCATTATCCATGTCAATCATTACCCGTGTCAATCATTATCCATTATGATTTCCTTGTTTACGTTACTAAGCAAACGACTTGCATCTTAACAGCAATGAATTGCATTGCTGTTATATTCACATCTTGATCTTACCTATATCGCCTGACCTAATCACCTATATCATTATCTCTGCCTTGCTCATTCAACCTGGAAGCCATCCGAGTAACTAATTATTTTATCAAGCATCGATTGCCTAATATTAAATTACGGTTCACAAATTCGGTTGCCGATTTGCTCATTTAATACATATTTGCCCAAAAAGCGAAGACCTATTTAGGTCAGGGCCCATTAATGCGAATGGCGGGGGCCAAATATTTCGCACCGCTTCATGCTAATGCCCTATTCTGGGGCAAAATCTGTGGCCCCCGGCCGTTTTGAAATTACAGGCCCTGCTGATCCAGCCCATGATTGGTAAGGGGAGCTGGCTGGGCCGCTGAAACCAAATCAGAGACGTCGGCAGCCCTGTAATACTGATACAATATGGCGGCCCCGTCGTATAACGCTGCAGGTTATATGTTAACGACCACTTCAAAGACCGGGAGAATTCCAAGGGAGGCGTTAACTGCGGCACCGTGGGCTTCAGAACGAGGGGAACTTTTATCTTCGTGATGACAATTTACACTTTCTCTCCGACTCCCATCCTTTTTCTTTTTATTGTTATTTCCGTCCTTTTAAGAACGAAAACAACGTATATACACCAGCCGACACAGCCATGGCTCCCTCCCATAAGGCATTTTAGCACCTGTCACCTTGGTCAAGCACGTGATACATTTTAACGACGAAGGCATAATGGAAGTGTTCGGACGTCGGTGCTTTCTCGTAGCACATCGACGAGGCATAAGCTGTCCCTGGTACTGGCCATACAGATATTCATAAAACATGCCTTTATAATGCCTAGCCCCCCCCCCCCCCACCCTTCCCCCGGGGGGAGCTGTTACCACGCGCTATCGTAACAATCGCCTCGCCATCCGCTATAGATACACGTGGTTGAGAGCGCCAAATGGGACAAGGAAGGGATGAATTCGCTGCCGAGGGGCGAGAACGAATTGCTGCTGCAAGGCAGTAAACCCGACAAGTAAGTAACGAATATTCCTCCAGCTCGGTTGGACTTTCTAATAATAAATGCAAGAGTTGTTGGTTCTTTTCGATGGTGTCTTTATGTTGTTAAAGGAGCTTTGGGGGGGGGGGTAGATCGGCGGGGATGGGGGAATGAATAGTGTTTCTTGGATGCCTGCTTAGATATTCACAGTGTGGTTTTGGAGTGTCACACATTAAACCGTTGCGTGAGTGTAAGTGCGATGACTGGTAATACTGCAGAAAACTATGGCGTAATTATTGGATTGGTTGGTTCCCTGTCCTAGTTCCTTCAGCTTGTCACTGCCGTTTAGCGTGATCCCACGGATAGCTGGTTTCCTGTCCTGCTCCCTTCAGCTTGCCACTGCAGTTTAGCCTGATCCCACGGATGGCTGGTTCCCTATCCTGCTCCCTTCAGCTTGTCACTGCAGTTCAGCCTGATCCCACAGATGGCTGGTTACCCATCCTGCTCCCTTCAGCTTGCCACTGCAGTTCAGCCTGATCCCACGGATGGCTGCTTTCCTGTCCTGCTCCCTTCAGCTTGCCACTGCAGTTTAGCCTGATCCCACGGATGGCTGGTTCCCCATCCTGCTCCCTTCAACTTGTCACTGCAGTTCAGCCTGATCCCACAGATGGCTGGTTCCCCATCCTGCTCCCTTCAGCTTGCCACTGCAGTTCAGCCTGATCCCACGGATGGCTGCTTTCCTGTCCTGCTCCCTTCAGCTTGTCACTGCAGTTTAGCCTGATCCCACGGATGGCTGGTTCCCTATCCTGCTCCCTTCAGTTTGCCACTACAGTTCAGCCTGATCCCACGGACGGCTGGTTCCCTGTCCTGCTCCTTTCAGCTTGCCACTACACTTCAGCCTGATCCCACGGATGCCTGGTTCCCTGTCCTGCTCCCTTCAGCTTGTCACTGCAGTTTAGCCTGATCCCACGGATGGCTGGTTCCCTATCCTGCTCCCTTCAGCTTGCCACTACAGTTCAGCCTGATCCCACGGATGGCTGGTTCCCTGTCCTGCTCCCTTCAGCTTGTCACTGCAGTTCAGCGTATCCTCCACGTCTGTTCCACGTCTGTTCCACGTTTGAGATATGATCACCTCATCCGCCGGGCGAAACTCTGATGGCTTGTTACAAAACAGGTGCTACCACGTCTTCAGTAAAGTAGCTTCAATTACCGGCGGATGGAGACAGAATCCATAGACGGCTCTCTCGTGTAGCTGACATCAAGAGTTTCCTGAGATATTGATGAATGACGGAAAGTACTCTTTCGCCCCACCATTTATTGACTTCTGGCACCAGCCAATCATTGTCTCATACTTTATTTGTATGTATCTCGCCTCGAATTCATACTGATAATCTGGCTGTATGAAATGGAAAAGAGCAAATTTCTTGCCGATTGAGAAAGACACTACATGATATACAAATTGTCAAATTAAGGCCACGTCACCTTATAATGGGTTGGAGTAGCCAATTGCCGTGTACTTACGTGAAAAACATTGCCACGTACGTGGTTGGAACAAATCGCCCTGTACGTAGGCGGCGCACATCGGCATGTACGTAGGCCAAATACATCATCCAAATATATATTGATTGTGCACCTTATATATTGGTAAAACTGGATGGAAATCCGAATGGTTGCCATGGTGACCGTTGCTACCCAGCATGCCCGGCGGCGCATGCGCGCTGACGGGCTGACAATACGTGGTGAATCTGGCACGTTTAGGTAAAAGCTGCATGGGCTTTATGAAGACCACTCATAATGTGTTCGTGTGTTTCTCTTCTAACGTCTCGTCTTGTATTTTTCTTGTTCTCTCATCCTTGCGATATCTGTCTTACTACCTATATTATTATTCATATATATATACTTTCTAGTTTGGTTAAGGAAACGACTCAATTGCTATAATCGTTCTCTTCATGACTTACACCATGATATACCATAATTACATTGCCTGGTGAATCCATCTCAATCATCATTATCAACACCCACTAATTGAAATGGAGTAGCATCCTTTGCCTTAAAACAGTGTATCCGATTTCAGCCAAACGAGTGAAAAAACAGCCCTCGTTCTACATTCTACACTGGCAAACCGGAAATTGACCGTGAATGGCGGTGAGACACGGAGTCGCTGAGCCGCGACCACTGGCTGACCGCGTTATGGACTCCATGCTAACAGCGTGATCGATTCGCCTCTCCCAAACCAAACTCTACCTCTTCTAGAATAGCAACTGCCATACGATCGTTTCGCCTCTTCTTTCCCTGGAATACCTCTTCTGCTCTTCCGCCATAGTAGGTGGAAGAGAGAAGAGACAAAGGCTATATTCCACGATTGCGGAAGCTATGTAATATTCGCTCAGTGTCATCAAATGGGTTTAAGAAAGGAAATATATGAACGAAGCAATGAATAAATAAATGTGAAACATATGTCAGATCTTATTTTGTAATATGAACGGCATGTGGGAGGTGTATGAGGCCCCACAGATCTAGTTAACCACGTATCTGTCTGCTAATGTTGGACAATAATATATGGATGTGGGGGAGATGTTGTGAGCACCACGTGAGGTTACTTTCGCCATATTGGGCAAATTTGTTTGGTAACCCGGGTGTATCTCTGCGGTGGACCGAATACGCACATTACGCATCGTTTCACAGCTCGACACTTCATTCATCCGGGCATGGGTGCGCGCGCATCCATTCGGTATGCCGATGAGCCCCGTTCAACACAGCACGGGACATTCGGGAGAAGATAGAGGCTTATGGAAAGGTGATGAGAGTAGGTTGGCTCCAGTGCCCCTACTTGCACCGGATATGAACGATGCGTGCATTTCATTGGAATAGGCACATCCCTACCGGCCCAACCGGAAGTTCCCTGTCACGTGTTGCGGGTCCTGGGCGGGATACCGAACCTGGCCCAAAGAAATGCGCCCACTGAAACTACTCTTCCAACTCGTCACACGCAATCGATTCATCGCGCGTATTCTCTTTTCTTGGATGAGCTCTTCTCTTCCTGAAGAGTTGAAACAATTATACCCTAAAACTCTGTCATCGCTGATCGAGGCTGTGTGACGGGGTCTGTGTTTGGTTGGTTGTATATTCAGGACGCTTTAACCACTTTTGGTCATATGGCGTCAATGGGAGAAGGAAGAGAGAATGGAGCCATGGGCCCCGGGTAACCTCCTACTCTTTGCGAAGCGTTTGACAAAGCGTTCTTTATCCTGAGACCATGACCACAAGAGATGGCCACAAGATGTAAAGTCGCAACTTTTGTGCTCATCATGATCACGGCTCCATATGTTGGACCTTACAAATGAATGTTTTTAATTTAATAAGCTTCTCTATGACTATGGTAATTCACATTTGCAACATGTTCCCAGTGTTTATACACTCATGTTCAACTGATTTCATCTGATGCATACACACAAATATAAATATAAACACAAATATAAATATAAATTTATAATTGAAAGAAGATTTCAGAAATAATCCTTATCAACAAATATCGTGATACATCCATTTACTGTCAACTACATATTGACTGTTCTTGCAGATATATCAAAGGGGGGTGGCAAGGGCATTTACGTTCCTCGGAAATGACATTTTCATTTCACCGTGAACTGGAGGAAACTAATTCTTCGTGAGCTGGGAATGGGGTATTAGCCGACCGCCCGTGATCAAGGATTTTCATTAATCGTGAACTAATCATTTAAATATTGAATAACCGTGATTCTGGAAAGCGCCAATTTATAACATGCATCCGATCTTTCTTTGTATACGGGGAATATTTTTTAATTGATCGTGACCTGGGATTAAAGAAATTTCTTCTGCGTGTACTCAGAGCACGACCCCCCTTGCCGCCTCACCTCATCATATGTACATATCAGAAAAAGCATGGCCCAAGCCTAAGCAGTTGCTAAAGAATAGCTAAAGAACCACCCAGCAAACACATAACGTTTTTAACGTTTTAAAGTGGTTCTATTTACGTTATAACCGTTTCCGAAATGTTATAAAAACGTTATGTCTTTGCTGGGACAGTGAAAGCAACGAGACATCAGTTGTCTCATGACGAGGTGGTAAAATTCCAGACTCCTTTCGCGGAAAGGTGAAAGTAGAACCTGATGTTGTAATCAGACTCAGACAATTGGAATGTGTGGTCACTGATAAGCAGGGTGGAGGTTAGTTTGGACTGTAAAAGTAAAACAGAATTTGTCCACTAAGGAAGTGCAAAATTGGCCACAAGTTAAGTTAGCAATTTGTTGTGCTTCTATCGCCGCTCCGATTTTGAGCGACTAAGACGATAACGCGGTATTCGTGCGCATGGTAAACTAAGAATATTATATGCCTTATATGCATTATATGCCATAATATATATATCTTTATTCGTGCTCGGAGTACAGGTGACAGTCACAGAGAACAAAAAAAGAACAAAAAGAAATTCAGAGGAACGTCCTAAACGTAATTAAAAAACAGAAATCAACAGAAACACACAAAAAACGGTTTAGGTCTGTGCTACTCAGTGCATAAATATTCGATGATGTCAGTTATGCCTTCATTGTCGTCAGAACCTGTATTTTGTGCCCTTAATTGCAAACATTCTTTTATGGCACCGACACGCATTAAATCTTCTTCCGTGGCGCGATCACAATGATTTAATACGTACTGCCTTAAGCGGCTGGCTGATAAAGCCCTAAAATTGTCCTTACTGATACGATATTTGTCACATATAAAATTCACACTCATACTTCCATTGGATTTACTTCCCTTTAAGGATAACCGTGCACAGAAATTCGTGCAAGGGTTCTTACTTACCAGCATACTTTTTAGGAAATTTGTTTAATTTAAAATAATGCACCATCCAAGAAATGTTAGCAAAAAACGTAATATCCAAATGATAGACCTCATAAAAAAGGTCTCAGGTGGCCAGGACACTCAATGCGAGCGTACTAACCCACTGAGCTACCGGGCCGCCCCCCAACGGTCACAGAGTCCGTTAGCTGTCCAGACGGACGTACAAAGGACGGCTTTCTGAATGAATAACCCAAGGGCGGTGAAGTCATATGAGTTGACACGACATACACGATCTAAGTGATGGATAAGGTTTGGACAAGGTGGATTGGAACCTGATCTATAATGCCTCCCATGACCTCTGGATGACAGGTGCCATTGTCACATTGTCCGGGCCCAGCTAGCTGGAGGCGCTCAAGTGTCAAATGGCTGTGAATCATGAAAATCGTGAAAACAATGTCAATTATTCACCATGTCAATCGTTCACCATGTCAATCATTCACCCTGTCAATCATTGTCCATGTCAATCATTATCCATGTCAATCACTCTCCCTGTCAATCATTCAACATGTGAACCCTTATCCATGTCAATCATTAACCATGTCTCTCACTCACCATGTCAATAACTCATCATGTCAATCATTCACCATGTCCAACATTATCCGTGTTTAACATTAACCATGTTAACATTATCCATGTCAATCACTCACCATGTCAATCACTCACCATGTCAATCACTCACCATGTCCATCATTCACCATGTCCAACATTATCCATGTCAACATTAACCATGTTAACATTATCCATGTCAATCATTAACCATGTCAATCATTAACCATGTCAATCATTATCCATGTCAATCATTATCCATGTTAATCATTAACTATGTCAATCATTCGCAGTGTGAATAATTATCCATGATTATTTCCTTGTTTACGTGACTTAGCAAACGACGTGCATCTTAAGATATGAATTGCATTGCTGTTATACTCACATTTTTATCTTACCTATATTATAAGCCGGTGTGTTATCTCTGTCTTGCTCATTCACTCTATCATCCATCCGATTAACGAATTAATTTATCAAACTTTGATTACACCTAATATTAAATTACAGTTCACATTTGCCTCTCAGATTAATACATATCTGCACAATGAAGTGAAGATCGCTTTAGGTCAGGGCCCATTAATGCGAATGGCGGGGGCCAAATATTTCGCACCGCTTCATGCTAATGCCCTATTCTGGGGCAAAATCTGTGGCCCCTGCCGTTTTGAAATTACAGGCCCTGCTGATCCAGCCATGATTGGTAAGGGGAGCTGGCTGGGCCGCTGAAACCAAATCAGAGACGTCGACAGCCCTGTAATACTGATACAATATGGCGGCCCCGTCGTATAGCGCTGCAGGTTATATATTATACGACCACTTTCGTTTTATAGTTATTTCCGTCTTCTTAAGAACGAAAACAACGTATATACACCAGCCGACACAGCCATGGCTCCCTCCCATAAGGCATTTTAGCACCTGTCACCTTGGTCAAGCACGTGATACATTTTAACGACGAAGGCATAATGGAAGTGTTCGGACGTCGGTGCTTTCTCGTAGCACATCGACGAGGCATAAGCTGTCCCTGGTACTGGCCATACAGATATTCATAAAACATGCCTTTATAATGCCCCCCCCCCCCCCCGGGGGGGAGCTGTTACCACGGGCTATCGTAACAATCGCCTCGCCATCCGCTATAGATACACGTGGTTTAGAGCGCCAAATGGGACAAGGAAGGGATGAATTCGCTGCCGAGGTGCGAGAACGAATTGCTGCTGCAAGGCAGTAAACCCGACAAGTAAGTAACAAATATTCCTCCAGCTCGGTTGGACTTTCTAATAATAAATGCAAGAGTTGTTGGTTCTTTTCGATGGTGTCTTTATGTCGTTAAAGGAGCTTTGGGGGGGGGGGGGGGTAGATCGGCGGGGAGGGGGGAATGAATAGTGTTTCTTGGATGCCTGCTTAGATATTCACAATGTGGTTTTGGAGTGTCACACATTAAACCGTTGCGTGAGTGTAAGTGCGATGACTGGTAATACTGCAGAAAACTATGGCGTAATTATTGGATTGGTTGGTTCCCTGTCCTAGTTCCTTCAGCTTGTCACTGCCGTTTAGCGTGATCCCACGGATAGCTGGTTTCCTGTCCTGCTCCCTTCAGCTTGCCACTGCAGTTTAGCCTGATCCCACGGATGGCTGGTTCCCCATCCTGCTCCCTTCAAATTGTCACTGCAGTTCAGCCTGATCCCACAGATGGCTGGGTCCCCATCCTGCTCCCTTCAGCTTGCCACTGCAGTTCAGCCAGATCCCACGGATGGCTGCTTTCCTGTCCTGCTCCCTTCAGCTTGTCACTGCAGTTCAGCCTGATCCCACGGATGGCTGGTTCCCTGTCCTGCTCCCTTCAGCTTGTCACTGCAGTTCAGCGTGATCCCACAGATGGCTGGTTCCCTGTCCTGCTCCTTTCAGCTTGCCACTACACTTCAGCCTGATCCCACGGATGCCTGGTTCCCTGTCCTGCTCCCTTCAGCTTGTCACTACTGTTCAGCCTGATCCCACGGATGGCTGGTTCCGTGTAAGGAATTTGTTATTATTTTGACATGGAGTAATATAAGGAAGCTTTATTGCACAATGTCCAGTATCAACACATTAGAAGTGTACTGCATGTTGGCACAGTTCGTGCGATCGCACAAAAGGTGCCACCGGTAGGAACGCATCGACGCACACTTATCCTCCACGTTTGTTCCACGTCTGTTCCACTATGGAGATATGATCATCTCATCCGCCGGGCGAAACTCTGACGGCTTGTTACAAAACAGGTGCTACCACGTCTTCAGTAAAGTAGCTTCAATTACCGGCGGATGGAGACAGAATCCATATACGGCTCTCTCGTGTAGCTGACATCAAGAGTTTCCTGAGATATTGATGAATGACGGAAAGTACTCATTCTCATCATCATCATTATTGACTTCTGGCACCAGCCAATCATTGTCTCATACTTTATTTGTATGTATCTCGCCTCGAATTCATACTGATAATCTGGCTGTATGAAATGGGAAGAAGCAAATTTCTTGCCGAGTGAGAAAGACACTACATGATATACAAATTGTCAAATTAAGGCCACGTCACCTTATAATGGGTTGGAGTAGCCAATTGCCGTGTACTTACGTGAAAAACATTGCCACGTACGTGGTTGGAACAAATCGCCCTGTACGTAGGCGGCGCACATCGGCATGTACGTAGGCCAAATACATCATCCAAATATATATTGATTGTGCACCTTATATATTGGTAAAACTGGATGCTCCGAATGGTTGCCATGGTGACCGTTGCTACCCAGCATGCCCGGCGGCGCATGCGCGCTGACGGGCTGACAATACGTGGTGAATCTGGCACGTTTAGGTAAAAGCTGCATGGGCTTTATGAAGACCACTCATAATGTGTTCGTGTGTTTCTCTTCTAACGTCTCGTCTTGTATTTTTCTTGTTCTCTCATCCTTGCGATATCTGTCTTACTACCTATATTATTATTCATATATATATACTTTCTAGTTTGGTTAAGGAAACGACTCAATTGCTATAATCGTTCTCTTCATGACTTACACCATGATATACCATAATTACATTGCCTGGTGAATCCATCTCAATCATCATTATCAACACCCACTAATTGAAATGGAGTAGCATCCTTTGCCTTAAAACAGTGTATCCGATTTCAGCCAAACGAGTGAAAAAACAGCCCTCGTTCTACATTCTACACTGGCAAACCGGAAATTGACCGTGAATGGCGGTGAGACACGGAGTCGCTGAGCCGCGACCACTGGCTGACCGCGTTATGGACTCCATGCTAACAGCGTGATCGATTCGCCTCTCCCAAACCAAACTCTACCTCTTCTAGAATAGCAACTGGCATACGATCGTTTCGCCTCTTCTTTCCCTGGAATACCTCTTCTGCTCTTCCGCCATAGTAGGTGGAAGAGAGAAGAGACAAAGGCTATATTCCACGATTGCGGAAGCTATGTAATATTCGCTCAGTGTCATCAAATGGGTTTAAGAAAGGAAATATATGAACGAAGCAATGAATAAATAAATGTGAAACATATGTCAGACCTTATTTTGTAATATGAACGGCATGTGCGAGGTGTATGAGGGCCCATATATCTAGTTAACCATGTATCTGTCTGCTAATGTTGGACAATGATATATGGATGTGGGGGAGATGTTGTGAGCACCACGTGAGGTTACTTTCGCCATATTGGGCGCATTTGTTTGGTAACCCGGGTGTATCTCTGCGGTGGACCGAATACGCACATTACGCATCGTTTCACAGCTCGACACTTCATTCATCCGGGCATGGGTGCGCGCGCATCCATTCGGTATGCCGATGAGCCCCGTTCAACACAGCACGGGACATTCGGGAGAAGAAAGAGGCTGATGGAAAGGTGATGAGAGTAGGTTGGCTCCAGTGCCCCTACTTGCACCGGATATGAACGATGTGTGCATTTCATTGGAATATGCACATCCCTACCGGCCCAACCGGAAGTTCCCTGTCACGTGTTGCGGGTCCTGGGCGGGATACCGAACCTGGCCCAAAGAAATGCGCCCACTGAAACTACTCTTCCAACTCGTCACACGCAATCGATTCATCGCGCGTATTCTCTTTTCTTGGATGAGCTCTTCTCTTCCTGAAGAGTTGAAACAATTATACCCTAAAACTCTGTCATCGCTGATCGAGGCTGTGTGACGGGGTCTGTGTTTGGTTGGTTGTATATTCAGGACGCTTTAACCACTTTTGGTCATATGGCGTCAATGGGAGAAGGAAGAGAGAATGGAGCCATGGGCCCCGGGTAACCTCCTACTCTTTGCGAAGCGTTTGACAAAGCGTTCTTTATCCTGAGACCATGACCACAAGAGATGGCCACAAGATGTAAAGTCGCAACTTTTGTGCTCATCATGATCACGGCTCCATATGTTGGACCTTACAAATGAATGTTTTTAATTTAATAAGCTTCTCTATGACTATGGTAATTCACATTTGCAACATGTTCCCAGTGTTTATACACTCATGTTCAACTGATTTCATCTGATGCATACACACAAATATAAATATGAACACAAATATAAATATAAATTTATAATTGAAAGAAGATTTCAGAAATAATCCTTATCAACAAATATCGTGATACATCCATTTACTGTCAACTACATATTGACTGTTCTTGCAAATATATCAAAGGGGGGTGGCAGAGGCATTTACGTTCCTCGGAAATGACATTTTCATTTCACCGTGAACTGGAGGAAACTAATTTTTCGTGAGCTGGGAATGGGGTATTAGCCGACCGCCCGTGATCAAGGATTTTCATTAATCGTGAACTAATCATTTAAATATTGAATAACCGTGATTCTGGAAAGCGCCAATTTATAACATGCATCCGATCTTCCTTTGCATACGGGGAATATTTTTTAATTGATCGTGACCTGGGATTAAAGAAATTTCTTCTGCGTGTACTCAGAGCACGACCCTCCTTGCCGCCTCACCTCATCATATGTACATATCAGAAAAAGCATGGCCCAAGCCTAAGCAGATGCTAAAGAATAGCTAAAGTACCACCCAGCAAACACATAACGTTTTTAACGTTTTAAAGTGGTTCTATTTACGTTATAACCGTTTCCGAAATGTTATAAAAACGTTATGTTTTGCTGGGACAGTGAAAGCAACGAGACATCAGTTGTCTCATGACGAGGTGGTAAAATTCCAGACTCCTTTCGCGGAAAGGTGACAGTAGAACCTGATGTTGTAATCAGACTCAGACAATTGGAATGTGTGGTCACTGATAGACAGGGTGGAGGTTAGTTTGGACTGTAAAAGTAAAACAGGATTTGTCCGCTAATGAAGTGCAAAAAGTCAGCAATTTGTTGTGCTTCTATTTTGAGCGGCTAAGACGATAACGCGGTATTCGTGCGCATGGTAAACTAAGAATATTATATGCCTTATATGCATTATATGCCATAATATATATATCTTTATTCGTGCTCGGAGTACAGGTGACAGTCACAGAGAACAAAAAAAGAACAAAAAGAAATTCAGAGGAACGTCCTAAACGTAATTAAAAAACAGAAATCAACAGAAACACACAAAAAACGGTTTAGGTCTGTGCTACTCAGTGCATAAATATTCGATGATGTCAGTTATGCCTTCATTGTCGTCAGAACCTGTATTTTGTGCCCTTAATTGCAAACATTCTTTTATGGCACTGACACGCATTAAATCTTCTTCCGTGGCGCGATCACAATGATTTAATACGCACTGCCTTAAGCGGCTGGCTGATAAAGCCCTAAAATTGTACTTACTGATACGATATTTGTCACATATAAAATTCACACTCATACTTCCATTGGATTTACTTCCCTTTAAGGATAACCGTGCACAGAAATTCGTGCAAGGGTTCTTACTTACCAGCATACTTTTTAGGAAATTTGTTTAATTTAAAATAATGCACCATCCATGAAATGTTAACAAAAAACGTAATATCCAAATGATAGACCTCATAAAAAAGGTCTCAGGTGGCCAGGACACTCAATGCGAGCGTACTAACCCACTGAGCTACCGGGCCGCCCCCCAACGGTCACAGAGTCCGTTAGCTGTCCAGACGGACGTACAAAGGACGGCTTTCTGAATGAATAACCCAAGGGCGGTGAAGTCATATGAGTTGACACGACATACACGATCTAAGTGATGGATAAGGTTTGGACAAGGTGGATTGGAACCTGATCTATAATGCCTCCCATGACCTCTGGATGACAGGTGCCATTGTCACATTGTCCGGGCCCAGCTAGCTGGAGGCGCTCAAGTGTCAAATGGCTGTGAATCATGAAAATCGTGAAAACAATGTCAATTATTCACCATGTCAATCATTCACCATGTCAATCATTCACCCTGTCAATCATTGTCCATGTCAATCATTATCCATGTCAATCACTCTCCCTGTCAATCATTCAACATGTGAACCCTTATCCATGTCAATCATTAACCATGTCTCTCACTCACCATGTCAATAACTCATCATGTCAATCATTCACCATGTCCAACATTATCCGTGTTTAACATTAACCATGTTAACATTATCCATGTCAATCACTCACCATGTCAATCACTCACCATGTCAATCACTCACCATGTCCATCATTCACCATGTCCAACATTATCCATGTCAACATTAACCATGTTAACATTATCCATGTCAATCATTAACCATGTCAATCATTAACCATGTCAATCATTATCCATGTCAATCATTATCCATGTTAATCATTAACTATGTCAATCATTCGCAGTGTGAATAATTATCCATGATTATTTCCTTGTTTACGTGACTTAGCAAACGACGTGCATCTTAAGATATGAATTGCATTGCTGTTATACTCACATTTTTATCTTACCTATATTATAAGCCGGTGTGTTATCTCTGTCTTGCTCATTCACTCTATCATCCATCCGATTAACGAATTAATTTATCAAACTTTGATTACACCTAATATTAAATTACAGTTCACATTTGCCTCTCAGATTAATACATATCTGCACAATGAAGTGAAGATCGCTTTAGGTCAGGGCCCATTAATGCGAATGGCGGGGGCCAAATATTTCGCACCGCTTCATGCTAATGCCCTATTCTGGGGCAAAATCTGTGGCCCCTGCCGTTTTGAAATTACAGGCCCTGCTGATCCAGCCATGATTGGTAAGGGGAGCTGGCTGGGCCGCTGAAACCAAATCAGAGACGTCGACAGCCCTGTAATACTGATACAATATGGCGGCCCCGTCGTATAGCGCTGCAGGTTATATATTATACGACCACTTTCGTTTTATAGTTATTTCCGTCCTCTTAAGAACGAAAACAACGTATATACACCAGCCGACACAACCATGGCTCCCTCCCATAAGGCATTTTAGCACCTGCCACCTTGGTTAAGCACGTGATAGATTTTAACGACGGGGGCATAACGGAAGTCTTCCGGCGTCGGTGCTTTCTCGTAGCACATCGACGAGGCATAAGCTGTCCCTGGTACTGGCCATACAGATATTCATAAAACATGCCTTTATAATGCCTAGCCCCCCCCCCCACCCTTCCCCGGGGGGGAGCTGTTACCACGCGCTATCGTAACAATCGCCTCGCCATCCGCTATAGATACACGTGGTTTAGAGCGCCAAATGGGACAAGGAAGGGATGAATTCGCTGCCGAGGTGCGAGAACGAATTGCTGCTGCAAGGCAGTAAACCCGACAAGTAAGTAACAAATATTCCTCCAGGTCTTTTGGACTTTCTAATAACAAATGCAAGAGTGAACCGATTTTGGTTCTTTCCTATGGTGTTTTCATGTTGTTAAAGAAGCTTTCTGGGGGAGAGAGAGAGAGAGAGAGGGGAGGGGGGGACGGGGGTTGAATAGTGTGTCCTGGTTGATAGGAAATTTGCAGTGTGGTTTGGAATAAACGTCACACATGTAAACCGTTGCGTGCTTGGTTATATGGATACGTAAGTGAGAAGACCTTGCAATAAAGCAGAAAACCATTGGGTAATTAATGGAACATGACATCTTTGAACAGCCTGAATGATGAGTCCTGTGTAAGTTATGTGCATGGCCATAGAATGCGTGGGGCCACGAGGTGAGTCGGTTCCCAGCTGTCGCCAAAGATGGCTCACATGATCGTCGTTATAAATGGCCATTTTGATGTCTTTGTTCCCATTGTCGCCAAAGCTGATGCACATGATCGTCGTTGTAAATGGATTTATGTCTTTGTTCCCATTGTCGCCAAAGCTGATGCACATGATCGTCGTTGTAAATGGATTTATGTCTTTGTTCCCATTGTCGCCAAAGCTGATGCACATGATCGTCGTTGTAAATGGATTTATGTCTTTGTTCCCATTGTCGCCAAAGCTGATGCACATGATCGTCGTTGTAAATGGATTTATGTCTTTGTTTCCATTGTCGCCAAAGCTGATGCACATGATCGTCGTTGTAAATGGATTTATGTCTTTGTTTCCATTGTCGCCAAAGCTGATGCACATGATCGTCGTTGTAAATGGATTTATGTCTTTGTTCCCATTGTCGCCAAAGCTGACCCACGTGATCGTCGTTGTAAATGGATTTGTGTCTTTGTTCCCATTGTCGCCAAAGCTGATGCACATGATCGTCTTTGTAAATGGATTTATGTCTTTGTTTCCATTGTCGCCAAAGCTGATGCACATGATCGTCGTTGTAAATGGATTTGTGTCTTTGTTCCCATTGTCGCCAAAGCTGACCCACGTGATCGTCGTTGTAAATGGATTTATGTCTTTGTTCCCATTGTCGCCAAAGCTGATGCACATGATCGTCGTTGTAAATGGATTTATGTCTTTGTTCCCATTGTCGCCAAAGCTGATGCACATGATCGTCTTTGTAAATGGATTTATGTCTTTGTTTCCATTGTCGCCAAAGCTGATGCACATGATCGTCGTTGTAAATGGATTTGTGTCTTTGTTCCCATTGTCGCCAAAGCTGACCCACGTGATCGTCGTTGTAAATGGATTTGTGTCTTTGTTCCCATTGTCGCCAATGCTGATGCACATGATCGTCGTTGTAAATGGATTTGTGTCTTTGTTCCCATTGTCGCCAAAGCTGACCCACGTGATCGTCGTTGTAAATGGATTTGTGTCTTTGTTCCCATTGTCGCCAATGCTGATGCACATGATCGTCGTTGTAAATGGATTTGTGTCTTTGTTCCCATTGTCGCCAAAGCTGACCCACATGATCGTCGTTGTAAATGGATTTGTGTCTTTGTTCCCATTGTCGCCAAAGCTGATGCACATGATCGTCGTTGTAAATGGATTTATGTCTTTGTTTCCATTGTCGCCAATGCTGATGCACATGATCCGTCGTTGAAAAAAAGGGACATTTTTATGTCTTTGTTCCTATTGTCGCCAAAGGTGATCCACATGATCGTCGTTGTAAATAGATATTTTTTGTCTTTGATCGTTGCTTTTGTCTTCGACTTCGTAGTATTGTTCTCTTACCTTGCATAACTATAGTTTCTAGATAATAGTTAAATGTCGGTACGGCCTCATGGCTTGACGCAGGGTGACGCATTTCGCTTATTATCTAGGATATTGTAAATGTAATTCAGTCGAAATTTGCCATTGACGAAGTAAATTTTTCTTAGCAAATGTTGAAAAGTATAAATGTTCGATTAGATCTTTACGGTTTCCGTATTTGAAGACATGTTTCCGCACAAACAGTGTTCAAGTACGCCTGGATTTGATTCCGAGGCTTGTCATAAAGGAGACGTCGGCATGGATAACACTCCTGTAATAAGCAGAACATTGGTCTAATAGAGGGAACTGGCTTAAACTTAAACAGAGAGATGAACAACTAACGTGTTCAACAACAGGATTGGACCCATGCAGTTACCTTCATGACTTGCATCATTTAAAGGAAAGCGAAAGTGATCCACTCTATGTATGCCATTCGTTAGGACGACAGCCTATGACCACATTTCAGTGCAGTATCGAAGCAGCAAGTTATATGCTCAACAAAGAAACAATGTTAACGAAAGGGAATCTGCTAAGGAATTCAAAACAATGCTGTCAACCTCTTATGTGTCCATGTGTCAAGGTTTAAATTGATGATTGAATAGCTGATATATTTTCATTATCATGTGAACATTTATCACATCAACTCATGTCATTTTATCATATATTTTATCAATATCACTTGTGCTAATGTTTATTGTTGACTTTCGATGTACCGACGTTCAATAAAATCTTATCTTAACTGTAACAAGCGTTGTTGTGGTAAAAAGGACAAATTGGCATTGCGATGTGCTTTATGAATCCCAAGACCGCTTTAGGTGACATAATCTCATCTTATCTTAACTGTAACAAGCGTTGTTGTGGTAAAAAGGACAACTTGGCATTGCGATGTGCTTTATGAATCCCAAGACCGCTTTAGGTGACATAATCTCATCTTATCTTAACTGTAACAAGCGTTGTTGTGGTAAAAAGGACAAATTGGCATTGCGATGTGCTTTATGAATCCCAAGACCGCTTTAGGTGACATAATCTCATCTTATCTTAACTGTAACAAGCGTTGTTGTGGTAAAAAGGACAAATTGGCATTGCGATGTGCTTTATGAATCCCAAGACCGCTTTAGGTGACATAATCTCATCTTATCTTAACTGTAACAAGCGTTGTTGTGGTAAAAAGGACAAATTGGCATTGCGATGTGCTTTATGAATCCCAAGACCGCTTTAGGTGACGTAATCTCATCTTATCTTAACTGTAACAAGCGTTGTTGTGGTAAAAAGGACAACTTGGCATTGCGATGTGCTTTATGAATCCCAAGACCGCTTTAGGTGACATAATCTCATCTTATCTTAACTGTAACAAGCGTTGTTGTGGTAAAAAGGACAAATTGGCATTGCGATGTGCTTTATGAATCCCAAGACCGCTTTAGGTGACATAATCTCATCTTATCTTAACTGTAACAAGCGTTGTTGTGGTAAAAAGGACAAATTGGCATTGCGATGTGCTTTATGAATCCCAAGACCGCTTTAGGTGACATAATCTCATCTTATCTTAACTGTAACAAGCGTTGTGGTGGTAAAAAGGACAAATTGGCATTGCGATGTGCTTTATGAATCCCAAGACCGCTTTAGGTGACATAATCTCATCTTATCTTAACTGTAACAAGCGTTGTTGTGGTAAAAAGGACAAATTGGCATTGCGATGTGCTTTATGAATCCCAAGACCGCTTTAGGTGACATAATCTCATCTTATCTTAACTGTAACAAGCGTTGTTGTGGTAAAAAGGACAAATTGGCATTGCGATGTGCTTTATGAATCCCAAGACCGCTTTAGGTGACATAATCTCATCTTATCTTAACTGTAACAAGCGTTGTTGTGGTAAAAAGGACAACTTGGCATTGCGATGTGCTTTATGAATCCCAAGACCGCTTTAGGTGACATAATCTCATCTTATCTTAACTGTAACAAGCGTTGTTGTGGTAAAAAGGACAACTTGGCATTGCGATGTGCTTTATGAATCCCAAGACCGCTTTAGGTGACATAATCTCATCTTATCTTAACTGTAACAAGCGTTGTTGTGGTAAAAAGGACAAATTGGCATTGCGATGTGCTTTATGAATCCCAAGACCGCTTTAGGTGACATAATCTCATCTTATCTTAACTGTAACAAGCGTTGTTGTGGTAAAAAGGACAACTTGGCATTGCGATGTGCTTTATGAATCCCAAGACCGCTTTAGGTGACATAATCTCATCTTATCTTAACTGTAACAAGCGTTGTTGTGGTAAAAAGGACAAATTGGCATTGCGATGTGCTTTATGAATCCCAAGACCGCTTTAGGTGACATAATCTCATCTTATCTTAACTGTAACAAGCGTTGTTGTGGTAAAAAGGACAAATTGGCATTGCGATGTGCTTTATGAATCCCAAGACCGCTTTAGGTGACATAATCTCATCTTATCTTAACTGTAACAAGCGTTGTTGTGGTAAAAAGGACAACTTGGCATTGCGATGTGCTTTATGAATCCCAAGACCGCTTTAGGTGACATAATCTCATCTTATCTTAACTGTAACAAGCGTTGTTGTGGTAAAAAGGACAACTTGGCATTGCGATGTGCTTTATGAATCCCAAGACCGCTTTAGGTGACATAATCTCATCTTATCTTAACTGTAACAAGCGTTGTTGTGGTAAAAAGGACAAATTGGCATTGCGATGTGCTTTATGAATCCCAAGACCGCTTTAGGTGACATAATCTCATCTTATCTTAACTGTAACAAGCGTTGTTGTGGTAAAAAGGACAACTTGGCATTGCGATGTGCTTTATGAATCCCAAGACCGCTTTAGGTGACATAATCTCATCTTATCTTAACTGTAACAAGCGTTGTTGTGGTAAAAAGGACAACTTGGCATTGCGATGTGCTTTATGAATCCCAAGACCGCTTTAGGTGACATAATCTCATCTTATCTTAACTGTAACAAGCGTTGTTGTGGTAAAAAGGACAACTTGGCATTGCGATGTGCTTTATGAATCCCAAGACCGCTTTAGGTGACATAATCTCATCTTATCTTAACTGTAACAAGCGTTGTTGTGGTAAAAAGGACAAATTGGCATTGCGATGTGCTTTATGAATCCCAAGACCGCTTTAGGTGACATAATCTCATCTTATCTTAACTGTAACAAGCGTTGTTGTGGTAAAAAGGACAACTTGGCATTGCGATGTGCTTTATGAATCCCAAGACCGCTTTAGGTGACATAATCTCATCTTATCTTAACTGTAACAAGCGTTGTTGTGGTAAAAAGGACAAATTGGCATTGCGATGTGCTTTATGAATCCCAAGACCGCTTTAGGTGACATAATCTCATCTTATCTTAACTGTAACAAGCGTTGTTGTGGTAAAAAGGACAACTTGGCATTGCGATGTGCTTTATGAATCCCAAGACCGCTTTAGGTGACATAATCTCATCTTATCTTAACTGTAACAAGCGTTGTTGTGGTAAAAAGGACAACTTGGCATTGCGATGTGCTTTATGAATCCCAAGACCGCTTTAGGTGACATAATCTCATCTTATCTTAACTGTAACAAGCGTTGTTGTGGTAAAAAGGACAACTTGGCATTGCGATGTGCTTTATGAATCCCAAGACCGCTTTAGGTGACATAATCTCATCTTATCTTAACTGTAACAAGCGTTGTTGTGGTAAAAAGGACAAATTGGCATTGCGATGTGCTTTATGAATCCCAAGACCGCTTTAGGTGACATAATCTCATCTTATCTTAACTGTAACAAGCGTTGTTGTGGTAAAAAGGACAAATTGGCATTGCGATGTGCTTTATGAATCCCAAGACCGCTTTAGGTGACATAATCTCATCTTATCTTAACTGTAACAAGCGTTGTTGTGGTAAAAAGGACAACTTGGCATTGCGATGTGCTTTATGAATCCCAAGACCGCTTTAGGTGACATAATCTCATCTTATCTTAACTGTAACAAGCGTTGTTGTGGTAAAAAGGACAACTTGGCATTGCGATGTGCTTTATGAATCCCAAGACCGCTTTAGGTGACATAATCTCATCTTATCTTAACTGTAACAAGCGTTGTTGTGGTAAAAAGGACAACTTGGCATTGCGATGTGCTTTATGAATCCCAAGACCGCTTTAGGTGACATAATCTCATCTTATCTTAACTGTAACAAGCGTTGTTGTGGTAAAAAGGACAACTTGGCATTGCGATGTGCTTTATGAATCCCAAGACCGCTTTAGGTGACATAATCTCATCTTATCTTAACTGTAACAAGCGTTGTTGTGGTAAAAAGGACAAATTGGCATTGCGATGTGCTTTATGAATCCCAAGACCGCTTTAGGTGACATAATCTCATCTTATCTTAACTGTAACAAGCGTTGTTGTGGTAAAAAGGACAACTTGGCATTGCGATGTGCTTTATGAATCCCAAGACCGCTTTAGGTGACATAATCTCATCTTATCTTAACTGTAACAAGCGTTGTTGTGGTAAAAAGGACAACTTGGCATTGCGATGTGCTTTATGAATCCCAAGACCGCTTTAGGTGACATAATCTCATCTTATCTTAACTGTAACAAGCGTTGTTGTGGTAAAAAGGACAACTTGGCATTGCGATGTGCTTTATGAATCCCAAGACCGCTTTAGGTGACATAATCTCATCTTATCTTAACTGTAACAAGCGTTGTTGTGGTAAAAAGGACAAATTGGCATTGCGATGTGCTTTATGAATCCCAAGACCGCTTTAGGTGACATAATCTCATCTTATCTAAACTGTAACAAGCGTTGTTGTGGTAAAAAGGACAACTTGGCATTGCGATGTGCTTTATGAATCCCAAGACCGCTTTAGGTGACATAATCTCATCTTATCTTAACTGTAACAAGCGTTGTTGTGGTAAAAAGGACAAATTGGCATTGCGATGTGCTTTATGAATCCCAAGACCGCTTTAGGTGACATAATCTCATCTTATCTTAACTGTAACAAGCGTTGTTGTGGTAAAAAGGACAAATTGGCATTGCGATGTGCTTTATGAATCCCAAGACCGCTTTAGGTGACATAATCTCATCTTATCTTAACTGTAACAAGCGTTGTTGTGGTAAAAAGGACAACTTGGCATTGCGATGTGCTTTATGAATCCCAAGACCGCTTTAGGTGACATAATCTCATCTTATCTTAACTGTAACAAGCGTTGTTGTGGTAAAAAGGACAAATTGGCATTGCGATGTGCTTTATGAATCCCAAGACCGCTTTAGGTGACATAATCTCATCTTATCTTAACTGTAACAAGCGTTGTTGTGGTAAAAAGGACAAATTGGCATTGCGATGTGCTTTATGAATCCCAAGACCGCTTTAGGTGACATAATCTCATCTTATCTTAACTGTAACAAGCGTTGTTGTGGTAAAAAGGACAAATTGGCATTGCGATGTGCTTTATGAATCCCAAGACCGCTTTAGGTGACATAATCTCATCTTATCTTAACTGTAACAAGCGTTGTTGTGGTAAAAAGGACAACTTGGCATTGCAATGTGGTTTATGAATCCCAAGACCGCTTTAGGTGACATAATCTCATCTTATCTTAACTGTAACAAGCGTTGTTGTGGTAAAAAGGACAACTTGGCATTGCGATGTGCTTTATGAATCCCAAGACCGCTTTAGGTGACATAATCTCATCTTATCTTAACTGTAACAAGCGTTGTTTTGGTAAAAAGGACAACTTGGCATTGCGATGTGCTTTATGAATCCCAAGACCGCTTTAGGTGACATAATCTCATCTTATCTTAACTGTAACAAGCGTTGTTGTGGTAAAAAGGACAACTTGGCATTGCGATGTGCTTTATGAATCCCAAGACCGCGTTAGGTGATATAAAGTACACAATGCTAGACATATCAGTAAGGAAGATCAATATTCCTAAGATCAGTGGGAGCAAAACAGAAGTGAACGATCCCCTCTGCCACCCCCGGCCACTTCCGCCTGATACGACAGAAATCATCCTTCCTGTATGCAAGTCTGACAGGTTCAAGGATGCGCCCGGCTCTTTCGGTGGCTGAAGATGGCCTGAGTTGCACCTATAAATATGCTATTAGCCTGTGTGTAGCGAGATTACCCCCTTTGGAATCACATATCACCTTTAACTGCCCACATAAACGTCAACTGATAGGGTCCCCAGGGCACTGCACGCCGCTGCCCACTCCCTGCCTTCGACTCACTCCGTTAGGGCTCCATTATATATCTCTCTGTTGTCGCCTACTGCCTCAATGCATTTACACACACTCGCTCGCCGGGGCGGCGCTGCGCAAATTGATAGGACAAATGCGTCGCGCATTTCTAGAAATTAGTGTCGGGATGTATTTTGCTGTATTAAATACGCAGAGCTCGTTAGTTTTATGGTTAATTCTTGAAAAATATAATGTTACAAGAAACTACAGTTGATCTGATTTGACCGTTTTTGAAGAATCTTGAAATTAGGACGACAGCAGTGGTATAAGCGGGGCTTGCGTAGCGCCACCTGGCGAATGGCAGCTTGGGCGCTGCCTTTCCCACCTTATAGGCCACGATGGCACACTTCCGGGGTCAGCCTGTTACACGCACCATGACTCATCATAAATACCATTCCGTGACAGAGGCCCGACAGAGGGCCTTCCCCACCCCTTATTATATATACACGTATTATGATATACACATACAGGGCAAAGAAATAGCCCAATTTTCTATGCTAAATCCTCAGATCAAATGGTAAAATTATTGGTAAAATGATTGGTATCCAATATCTGTACATGTAATGCGATTCCTTGTTCCAAACGCATGCCTCTTGCATTCTAGGAGCGGATGTAGGATTTTGGAAAGGGGGGGGGGGGGCTTTCAGTCCTTAACATCACTTTCAAGCCACCTCCCTGGATCTGTCTCTGGGTGACATCTACAAAATGTTTCTTTCCAATGTATTTCGTTGGAAAGTCCGACTTTTACAGTGTATGCGCAAGTTCCCTATGGTGGGTGGCAACCTTCTTACCCACCCCCTCCCCCCCCCCACCCCCTAGATCCGGCTCTGCATTCCTGACCGTTCGGAGTCTGCACAATAAACCAATGTAAAAATATTCTGATGTTATTGTACATTGTTGCGTCCCAGTGATTCCAATATATGCGACTTGATATAGTCTTTACATGCCATTAAGCGATTTTAGAATTACAAATACGACTAATTTGTGTATTTTGGCCAGCAATTTTAAAAGCCAAAGTGTCAGTACGCTGAATTCATTGCTTGCAAGAACATATAATTTGGCCCCACGAGCCCCCCCCCCCCCCGCCCAACCTGCCCCGCGCACTACCCTCCCACCCCCATCCTCTCCCCTATCGCCTGACATCTCTTACGGACACACATAAGCAACTAGGAGAGGCTGCATATCTGTCTAGTCATATTTGTACATTTATCTTTGTCTCGTCTCTTTTATTTACAGCTTTGTTCACGGCCCCCCCCCCCCCACCTCCGCTCGTCCCTCGTCCCTCCTCCCTCCTCCCGGAGTGGCAGGGTGTCCGTAATTTTCAGACAGACACATGTTTGAAAAGGTAACAAATGTAGCGCACAGACTTTTCGGTTACTTTTTTGTGATACCGCATCGGCCGCGAGGGGGCTGCGGGTCGGGCGGAAGTCTTTACATGCCATTAAGCGATTTTAGAATTACAAATACGACTAATTTGTGTATTTTGGCCAGCAATTTTAAAAGCCAAAGTGTCAGTACGCTGAATTCATTGCTTGCAAGAACATATAATTTGGCCCCACGAGCCCCCCCCCCCCCCCCGCCCAACCTGCCCCGCGCACTACCCTCCCACCCCCATCCTCTCCCCTATCGCCTGACATCTCTTACGGACACACATAAGCAACTAGGAGAGGCTGCATATCTGTCTAGTCATATTTGTACATTTATCTTTGTCTCGTCTCTTTTATTTACAGCTTTGTTCACGGCCCCCCCCCCCCCCACCTCCGCTCGTCCCTCGTCCCTCCTCCCTCCTCCCGGAGTGGCAGGGTGTCCGTAATTTTCAGACAGACACATGTTTGAAAAGGTAACAAATGTAGCGCACAGACTTTTCGGTTACTTTTTTGTGATACCGCATCGGCCGCGAGGGGGCTGCGGGTCGGGCGGAAGTGTGCCAAGAGTTTTGTAACTAACCAGACGTTTTTTATTGTTGACAAAACGCCACAACGCTGAAGGGTTTTTTTCTTGTTCAATTAATACTTAAAGTTACATATATACTGGATTACATGAACGTGCCTTTGTTTAACCTGTAGTAAGTAACTACGGCCAAGATTAAGTGACAAAGACGTTTAATTCTTGTTGACATATCATACTTGAGATGTTCAATTTGTGTAATGAGGGGTAAGTCAGTCATTAACGGATGGTATTTGTTTCCTCTCTTTAGATTGAACCGCCATGCTGCATAACACAATTAAAGATCGACATACTCTTAGATATCAAAACCAGCGTGTATCTTTCTGGGGCAGAATAAACCATTTGATACGCTACAGAAAATATGCATGCGTAAATGCATCATACAGGATAGAAAATAGATGATGCATTTGTATGATGTACACGCGAAGCCATGTTTAGCAAACATATTTGTTTTTAATTGGTGCCAATTGAGGTTTAAAATGTCAGTCGATTTTGACTGATATTCATATATTATTAGAATTTATGAAGTCACCACAAGTTCAATTAATCTTCAATCGATGCGTAATCTATTTTCGTTATGAACTTATAAGTGTTCTTTATTTTGATGAATGAACCTGTAAACGGAAAATAATACTTCATTTTAGAGCTAGCTATGCATTATTAACATGAGTGTGCGTTATTTAAATAGTTATAGACAAAACGGTGCATTATCTTGATGACAAACAGATCCTTGCATGTAATGTGTAGATTTTACTCCTACTAGAGCGATTCTTCCATGTTAGGGGAAACCAGTTTAACCATAGCCCAGGCATGCTTCACGCATGCCATTACATGGAGTAATGTGTTTCGTGGACCATCACCACTTACAAATTTCACGACAAACCAAAGATTATTGGCGAAAAATATTTGGCGTCATGGGTGATTCGTTCATTTAAAGTGTTCGTGCCACGATTTTGTTCAGCTCAGATTTAACTTTGTTTAGGGAAGACAAACAAATAAGGATTTGTTTGAATTGAAGTTTACAGTTTTTATTCCACGATATCACTATAAACGCGTTTGTCAAATTAGCAAAAGTGAGGTGCGGCGGATTTCAGTCTGGGAGCATTACATCTGAGCGTTATTTAGAAATTCCCCAATGATGTCACAAGATTGACAGGTGAGTTTGAATGCTGTGCGTAGGCGTCAGTTGTCGAGGGCGTGTAATGCTCTCATGGTTGAGTGTTTCTCTTTGGGTTCAAGCCAATGAGCAGAGATAATTTGAGTCTCAATCTAAAAGCACGTGCATTTGTATTCCCCTTTGACGGATGTTATCATACCTAAAATGTTCAAATCTGTGGGTAATTGGTATCACGGGCAAGGATAAGAGACCCCATTAGCAGATTCAAGGACTGATTCTTAATTGTATTTTGACCTCTTTGGTTTTGGCGGGAATGAGCTCGATAAGTAAATTTAAGTTAAAGAGAAAATAGTGTTTTGTGAGTAACTCTAAAGCGAATAATGTTGTTTAACTAGAAACTCACGTATTACTTGCATGATGCAAATGCAAATTGCAATTGATGCAAAAATGCTAAATAAAAAAATTAACATATAAAATGGACCTCGTAAATCGTGAGCAGAACTAATGCTTTGTTACAACCATCTTAAAGTACGTTAAAAAACGTACCACAAATGTTCCATTAACGTTCAAACAATGTTAAGTCACCGTCTAACGGAGTTTGGTCATTGTTTAATCAATGTTCAAGCAAGGTTCAATCACTGCGAAATATCACAATGTATTCATGCAAACATCGAGTCTGTAGATGCGAGTGTAATGGCACAAGAAGCATTTTATTTAGGAAATTAACGTTCATCAAAACATGAATCCAACACAGCAACATGACGCTGGAAGCAACTTGCTGGCCAAGGCGAAATTGCTCGAGTTTCCCCACAGGGAAAATGTGAATGGACAGAAGAGATTTCGCTGGATAAGTGCTAGGTAATCACCCCCCCCCCCCCCCCATCCTTCCCTCCCTTCACTACCTCCCACCACAAACCTCATTCATCTATAGTTGACTAAATAACTTCTTGACGTTATCACCGCAAAGGTCACTCCATCAACATCGAGATCACCATCGGGTTTCTATGGCAACATGCGACCGTGAGATCGTCAGACACAAGACGCACACCTTATTTTGTTGATATAGATCCGCCTTATAACCGTCCAGCCACGTGGTTTAATAACACCGGCTGCAGGTGTTTCCCGCAGTCAACAATTTGTTGCTAACACTTGATCTCCATAAGGGGTCTGGAAGGGGTAAACGGCGGCACGCGACACAAGCATATTTGTAAAATCGACATTCGACATTGACCCCCAAATTCCGACACTGAGGATCTGAAAAAGCGACATCGACACCGATTTTGTTTTAATCGACACTGAACTTACCCCAAATACGACACGGGAAGCCGTAACAAATCGACATTCATCACTGGGAATTTTGAAAAATCGACACTGGACACTGGACCCACCGTTGCAGACCCCTTATATAGCCTTTCTCTTCATTCCTCGTTCATCTCTTCCTCACGTTTTGTGTGAAATCATTCCTTTTCTTAGTCGTTTAAGTATAGTCATATTACACAGAATAGAAATGACGTATACATTTTTTCGTTCCATTCGTTTCCCGTCGTCAGCCCCGGGGTCACTCCATAACGGGCCTAGTTGGCAGCGTGTTCGGCTATTTAGTGGGGGGGGTTACCCCCTGTGACTCGCGAATTCCCAAGAATTATGGAGAGCAATATCAAATTTCTAGAATGAAGACCGTTCAAGACAGGGCGCGAAAAAAACCCATTAAAATAAGTGATATCGCGAAAATCGAGGCAATCACAGACTGCTATAACGGATCGCGGTAAATGGGGAAAGTGTCTTCGCGTTGAACCAGGAATTGTACGGATAACGATCCCCAAAACAGCCAATCGCGAATCTACAAGAATTTCTAGATGCCAATGGCGTAAATAGGAAAAGGTATTCCCTCCACTCTATGTAAATCATGTGAGCCACCACATTTGTGCTATAGTAGACCAGTCGTGCTTGGAGCTACATCTGAGCAAGTGCCCGTGATGTGCAGAATAAAGATATAATGCCTTTCAATACTGGGTTACTCCGGGGGTCATGGCTCTTCATATTCTCGCGATATGACCTATAATATTAAAGTTAAAGCGTCTTACTGCAGCCAACCATGGTCAACCATGGTCAACCCCGTTCCAATACGAATAAGGTGACGCACAGAACGTGTTTACGAACATCATGTCTGTAAATATAGATAGACGATCGTTTTCACCCGTTCAAGTCCAAGTTCAGATTATCGAACGAGATCCCGTCGTGGTGGGCCATTCCCTCTCGCCATGCTCATCGCCATTGTTCGGATGCTAGATACTCTCAAGAATTTGAATCGATACCGAAAGCCTTCATGTCTCGTTTGCAAACACCATTAAACGCCTTTCGCCATCCAGCTGGCGCTTTGTTGGAGGCAAGCTCACCGTAGGACGTGAAAGTGGACCACCTGCATTATGCCTATGGCAACGATGACACTTTTGAAATGTTAACAAATGCAGACGCCACAATATTAGCATCTCTAATTCTGATATGGCGTGATGGACATTTCTTTTTTCGTAATGCACCACATATATTGCAGCGTTATATCATATAATGCCATTTTACTACGTATTTTACTGGCAGTAATGAAAGTATTGGCTTATTTTCTCCAATTATCCGTGTAGGCACTCTTTTTTTGTTGCCTTTGGATTCGTCAGACGTCGCAAATCTTACGCGTGCTATTGCTTAATCTGACGATATCGTTCGTTCGTGATGACCTCACGGAGTTTGCGCTGTAACTTGTGTAATGTTCGCGATATAATGATGCAATCAGACGCACGGGACACAGGCTGAAACATAGACACACTGGAGCCAGACCAGGCTTGTTGGTTTTGGGGGTCAATGTGAATGGCCTTGACGTCGAGTGAGTCATATCGCACTTTTACCTCTTGTTTCGACCAATTGATTCAAGAGTAATGCGACAAGGAAACTTCGGCGATTATATTTGACTTCTAGTTTTCCGATGGGAGCTTTCAAAGTGGGTGAACCCCCAAGGCACCCCACCCCAGGGGTCCCCCTCGGCCGCTCAGGAAGCGGTCATCGGAAGGGCTGGATTTGTGAAATTTGGTGACCAAGTTGAATGGTCACCTCTCGCTTGGTAGGTAAAGAAAGTAAAGCGGTCTCGAGAAGACGACAAAAAATAGACTTTGGTATTGGTCTCGATCTCGTGCTTGATGTCGGAGGCTACGAGCTTCGCCTCTAGAGGCCGTGGAAGTGTACCAACTGCCTGGCAACGATGACACGTCGTTATGCTTATGGCAATGATGACACTTAGTAATGTCTATGGCAACGATGACACTTCGTTATGCATGGCAACGATGACACTTCGTTATGCTTATGGCAACGATGACTCTTTGGGAAATCCAACATGCGGCAAGTAGTTAATACATATAATTCGATGGTCGTGATTTGTCGCCTGTATCAAAAGGATAAGTGAAGTCGATTTTCGTGGAATGTTTCGATGTCCTGTTAAACGCTGCTTTCTCGTATACGTCATTTGCTTTGTCCTTTCAATGCCGTCTTCTCTCTCAGGTCACGTGATTCTCGCGAAATAAATATACATAATACTGACAATGATTGCGCCAGACGTTTCCTCAATCTCAGTGAATGACTCTGTACGATCCTTACATTCGCGCTGCCGTTCCCGGTGGTCTCAACTGCTAGGGAACACATAGAGAAAGGGAGCCATAAGAACGTCATTCGCATTGAGATGCATGGTGACATCCTAGCTGAGGATTCCTTTGGACGCTATGGTCAATAAACGCTGTAGATTCGATCAGAAAACAAAACAAATTTGATTACGCCCACGGGAAGGATGGCTCGACAAGGGTCACCGATGGTTTCCTTTCAAGACATGAGGGAGTGTGAGGGTGAGGGAGTGTGGGATGTTGGGTTGTAGGCTGTGGGCTGTGAGAGTGTGGGCTGTAGGCTGTGGGCTATGGGAGTGTTGGCTGTGGAGGTGTTGGGGCGTTGCGGCTTGGGCTGTAGGCTGTGGGCCGTGGGTTGTGGACTGTGGGGTGTGGACTGTGGGGTGTTGGCTGTTGGGGTGTTGGGGTGTTGGGGTGAGGGTTGCGGGGTGTGAGGTGTGGGGTGTTGGCTGTAGGCTGTAGGTTGTGGGGTGTCGGGTGTGGGGTGTCGGGTATCGGGTGTGTGGGGGGGGGTTGAGGATGATAGGAAAGTAGGGCCATTGACCATGCGGGTGACGTCATAGGGCCCCCCCCCCCCTCTGCTGGAGTAGCAGGTATTCCTATCAAGTACAATGTAGGCTTTACCAACGCAGCCTTGGGATGAGTGAAAATAGACCAGTAACTGATATTATATGGTTCAGCACATGAGAGACAGCTACACAGTACATTTTAGAACATGACGTGATTGTAGCAGTTAATAACACTGCTTCAACAGCTAAAATGTAACTGTTTTTGTTTGTTGCATCTCTAAAGTAGGTCACGTCGTCTGCTTCCCCGCGCGTGCGTGACGTCATAATGTGCACCCAATTGTAAACTACGTTTTCTAGCGGAGCCGCACGCCCGTCAACAAACGAAATCACTGCAATGATTTTTCTTTTGCCGAACGTACAATCAACGCTACTGTGTTGTCCTATGCGTTATTTAAATTAGATACGACAATAATAGTGTCAGATATGTTGGATTCCATTGTCACGGCGTCAGTGGCAGCTACATATGATGAATCTGCCGAATGCCATGCGTCAACTGGGGCCGATACGGCAGCTCATTGGGTTATAACGCTCGCCGTGAGTGCTCTGGCCACCTGAGAGCCTAACGGCATGTGGATCGGTGGTTTTCAAGATTCAAGATCCAATTGCGTTTATTCAACCAAAATAATAACTCGATCATACATAAATACATTCATCAAAATTATCAGGCTAGGAGACCCACGCTAAGACATAGTGTCGCTGTCGCGTCATAGTATCCTATAGTATCATTGTATTACTTAAGACAAGAACGTACATGCGTCAATTAATATACAATATAATAATCATAATGATTATGGCAAGACAGCTTTACAACCCTTATTCCCTCCCTTACACGTATACAAAGGCGACAGTTGGAAGCACACACACACATACATACACATGAACAAATACAACACTTGTACAGCGAGTTAATTTAGACAAATGTAACAGTCTTGGTTCGCGCCCCGCTGTGACCATGTCTCCGCAAAGAGTAGGGGGTTACCCCGGGAACATGGCGCCACCCTCCCTTACGTCTCCCATTGACGCGATATAACCCAAAGTGGTTCAAGCGTCCTGAATATGCAACCAACCTTCCCATGCCTAAACTAGCTGGTGATGAAGATCCATGTCGCATATTTGAATATCTAATAAGAACTACATGTCCCATGCTATGATCGAGTCAGGGGGGCGAGGGGGATGTGTGCCGCCTTTAAATTTTATACTCCGCGGTCCTTAATTCAGCGTTAATGAAATTATTCCCATCTTTGAAAGAGATGCCCCATAATTTAGGGCAAAACTATAAATGATATCCATCAGTTTTCTAATTAGGCGCATTGATCGACGCGAGGTATTGAGGTGGCGCTGGTCCGTGAATCGCAGCGAAGCCATCTGGTGTCTTGCTGTGGGGGTGTAAGGGGTCTTGCTGTGGGGGCGTGGAGGGTCTTGCTGGTAAGCTGTGTGGGTAAACTATGTTGGTAAGCAATATCAACAAGCCCTCTCGGCAACTGTCTGGGTAAGCTGTCTGGGTAAGCTGCATGGGTAAGCTGTCTTGGTAAGTTCTCTTGGTAAGCTGTCTTGGTAAGCTGTCTTGGTAAGCTGTCTTTGTAAGCTGTCTTGGTAAACTGTCATGGTACGCTGCTTTGAGAAGCTATGTTGGTAAGCTGTCTTGATAAGCTGTCTTGATAAGCTGTCTTGGTAAGGGGTCTTGGTAAGCTGTGTCGGTAAGTTGTCTTAGTAAGCTGTCATGGTAAACTGTCTTAGTAAGCTGTCTTGATAAGCTGTCCTGATCATCTGTCTTGGAAAATTTTCCTGGCAAGCTGTCTTGGTAAGCTGTTTTGGTAAGCTGTCTTGGTAAGCTGTCTTGGTAAGCTGCCTTGGTAAGGTATCCTGGTAAGCTGTGTTAGCATGCTGCTTTGGTAAAGCTGTCTTGGTAAGCTGTCTTGGTAAGCTGTCTTGGTAAGCTGTCTCGATAAGCTGTCTCGGGATAATTGGTTGGTTATTTGTCATCTTTGTTATCTGCCTACGTAGCCAGGATGGTGGCCAAAGCTAACCATAGTGTATTTTAGGAAATAAAACGATATGCCGGATGAATTCGTGTAGGTTCTTATAACAGGTGATCATGAAGTAGTGTTCTGGGCCGTATTCATAATCGCCACGTAGGCTACGCCACTGGTCACCCAAGAATTGAATTTTCTGAATGAAGAAAGTGCTACCATTAGTAGCGCTTAGTAGATTTGCGTAGCCTAAGTTTGGATTATGAGCACAAGCCCAGAGGGCTTTATCGGTCGATTATCGGGTTCAAAATATACAAATAGTTTTCTGAATTAAGGAAGTGCTAAAATTATATTGATATAGGGGGTTATGAATACGGCCCCTGGCGCCGTATTTATAATTCACTCGTAAGTTACGCACGAAAAGTGCCTTTTGATCTTAGCCTCACCACCTCGTTGCGGTGGTGTTGATGATTAAGAAATCTTCTTCAATATAATTTTAGCACTTCCTTAATTCAGATTATTGTCTTCGCCTAGGTGGCGATTATGAATACGGCCCCTGGGCTTGTACTCATAATCCAAACTTAGGCTACGCAAATCTACTCAGCGCTAAGTGGAACCTTAATTCTGTCGGGCGATTATCGGGTTCAACATATAAATATATCTTATCTTGAGCACCATCAAAACAAACTGGTGAGGATTCGATTAACATGCACTGTTCATGCGTACGCTACATGTGGTTTATGAATACGGCCCTTGGCTTTAGGAACAATACGATGAAAGTACTTATCAGCAAATAGCCGAAGAAAAGTTGGTTAGTATTTGATTCCGACCTAAGAGTTTGGTTCAGAGGGGAAATGGGACCATGCAGCTTTGCTTCCTCATCCTCTCTCGCCTTGGACAAGCAAAACACGTTATGCCCCGTGTCCCTTTGTGCCATGCACACTCCTTTCTTAGTTTTAAATGGGTCCACATGTACACTAGATAGGTAGGTAGCTAGCTAGCTAGCTAGCTAGCTAGCTAGATAGATAGATAGATAGATAGATAGATAGATAGATAGATAGATAGATAGATGATAGATAGATAGACCTATAGATAGATAGATGGATATATAGATAGATAGATATATAGATATATAGAGAGATAGATAGATAGATAGATGGATGGATGGATAGACAGACAGACAGACAGATAGATAGATAGATAGATAAATAGATAGATAGATAGATAGACAGATAGATAGATAGATAGATAGATAGATAGATAGATAGATAGATAGATAGATGTATTTACGGATATGAAAGAATAATGTGTTTTCTCGACTAAACTCACGCAGTTCCGCGCTTTCAATTATGAATTAAAAAGTGATAATGAGCAAACCAGAAATGATCGCCTGATCAAACCAGGTTTGATACAGCCATTGGCAGCCAATACCCGTATAGACGTATTCTGTTCAGTAGAGGAACGAGATTATAATCAAAATAATCCCATAACTGGCACCAAATGCTATAAATATAGGCCCTTTCGATATTTGTCGACGCCGTCGATCGCCAGGAACAAGATAAAACATCATATCTGTCATAATGGCCCACTCGTCCTGATAAAACTTCACATCTGCCATAATGGCCCACTCGTCCTGATAAAACTTCATATCTGTCATAATGGCCCACTCGTCCTGATAAAACTTCATATCTGTCATAATGGCCCACTCATCCTGATAAAACATCATATCTGTCATAATGGCCCACTCGTCCTGATAAAACATCATATCTGTCATAATGGCCCACTCGTCCTGATAAAACTTCATATCTGCCATAATGGCCCACTCGTCCTGATAAAACATCATATCTGTCATAATGGCCCACTCGTCCTGATAAAACATCATATCTGCCATAATGGCCCACTCGTCCTGATAAAACATCATATCTGTCATAATGGCCCACTCGTCCTGTTAAAACATCATATCTGTCATAATGGCCCACTCGTCCTGATAAAACTTCATATCTGTCATAATGGCCCACTCGTCCTGATAAAACATCATATCTGTCATAATGGCCCACTCGTCCTGTTAAAACATCATATCTGTCATAATGGCCCACTCGTCCTGATAAAACTTCATATCTGTCATAATGGCCCACTCATCCTGATAAAACATCATATCTGTCATAATGGCCCACTCGTCCTGATAAAACATCATATCTGTCATAATGGCCCACTCGTCCTGATAAAACATCATATCTGTCATAATGGCCCACTCGTCCTGATAAAACATCATATCTGCCATAATGGCCCACTCGTCCTGATAAAACATCATATCTGTCATAATGGCCCACTCGTCCTGTTAAAACATCATATCTGTCATAATGGCCCACTCGTCCTGATAAAACATCATATCTGTCATAATGGCCCACTGGTCCTGATAAACCATCATATCTGCAATTAATGGCCCACTCATCCTGATAAAACATCATATCTGTCATAATGGCCCACTCGTCCTGATAAAACATCATATCTCTCATAATGGCCCACTCGTCCTGATAAAACATCATATCTCTCATAATGGCCCACTCGTCCTGATAAAACATCATATCTGTCATAATTGCTCCACTCATCCTGATAAAGCATCATATCTGTCATAATGGCCCACTCGTCCTAATAAAACATCATATCTGTCATAATGGCCCACTCATCCTGATAAAACATCATATCTCTCATAATGGCCCACTCGTCCTGATAAAACATCATATCTGTCATAATGGCCAACTCGTCCTGATAAAACATCATATCTGTCATAATGGCCCACTCGTCCTGATAAAACATCATATCTGTCATAATGGCCCACTGGTCCTGATAAACCATCATATCTGCAATTAATGGCCCACTCATCCTGATAAAACATCATATCTGTCATAATTGGCCCACTCGTCCTGATAAAACATCATATCTGTCATAATGGCCAACTCGTCCTGATAAAACATCATATCTGTCATAATGGCCCACTCATCCTGATAAAACTTCATATCTGTCATAATTGGTCCACTCATCCTGATAAAACATCATATCTGTCATAATGGCCCACTCGTCCTGATAAAACATCATATCTGCCATAATGGCCCACTCATCCTGATAAAACATCATATCTCTCATAATGGCCCACTCGTCCTGTTAAAACATCATATCTGTTATAATGGCCAACTCGTCCTGATAAAACTTCATATCTGTCATAATTGGCCCACTCGTCCTGATAAAACATCATATCTGTCATAATGGCCAACTCGTCCTGATAAAACATCATATCTGTCATAATGGCCCACTCATCCTGATAAAACTTCATATCTGTCATAATTGGTCCACTCATCCTGATAAAACATCATATCTGTCATAATGGCCCACTCGTCCTGATAAAACATCATATCTGCCATAATGGCCCACTCATCCTGATAAAACATCATATCTCTCATAATGGCCCACTCGTCCTGATAAAACATCATATCTGTCATAATTGGTCCACTCATCCTGATAAAACATTATATCTGTCATAATGGCCCACTCGACCTGATAAAACATTATATCTGTCATAATGGCCCACTCGTCCTGATAAAACATCATATCTGTCATAATTGGTCCACTCATCCTGATAAAACTTCATATCTGTCATAATGGCCCACTCGTCCTGATAAAACATTATATCTGTCATAATGGCCCACTCGACCTGATAAAACATCATATCTGTCATAATGGCCCACTCGTCCTGATAAAACATCATATCTGTCATAATGGCCCATTCGTCCTGATAAAACATCATATCTGTCATAATGGCCCACTCGTCCTGATAAAACATCATATCTGCCATAATGGCCCACTCGTCCTGATAAAACTTCATATTTGTCGCAATGGCCCACTCGTCCTGATAAAACATCATATCTGCCATAATGGCCCACTCGTCCTGATAAAACTTCATATCTGTCGCAATGGCCCACTCATCCTGATAAAACTTCATATCTGTCATAATGGCCCACTCGTCCTGATAAAACATCATATCTGTCATAATGGCCCACTCATCCTGATAAAACTTCATATCTGTCATAATTGGTCCACTCATCCTGATAAAACATCATATCTGTCATAATGGCCCACTCGTCCTGATAAAACATCATATCTGCCATAATGGCCCACTCATCCTGATAAAACATCATATCTCTCATAATGGCCCACTCGTCCTGATAAAACATCATATCTGTCATAATTGGTCCACTCATCCTGATAAAACATTATATCTGTCATAATGGCCCACTCGTCCTGATAAAACATCATATCTGTCATAATTGGTCCACTCATCCTGATAAAACTTCATATCTGTCATAATGGCCCACTCGTCCTGATAAAACATTATATCTGTCATAATGGCCCACTCGACCTGATAAAACATCATATCTGTCATAATGGCCCACTCGTCCTGATAAAACATCATATCTGTCATAATGGCCCATTCGTCCTGATAAAACATCATATCTGTCATAATGGCCCACTCGTCCTGATAAAACATCATATCTGCCATAATGGCCCACTCGTCCTGATAAAACTTCATATTTGTCGCAATGGCCCACTCGTCCTGATAAAACATCATATCTGCCATAATGGCCCACTCGTCCTGATAAAACTTCATATCTGTCGCAATGGCCCACTCATCCTGATAAAACTTCATATCTGTCATAATGGCCCACTCGTCCTGATAAAACATCATATCTGTCATAATTGGTCCACTCATCCTGATAAAACTTCATACCTGTCATAATGGCCCACTCGTCCTGATAAAACTTCATACCTGTCATAATGGCCCACTCGTCCTGATAAAACATCATATCTGTCATAATGGCCCACTCGTCCTGATAAAACATCATATCTGTCATAATGGCCCACTCGTCCTGTTAAAACATCATATCTCTCATAATGGCCCACTGGTCCTGATTTGTCGGCCAGCGCAGCCGTCGACCGGCACAAAACACCTCTCTCGCCAATCAATCCTGGTTGAGCCAAGCTGGGGACACGTTTCCACAATAACATCCCCATAATATCCACAGCGTAAAGCACGGGATGGATTTAGTGCTGACAGCATAAAAAAACCAGGTCAAATCACTGGCGAGAAAACGCCGATCTAGCCTCCTTTCTTCTTCATTGCGCAGTTTCCCCACCATGCAGGCCACCATGTCCCAGAAAAAGAAAGAAAGAACGAAAAAAAGAGCTATCAATCTGTATCGTTCGGCAGTTTCGGCCTGGCAGGAGATTCATAAACTGGTTGTATAATCCCGGGTCCGCTGCGGCGTGAGGTGTTACGTTGTAGTGTCGTAAAGACCGCCCTCCGGAAAGCGGCAGTCGGCCATACCCACATAGTTAATGGCGGTAAAGGCGCCCATTCGCAAGGTGACGCTCCATTCACCCGCGGCGGAGGAACGCAAAGAGTGAAGGAGGGCTGTACAAACAGAACTCTTAAACATATTTTTTTGTATAGTTGGGTCCTGTAACGGAAGATCTACATTGACATTTATTAGAACTGGCACATTTGCTTCAAATTGTAAAGCAAAGCGCGACTCGGGAGTTAGAAATTACAGTTACTACGTCATAAATATATGTATAGCCTATTGGTTTATTGTACAGTACAGGGATGCTGAACAGGCTTCATGAAATTTTGCCGGCATCAACATGTCAAAATTTTAGAACATGACGTGATTTTAGCGGGTAATAACACTGCTTCAACAGCTAAAATAGATGTCTTTCTGGGGCAAGATATCCTAACGTTACAATATAACCTACAAATGAAAAATGTCGAAAATATACCAATGTATTACAAGGAAGTACTTAAGGCATGGCATGATTTGAAAATTAAAAAGCACATGGCTACTTTGGTATATCATGACATATTAAACCAGCCGCTATTTTTAAACCCATTAATTAAGCAACCCAACGGCAACTGTTTCTTCTATCCAGAATATTGAAATCCGGCATCGTTAAGGTGTCCCACCTATGGGACGGAGTCAGCCTCCTGGGGTTCCTCGAGGTGGGCGCCGTGCCCCGCTTGGAAGTTTCTAGGCGGGGGGCGGCGGCGCACCGCGGGCTCCTGAAGGCGATTCCCAAATTTTGGTTATCAGCCTTGGACTGCAGGTATCAAGGACCACAGAATAGACCGTGCTTCTTCTTGGGGGAGGATGACCAACCTCTTGAAGATTACAAATACACGCTACGGACACTGTATAACAACACTTGTCCCGAATGCGCGGTTCCACCAGGTGTATTGAATTGGGAAAGTGTGTTTCACACAACGTTAGACCCGGATTTAATCTTCGGGGATATTTACAGGAAGTCTTTGAACCGCCAATTATCGGATTTTCAATGGAAATTATGCCATCAAACGTTAAACTGCAATAAATACCTGCACCAGTGCAAAATCATAGATAGCCCCAATTGCCCGTTCTGTGATGACATGGTAGAATCTATCTATCACTGTTTGACCAAATGCTGCCACTTTAAAGAATCAAAAGCCCATTTTGAAGTGTTTTTCAAGAAACTCCTGCGCACTAGAAATCCGCTGAATGATTTTACGATATGTTTCGGCTTTACCTAAATCGAACATGCCCAGGCACCCTCAAACGTTATTAGCTACCTACTTAACCTATACAAACACTCCGAGTGGCTCTCCCGAAAACTTAAAGCTAAAGGCAGGATATCCCCAACCTGGGCAATGTTTAACAACACTCTACACACCAAGATAAAAGATGACCATTTTTGTACCCGTAATACGAAGTACGCACGGACTCTTTAAAGATAAATGGGGCCGTGATAATTTCTTATGCCAAGTAGATAAGGACTTTAAAATAATCCATCTAGTATCGGTCAACCCATATAACCCTCCATGAACGAGACCTCAACAATCAACAGGCCTTTAACCTGTAGCCCATGGCAACGAGGAGCCGATAACCACATCCTTCTTAACCACTAGGACCCCATAAGGTAGCTTTAAACAGCAATTTTAACCTATATACAAAATACCAGCAGGATACGCAGGCCCAGAAATTAAGCACCCCCCCCCCCCCCCACATGCCCTCCAAGCCCAATTAATCCCCCCCTCCCTTCCACGCACATGCCCAACAGTCCCCTGATATAATAAATACGGAGAAATTATAACATGTATTACCTTTCAGCCGCCCACAACAATGAAAAAACGTGGATTCAGAATTACAGAATTCATTAATCAATAGCCGAGTCCATGCCCAACATAGCCCCCTGAAAATAAAGCAAAACTGTGGGTGGAAACATTACAGCATGTATCCCCATTTCCCCAAACAGCCCCCTGGTATATTGATGTATTCCTCGTTATATGTTTCTCTCCCTTCCACAGGGATGATACACATATATGCGAAAATGTATTCCCACGTATAGACATTTCGATGTGACCCCGCTTTACGGCTGTTATATACATTTATGTACCATGTTGTCGAATTGTTGATTTGAAATAAAACACAAATACCAAAATGTAACTGTTTTTGTTTGTTGCGTGTCTAAAGTAGGTCACGTCGTCTGCTTCCCCGCGCGTGCGTGACGTCATAATGTGCACCCAATGGTAGCGCGCTGCACTACTGCGTTTTTTAGCGGAGTCGAATGCCCGTCAACATGTAGTGATTTCTCATTTTCTTAACTTTTAATGCCTAAATGATATGACTAGTGGGCACCATGAGATTGATGGAGAGTGCAACCCAGTGCAGTGGAGTTACGTATTGATGACCATGCACTGGCAATGATGTACAGTCCAGGCGGCATGTCCTATTGATGAACATGCACTGGCAATGATGTACAGTCCATGCGTCATGCCCTGAGTATTGATGACCATACACTGGCAATGATGTACAGTCCATGCGTCATGCCCTGAGTATTGATGACCATACACTGGCAATGATGAACATTTCATGCGTCATGCCCTGAGTATTGATGACCATACACTGACAATGATGTACAGTCCATGCGTCATGCCCTGAGTATTGATGACCATGCACTGGCAATGATGTACATTTGATGCGTCATGCCCTGAGTATTGATGACCATGCACTGGCAATGATGTACAGTCCATGCGTCATGCCCTGAGTATTGATGACCATACACTGGCAATGATGAACATTTCATGCGTCATGCCCTGAGTATTGATGACCATGCACTGGCAATGATGTACAGTCCATGCGTCATACCCTGAGTATTGATGACCATACACTGGCAATGATGAACATTTCATGCGTCATGCCCTGAGTATTGATGACCATGCACTGGCAATGATGTACAGTCCATGCGTCATGCCCTGAGTATTGATGACCATGCACTGGCAATGATGTACATTTCATGCGTCATGCCCTGAGAATTGATGACCATGCACTGGCAATGATGTACAGTCCATGCGTCATGCCCTGAGTATTGATGACCATACACTGGCAATGATGAACATTTCATGCGTCATGCCCTGAGTATTGATGACCATGCACTGGCAATGATGTACAGTCCATGCGTCATGCCCTGAGTATTGATGACCATGCACTGGCAATGATGTACATTTCATGCGTCATGCCCTGAGAATTGATGACCATGCACTGGCAATGATGTACAGTCCATGCGTCATTCCCTGAGTATTGATGACCATGCACTGACAATGATGTACATTTCATGCGTCATGCCCTGAGTATTGATGACCATGCACTGGCAACGATGTACACTCCATGCGTCATGCCCTGAGTATTGATGACCATGCACTGGCAATGATGAACATTTCATGCGTCATGCCCTGAGTATTGATGACCATGCACTGGCAATGATGTACAGTCCATGCGTCATGCCCTGAGTATTGATGACCATGCACTGGCAACGATGTACATTTGATGCGTCATGCCCTGAGTATTGATGACCATGCACTGCCAATGATGTACACTCCATGCGTCATGCCCTGAGTATTGATGACCAAACACTGGCAATGATGAACATTTCATGCGTCATGCCCTGAGTATTGATGACCATGCACTGGCAATGATGTACAGTCCATGCGTCATGCCCTGAGTATTGATGACCATGCACTGGCAATGATGAACATTTCATGCGTCATGCCCTGAGTATTGATGACCATGCACTGGCAATGATGTACAGTCCATGCGTCATGCCCTGAGTATTGATGACCATGCACTGGCAACGATGTACATTTGATGCGTCATGCCCTGAGTATTGATGACCATGCACTGCCAATGATGTACACTCCATGCGTCATGCCCTGAGTATTGATGACCATACACTGGCAATGATGAACATTTCATGCGTCATGCCCTGAGTATTGATGACCATGCACTGGCAATGATGTACAGTCCATGCGTCATGCCCTGAGTATTGATGACCATGCACTGGCAATGATGTACATGTCATGCGTCATGCCCTGAGTATTGATGACCATGCACTGGCAATGATGTACATTTCATGCGTCATGCCCTGAGTATTGATGACCATGCACTGGCAATGATGTACAGTCCATGCGTCATGCCCTGAGTATTGATGACCATGCACTGGCAATGATGTACAGTCCATGCGTCATGCCCTGAGTATTGATGACCATGCACTGGCAATGATGTACATTTCATGCGTCATTCCCTGAGTATTGATGACCATGCACTGGCAATGATGTACATTTCATGCGTCATTCCCTGAGTATTGATGACCATGCACTGGCAATGGTGTACATTTCATGCGTCATTCCCTGAGTATTGATGACCATGCACTGGCAATGGTGTACATTTCATGCGTCGTGCCCTGAGCATTGATGACCATGCCCTGGCCATGTCATCAGCCCTGACGCACCCAGACTGATGTAAGTAAGCCAGGGTGTCCAGAAAGATGACACATGATGCAGTCGGCAATTGGCATATTGACAATGCCTTGGCATATTGACAATGTCATAGCCTCTCTCACCCTCTTGTCAAATGAAAGAAAATGAACCCAAAAAAGCAAATGAACATATTATAACGATTCATCCGTTTCGATTTTCGTCATCATGCCATAGAGTAACATCCAGCTGCATGCATACTCCAAACACTAATATTGTAGGCTGGAAAACGGCAAAACTTAACTTAATATACTTTGGATGGATATCGAACTTTTTTGCCGAAGACTTAATCTGTGGGTTTACCGTGTCGATCTTTTTATTTCCAACAGTTCGCCCTATTTACAAATGCAAACCGAGACACAAGCTGAAATGGAAAGAATTCTATGTATAACAACAGTTTGGGAGGGCGGAGAGGCGTAGGCGGCAACATGGTGCAACCGACCTTATGAGTAGGCGGCGAGCACTTGGGTCCGTCTCCAGTGCCCTGTTATTGTCCCTCAATAATGGCCTAAGACATTCACGAGGTCGTGGTGTTACAGGGTGATGGTGTGGTAGGGGATTAAGGCCTCCCCGGTCATCACCATCATCCCTCACCCCTTCCTCCCCTCGTCTCTTTGTCACAGAACAGATTGGAGGTCGTTGAGTGCCCAGCGCGGCGCTGGCAATGGGCCTGGTCACGTGAGAAAGTCGGTGGCGGTCGCCCATAAACCGTGGGTTTATTACCATGGATACTAATAAACACTGTGGCTTTTGTTACAAACGAGAATCCACTTCCTGACCAACCAAGGCAGTCGGCGGCTGTGCACAAGACCCACGAATGTGTCCAGCTAGGGAATAAACGAACATTTTGTCCTGGAGAGGTAAGGGTGAATTTTTTTTCTTCACAAATATCGAAAAATGCAGAGATCTAGCTCAACGCAGATACCGACAATAGGCGTGGAAACAGTTGGTCTGTTCTACCTGACAAAATGTTGTGTGTATTTTATTATCCGCGGGTTACACATTCAAATTACGGTTATGCATGTCATTTCTGTACACATTTCTTTAAACATGGAGATCTTGTCTGTGAACGTTTCGTTTGGCATGGAGATCATGTCGTTAGGCATGGAGATCATGTCTGTAAACAGGGATCATGTCTGTAAACATGGAGATCTTGTCTGTAAACATGGAGATCATGCCTGTAAATATGAAGATTAAACTGGGTAGATAATCCTCATACGAAATCTACTTAAGTCTTTGTATGTCGAACCATCCTACCCCATACGCTCTATTCATTGATATTGTTGCTTGTAAATAAACCGAAAAGATTAAAAGGTATTCGTGCACAAAAAATCAACATATTTAAAATTGTCCTTTTCCGTGAGGATCATAGACAATGCTATAAGTACAATAACTGATGAGTTATTTTCGGTCAATGTCCCTTCTTGACTACTGGTCTCGGCTATAGGAATCACCCCTGTAGCAGGGGGAAATATCGATATTCAACATTGACCCTCAAATTCCGACACTGACTATCTAAGAAAGCGACATCGACACAGATAGTGGTATTTTACATCAAAAACGAAACTGAAACCGGTCCACGCCGTTACACGCACATTTACGATATGTTTCACTGCGCTGAGCGTAGCACGTTAAGGAAAGCGGTTGTATTCCCGGGTCGTTGATGTTCTTCAGTGCGGAAATAATTATCTTTCTGAGACATAAGTTGTCTGAATATATTAAAAATCAAAGTCAGGAATATATATTTTACAGAATACATAACTCTTTATGCGATGTGCCCATTATATCTTGTTTGAAATCGATCATGTGGGCCGGTATGTAGCATATCTGTTCAATGTGAATCGAAGCTTACTCGATGTTCTGTGAATAACAATAACCATAGAGCCAACCTACGTCTGACAAAGGACCGTTGAAGCGGAGCACCTGAACCCACGGGCGGCCTTTTCCGATCTCCGCGACCGGCATCCAATAATTCTTCTGGATCCCCCCTCCCCTTCCCCCCCTGGCACTCCCCCCCCCCCACCCCAACCAACTGCAGACACACGCATGTTTCTTACTCGAAACCCGCAGTATTTATTTTTGACGATTCATGTCGGCAGGGGCATCTGAAACGGTCTATTGGGCTTTGGATTTGTGCACTTCGATGTTAATTTAAATGAAAAAAGATGTGAAAATAATAACGTAGCTGCATGTGTCTGTATTGCGGCTCAATTACAGCTTAGATTTAGCTCATAACAAGCATAAATAGCGACTGTGACACAGGTCTTTTCATCCATACTGTTGTCCTCGGTGGAAAGTTGTCCGGGCTTTTATACCTTTTGGTCTTCTAAGGATTCGTATTATTGAAGAATGTATGTCATGTTGTCTGGATATACATGACCCAATGGGGGTGGGGGGGGGCGGGGGGGGGGGGGGTCAGGCGGGGTTCGGGACTGAGGGTATAGGGTAAGGGTTCCCATGCCGACAAACGCGGTCAGCCATATGGATTGCCCGATAAATTTTCCGCTTCACGGGGCATATTACAAGCTTTTCGTGACCGAGAACCTTGGGCGAGAGTGTATAACTGAAGGTCAAGGCCGCTGGAGAACTGATGCGATCATCTCATACAGCGCTTTAATACACAGTAATCGTTGTCGATTATTTGTAATAATAACCAGCTTCTACTGTCGATTAATCGTAACAATAACCAGCTTCTACCGTCGATTAATCGTAATAATAACCAGCTTCTATTGTCGACTAATCGCAATAATAACCAGCTTCTATCGTCGACTAATCGCAATAATAACCAGCTTCTATAGACTGTATGACTTTAACACTATCTCATTGGGAGAGGAGACTTCTAACAATTTAGCATACATACGTATTACGTAAATAATGCCTCATAAAACGCATTTGAGTCATTATTCCCTTCTGAGTTGTCGAACCGCCTTTATTACTGATCGGACGAGTCAATGGTAGTTTATTGTGACTGATATTGTACCAATGTGCAGCCTATTTCATCGCATTGACATGTTATGGATGTCATGTGTTGTTACCGGGTGACTCGATGAACCATTCGCCACTTGGGTCCGCTCACTCACTCGTCACATGTGCTTGTGGTAACTCTGCTAAATTGGCCATACTCCACGGTTGCTATCGAGTTCGTGTTGGTATCCAAGGGCCTATCAATCATAAAAATCTGCCTTATTTTTGTCTAAGAAGGAATTATTTATCAAACATTGCCATTTACGAAACGGATATCCAGAAGACGACGATCTTTGCTTCTTGCATGCCTCACAAATAAAAACAAAAACATTATAAGGTTCATAATTTTCTTACGGTTAAAATATGCATCAACAATTTCTGTACATCGGCATTAAACCCTTCATTTGCATCATCCCATATTATTCATTTAACGATGCTCCACGTAATAGTGTTATCTATATACATCACAATTTACATTATGTTCCTGTTTTTGTCCAATAGGCATCAGCGAGATTTGCAGTACGGATAGTCAACCCTGCCATTGCAGACTCACCGTATTTTCCGTTTAAATTTTATTATCCGGGTCTTCCCTGTTGTGAAAATAAGACGCCCTTGCCATCTTCTTAGCGCAACTTTATTGGTTTCATTTCCATGACAGGCGCACCAGCATTGCACTTTTGCCAGACGCAAACATGGCAGGAGGTTAACAAACGGAAATCAATCAATGTCAGAGATTAACCGATAGAACGTGTTACTCGATAGCCTTCCACGTTATTCATGTGAATGGTTTAGCGGGAAGCTATTGTGTTCTCTGGCCGTCGGTAAGTGTTGCCATCAATCTTGTTACATAATGGCCTGGGCTGTAGGTGATGGAAACTAGATGTTAATGTCGCTGGGACAGCGCCGCATCGATTTCAAGGGGGGAAATGTACGTAGTCTTTAATTTCTGCCGCACGATGTGGTTTGCGGTGTTAAGGGGAAGGATAGGTTTCTGTCGCACGATGTGGTATTGCAGCGTCATAGGGCAGGATATGTTTCTGTCGCACGATGTGGTATTGCTGTGTTATAGGGCATGATATGTTTCTGTCGCACGATGTGGTATTGCTGTGTTATAGGGCATGATATGTTTCTGTCGCATGATGTGGTATTGCCGTGTTATAGCGCAGGATATGTTTCAGTCGCACGATGTGGTAATGCGGTGTTATAGGGCACGAAAGGTTTCTGTCGCCCGATGTGGTATTACGGTGTTACATGGTAGGATATGTTTCAGTCGCACGATGTGGTATTGCTTTGTTATCAAGGGCAAGATATGTTGCTGTCGCACGATGTGGTATTGCGGTAATATAGGGCAGGATGTTTCTGTCGCCCGATGTGGTATTGCGGTGATATAGGGCAGGATATGTTTCTGTCGCACGATATGGTATTGCTTTGTTATAAATGGCAGGATATGTTCCTGTCTCACGATGTGGTATTGCTGTGTTATATAGCAGGATATGTTTCTGTCGCACGATATGGTATTGCTGTGTTATAGGGCAAGATATGTGTCTGTCGCACGATGTGGTGTTGCAGCGTCATAGGGCAGGACATGTTTCTGTCGCACGATGTGGTATTGCCGTGTTATAAGGCATGATATGTTTCTGTCGCACGATGTGGTATTGCCGTGTTATAAGGCATGATATGTTTCTGTCGCACGATGTGGTATTGCTTTGTTATAAAGGGCAAGATATGTTTCTGTTGCACGATGTGGTATTGCGGTGTTAGAGAACAGGATATGTTTCTGTCGCAGGATGTGGTATTGCCGTGTTATAAGGCAGGATATGTGTCTGTCGCACGATGTGGTATTGCTGTGTTCTAGGGCAGGATGCACGATGTGGTATTTCTTTGTTATAAAGGGCAGGATATGTTTCAGTCGCACGATATGGTATTACGGCGATATAGGGCAGGATATCTTTCTGTCACACGATGCGGTATTGCTTTGTTATATAAAGGGCAGGATATGTTTCTGTCGCAAGATGTGGTATTGCCGTGTTATAAGGCAGGATATGTTTCTGTCCCACGGTGTGGTATTGCTTTGTTATAAAGGGCAGGATATGTTTCGTCGCACGATGTGGTATTGCTTTGTTATAAAGGGCAGGATATGTTTCTGTCGCACGGTGTGGTATTGCGATGTTATAGAGCAGGATAGGTTTTTGGTGCGCGATACATGTCGATAGTTTTAATTACTTCATGTTTGAGTTGTTATGGCCACACAATTGGCAAAATATTGAAATAAAAATAATTGAAATGAAATATTGGCATTCACTTTGAATAAACTGCAACAGTTGCTTCAAGTGTAATGGCATATATATATATATATATACATATATATATATTGGCTTTGACAGCCGATCGTTTAAACGAGACAATGCATTTTTCATTCGTCACTCCAGATCCAAATGTTTGTGTCAACATTCAACACTAAGATGTCAAGTGAAGTACATTAGAAGACGTCTATTCCATTCCTTTGGCAAAAATTCATAATAATTCATAATATAATGAATACGTATCACGCTGTTTTTTTTATTTGAAGTAATTCAGTCATTGTTTTCATATTTTGTGACATTTAGTTGACAAGTTGGTTGTTATGTTACCGTGTCTTCCTTTAAAAATCGCCCATTTTAATGAACCTCGCTTGTATTTTTAATTTAGCGCTCTGTGGATGCCCATATAGCGCTTGTCTCCCCGGCCATCGTTACACGCAATATGAACTTGACAGGACATGCATAACCCCCATTTCCTCGCGCACGCGGTGTGCTCCTGTACTGGTCATGGGTAGGCTACGGCTAGGACGTCCCGTGGCAGAAAATCACGCTGAAATCAGTCTCCGTCGGTAGGTGGAGCGACGTCATTTGCATTTAGATGGTGATGTACGTCATGGGAAGGTTCTTTTGAACTTTATGGCCAATAAACGCGGCAAACTCGACCACAAAACAAAACAAATGTGATTATGCCCACGGAAAGGAACGCGGGAACATCGGGTTTGCGGGGGGGGGGACTGGGGCAGGGCAGCAAGGGGAGCGGGAGGTGGAGGGGATAGGCAAAGAAGGAAGACAGGCAGCAGGGGGGGGGGGGTTGGGGGCAAGGATGGGGACTGGCTGCAGGGGGAGTTGGGGGGGGGCAGGGATTGAGACGGGCTGGAGGGGGGCCAGGGCGGCAGGGGATGGGGGGTGGGGGGTGGGGGGAGGGGGCAGGGATGGGGACGGGCGGGAGAGGGGGAAGAGAAAGGTGGAGGGGATAGCCAGTGACGGTGAACAGGCGACTTGAAGAGGGGACGGGCAGGAGGAGTGGGCGATGGGAGGGGGATAGACCGAGACGGGGGCTATACAGAATGGGGAGCGAAGGCGAAAGTGGGAATGTGGCAGGGGGTGAGGTGGGTCGGGGAGATATTTGAGTGGCAGAGGAAGTTTCAATGGAAGAGGCGGGATAATGAATATGGAAAGTCGGCGATAAGGGAGCAGATGGCGGGACTTGAAAGAAGGAAGAGAAAGCAGATTGAGAAAAAGAAAGTGGAGGGGCAAAAGGATGTGGAGGGAATCGGATGAGGGATTGGACCAGAAGGTGGGAGGGAATATGTAATGGAGGGGGGGGAGGGGCATTGGATTGGGTGACAACGACAAAGATTGTGACGCACGACCAAATGGAAGGCCCAGAGAGGTGTAGAGAACGGGGGAACAGAGCGAAATAGGAAATGCCAATGTGAAAAGAGAGATGGGTGGAAGCGCGATAAAGGCCCTTCAGTGTCGAAGTGTAAAGCGCGTTCCAGCCTATCGCAGGAGGAATTTCGACTGTTTAAAGGCCCGGATGTGAGATACCCGGTGATGGACCGGCGAACGTCCCGAGAAACGAGACATATATACCTGAAGCAAAACGTCGAAATGATATCGGATCTTGCCATGCAATATTACTATCCGTCTGCGAATCCGGGCCTTGACGCTCTTCATGTTTACCATAAGGGTTTACCGTCATTTTTCACAGAGATGCAACAGGGACTTGGGATTGCTTGTCGAATTGTGAACACATTGGCGTAACAGGTGCTTCTGTCTTCATGGTATCACATCGCCATGTCCTTTATATCTCCGCTGGCCCATCTCATACTAAATGCTAATAATCCCATCGCAGCATGGTTATTTTTCCCATTTACTCGGATGAGATAAAATGTACGCCGGCTAAAAATTTCGCCGCCACGAACACACCAGTCAACGCCATTGTAAAACTGTCGGCCGATCAGCCTATAAGGTTTCTGCGCCATATGAAATGTATTCAGCTGCGGGTCATAGTGACAATAGCACCATGATAAGCATACGAAACACGTGACTGTTTTTAGTTTAGAGTCTCTGCTCAAAACTCATATCCTATCTGTATGGTATATGTTACCCAATGAAAGAGAGAGGCAACCCCCAGACTAGCCCCGTTTGATGGCGTTAATGGTTACGGCAGACTGATAGGCCGTCCTTACCGCCACGGCGTAGGTCGCCATATTCAGTCTAAAAAACGGTGAGATGTCCACTTTACAAGTTGCTGGAGGTTTTGACACCAAACACTTACCTCTAATTTTTAGTTGTTTAAGTTCAGGAGCATTATCCTCAAGGAGTGTCTGACTGAAATACGTTTCATGCAACTAACACTAGCTCAACTCATTCATTTTGTTCACTAACAAGTTTTCCTGGCTAGCGTTGCCATCTTCTTGTGTTGTCTCGTCCCACGTGATCGCTAGATGTCGCTAGTTCCTTCCGGTCAACGCCCTCTAGCGAACTGGCTGCACATTTGTCAAAGACCTGGTTCCCGTTCTGTTTATCAGCTGTTTTCTGCATACCTGACAGAAAAACACGTGTCACTGTTAATAAACAGAAAGAGTGTTGGAACCAGGTCTTTGGGAAATGCGCAGCCAGTTCGCCAGAGGGCGTTTACCGGAAGAAACGAGTGACATCTAGCGGTCTCGTGAGACGACACAACACAAGACAACAAAACTTGTCAGCAAAAGTTGTTAACGGACCAAATAAAAGAATTGAGTGAGTATTAGTAGCAGGAAACTTATTTCTGTCAGACACTCCTGGAATATAATGTTCTGGAACCTAAAAAAGTAAGAATTAAAGGTGAGTGTTTTGTATATAAACCTCTAGCAACTTATAAAGTAGACCTCTCACGGTGATTGGGACCAAACATGGGGACCTACGGTGTGGCTGTTATGGACATAGAACAATATAAAATCCATAACAAGCCATCTGATGGGGCTACCCCCAGACTACCTGCGCCAGACATGCGCAGAAGGGTGGGTCTATTGCGGATCGCCTAGTGATACGTGTAATAATATTTAAGAAATAAATGCACAAAATGGAAGGACGACCTATTTTTTCGTTCGCTTGCGCCATAACAATGACGAAAATATGCTACGACGGGACAACACAGCTGATAAACTGGTGTCTTTTTGCATTTTAAATGTACGAAGCTCCGATAGGCCTACTTCAGGCTGGTGATCGTGCATTCCTGGGTGTGATTGACAAGAGACAGGCTCAATACACGACGGTCTCAAAAAATACATAAAAAGAGAATAATGCAAGGAGAAATCTCCAAAGGCTATCAGTAGCCACCGCCAATAGACCGATCCAGGCTGTCAACCATTCACTAACGTCCCTGTTGCTTTTATCCAATCATGTGCATAACAACCAAACAAGTCGGACAGACAAATCAGCGCGTCATTCTGTTGTCAGTTTCAGAGATGAGTACTGCTCACTGGCACCTACCATGACCTATGATTGTCAATTTCATACTCACGATTAAAGCAAAAGGACTCAAGTGTGGGCGGGGCTTAGTGTCGGAGTATGGATCGGTCTATCCAAGTGGCCCCTCCAGGCACACTCAGACCCTTAGAGCGCATCAGGGAGAGACAGACCGTTGGTCTTGATTCAAAGATAATCGCTGCCTCCAGTCACACGCCAGGTGCTGCTCTCTACCGGAGACCCCAGAGCATTCTATTTCAAGGATGAAAACAATCAATAAAACTGTAGAGCTTTTTTTTATTTCCTAATAATCGGATATAGTGTGAAATGTTATTTTAATTTAACTAAGCGTTATATGCTAAAATTATGGGTTATTTTCTCGTTATGGGGAAGGGCGGAACGTGGTCATGGCATGAGTTATTTCTCGTTATGGAGAAGGGCAGAACGTGGTTATGGTATGGGTTATTTCTCGCTGTGATGAAGGGAGGAACGTGGTTATGGCATGGGTTATTTTCTCGTTATGGGGAAGGGCGGAACGTGGTTATGGCATGGGTTATTTCTTCTTATGGGGAAGGGCGGAACGTGGTTATGGTATGGGTTATTTCTCATTATGGGAGAGGGCGGAACGTGGTTATGGTATTGGTTATTTCTCATTGTGGGGAAGGGTGGAACGTGGTTATGGTATGGGTTATTTCTCGTTGTGATGAAGGGCGGAACGTGGTTATGGCATGGGTTATTTCTCGTTATGGGGAAGGGCGGAAGATGGTTATGATATGGGTTATTTCTCGTTATGGGAAAGGGCGGAACGTGGTTATGGTATGGGTTATTTCTCGTTATGGAGAAGGGCGGAAGATGGTTATGGTATGGGTTATTTCTCGTTATGGGAAAGGGCGGAACGTGGTTATGGTATGGGTCATTTTCTCGTTATGGGGAAGGGCGGGACGTGGTTATAGCATTGGTTATTTCTCCTTATGGGGAAGGGCGGAACGTGGTTATGGCATGGGTTATTTCTCGTAAGCTTGTCGCGAGAGTCAACTTAAATATGGGGGAGGGGGGAACGAACAATTTGGTTATTGTCATCCACCCCATGAACGCAATTTTGGGAGTCCCCTCCCGTCCCCCTACCCCTTCTGGCGTCAAAACTGGCTACATCCCCCCACCCTCTTTTGGGGCCCCCATCCCTCGCCTGTCTTCGATTTGTTGAACAACTAGATTTGATAACCAGATTGCCAGATTGCAGTGGGACATTTGTCGCCATGTTCGCCGTGAGTTGGTCCCTTGCATGTGTACATTATGATCACCTGGCACCTGTTCCCACTTCAATACAACTTTGGCTCACATCATACTAGTGGGTTTACCCGCTTATATCCTCAACTTCTGCAATTGACAAGTGGTATGTAGCACTACTACCCTAGCTGACTACAGGAACATGACGTCATGGATAAACACAAACCCATGTGCTATTGTAGCGTTCTGAGGGTGTATGTCACAATATGCCACCAAAACTTTGGCGTGCCAAGGGTGTATGTGGCAACATATTGCACCGCTGCCACTAAAATTGTGGTGTGCCGAGGGTGTATGTCATAATATGCCACCAAAACTGTAGCGGGCCGAGGGTGTATGTCACAATATGCCACCAAAATTGTAGCGGGCCGAGGGTGTATGTCACAATATGCCACCAAAATTGTAGCGGGCCGAGGGTGTATGTCAAAATATGCCACCAAAATTGTAGCGGGCCGAGGGTGTATGTCATAATATGCCACCAAAACTGTAGCGGGCCGAGGGTGTATGTCACAATATGCCACCAAAATTGTAGCGGGCCGAGGGTGTATGTCACAATATGCCACCAAAACTGTAGCGGGCCGAGGGTGTATGTCACAATATGCCACCAAAACTGTAGCGGGCCGAGGGTGTATGTCACAATATGCCACCAAAATTTGTAGCGGGCCGAGGGTGTATGTCACAATATGCCACCAAAATTTGTAGCGGGCCGAGGGTGTATGTCACAATATGCCACCAAAATTTGTAGCGGGCCGAGGGTGTATGTCACAATATGCCACCAAAACTGTAGCGGGCCGAGGGTGTTTGTCGCTATGTTGCACTAATGTCAATAAAGGTATATATTTTTAGCTTAATGCCAGGAAGTTTATGCCCCGTTATTGTTAAGCATTCTCTGTTGCCAGTTAAACCCAGAGTAAACAACCCAGCAATAAGGTAATGGGAAAATGGTGACAGTTCAACTGATTTATTCAGGGTTAACTAAACCAATCGCTGCCACCACATATAAATGTGTGATAAATCTGTCAATATCACAAGCATATATATACATGCAATCAGCCTATATATATAATGATAACCAAAATATTCATAAATACTCTTTAAACTACAGGGAAAACTTGCTTAACAACTTGCAAAAGAAAATAAACTCCTCATAAAAATACTCGCTATAAAAAATCGAATCCCCTAATAATCTAATCCTCTAAATGTTCTCTTCCGAACCTACTCCTAATTCTTTCCTTCCTTCTTCTACTTCTACTCCAGTCTCCTACTTCGAACCTTCCTATCCTGCCGGATGTTTACGACCCAATCTCATGCACTCATGCCCCCCCCCCCCCTACACGTGTAACCATCGTATACTTCTTCCCACCTGTCTGCTAGTTCTCCTGCCCAAATTCCCTACACTATCACGCTGAGATTCTACATGCCCCTTGTCATTGGCTTGAACTGAAATAACAGCACTGAACCATGAATACAAGCAAATCCCTCTCGACAACAGATGCCTATGCACAGCATCACATGTTAATCTTGTGACCTCCAAGATTAATGATGGTAATCGACAATGCTCCCAGAAACCAACAAGCCAGGGGCTGTATTCATGATCACCGCTTAGACTTAAACCGCTTAGACCGTTTGGTGGATCTTTGTCGAGCGATTGTCGATTTCAAATTACATAAGCAGTCCCCCCCAAGAAGTGAATTTTCTGAATTAAAAATGCGCTAAAATTATATTAAAGAGGATTTCCTAATCATGAATACCACGAGAACGAGCTGGTCTGACAAAAATGCACTTTTCGTGCGTAACTTACGAGGCGATTATGAATACGGCCGCTGAGCTCTGTTATGCCACGAGTCAACGACAGCCCTGTATATATCGGTATCCGGGTCAACGGTTGCCCTGTATCTATCGGTATCCGGGTCAACGATAGCCCTGTATCTATCGGTATCCGGGTCAACGATAGCCCTGTATCTATCGGTATCCGGGTCAACGATTGCCCTGTATCTATCGGTATCCGGGTCAACGATAGCCCTGTATCTATCGGTATCCGGGTCAACGATAGCACTGTATCTATCGGTATCCGGGTCAACGATAGCCCTGTATCTATCGATATCCGGGCCAACGATAACCCTGTATCCATCGGTATCCGGGTCAACGATAGCCCTGTATCTATCGGTATCCGGGTCAACGATAGCCCTGTATCTATCGGTATCCGGGTCAACGATAGCCCTGTATCTATCGGTATCCGGGTCAACGATAGCCCTGTATCTATCGGTATCCGGGTCAACGATAGCCCTGTATCTATCGGTATCCGGGTCAACGATATCCCTGTATCTATCGGTATCCGGGTCAACGATAGCCCTGTATCTATCGGTATCCGGGTCAACGATAGCCCTGTATCTATCGGTATCCGGGTCAACGATAGCCCTGTATCTATCGATATCCGGGCCAACGATAGCCCTGTATCTATCGGTACCGGGTCAACGATAACCCTGTATCTATCGGTATCCGGGTCAAAAATAGCCCTGTATCTATCGGTATCCGGGTCAACGATAGCCCTGTATCTATCGGTATCCGGGTCAACGATAGCCCTGTATCTATCGGTATCCGGGTCAACGATAGCCCTGTATCTATCGGTATCCGGGTCAACGATAGCCCTGTATCTATCGGTATCCGGGTCAACAATAGCCCTGTATCTATCGGTATCCGGGTCAACGATAGCCCTGTATCTATCGGTATCCGGGTCAACGATAGCCCTGTATCTATCGGTATCCGGGTCAACGATAGCCCTGTATCTATCGGTATCCGGGTCAACGATAGCCCTGTATCTATCGGTATCCGGGTCAACGATAGCCCTGTATCTATCGGTATCCGGGTCAACGATAGCCATGTATCTCTCGGTATCCGGGTCAACGATAGCCCTGTATCTATCGGTATCCGGGTCAACGATTGCCCTGTATCTATCGGTATCCGGGTCAACGATAGCCCTGTATCTATCGGTATCCGGGTCAACGATAGCCCTGTATCTCTCGGTATCCGGGTCAACGATAGCCCTGTATCTATCGGTATCCGGGTCAACGATAACCCTGTATCTATCGGTATCCGGGTCAACGATAGTCCTGTATCTATCGGTATCCGGGTCAACGATAGCCCTGTATCTATCGGTATCCGGGTCAACGATAGCCCTGTATCTATCGGTATCCGGGTCAACGATAGCCCTGTATTTATCGGTATCCGGGTCAACGATAGCCCTGTATCTATCGGTACCCGGGTCAACGATGGCCCTGTATCTATCGGTATCCGGGTCAACGATAGCCCTGTATCTATCGGTATCCGGGTCAACGATAGCCCTGTATCTATCGGTATCCGGGTCAACGATAGCCCTGCATCTATCGGTATCCGGGTCAACGATAGCCCTGTATCTACCGGTATCCGGGTCAACGATAGCCCTGTATCTATCGGTATCCGGGTCAACGATAGCCCTGTATCCACCGGTATCCGGGTCAACGATAGCCCTGTATCTATCGGTATCCGGGTCAACGATTGCCCTGTATCTATCGGTATCCGGGTCAACGATAGCCCTGTATCTATCGGTATCCGGGTCAACGATAGCCCTGTATCTATCGGTATCCGGGTCAACAATAGCCCTGCATCTATCGGTATCCGGGTAAACGATTGCCCTGTATCTATCGGTATCCGGGTCAACGATTGCCCTGTATCTATCGGTATCCGGGTCAACGATAGCCCTGTATCTATCGGTATCCGGGTCAACGATAGCCCTGTATCCATCGGTATCCGGGCCAACGATAGCCCTGTATCTATCGGTACCCAGGTCAACGATAGCCCAGTATCTATCGGTATCCGGGTCAACGATAGCCCTGTATCTATCGGTATCCGGGTCAACGATAGCCCTGTATCTATCGGTATCCGGGTCAACAATAGCCCTGTATCTATCGGTATCCGGGTCAACGATTGCCCTGTATCGATCGGTATCCGGGTCAACGATTGCCCTGTATCTATCTTTATCCGGGTCAACGATAGCCCTGGATCTATTGGTATCCGGGTAAACGATTGCCCTGTATCTATCGGTATCCGGGCCAACGATGGCCCTGTATCTATCGGTATCCGGGTCAACGATAGCCCTGTATCTATCGGTATCCGGGTCAACGATAACCCTGTATCTATCGGTATCCGGGTCAACGATAGCCCTGTATCTACCGGTATCCGGGTCAACGATAGCCCTGTATCTATCGATATCCGGGTCAACGATAGCCCTGTATCTATCGGTATCCGGGTCAACGATAGCCCTGTATCTATCGGTATCCGGGTAAACGATTGCCCTGTATCTATCGGTATCCGGGTCAACGATTGCCCTGTATTTATCTTTATCCGGGTCAACGATAGCCCTGTATCTATCGGTATCCGGGTCAACGATAGCCCTGTATCCATCGGTATCCGGGTCAACGATAGCCCTGTATCTATCGGTACCCAGGTCAACGATAGCCCAGTATCTATCGGTATCCAGGCCAGCAATAGCCCTGTATCTATCGGTATCCGGGTCAACGATAGCCCTGTATCGATCGGTACCGGGTCAACGATAGCCATGTATCTATCGGTATCCGGGTCAACGATAGCCCTGTATCTATCGGTATCCGGGTCACCGATAGCCCTGTATCTATCGGTATCCGGGTCAACGATAGCCCTGTATCTATCGGTATCCGGGTCAACGATAGCCCTGTATCTATCGGTATCCGGGTCAACGATAGCCCTGTATCGATCGGTACCGGGTCAACGATAGCCATGTATCTATCGGTATCCGGGTCAACGATAGCCCTGTATCTATCGGTATCCGGGTCACCGATAGCCCTGTATCTATCGGTATCCGGGTCAACGATAGCCCTGTATCTATCGGTATCCGGGTCAACGATAGCCCTGTATCTATCGGTATCCATGTCACCGATAGCCCTGTATCTATCGGTATCCGGGTCAACGATAGCCCTGTATCTATCGGTATCCGGGTCAACGATAGCCCTGTATCTATCGGTATCCGGGTCAACGATAGCCCTGTATCTATCGGTATCCGGGTCAACGATAGCCCTGTATCTATCGGTATCCGGGCCAACGATAGCCCTGTATCCATCGGTATCCCGGTCAACGATAGCCCTGTATCTATCGGTATCCGGGTCAACGATAGCCCTGTATCTATCGGTATCCGGGTCAACGATAGCCCTGTATCTATCGGTATCCGGGTCAACGATAGCCCTGTGTCTACCGGTATCCGGGTCAACGATAGCCCTGTATCTATCGGTATCCGGGTCAACGATAGCCCTGTATCCACCGGTATCCGGGTCAACGATAGCCCTGTATCTATCGGTATCCGGGTCAACGATAGCCCTGTATCAATCGGTATCCGGGTCAACGATAGCCCTGTATCCACCGGTATCCGGGTCAACGATAGCCCTGTATCTATCGGTATCCGGGTCAACGATAGCCCTGTATCTATCGGTATCCGGGTCAACGATAGCCCTGTATCTATCGGTATCCGGGTCAACGATAGCCCTGTATCTATCGGTATTCGGGCCAGCAATAGCCCTGTATCTATCGGTATCCGGGTCAACGATAGCCCTGTATCGATCGGTACCGGGTCAACGATAGCCATGTATCCATCGGTATCCGGGTCAACGATAGCCCTGTATCTAACGGTATCCGGGTCACCTATAGCCCTGTATCTATCGGTATCCGGGTCAACGATAGCCCTGTATCTATCGGTATCCGGATCAACGATAGCCCTGTATCTATCGGTATCCGGGTCACCGATAGCCCTGTATCTATCGGTATCCGGGTCAACGATAGCCCTGTATCTATCGGTATCCGGGTCAACGATAGCCCTGTATCTATCGGTACCCGGGTCAACGATAGCCCTGTATCTATCGGTATCCGGGTCAACGATAGCCCTGTATCTATCGGTATCCGGGCCAACGATAGCCCCGTATCTATCGGTATCCGGGTCAACGATAGCCTTGTATCTATCGGTATCCGGGCCCACGATAGCCCTGTATCTATCGGTATCCGGGTCAACGATAGCCCTGTATCTATCGGTATCCGGGTCAACGATAGCCCTGTATCTATCGGTATCCGGGTCAACGATAGCCCTGTATCTATCGATATCCGGGTCAACGATAGCCCTGTATCTATCGGTATCCGGGTCAACGATAGCCCTGTATCTATCGGTATCCGGGTCAACGATAGCCCTATATCTATCGGTATCCGGGTCAACGATAGCCCTGTATCTATCGGTATCCGGGTCAACGATAGCCCTGTATCTATCGGTATCCGGGTGAACGATAGCCCTGTATCTATCGGTATCCGGGTCAACGATAGCCCTGTATCTATCGGTATCCGGGTCAACGATAGCCCTGTATCTATCGGTATCCGGGTCAACGATAGCCATGTATCTCTCGGTATCCGGGTCAACGATAGCCCTGTATCTATCGGTACAGGGTCAACGATAGCCCTGTATCTATCGGTATCCGGGTCAACGATAGCCCTGTATCTATCGATATCCGGGTCAACGATAGCACTGTATCTATCGGTATCCGGGTCAACGATAGCCCTGTATCTAACGGTATCCGGGTCAACGATAGCCCTGTATCTATCGGTATCCGGGTCAACGATAGCCCTGTATCTATCGGTATCCGGGTCAACGATAGCCCTGTATCTATCGGTATCCGGGTCAACGATAGCCCTGTATCTATCGGTATCCGAGTCAACGATAGCCCTGTATCTATCGGTATCCGGGTCAACGATAGCCCTGTATCTATCGGTATCCGGGTCAACGATAGCCCTGTATATATCGGTATCCGGGTCAACGATAGCCCTGTATCTATCGGTATCCGGGTCAACGATAGCCCTGTATCTATCGGTATCCGGGTCAACGATAGCCCTGTATCTATCGGTATCCGGGTCAACGATAGCCCTGTATCTATCGGTATCCGGGTCAACGATAGCCCTGTATCTATCGGTATCCGGGTCAACGATAGCCTTGTATCTATCGGTACCGGGTCAACGATAACCCTGTATCTATCGGTATCCGGGTCAACGATAGCCCTGTATCTATCGGTATCCGGGTCAACGATAGCCCTGTATCTATCGGTATCCGGGTCAACGATAGCCCTGTATCTATCGGTATCCGGGTCAACGATAGCCCTGTATCTATCGGTATCCGGGTCAACGATAGCCCTGTATCTATCGGTATCCGGGTCAACGATAGCCCTGTATCTACCGGTATCCGGGTCAACGATAGCCCTGTATCTATCGGTATCCGGGTCAACGATAGCCCTGTATTTATCGGTATCCGTGTCAACGATAGCCCTGTATCTACAGGTATCCGGGTCAACGATAGCCCTGTATCTATCGGTATCCGGGTCAACGATAGCCCTGTATCTATCGGTATCCGGGTCAACGATAGCCCTGTATCTATCGGTATCCAGGCCAGCAATAGCCCTGTATCTATCGGTATCCGGGTCAACGATAGCCCTGTATCGATCGGTACCGGGTCAACGATAGCCATGTATCTATCGGTATCCGGGTCAACGATAGCCCTGTATCTATCGGTATCCGGGTCACCGATAGCCCTGTATCTATCGGTATCCGGGTCAACGATAGCCCTGTATCTATCGGTATCCGGGTCAACGATAGCCCTGTATCTATCGGTATCCATGTCACCGATAGCCCTGTATCTATCGGTATCCGGGTCAACGATAGCCCTGTATCTATCGGTATCCGGGTCAACGATAGCCCTGTATCTATCGGTATCCGGGTCAACGATAGCCCTGTATCTATCGGTATCCGGGTCAACGATAGCCCTGTATCTATCGGTATCCGGGCCAACGATAGCCCTGTATCCATCGGTATCCCGGTCAACGATAGCCCTGTATCTATCGGTATCCGGGTCAACGATAGCCCTGTATCTATCGGTATCCGGGTCAACGATAGCCCTGTATCTATCGGTATCCGGGTCAACGATAGCCCTGTGTCTACCGGTATCCGGGTCAACGATAGCCCTGTATCTATCGGTATCCGGGTCAACGATAGCCCTGTATCCACCGGTATCCGGGTCAACGATAGCCCTGTATCTATCGGTATCCGGGTCAACGATAGCCCTGTATCAATCGGTATCCGGGTCAACGATAGCCCTGTATCCACCGGTATCCGGGTCAACGATAGCCCTGTATCTATCGGTATCCGGGTCAACGATAGCCCTGTATCTATCGGTATCCGGGTCAACGATAGCCCTGTATCTATCGGTATCCGGGTCAACGATAGCCCTGTATCTATCGGTATTCGGGCCAGCAATAGCCCTGTATCTATCGGTATCCGGGTCAACGATAGCCCTGTATCGATCGGTACCGGGTCAACGATAGCCATGTATCCATCGGTATCCGGGTCAACGATAGCCCTGTATCTAACGGTATCCGGGTCACCTATAGCCCTGTATCTATCGGTATCCGGGTCAACGATAGCCCTGTATCTATCGGTATCCGGATCAACGATAGCCCTGTATCTATCGGTATCCGGGTCACCGATAGCCCTGTATCTATCGGTATCCGGGTCAACGATAGCCCTGTATCTATCGGTATCCGGGTCAACGATAGCCCTGTATCTATCGGTACCCGGGTCAACGATAGCCCTGTATCTATCGGTATCCGGGTCAACGATAGCCCTGTATCTATCGGTATCCGGCCAACGATAGCCCCGTATCTATCGGTATCCGGGTCAACGATAGCCTTGTATCTATCGGTATCCGGGCCCACGATAGCCCTGTATCTATCGGTATCCGGGTCAACGATAGCCCTGTATCTATCGGTATCCGGGTCAACGATAGCCCTGTATCTATCGGTATCCGGGTCAACGATAGCCCTGTATCTATCGATATCCGGGTCAACGATAGCCCTGTATCTATCGGTATCCGGGTCAACGATAGCCCTGTATCTATCGGTATCCGGGTCAACGATAGCCCTATATCTATCGGTATCCGGGTCAACGATAGCCCTGTATCTATCGGTATCCGGGTCAACGATAGCCCTGTATCTATCGGTATCCGGGTCAACGATAGCCCTGTATCTATCGGTATCCGGGTCAACGATAGCCCTGTATCTATCGGTATCCGGGTCAACGATAGCCCTGTATCTATCGGTATCCGGGTCAACGATAGCCATGTATCTCTCGGTATCCGGGTCAACGATAGCCCTGTATCTATCGGTACAGGGTCAACGATAGCCCTGTATCTAACGGTATCCGGGTCAACGATAGCCCTGTATCTATCGGTATCCGGGTCAACGATAGCCCTGTATCTATCGGTATCCGGGTCAACGATAGCCCTGTATCTATCGGTATCCGGGTCAACGATAGCCCTGTATCTATCGGTATCCGAGTCAACGATAGCCCTGTATCTATCGGTATCCGGGTCAACGATAGCCCTGTATCTATCGGTATCCGGGTCAACGATAGCCCTGTATATATCGGTATCCGGGTCAACGATAGCCCTGTATCTATCGGTATCCGGGTCAACGATAGCCCTGTATCTATCGGTATCCGGGTCAACGATAGCCCTGTATCTATCGGTATCCGGGTCAACGATAGCCCTGTATCTATCGGTATCCGGGTCAACGATAGCCCTGTATCTATCGGTATCCGGGTCAACGATAGCCTTGTATCTATCGGTACCGGGTCAACGATAACCCTGTATCTATCGGTATCCGGGTCAACGATAGCCCTGTATCTATCGGTATCCGGGTCAACGATAGCCCTGTATCTATCGGTATCCGGGTCAACGATAGCCCTGTATCTATCGGTATCCGGGTCAACGATAGCCCTGTATCTATCGGTATCCGGGTCAACGATAGCCCTGTATCTATCGGTATCCGGGTCAACGATAGCCCTGTATCTACCGGTATCCGGGTCAACGATAGCCCTGTATCTATCGGTATCCGGGTCAACGATAGCCCTGTATTTATCGGTATCCGTGTCAACGATAGCCCTGTATCTACAGGTATCCGGGTCAACGATAGCCCTGTATCTATCGGTATCCGGGTCAACGATAGCCCTGTATCTATTGGTATCCGGGTCAACGATAGCCCTGTATCTATCGGTATCCGGGCCAACGATAGGCCTGTATCTATCGGTGTCCGGGTCAACGATAGCCCTGTATCTATCTTTATCCGGGTCAACCATAGCCCTGTATCTATCGGTATCCGGGTCAACGATAGCCCTGTATCTATCGGTATCCGGGTCAGCGATAGCCCTGTATCTAACGGTATCCGGGTCAACGATTGCCCTTTATCTATCGGTATCCGGGTCACATTCACCCTTCCATCTCATTGTTGCAGCGATTACTGCGCTCCTTGGCCACAAAAGTGGCCTGATACACCAGGCAATTTATCGATGTATGTCCATCACTTTACGGAGTATGGATACTCGGGGCCGGATCCAGGTTGGGGGGGGGGATGCAGCCCCCCCCCCCCCGAATTTTGAGACAGAACGCTATCTGAAGCGGCGTGGAGCCCCCCCCCCCCGCACTCCGCGCTGGGTGTCAAAACAATTGGTGGACCCGGGTCGCAGGTTTCAGCGGCCCCCCCGCCCCCTTTTCAAATTCCTGGATCCGCCGCTGGTGCTACTGACAGATCTACTTCCTTTACTGCGTAACACCTGCACACGAATGTATGTTTCAGGTGTTCACGAGGGGGTGTCCAAGTGGTAAATACAAACTCCTCACAGGTTCTGCATTCTCAAGGAATAGGTAATGCTTCAAGGAAGACGTAGGATTCTATATGAAAACAAATTGATGTCTTTATTGTAAAGCTTCGTATACATGTATACAAGTTTAATAAAAGGTCTCAAATTCCAGGAAACTCTTGTTTTATTAGTAACATATTGAACACCATAAGATAAAAAAGGCAGCGAGATAAAAGCTGAGTAAATGTAAATGCACCTTTACACTATAATATATATTTATGTAAGTCTCAAATTAGTTTACCCGCAAGTTATTTCACATTTCAACGTTTCACATTTTAGAAACATTTGTTGCCAGAAAACGAAAACGCTGGACTTAAAATCAGAGCACGATGAAAGCGTTGGCATTAAACTTGATTGTGGACACAGACGTAGATAATTTTGCCAGTATCTGTACAATGAGGTAGGCCCTATGTATAATATAATATATATACATGCTTAATCAGGTATCAGACGAGATTGATGCGATGATAGACGGTTACTGTGAATTACCCCGCTGGGTTGGGTGGGTGGGGCGGGAGGTGTAGGGTGGGTGGGTGTCGTATAGGTTGGGTTGATTAATTATATATGCGAGACGCTTTATCCACTTTTGATAATATTGCGTCAATGGACGAAGGAAGTAAGAGTGGAGCCATGTCTCCGGGGGTAACCCCCTACTCTTTGCGAAGAAGGACATGGGATCTTTATCCTGCGACCACACAGACATGGCCACAGCGGGGCGCGAACCACCGATAGTTGATATAGCGCCGTCTGGGCCCATAAATCGCAGGAACACTTGCATCGTTGTCCGCTAGGCGTCACCACGGTATGGGGTACAGCGGCAGGAATGTCTCAGACTGCTCTGGAAGAGAACATCAAACCATTGATCACTTAAGTCATCGTATTTCTGTAGTTCTAACATGCTACCTTATTTCTGTAGTTCTAGGATGCTACTTTATTTCTGTAGTTCTAACATATGCTAATTTATTTCTGTAGTATGACTTTGTATGGGTCTTTGACATGACACTACCCTAACAATCACCAAGATGAGGACTGCCCAAGACCGGCCGCAAAAAAAACGCCTTAAAACCTCTTCAGGCCGGGACCCCAAACTTTCGGGGTACGATATATAGACACCGTACACTGCCGCCATCTAGCGAGTAAATAATGAACGAAGACCGATAATATTTCGTTGTGTGGTACGCTATGCGTCTGCCATATGTCTGCGCCCGCGAATACCGCGTGAAGATGTTGTTATTGTGGAAAATTCAATTCAGACAAACTTAATTCGGTAATCCAGAGATAATCCGGCCTTCAGGATTTTGGGCATGAAGAGGTTAAGGGAGATATCGCTAATATCGAGGAATTCGCAGATTGGAAAAGGTATTCCCTCCCTTTATTATAGCTATACTCAAGCGTAGCCTTATTCTGATGAAGTTGCGGAATAATTAGGCCAGATCACGTGGTCAAAACGACCTGCCCTTTGACCAATGCGATGTATATATTTATTACAAGACGAAGTTAAGCACGATGAACATTAGTCACCATTGAAAAGGATGTTTCCGACAGGCCTGCAGTTTTAGGTATAAGTCACACTCAGTCTGCTACATGTACTTATTTGTTTGACATAGGCACCCCAATAATCCCTTTCCCAGGCTTTCGTGTATTGAAAAGAGGCCGAGTGTCCATACAATCTCTGTCAAGCCATCTCTCGCTTGAGACAATGCATTTGCTCGCCATTGAGTGGAAAGTCATTTTGTTGCATACGGGAGTGATTTCCTGAACCAGCAGTTGGTTTTGCCTTTTAATTTATTATTCTTTCACGTTTGACCCGCGTTCACCGCGGCTACGTTGCGTTCATGATAAGGCTGAGACAGGGCAGGCTGTGTGGCCGCCTGGAACCTATGACGCGTTATTTACGCAGCGCACTGATTGGCTTGCGCTCTGCTCAGCATGCCGAACTCACAGTCGAGCGGGAGGCGGCAAATTTGAAGGTTTCAGAGCCAAATACTAATACTTATTGCTGGAGCCGGTAGCAACATACATTTTAGAATGATAGTTTGCATATTAATCTATATGTAACATGCTACGCCTTGCTGGCACAAAAACCGGAATAAACTACTCCTTTAAACGCAATACGCGTCGTCAATCCAGGATGGGTGGCATCAGCCCCCTCCCTCCCCCACCCCTGATGTCCCCTCCCCCACTGTCTTAACCCAAATCCGCCTATGAATACCAGAAATATATTTATATAGAAACACACTTACTTTTGTTGGAGTTGTGTCTGTAGGCCTATACAGATACTACAACCAGTGGCATCAGCCCCACCCCACCCCCCCCCCCCGCGCCCCACCCCTGTTGTCACTTCCCCCACTGTCTTAACTCGCATCCGCCTACAAATACCAGAAATATATTTATATAGAAACACACTTACTTTTGTTGGAGTTGTGTCTGTGCGCCCAGACAGATACCACAACCAGTGCCAGGATTATGCAGCACGCCAGGATGGTCACGCTGATGGTCCCCAGCCGTGAAACTTCCTGGACAGACGTTGGTTTATTATGTCTGCCTCCCGTGTGTCTAATACCAGCTAATAAGCATAATTAGAAAAACATGAATCAATAAATCATAAGCGATGAAACCGTTGCAGCTAGAGTTCAGGGACGGTTCCAGGGGGGGGGGGCGGTGTCGGGTCGCCCCCCCCACCCCTCTTAAAGCTGGCATTTATACCATTTAATATATGAAGCTAGGCCATCCCTCGAACCCGCTCCCCCTTCCCAGCATATCTGGATCCGACCCTGGACTTTGTGATGGTAGATCTATATCTGTCAAGTTGGAAATGGTTACATATTAAACGCTAAAATAAAATTAAAAGTAGATTTTACAATTTACACACATTTTACAAAACATGGTACACCACGGAAAAATATGCTATATTGTTATGTCCTATACGAGCAGTCCTCGCGCAAGGTTTGGGAATTGTTTGACATATTGATGGTTTCTTATCATTCCTGAGCTTATTCTGTAACATACCTATAATAACATAATAATAACATAATAATTAATTAGCGGAATTACATTTGCGGGAATAGTTTTAATACATTATGGGAATTTCAAATAGTAAATGTGTATTATTTGTATACTGTATTTTACTTGAATTAGCACTGATGATAAAATCACCTGGTGATATGCGGTATTTAATTTACCAGCATATGGGTATCTCAGGCCAGGTGCACAATATTACGTCATTATATAGACCTACCTGTTTTAGGTAGAACTGTTAGCACACTCTCTGCTTCTGCTTCAATGCCATCCATATGACAAGAGTAGATTCCAGCGTCTGACGTCATCACATCCTTGATGACGAGTACGGAGCTAACGTTGGCATGGCGACCATCGAACGTCAACTTGTCGTCTGCTGCGTACAGATCGCTGACTTTGAAGGCGTTAAGGGCGAAATCGTAGCGGGCAATGTTCTCTACCGCCTCGGCTGACTTGCCCGAGTAATTCCCCTTAAACCATCGCATCGTAGTCAGGGAGTCGTTTGCCTCTAATGCGTACTGCCATATAAATCTCACTTCGTCTCCTTCCAATGCGTAGATACGCTGAGCTTGTGACTTGTGCCAAGCTGAAAGATTCATATATTTCCGGTTAAAATTGTGTGCACACAAGGTCAAGGTCGGAGCCAGATAGCGGTTTCTTTCCAAGAGAGAGTAAGATCACAAGTCTTATGAAACCGAAAGTCAGTGGCGGATCCAGCGGGGGGAGGGGGGGGGCTACTGCGGCTTAATCCCCCCCCCCCAACCCTACCCCGCCACCACCACCCCCTGGTCAAGCCGCAGAAGCCCTCCCACTGACAGGTTTAGCCGCCGAGAATAAAGAAGCCTATCCCTGTCCAGGAGCAGCAATCTGATGCTGAAGAAAGGCCTCCCCCCCCCCCTTTCCGCTGCCTATGCACTGTAATCGCGATATTCAAGCCGCCACACCCTTTAATAAAGTCTGGATCCGCCCCTAGATAGGGTCTTCAATTAAAAGGTATCTTCACCTAAATGGAGGGTGAAAAGTATCCACGCTAAACAAAAAGAGGGAGGGGAGTAGGACCCGGAGATGGAGCAAGTGCGGAGCAATTTTATGCGAGATAAAATCTAATAGAAACGGGGTAGAAATGCTAACTTGCTCGGTTTCTGGGACAGAACTGGCAGTCTAACAGGAAGTAACTTTACAGCAAGGAAAGCAATTTAGTGAAATCTGCTAAGGAATTGAAGGCAACTCTGTCATTTAACCTCGGATATGTGCTTGTGCTACTGTAATTCATGCACAACATATATAATGGGTTTGGCTAAAGAAATAATGACATTTATTTTCATTATAATATGTAGATATATCTCATGTCGTTCTATCATTGTGGGCCATATGCAATGGTAATTGTTATTGTTAATTTATACGTGCCGACGTTAAATAACATTTCTGGTTTATCTTATCGTGGCAGGAGCGGTCGACGAGTCCTTTGACGCCTGCATGTCATGAGAGTCTTCGACAACAAAAGCACTGAGTCTATAACGCTGTTTTAATATGTTGACAACTGACACAAGCAAGCTAGACATACATTCGAAACACGTCAAAAATGTTTACACGGCGTTGATGCACATGTATAATAGAACCATGTTTCCAAGGAAACATGCTTTCTTTTAGCGAAAATTTCATTAGCTACATGATTGGGTTCATGCCTCGGATGCATGTGTGAACCCACGAGCTGACGATCTGCAGCTGAGCTTGCTTAATTACCAGCTGAGTCAGGGAAACTGTTTTCCCCCGATGGCATCGGAGCTTAATGTTGTGTTCGATCGAGACGTCTTTTCTTTTACTTCTGTAATAACGTTACGCAGAGTCTTTCGCAGTTTCAAAGTTCAAAGTCTCCCCCCCCCCCGCCCCCCTCAAGCTCTAGTCGTAACATGTGGAGCACGGTCATTTTATCCCTCGCTTTCCGCGGTCGCAACTTTTCAATGATTCCACCCCCCCCCCCCCTATTTTGTCAAATTCCTAGGTCAGCCCCTGATGGCTGTCCCCCCATGTTGCCCTATTTAAAGTGAACTGGCTACTTGAACAAGATTTTTAGCATGACGGCAGACAGATGTTACACGTGATCTTATACTGGGAACCTGATTAGCTAGCTGTGCCTAATTGGATGATTGACAGTCTGGAACGATGTACGTATTCACGCCGGGTGCCAACCCTGACGACGGCGGCATTGGGGGCTAGTTCGATCTCTGTGCTTAGAAAACAAAGCTGTTTTACACATTATTATTATTAGGAATGCATTCAACATAGATTGGTGTTTAGATCGACGTAGATGTGTTGTACTGTTTTTGGTGTTGATGTGGTCTTTCCAATTAACCTTAGTTCACCTGTTAACGATTAGAGTCCTCATGTTTAGTCTATGAAAGTAGTTGTGGGTGTGCAAATCAGGATCTAGGCCACGTCGCTAAAACTATAAATTTGACAGGCACAAGTCCGACGCAAGTTTGGCGCAGCCCACTGCCACGACTGCCTGCCGCCTGATCTATGGATCTGTGACACGGTCTAGTCTCTGGATCTGTGACACGGTCTAGTCTCTGGATCTGTGACACGGTCTAGTCTCTGGATCTGTGACACGGTCTAGTCTCTGGATCTGTGACACGGTCTAGTCCCTGGATCTGTGACACGGTCTAGTCTCTGGATCTGTGACACGGTCTAGTCTCTGGATCTGTGACACGGTCTAGTCTCTGGATCTGTGACACGGTCTAGTCTCTGGATCTGTGACACGGTCTAGTCTCCGGATTTGTGACACGGTCTAGTCTCTGGATCTGTGACACGGTCTAGTCTCTGGATCTGTGACACGGTCTAGTCTCTGGATCTGTGACACGGTCTAGTCTCTGGATCTGTGACACGGTCTAGTCTCTGGATCTGTGACACGGTCTAGTCTCTGGATCTGTGACACGGTCTAGTCTCTGGATCTGTGACACGGTCTAGTCTCTGGATCTGTGACACGGTCCAGTCCTTTGGGTACAAATGCTCATACACTGGATTCTTTTCACAGAGATGTAAATTCTGATTTCTAGTTCTTACTATAGGATTTCTGCGATACGCCTAAACACTATCTTACACAACTGCCAGATAATAAGCCCCCCCCCCCCCCCAAAAAAAAAACCCCAATAAAAAACAACAGAAAAAAACGATACGGTTTGAACATAGATATACATTATTGTTTGAGATGGGAATTATTAAGTAAAATTAAAATTAAAGGCCGAATCGAGGATAGGTGCCATAACACGTTGAACGCGGGCCTTAAATTTAACCATGATATAATAGGTAAGCCTATGTTCGGTTTAAAAGTTATACAAAATAATATATACTCACTAAAACCCTGCACGCTGCTTGTCACTATCACCGTTAACATGATTAACGCCGAACTATCCATATCGGCAGGATGAATTCCAGCCAGGTTATTACTATATCCTTCTTCACGATTGTTGTCACATTTACTGCTCAGGAGAACTGCCGAGCTTCAATTCGCGAGAGGTCAACTTGGTTCTGGGTTCGAGCAGCGTCAATCTCCACTTATATAGTATAGAGACCCAAGTGTAAAACACGAAAGCCGACCAGCTGTTGCGGGGTATTGGCTGGGTGCCTTGAGTTTATACGCAGGTATACTTATTTATGCATGCGGGTGACACTCGGATTATGGTGGGCCGCTGTGTCAATAAATCACGTCAAAACAAAGAAGCTATAATAACTGCCAGCTTATCGTACGGGGCTGGGTGTCAAGGATCGGTAGGTGTTGTTTGTATGGATACATATAGTTTGTATCAGTAATCTTCTTCCTTTGCATGTCTTTGTGGTCCTTTTGTTTCGAATGTTTAATCCTCTCCAGCAGGTTATATAACGAAACACGACACGGCAATAGTTTAAAGAAATATCCCAAACAACACCTGTACTGGCACGGCACATAATAACACAGTTGATAATTTTGGTATTTAGGCGTGCCATCAGACAGTAAAACGGTCTGTCCGGGCAGCATAATCATTAACCATAACGAAACTATAGCAGCGGTAGTGGCCCCGTGTTGCTACTTTTTATACAATAGGGTAGAATATAACACTAATAAATGGTATTGTCGAGCCTTTAATACACAGAAAACCTACCATACATGTAGTTGTGACCTTTATACACCCTAAACTTGACGAGCCACACTGACTTCACAATCCCCAGCACGGTAGCCCACTCTTCATATTGTTATTTGACGACTACCAGCATCATAAAAAATAACGACTGAATATATGAATATGCTGCACTCGATATAAAGCCGCGATACGCTCGTTTTGTAGCTCTTAGTTAGCGATATACGAATAACGTTGCGGTTACATGATAAGCTGGGGAGTGGGGGTGAGGGGACGGACGTGTGAGCTTGAGCCTGGGAACGGTGCGTAACAAGGCACGGCCAACGCGTTAGCAGCACTTTTACAGCCTTGGATTCTTTGCACGTTGTGGGACTTGTCACACGCTCCGGACCTAGATCTACCTATTCAAACAATATTTGTTGAGATATAAGGAAAGTATGAAACAAATCTGGGGACATATTTGTTCTTTGATTATCTTGTTGTGCTTGGACCCAAAACGGCGTCTAAATGTTACAGGTGTGAATGTCATGATCCTGGCCCGTTTCGGGCAGTCAGACGTTTCGCGTTCTCACAGACGTTTGGTGTGCTTCCAGTTGGACGACTTCCATTTGGACGACACCCCATTTTGGTACTTCCAGTTGGACGACTTCCAGTTAGACGACAATATATACAAATGCGTTAGGTATCACGAAATACTCAATTCATATAGATGCATCATGATTAGTATGACCATTTGAGAGGTTTGCAGATAAAATTGGGACAGTTTGAAGAATAGTACAACCATTTTTTCGGCGTGTCGTCTACGATTTAGCTTCACTGTGTTGTGGCCGACAGCCATTGCGTTGGCGTCGTGTTACATCATATATTATATATAAATGCGTTTTGGTATCACAATATACTCAATTCATATAGATGCATCATGATTAGTATGACTATTTGAGAGGTTTGCAGATAAAATTGGGACAGTTTGAAGAATAGTACAACCATTTTTTCGGCGTGTCGGCTAAGATTTAGCGTCACTGCATGTGTTGTTGCCGACCGCCATTTCGTTGGCCTCGTGTTATTCTTAGAAAGAGGTGTGAACGACACCTGCTCCTTGGATATTGGCGGCCTTTACGCTTTCACACCTCTTGAATTATACACTGGAGACCTCCAGCTTGTAAGTTAATAATGTTTGATGTGATTAACATAACGGAATACAATTGAGTTCTTATTGCACTTTTTATTGGACAAAGACCACTGATAAACATATATTTCAATTGTGAAAATGTATGTGGCACAAACAAATCTATCTAATTCACACCTCACACCTCACACCTCACAAACGGCTTTGAAGTGTATTTTCCTAATTACCCTTAACTGTCATCCGCGAAAGAGTCGCGCCAGAGTCCAGACGCCTGAAGTATTAACAGATTGATGATCGCCTGGACCGGCTCAACATCAGATTCACATCTGGAGACCTCAGCAGCGAGGATTATCTTCGTCACGTGCGGCACATTGTGCACAATGACTAAGAACATAGTATGTGAGACTGTATTATTGTGTCACATGTGGATATACTGACATGAAAAACACTGATGTTTAAAACCGTATAGAGTATATACTTGTGTCATATTTGGATATATCCCAGTTATTTGTTTTACATATGTTTTCGCAACTGAAATATATGTTTATCAGTGGTCTTTGTCCAATAACAAGTGTAACTCAATTGTATTCCGTTAGGTTAATCACAAGCCACATCAAACATTATTAACTTACAAGCTGGAGGTCTCAACGGTTTAATTCAAGAGGTGTGAAAGCGGGAAGGCCAAAGGCCGCCAATATTACATCTTGAATATCAAAGGGTGCAGGTGTCGTTCACACCTCTTTGTAAGAATAACACGAGACCAACGCAATGGCGGTCGGTAACAGCAGAGTGACGCTAAATGTTAGACGACACGCCGAAAAAACGCTTGTACGTTTCTTCAAACTGTCCTAATGTTATCTGCAAAACTCTCAAATAGCCATACTAACCATGATGCATCTATATGAATTGCTTATTTCGCGATACCTAACCTATTTATATATAATGTCGTCTAACTGGAAGTCGTCCAACTGGAAGTACAAAAATGGGGTGTCGTCCAAGTGGAAGTCGTCCAACTGGAAGTAATCCAGACGTTTCGGTCTAAGATGAGTCGGCCCAGGATGTTTCGGCCAGGTATTTTTGGGAGGGCGGACGTTTCTATAGTGTCGATTTTTCAAAACTCTCGGTTTTTCTTGACGTTCCTTGTCGGCTTTTAGCTAAGTTTAGTGTCGTTTTAAAAAAAAATCTGTGTCGATGTCGCTTTTTCAGATTCTCAGTGTCGGAATTTGTGTCAATGTCGAAAATCGATTCAGAAACGTCACGCATAGCTGTGTGAGGCAGGGAGGGATCTAGGAATTTGCAAAGGAGGGGGGGGGGTGCCCTCTGAAAACTTGCGACGGGGGGCGGGGAGGGAGGATGCTCGGAGAACCCAACTTTTGCAGTGTATGTTCAAGTTCCCAAGGTGGTGGTGGGGGGGGGGGGAATGCAAACCATCTAATCCCCCCCCCCCTAGATCCGCCCCTGTGAGGGATAACCGAGTTGGTTGATGTCAAACTTAAAACTGTATATTTTATTCTACCAATGCCAGACTTTTTTTTGTCACTATGGCATTTTGGGTTCTAACACATCGAGGGCGAAAAGCCCCCCTCTGTTTAGTGTTTCGGAGTTCAGCTCCCCCACCCCCTTTCTTCCCGACTCTCCCCGGGGAAATACGATGGTAGAAATTGAATTTGACAGCTCAAATATGGGGTCCCTGAAATCTTGCCTACGGGGCGGGGGGCCCTGGTGACTCGCGACTTTATAATGAGGGGGAGGGAGGGTGGAAAGTGGGGGGGGGGGGGGGGTCGTGTTCCCAAATCAGAAAGAAAACATTCCTTCATTCCTAGATCACGATGAATTTAATGGAAAACTCCCCGCATACAATGGAAGGGGCGGCGGATACATAATGTAAATTGGCGATTTCCCAACTGACGGCTATTTAATATTAAAATTCCGGAGAATTACTTTCCTCATTCCCAGTTCATGATTTTTTAAAAAGACCATTAACGAGGAAAGAAAAAAACCCTTCCCCCCGCACCCCCCCCCCCCCCCCCCCACCTCCATACATGCCACCGGTGACGCCTTAACGTGCAGCCATTCATTATTTTTGTTTTTAGTAGATCGATAAAACCCTTTTTTAACGATCACCGCGATGGCGTGGTATGGAGGGTAAACTCCTTGAGTGTAACCGGCATAGTGTAAGTGCATGAGCATTTGGCCTACCTCCAGTCCAATCCTTATTGGTATGATTAAGTGTTCCATACATCACCCAGTGTATGATGTTTTGCGACTTTGCCGCGACAATAAACCGTCCCGGTGCAGACAGCTTTGTGCCTATAAATATGCCACAGAGGCCTGTACATCATCCCGTATCAAGGCCGTGTATATACGCTCGCCTATCGTGCGTTTACCTCCATCACAGGTGCAGCCTCGATAGCTCAGTGGGTTAGAGCGTTGGCCTTCAGCGTAAGGCTTTATGTGGCACCAGAGGCCGGCCCGGTAGCTCAGTGGGTTAGAGAGCTCGCCTTGAGTGCTTTGGCCACCTGAGAGCCTATGGGCACGTGGATTGGTGGTTCACGCCTCGATGTGGCCATGTCTACGTGGTCGCAGGATAAGGATAAAGGGGTTACTCCCGGGGACATGGCTCCACTCTCCCTTCCTTCTCCCATTTCTTTGGCAGCCCAAGGTAATGGTGTACCACCGACACTTGTTTTTCGCGTGCATTTTGAGCGTGCATTTATTCGTAATGTCCATATCCCGTTTAAAACAGTACGGGCCTTCGGGAGCATATGGCAGCAGTTGGGTATATTTTGCTCCACGAATTCCCCTCACCGAGGAGTTACGCAGTCGGCGGAAGAGACTAAAGTTGGGTATACCAGACGGTAGAGGGCATTTCGCTTACGCTATGGCCTGCAACGCGTCGTATTTCCATAAAAATTAGATTTCATACAAATTGAAAACGAAAACGAATCTAGTCGAAGCAAAGATATTAGTACTAATATCTTTGGTCGAAGATACGTTTGGCATCAAATACACCACTGCTTTGCACTTACTCTACTACCAGTACTGTACCGGACGAATCCATTCGATTTGGATTAATTAGATCCCCAATTGACTTTTGAGTTAGGTTTTCGAGATCGAGGTCGAAGGCGTTAACCGCTTTGCACTTTGACCATGTGTTATTTTGAAATAGTTTTCAGCTGAACTCCACCATTGTGATCGTACGACAACGGCAGTTCTATATTTTTCAAATTCTAAATCAAATCTAGAAAACAAGAAGTCGTCGACGGGACGTCGAGAGGGATGACGAGACTTCTGTGGTTTGCGCTGACGCTACGGCTCCGAGGTCAGTTAGGGCTTTGATGAATGCTACCGTCACCTTAAAAATATCTGCTGAATTGCCAGACGAAGGCGTTATGTAAGCTATGTTGCGCCGACGGTTTATTCCTAGGGTGCGTTCCGTATAACTATTGACCGAGATCGCACTACTTGCGGGTATGACAAATAAGGATTTGAACTTGGCGGATTGGTCAAGGACGCGTACCATGTTTTCTTGGTCCCAAGGTGACGTCATCATGTCAAATATTAACCGAGAGGCGCATATGACGATAGTACTTATTGCATATTATGATATACCCGTCCTCGCTCAAAGCAATGCCTTGGGTGCATGTACGGTGGTGGGGGGGAGGGGGGGGGCGGACATAATTCATGTGCTAACATCAGCCACCGGAACGTAGCGTAACATTTTCGTATTTAAGGCAGCTTTATGTGCATACGAAGGTTAAATTGAGCCAGTAACCCCCAAGGGACAACGCAAGTCCCACGACCTGTTCATCTCTAGCCTAGCCTGCTTACCGTCTGAGCCAGGGAGACCCCCGGTGGGGGTTAGCCATGAATTACGCTCAGGTATTGCATGCTCTTTGCTATTACAGTGAGTATTCGTGCATATTGTGTACTCGGTCGTCAGTGGCGGGTCTAGGGTTTAGACCGAAAGGGAGGGGACCAAAAGTGTGGGGACCACACCCAGAAAGATGCACAACTTTCACTACAATCGGAATGTTCCGCTCACCCTGTGAACGGAGATTTCCTAACTGTACACCATGTAAGATGAGAATCTCACCCCTCCTGTTGGGCACCGGATCGTCCCCCGATGTTATTTAGTTGACCCCCTCTTTTGGTCAAAAAAATGACGCACCGCCCCCCGGTCGTACGATTTTAGAAAGTGACACAGTACTTCAAAGTAAAGAAATCATTATTCATTTATTACCTGCATTGCAAAAGATATCATAAATACTAAACAAAAACAGCTAGATATATCACAAGGGTTTCCCCAGCGGATCTTCCCGGTCATTTCTTACAACATCCGAGGCCGTTAGATCCCGCTCCGGTTCTACCTTATCCTTGTCGTGGACGTGAGCGAAAATAGCCTGGAATTCCTGCCCCGTATCCGAATCCTGAAGGTATTCCATTCGCACATCCCGGAACCCAACATCCTCGAGACACAACATATACGTCAGCGGATCCACATCCCGCATGGCTAAGTATCCCTTCGCCACTCTGGCCTGTATGGACTTCAAGTTGATGGTCGTGACCATGGCGCCGTTTGGCTTCAGGACGCGGTATAACTCGGCGCAGCTACTCCTCATGAACGGGGGCCAGAAGTAGTAGCTGTTGCAGTGGAATACCCGGTCGAAGCTGTCCGTTTGGAAGGGTAATAGTCGGACATTGCTCACCATCACGTTCATTTTGCCGGACTCGATTTGACTTCGAAAGAGGGACATCGCCTGGTCGACGACTCGGGTGGATAAATCCACACCAGCCACGGAACCGGGGCCATCTGAAACAAAGACAAATATTTAACGGCTGGTGTGTTATTAGACCGATCCATACTGCGACACTAAGCCCCGACCACAAAACAACACAACACTACAATACGAAACTGGAAGTCCTAAAATACGGATATCATTGCAACACCTCTCCGTATTAGATTGTTGCATTTTCATGGATCAAAGAAGTGAAGTACTGGTCATTTTAAACTGTATCGTCGTGATAAAGTAGATTTTTTAAATTGCTAGATGTACCTATATATACGTATCAGATATATATATAGAACAATGCGTTAGCATCGTCTCAAAAGTCCTTATGAACTATATTATCTTGATATATAGGGGACTAGACCGATCCATACCCCGACACTGAGCACCGCCCACGCTTGAGTCCTTTTGCCTTACTCGTGCGTATGAAATTGACAATCATAGCTGATGGTAGGTACAAGCGAGCAGTACTCATCTCTGAAGCTGACAACAAAGCGACATGCTGCTTTATTTGTCCGAGTTAACTCGGTTTATGGAAGATAAACAAATAACTATTTATTTTAATTGAAGTTTACATTTTTTATTCCACGATATCACTATAAACGCGTTCGTCAAAGTAGCTGAAGCGAGATCCGGCGGGTTTATTTCTAGGAGCATTGCATTTGAGCGTTATTTGAAAATTCCTCAATGATGTCACAAGATTGACAGGGTGAGCTTTGATGCAGTGCGTAGACATCTGTGGTCGAGTGCGCGTACTGTTTTTATGGTTGAGTGCGTTTAGTTGAGTTCAAGCCAATCAGCAGAGAGAATCTGAGTCTAAATATGAAAGCACGTGCGTTTGTATTCCTTTTTGACGTCACTTTCCTCGCTCGCAGAAGTTAAATTGTTAGGTGCGAAAACAGGTGGAAAAAGTATGCCCTTCTACTATTTGGGGCAATACAGCTCGATAATATAAGCGTGGAAACACAACATTAATATGAGCTAAAGTTGTTTTGGCGTGGCACGAACACTTTAAGCCATCTTGGTAAGCATGAAGACATATTGAGCCGAGAACGACTACTGGGATGATTTGGGGTTACATTAAACAAGTGACTGGGTGTGTAGCTTGTTCGGCCTGGCTAACCGCTTGACAAGGAGGCTCCATTAGATGACCGAAAACTGTACAATTTTAAGATTACTGCATTATATATTCACAAATATGGGCCAATTTTTTAAAGTTAAGACATCTGTTTTCTTTCAGCAAGAACACACGGGGTTATTGGCTTGCAGCATTACGCATATTATTATCTTTTAGAGCTAGAGGCCCCATTATCCCGTGGCACCATGGACATTGTTATCTTACAACAGTATCACGTTGTACTGTCATTTGAGATCATGAGATACTCCCGTCTATAACAGTCCATGAATCATTCATAGCGATACTCCCGTCTATAACAGTCCATGAATCATTCATAGCGATACTCCCGTCTATAACAGTCCATGAATCATTCATAGCGATACTCCCGTCTATAACAGTCCATGAATCATTCATAGCGATACTCCCGTCTATAACAGTCCATGAATCATTCATAGCGATACTCCCGTCTATAACAGTCCATGAATCATTCATAGCGATACTCCCGTCTATAACAGTCCGTGAATCATTCATAGCGATACTCCCGTCTATAACAGTCCATGAATCATTCATAGCGATACTCCCGTCTATAACAGTCCATGAATCATTCATAGCGATACTCCCGTCTATAACAGTCCATGAATCATTCATAGCGATATTCCCGTCTATAACAGTCCATGAATCATTCATAGCGATACTCCCGTCTATAACAGTCCATGAATCATTCATAGCGATACTCCCGTCTATAACAGTCCATGAATCATTCATAGCGATACTCCCGTCTATAACAGTCCATGAATCATTCATAGCGATACTCCCGTCTATAACAGTCCATGAATCATTCATAGCGATACTCCCGTCTATAACAGTCCATGAATCATTCATAGCGATACTCCCGTCTATAACAGTCCATGAATCATTCATAGCGATACTCCCGTCTATAACAGTCCATGAATCATTCATAGCGATACTCCCGTCTATAACAGTCCATGAATCATTCATAGCGATACTCCCGTCTATAACAGTCCATGAATCATTCATAGCGATACTCCCGTCTATAACAGTCCATGAATCATTCATAGCGATACTCCCGTCTATAACAGTCTATGAATCATTCATAGCAATACTCCCGTCTATAACAGTCCATGAATCATTCATAGCGATACTCCCGTCTATAACAGTCCATGAATCATTCATAGCGATACTCCCGTCTATAACAGTCCATGAATCATTCATAGCGATACTCCCGTCTATAACAGTCCATGAATTATTCATAGCGATACTCCCGTCTATAACAGTCCATGAATCATTCATAGCGATACTCCCGTCTATAACAGTCCATGAATCATTCATGGCGATATTTTTGCCTTTCATCCTGATATTGAATTGAATCAGCTTGTTAGATGTTGTCACACCATATCTTTAGTAATACTCTAAGTACCAGTTAAAGAACGAGCTGGAGAGCATTCGCCAAAATAAATTATTTATTTAGGGAATGCACGACAGCGAGTTCTCTAATGTACTTATAAAATTATTATAACCGGTCATTAAATTTGCTCATGTTTGACACAGGAAATTGACTATTGTATCAAGTGCACTGCCGGACTAATACGTGAGCGAGCATTATGGAAACAGCGGTCCGTCATTGTGAAGCCCCAGGGGGAAGGGTAGGGTGGGAAGGCGTGGAGGAAGTGGACATTTTGTTTTCTAAATCACCAAACACGGGTCAAGACATTACGTTTAACTTTCCTAAAAACATCGCCCCCTCAAAAGCGATATGAGAAATAGAACACTTCTGCTTTAAAATTAAATCATCCATATATGTCGTGTCTTTTGTAATATTTATCCTGCACCATTAAATACATATGTCATACCTGCTGTAGCAATGGCATGACATGACAATGTCAGACGGTTCCCCATTTATGGACGGCATGAAAAATATATGCAATCGATACCTGTCGAATTTCCATACATTTTGATCTAATCCCCGCCCCCTTGGAATTTAACATTGACTTATGCATTGCACTGTTTGTCTTGAAATTGGCAAGTTCTGACGACAACAGCCAGCTCGCCTCCGCTCAGCTCAGCTCAGCTCGACTCGGCTGATTACACCGTGACACTTAGCGGAGTCAATATTAACAACAACTGTTCCTTATCAAGATAATGCACAGTTTTTCCGTTCATTATTAAATAATGCACTGTTTGTCGTTCTTTGTTTAAATAATGCACTGTTTGTCGTTCTTTGTTTAAATAATGCACACTTACGTTAATAAAACACGGTTAGGTCTGTTTTTCGATGCATTCTTCTAGATAATGAACACTTAAGACAAAGGCGTGACGTCGCACAATTTTTTAAGGGTTAATATAATCACACACCTAGCCATAATTGATACATATGTAGCTGAACATATATGTAGCTGAACTAATATGTAGCTGAACTAATATGTAGCTGAACTAATATGTAGCGGAACTTATTAATATGTAGCTGAACTAATACGTAGCGGAACTTATTAATATGTAGCTGAACTAATACGTAGCGGAACTTATTAATATGTAGCTGAACTAATATGTAGCGGAACTTATTAATATGTAGCTGAACTAATACGTAGCGGAACTTATTAATATGTAGCTGAACTAATATGTAGCGGAACTTATTAATATGTAGCTGAACTAATATGTAGCGGAACTTATTAATATGTAGCTGAACTAATATGTAGCGGAACTAATATGTATGTACATGTAGCTGAACTAATCTTGGAACACAGATTAGAAGCTCAATAATAATAACATACATGAACACATCATTTCTGCTCACCTTGTATGCATTCGTGAGCCGCTTCCAATCCGCACCCAGCACCAAACCCGATCTCCAGCACATTGTGATGCGGCTCTATTTGACATAACTTCACTGCATTTCTTTCCAAATATTTATTCTTCCTCTTGAAGACGTAGTTCTGAAAGGGAAAGGCTTGTATTTGTTACCACAGTGAATACATCACTTTGGCACAATATGTATGCTATATATATATAATATTTGACAGCGAGTTGAGCATGACCAAATACAAAATGGCGCGATGAACGATAAGAAAATATAATCTCAACTGGATTGATCTATGAGGAACGTGGTCACTTTCTTGGTTTATGTGCTACATGCGGGTTTTACGGTAAATATGAGGTTGATGTATCATATTACAAATTGACAAAAGCTGTATGGGTCGTACCGTGAGGAACACTTAGCCGCCCACGCAAACAAATCATACACCTTTCCTGCCTGTGGATGGGATACACAGTCTCGCTGGGTCTCACTGGGCGCATTTCTTTGGTAAGCCGGGCATATCCCGAAGGTGGATCGAATACGCACATTATACCCATAGGTTTGCCGCCCGACACTTCTTTCACCCGGGTCGGGTGCGCGCGCATCCATTCGGTATGCCGATGCACCCCGTTTAAAACGAAAGAGCTCGAGTAAGCCCCTTTCCCTATTTACCGCGATCCGTTATAGCAGTCTGCGAATTCCTCGATATTCGCGATATCATCATCAAGGCGTTTTTCTCTCGCGCTCAGTCTTGAGCAGTCCTCGTCTTGGAGATTCGATATTATACTCCCTAATTCTTGGAGATTCGCGATTCAAAGGGGGTATTCTTCCCCCCTCCCACCATCTAAGCCTTACCTTTCACTCAACTGGAGAGTAGACTTGGACTTTCACATCCTATTATTGTCTCAATAAGCAGTTCAATACGCATTCAAACATCATTCCTCGCAACCCAGATGTAAATATATGAAAAAAAACTATTGAAACAAGGCACGTACGAGTCACTTGTGGGGATGAAAAACCATACATATAGTGACACGGGAGAGTACAAAGTGATAATTATATTCTGAAAATTAGCATTCTGAAACATCAAGTGAATGTCCATTGACTCGATCACCATGACCCCTGCCATCGGATACTGCTGAGCACAGTTAATGAACAGCTACACCCCATCCACATACCCGCGATATTTAAAGCAATATACTGACATATACTGACAATATACTGATATACATCTTAGATTTTTTTACATTTTAGAATCAAGACTAAAAGTATCTCAAAATTATGATGCGCATCTTATTTATCTCTTTGAGTCTGCAAAACAAAAATTTCAACATAAAACTACGCGGTTTATTTATATCGCGCGTGGACGTCCTAGCGAGCCGCGGTCGGCATCACACAGAATACCGAACGGGCCTCAATAAAACGCAGAATATGTGCGGAATACCTGCGAAATCATGCAAAAATTGTCGGAATTTCCGCCGCAAAGAACGTTTCTGAAGTTTTCTGCGTTTTGTTGATGGCCCTACCGAACAGTGAACAGGCGCGCAGGAATATAAAGCCGGCCACCAACTTCTGCTCCGGTGAACTAAATTTGCTTCTCTCCGGATAGTCCAAAGGCTTTCAGGATTTAAATCAGGGCAGAATAAACTTTTTTGACATGAAGAAGAGTTTGGTAATACAAAAAATTACGGCATATATCGCTTTAAGTAGGGACGCCCTCCATCGAGTACCCGGGGTCGAGTATTAAAAAATACCTGATGGAATGAACCCTACGCGCGAATTCGACACACTGTCATGCAAATTACCTTCCGCGCCAACTCGACAAGTGTTGCGCAGGATTTTTGATTACCCCGAGCTTTGACCTAACAAAAGTGCTTGTGCCGGAAGATTTATGCATGTGCACAAAAGCGCTCCAAACACCAACATTTTCTTAAATATCCTATTTTTTATAAGCTCTACGGAAACACTATCTGTTATTATTCTTCTTTGTCTACACAGGGGAAGGAGTGGGCGGGGTAATGGGGGGTGGTGGGGGGGGGGGGGGAGGAGGGGCACGCCAACTACGCCCTACGCTGGGTCCGCCAATGCTGTTAAACACGAGATCCTGGACAGAGATGGGGCGGGGGGGGGGGGGGGGGTGGATACCCCGTCCGAATCGCGCATCCCCACGAATTCGGTAGAGCAAGATCGAAACCCAAGATGAGCACAATTTAAAGATAGGCGCGAAATAAAACACCTTAATGGTGATAGGGCGAATATCGAGGAATTCGCAGACTGCTATAACGGATCGCGGAAAATAGGTAAAGGCGGATCGTGGCGTTGAACCAGGAATTGTACGGAATATTGCCCGATAACGACCCCCAAAATTTGCCAACAGCTAATCGTGAATCTTCAAGCATTCCTGGATGCCAATCGCGGAGATCGAAAAAGGTATTTCCACTCTCTGGACCATGCTGCAAGATTGAACGCGCATGGGCGTAGCTAGCCGCAGGCATGTACGCACGTACGTACACATTGGTCTGTGCAGGCATGTACGGTACACCGCGATGAGCTGAGGTTGGGAGAAATTACAAATGAAGCTAGGGGACTCCTGAGTAATGGTCAAGACCGAATCACAGGAGTCTAAATACAAAAAAATACCAAATGGGCAAGCGGAGCTTGAGAGGGAAGACGAAAATCGGGAGGGCGGGGCCAACTCGGGTTAAGACTAACCAAGACTTTCTGCGCAAAACATCCACCGAGTTAGCCAGCGAACACACGCATCCGCCTCCGTGTCCGCAGTCCGTCTTTAAAGGGATCTACCATAATATAATGGCGCGAAGACACGCTCTCGCTTCCGCTTCCGGCTACGTTAAAATCGGTCCCGGACTGAAGACGGAGGCGGACGAGAAATTACGCAGGAGTAAGATTATCTAGATAGCCTTGTTGAACTTTTTACCGAAGAAAACACTGCATAGAACTTATAAACTGGGTATAGAGAGGCAGATAGAACTTGGTGATAATGACATGACAATCTGAGTTTGATTCGGGAAGACTTCCACATGCTTACAAGCCTGAAGTGACCTAAAACAACGCCTTGCACATACTGGGAGAAAAATGAAATTCAAGCCAATTTCAGATCATAATGCAATTATTAGTTTACTTATTAGATTAACATGTGACAGATAAGGTTACGAGGTTGCAACTCTTGGTGACACTAGAATCTATAGCCTCAATTCCTATTTCAGCTATCACATGGCGGCTGTTCAACGTCTGACCGGGCGATGGACAAGAAGACAAACATGTGTTTGTGTGTGGATGACGTACATGTATATGACGGATGCGGATGTGGAGGCGGATTCAAAAGAACGGACTGTATGTTCCCTGCTGAAGCTGAAGGGCTGCCCCGTCAGACACCAGATAATCCGGAAACCCTGCTAACCGGCACAGTTCGACCTGTAACGAAGTTAATTGCCCTCGTTAATCTGCCATACGCTTTCCGACACCAACACGGCTTTTCTGCAACATAAGTGCCAATTCATCTAACGTGAAGCCGCGCCTCGGCGGCCCCGCCTCGGAAAGATTAGCAATGACGGTTATCGACTACAAGCATCTACACCTAGGTGTGATATCTTTGGCTACGTTAGACAAATATATTGATATTTTATGGTTGATAAAAAATGAAGTTTGCTTGCTTGAAATACTTTACTTTGCTTATGTTTTGTGATTATTTATTAATGCATTTATTTATTACTCTCTTGTTATGGACGCCATAAAAAATGTCATCAATGTAAATAATTATGCTATTGACAATATTTTTTTAACAGGCATAACATTCATATAACGATAAAGTTGATTTAGATATATAAAGCATATTATAATAAGTAAATATACTATATATATATATATTTATATAAAAATATATAAATATGACTGATTTACTTCCATTCAATGGCGTTTCGCGTCCGTGATATCATAACGCAAACGTCGCAAAAATCTTTCGCGATAGGTAACGCCATCTGGTGAGAAGGGTGGTTTCGGCGACATCGCGTTTCAAATATGGCGGCCACCCGATCGCCGGAAGCCGTGCAAAAGTATACAAAACTTATTAAAGTCATGGACGGCTACATAGACCTGGATTTTTTTTCACTCTCTCAAGTGGGCCATTAGACTTTGTAATTGCTATCAGCCTGTTCCGGTAACTTCTTATAAGGGACTTATAAGCATTTAACATGTCTTTTCGCGAGAATGTGTCTTTTCGCGAAAAGACGTGTCTTTTCGCTATAAAGCACAACCGCACCTTCATTCATGTAATCTGTGAATTGAAAAAATGTTGACAGTAACATTTGATTGACCAACAACTATAAATCTGAGACAATAAAACAAAAGCAGCTCTCAAGAGCATGTATTAACGCAAGGTCTACATGTAATGAGGATATTAGGTGGCAAAAATATATAATGAGGTTAGTTGATGATCAAAATAGCAGTTACAAATTGTTGATATTAAACATATAATTAATAATATCAGCGGTAAAGATACATGACGAGGTTTATTGGTGGCAAATATAAGAGATGAGGCTTGGCAGTAAACAGGAGATGAGGCTTGTCTGCAGTAAATATAAGAGATGAGGCTTGTCGGCTGTAAATATAAAAGATGAGGCTTGTCAGTGGTGAATATAAGAGATGAGGCTTGTCGGCGGTAAATATAAGTCTAATAACATGAATAAGGGATGAGGCTTAATTGTGGCTGTAAATGAATGTCATGAAGTTTTCCGACACAACAGCATGACAGGTCACACTAGTCACATAGGCCACACAGTGTCCCCAGGCAAGCCTGCTTTCTAGGGGCAGAACGGTGTCCATGCAAAGTTCTTTAGACGCCAGTCGGGTATCGACTGTAGCTTTTTCATGATGTGTGCACGTACAATCATAGTGCTTACGTATTCTATATACCTTGATCTATCTTCTGACATCAAGAAAGTGTGTCAACACTAGTTGTTTTGGTTATATTTTTGCGAAGAAATGTTAGAGCATACGGCTTTTCCCGACCAACCGCCAAGCCGTGAAGTATGCGAGACCACTACACTACTACAAGCCGTGAAATATACGAGACCACTACACTACTACAAGCCGTGAAATATGCGAGACCACTACACTACTACAAGCCGTGAAATATGCGAGACCGCGGCACTGTGTGGTACAGAGAGAGAACGGACTCGCCTTTACAACAGCGGGGGGGCGAGCGTCTTGCTTACCTCATGGGGAGCGAGCGTGAAAGTCCCGGGACACGCTCTCTGTCTCTCTGTTTTCACGCGACCCTCACATGAAAAATGAAATTCATGAAAACAGCAAGACGGCACTCAGAACTCGCTTTTTTCACTGAAGAACTTGGGTTCTCCACGGACTCGCATTTTTAACGCAGTAAATTTGGGTGGTCTCGCACTTTTCATGTAAAAGTCCCGGGCTTTTCACGGACTCGTGATTTTCATGCAACATGGACATCGTTGTGCCCCTGGAAAAGCGGGCTTGCCTGGGGGCACTTGCGCCAAACTAAAGTCAAAGTCATAAATGCTGTAGACATATGTTTCGGCCCATATTTTCCGCGAATTTACCTCGATCACTCTCAAAATCACTAACGTGAGAAAGCAACACTAGACCATTTTAATAGTACTAAACTTACGTTTATACTGCGATGTTATCCTTTTTTATGACACAAAGAATCGCGGAAAACATAGGCCGAAATGTGTGTCTACGGCATTTATGACTTTGACTTTAGTCACCGACACAGATACACTCACACAGTCACAGTGGGCACATTTCTTTGGTAACCCGGGTGTATCCCTACTGTGGACCGAATACGCACATTACGCATCGATCCACCGCCCGACACTTTATTCACCTGGGCATGGGTGCGTGCGCATCCATTCGGTATGCCGATGTGCCCCGTTCAAAACAGTACGGGACATTCGGGAGAAGATGGCAGCTGATTGAAAGGTGATGAGAGTAGGTTGGTTCCGGTGCCCCCTACGTGCACCGGATGTGAACGGTGTGTGCATTTCATTGGAATAGGCATATGCCTGTCGGCACACCCGGAAGTTCCCTGTCACGTGTTGTGGGTCCCGGGCGGGATACCGAACCTGGCCCAAAGAAATGCGCCCACTGACAGGGCGATCGACTTACCATAACAAACCAACCGAAGACACCTTTTTTAGGTTGCCTTAGGTTATTTGCTATCTCATATCTGAGACGACGCATGGGGTAATCAATCAGACCCATCGTCTAAAGATGACAGGCGAATAGAATGTAATTTGTTGCTATTTTGGATACCGTTCAACTCCACTATACGGGGCATTGAGACCGAGCGAAAATAAGACGAAAAAAGAAAGCTTCTGCTTGCTAGAGACAATAACATTCTGCAGCAAGCTGAACGTTGGTTTCTCACAGGCGCAGTAAATGGACTGACACGGATAAGGGGGGGGGGTGGGGGGGGGGGGTGCACCGCCTACTAATAAACAAGAAGGTGTCCAACTCAGCCCGTTGCACGCCTACCCACGCATAAAGGCCCTAAATTACCCTCTTAACGGCTTAACGGCTTTGTCTCATCCGCTCAATGCCACAATGCCCCCCCCCCACCCCCCTCCGTACGTACGGCTGTAGGTCAATTACAGGAGGATTGTTTTTGTTCAGGCCATTTTATTCTTTGTCGTTTAAAAATAAAAAAAGTACACCGGTAAAAGGTACAACTACGTGTTGTTACCTGTTAGGACAGCGAAAAATTAGCATTTCGAGGACATGGGAGTACATTGTACCAGCTAGCAGAGTATAAGGAGGGAACGGAACTAAGTGCCGGGAGAAAATTTATATGGAGGACATGAGAGTGCCAAACGAGGACAAGCAGGAAACGAGTGCCATGAGCGGGTAATTAAGGATCGAGCTCGAGGGAATGATAATGACAGGGGAGAATATGGAGGGAATGAGTGTGTCAGGAGAGCTCAATGGGCGTGCCAGGGGGCATGGGTGGGTGGCGGGAGGGGGGGGGGGTGGTCGATATGGGACTTAATGCATACTACTATTGTTTCCTCGTAGTCGTATTTTGCCTGTAAGAACCGGCAGAACATGAGTGGAAGTTCATTATTGTACCAGAGCAGGTCATTATTGTCACAGAGCGGTCATTATAGTTTTTCACAATAATGGAACAAAGGAACCCCCAGGGATGATGAAGGATGAATGGATGAAACATGCCCAGATTTAAACCCAGGGTTTTTTCGTCTAGTGCGTTAATCATAACAGCAGGGATCCCCCGGGGTATATTTCCTCTTAACAGTTACAGTGTGAAATGTTACGCAGAAGGCTATATATCTTGGGCACTAACTGAAAAGGGTTTTGTTTTTAAATTCTCGAGCGCCTTTCATTACCTCACTATTTTTTTTTTTTTTTTTTTTTTTTTGACTTAACTTTACAGCACGAAGGTGTGTTGTTTTCAATGCTGACATCTTGTTAATTCAGACCCGATATTGTGATGAAACAGTGAAGAAGAATGCCACGCGGGGGACGGAGAGACCTATAATACGTAATAGTATGCGATGTAATAATAATAATATGTCAAATAACAGTGATAAATTTAGAGCTGAATTTTCAAAGGCGACGCATGTTCAAATGGCAAAATAACGTTCGTGGAACGTTAGGCAAACGTTTGCCCAGAGCTGAGAGAACGGCCCGAGGACGTTATCTGGGAAACTTTTCCTGACAATAAACTTGTGCTATCTTCCTATAACGTTTTCTGAAGGTTAATTACATCACAACCCTATATCGAATTATTTAAAGTTGCTAGAACCTTTTCGGCACTTTTCATGATAACCCTATACTTATTCAACGTTCTAAAAACGTTTTTATATATGGGAGGTCGTTAACAATGAGTACGGTAAAGGTCTACCGTGGCTAGGATCTTACCTGCACCCCCAGACGGGTGGGGAGGGGGGGGGGGTGGAGGGGGGTGAGGCGCTCTAGGCCAATGAGAATACTGGTGGTTGTTATTGAAATGCTGGCTGAGGGAGGGGTGGGGTGGGGGGGGGGCTGAGGCGCTCTAGGCCAATGAGAATGCTTGTGTTGTTATTGAACTGCTGGCTGAGTGGGGGGGGGGGGGGAGGGGGGTGTGAAGCTGGCGTTATGTAAACCTATGGAACAAAGCTAGATTTGTTCATGAACAAACATCAAAACCTCTTATATATAGTTAATTTGATTGAGTTTGTCAGTTGCAATTAATAGTTGGAGATACTGTGAAAATGTAAAGGGCCTATATAAGCAAGAGGTATAATGCTGGTAGGCATCATTTGAAATGGAGAGAGAAACGAAGATGCTTATCACTGTATTGCCAGAAGACGCTGATGTCCTGACGTCATTTTCTTTGCTAAAATGTTCCGGGTGTGAGCCCTATTGTCAACCTATAATGTCTGTACCATGTATGTTTGACCATTACGCCAAAATAGGAATGAGATCAAAAACTGCACAATCACATTGTCTTGGATTGGACGACAAATTATTGATTAAATGTCCATTATTATTAATTGTCATACGGCAATCTCTTCAATCTGTTAAATATCGATTGATAAATTAGAGGCATAATAATGCCACATAGGCTTATATTCGGTACATTTAAGCTTCGTTGCAGTTTTTAACACAAGTAAATATACTAAACTACGTCATCAAATCAACGTATAGCCACAACAAGGCGGTTGTTAGGCCCGTGCGTCCGTTGAACCTGTCTGGGCTTGCCCCGGGCAACTCGTTCTCATCATTGAGGCAGTAATTTTAGGTTTCTCGGCTTGGAGTTCCGATGTTTATTGTCTTTTTGAATTAGACAAGCAATCCTTGGTTACTTGAAAACGACAGCTAAATGTGAATAGTGTTGCTGCATGAAACTTGTTGAAAATGGCAGGCACTCAATGAATCAATGAACGGCCATTCGGAAACAGAACGCAAGAACCTCTACTTGCACATCTCGCGGTCTGATTCTTTCCACGAGAAATAACGAGACCATCAAATATTCCAGTAAGTAGAAGCATTTTTGATCACATTTTTATGCTATTTCCTTTCAAAAGTTTTCTTCGGCTGCAATATTAGATGATGATATTGTACTTCACGTCGTCCAGCATAGATTTATCTCCGCTAAATATGGTATCAACCGGTTGTAGCTGCTTACCAGGCGGTTACATGTGTTACTGACAATTCGCCGGGGAACACGCCCACCTCACTTCAGTCCTTACCTGTCTATTTTTGTCGTACTGTAGACTCTGTGACTGTACATCTGTACAGCGACAACACAGCCTCAATGTATACTCCAGAAAGTTAACATCATGTGCCAGGTGGGTCAGTGAGTAATGCTGAAGGTGTTTCCCAACTCAGCCACCTGGCAACTGATTGGCCTAGCCCTATGGCATAATGGCTTGTTATGGATTGTATGTTGTTTTACGTCCATATAACCTCATAACAGCTTGTAATTCATAGTTATTTACATTATTCTTCTAGGAGTGTCCAAGTGAAATAATTAAAGTTGCATATCTCAATCTTTTCACCAAAACTAAGCCCAGGTTAAATTTAAATCAAAATTTGCAGAAAACTTGATTGTTTCCTTTTATAAATTTAGATACCTGATAAACATCATCATTATGGCTGTGGTGTGGCCAATATATCTATCCCGGGATACATACCACAGACCTCTGTATAGCGCCACTGCTACTTATACCAAAGCATCGCAAAGCTTATAAACCAATGATGTTTACCACTAAAATGAAAACTTATAGTAAATTGATATCACAGGCAAGGTTAAGAGACACTATTTAGCTGTCTGGCATAGGTGGAGTATAAACAAAAGAAATTTTGAATGATTCAAGGACTGATTGTTATGTATTTTGACCTCTTTAGTTTGGGCAGGAAAGAGCTCGACATGCAACTTTAACTTTGCTGCAATTAATTCTTGCCTAGTCCTGTGGGACGTTTTCCAGTATTCTTTGAATTAGGCGACTTGTAGCTAATACCTGTCTAACTCTTTCATTTTATTTATAAGCAAGTTTTGCCGGCTCAATTTGTTCTGTCGTGTTGTATTTTTCCGGTAAATACCCTTAATGAACTGACCACGCAGTTCCAAACTTTGCTAACAATATGGTACTGATGCTTTCTATTTGTCACCAAGTGCCAACAGCCATTTAGGACAGGGTTGGAACCAGGTCAAAGCTTAATTGGGAATGAGCAGCTACCTAGCTAGAAGGTGTTTATGTGAATGAAGAACTGGAACAAATTGGTGACATCCATTTGCTGCCATACTCAGTCACTCAAATCAATAAAACATCTGGCATATCTAGTACACAATGCCAATACAACTTTAGCTCATATTATTCCCCTGTGCTTACCAGCTTACTCTACATTCTAAAGTTACACAACACCCGAGTAGTAGGCTGAGTAAATATATTCTGAGTGAATTTCATAGCTTGGCCTAGCTGAATTTTAAAGGGAGGAAAATGATGTCATAGAGAAGTACAAAGCCACATGCTATTACAGTGAGATTCTACATGTCCCTTGTCATTGACTCAAACTCAATGAAAAGCACTCAACCATGAACAGACCTCAGTTTTTTTCTCACTTTGATGAATGCATTTTAAGTAATTTCACATGGTAAAATTAGTATTGAAACCCATTCTTATTTGTTCATATTCGGTAGACAAAGTTATATTCAAACTAAATAATAATTTGGCATTAACATTTTGAATATCTGTAAGTCATTTTGAGTATTCATATTTAAAAGCTAGTGATATACATAATTAATTATATAATTATAACAACTCGTATAATATTTATTTCCTTGCAGATCTTTATTTGAGATTAAGTACCTAAGAAGACAACATGTAGAGAAGCCTACTGCAAAGGCTCAAGTTTTGCTGCTATTTGGCGAATGGTCCAACACTGGGATACAAGTTACTGTCCCTACCTCTGCAGTATAGTCTTGTGGACTTGAAACCATGTTTGGTGTTGCAGCTCTGAGTCGCACCCAGAGACTGATACTCGGAGTATTTGTTTTACTCCTGGTAAATGTCATTTGGGTAGCGTCATCAGAAATGACTGAGGTAAGTACAGTACCAAATCTGAAGAGAACCATGGCAGTAATTCGTAAATTAGGTTCTCTGTACTGTTACATTATGATGCTTCATTATATTTGGTTGTAAAGTGGGAGTAACTTGACCTGTGCTCTTACCTCACAGTATCACTTGTCCCTTGTTTGTCTGTATCACTTTCACTGACCAAGTTGTAAAGCTTTATGTAGCACCAGGGGTATGTACGGACTAATTGTAATTGGTTGATAGTAATGAAGAAATGTTTCTGAATATTATTAACTGGATGGCTGTAAAGATTAGAGCCTATGGAACTTAACTATCTTTGTCAGTGAAAACTGCTTTTTGGTCAGGGAAGAGAGGGATTATCATGTGCTAGAATATTTTTTATTACCATTATGTCACTGTAGTATCACTTGAAATATATAATTATCACTTGAAATTTTTAAATTATCTTTATATTATCTCTAAATTATTAATATGTCTCTATATTATCACTACCGGTAAGTCATTAATATGTCATTACATTATTATCAAGTCATTAAGTGTCATTACACTATTTTCACTTGCCATCATAAATATATCATGTTTCTTGTATAAACTAAACCGATAGCAAATACACGTATCAATGGCCACCTCAAAAATATATCATTGTATATTTATCACTTGTTAATCTCATTGTTTTCATATCACTGGCAATTTTCAGTATCTGTTCAGTCAGAAGCACTATGGGAAGCCGTACTTCAGCACCTATGTGAAGACCTCCATGTGTCTGTTGTATCTGAGTGGCTTCATCGTCTGGCGCTCTTGGTGGCTTCAGTGTCGGAAAAACTCTGTGGTGAGTACCGTATATTCATGTATGTTTTCAGCCACCCCTTCAAAGCCAGGAAAATTATGACTTTAGTGTACTGTAAGTTTTCGGCAACCCAACGCAGGTCATTTTTCAAGCGCATGTATCTATTCAGACAGTATCAGACCTAAAATAACAATGCCTCCAAGCTCCTTCATTATGGCATAGCGCTGGCCAACCTACTAAAAGTACTAATGCAAATCTACTACTTTAGATTCTCCAGTATACCAATCATAAATTGGTAAGGTCCAAATACCAGTAGTCTCAATTGCTGTATGGGGGGCCTCCCTGGTGTAGTGGTTAGCGCACTAGACCGCAGATCAATAGGTCCTGGGTTCGAATCCGGGCTCGGGCACCTAATCTGGGGCATGTTTCATTCCTTCATCCTTCATCGTCTCGGGAGGTTCCTTGGCCCAATTTAGCCTGTATGTGCACAAAAGTGGCCTAAAACACCAACATTCCATTCCATTCCATTCAATTGCTGTACCTTCGTTCAAAATTGTTATTCGTGGTTGCTGCTCAATTATGTGGGTCTATTACCGTAGAAAACCCTCCTACCGGTACTTCGTATCCATTGTTATCGCGTTATAGCTGTTGCCCTATATGTACTAGTATTACTGGCCCAATTTAGCTTTCTGTGTCCAAATGTAGTCATTCATATCCATCTGTATATATAATACACTTGTTCAAGCTGGTGAAAGTTCGCAGTCTTGAATGGTATATCACTTTTGATATATAAATGCATTGGCGACCAAAGACAAGTACGAGGTCTCTTGAAGATTGCATTAAAATAATCAGATCATTTATTTACAGCCACATGCAGGTGATAAAGAAGCAAATGGAAAGAAAGATTCGCAGAAGTTAATGGTGAGCCAATCTAAATCGAGCGTGCTGATGGAAGGTTGATCTAACGCTCGAGCTCTTGTACAGAGATATATGCCTTACCTTTAAGTGCTACCGGTATGTTTAAAGTGTTGTAAATATATGTTTACCATTGTTATGTTAGCCTTGCACACATATGCATCTCCTGATGGGGCACCGGTACATTTGCTGATATTATGTGTTCCATTATAACAATGTTTTGTTACTTTTATGTATTCATCCATTGCTTTTGTAATATCCTCATGTAAGGATTTCTTTTCATATATATAGCACTCCGTGAAACGATATTTATCAGTTGTGATTATTATTTGTTGTAGGCATTTTTATTTGCATGTCCTTAATGTAAGAATTTGATAGTCGTGTAGCTGTGGAATCTATAGCAAGATCTTGTTATTAAGCATAAACACGTACAAGTTTTTTGTGATAGTTAGGTAGTTGAACATCAATCGCATGATATATATTTCATTTTACCCAATGCATACCCTCATGTTCTGTCACCTTGGTATTGGACCACCCTTACACTAAGACTTTTCCCCGTAGCTGCTACCATTTCCGATCTATTCTGTTTTAGAAGAAAAGGTACCGGTGGAAAAAGTCAGTGAAACTGCTGGTAAGGATATTAGTGTGTCAGGCCGTCCTTAGCTTGTCTTTGCTTTTCCTTCACCTTATCCTGTTGATTTCCAGTTTGTTTTAAATTATGCGCAGTGGAACATGACCTGTTGCGCATGTAATCGTGGCTCTGATAATCTGTCGATTCTTATTACCGGTAACAGTTGTCTATGTCTCCCTCTCATCTGAGCAAAACCCTGAGCCTTTAAATATGTGTGCTTGTGTGTATATTAAATATAGGCATTCCAAGCACATATCTATATAATAATTGCCTACTACCGGTACATAGTTGTAGTTTATAGTGGTGAGTATGAATTAGCCCTTCCAAAATTGAACTTATCAAAGAAATAACTGGTTGTAAACTCCTGCCTCTGTGAAGCTGATCATCATTGCTGGCTGTCAACTTCTTGGCAACCATTTTTTACTTATTTCCGCGGTACAAAACAATGTGGTAAGTGTTGTTTAATATCCTTTAACTGCTGGCCTCCCACTGGAATTACGAAAAAAAAAACATATGAAATTGAACCTTTGTTGAGAAATTTGTATAATAGATAAGAACCTTCCGGAATAAGTGTACCGGTAGTGTATGGAGTTGATCCATAGGTACTAATCATTGTCTTAAAATGCATTAGTTGTAGTTGTTTCAGGAACACCTGAAACAGCGCCATTTTGCCTGGGTTATTGATGTGTTATCTGTACACTCAATGCAGTACACTACCAATGACATTTTATTCTTTTCTGCTTAAGAAATTGCTGTGCCCAACTTGTTTTGGACTAAACTGACGCATAGCATGTCTTTGTATGTCTTAGATGATTTTTTGAAAGGAGTAAAGGAAAGCTGTATCTAATATTGACTCTTGGTGTCTGTGTCTGCAATCTGTGATGATAACGAAATAAGCGTGCCAGTATTGGGTGGCGGATTGCATGCTAAGCGGATTCCTGCGAGGAATTACAGCCTGGTTATGGTTTCATTGTTATTTTTATTTCATAAAATATATGCCACGAAATCCTAACAATTCACAATGCTATCCTTGTTTGAACTATTTCATATCTTTTGCCAAAATTTTACTCTTGATTCCGTATTTTCAGAGTGATCCGGTGTACGTGCCTATTAAGTTTGATGATAAAATAGCAAGCAACAGTAGTTCAGAATCCGACCTCACTTCGAATGGTAAGTCAATCGGAAACATTTGTGGTGTCTGCGATATTTCATATACTGGTCGTATACGTTTCAATTCACTGACCCTTATTTGGAAAGAAATGGACCGGCATATATACTGCTTACAATTTGCTAAGGATCACCTCCATGCAGAGATAACTGAGTGTATAACAGGTGACTGTGTAATTCTACTATAATACAGATACACCTTCCCCAATGTGTCCAAGCTGTTACTCGTGTGCCACCATGCATGGTAAAGGCAAACGTCTAACAGATTGGACACAGACGCTCACTAGTACTGCTTCAATCTACGCTGTTGTTATGATTGTAGGCAACATGGGACCATCCAGATCAGTTCGATTTAACAACTTGTCTGAAGTTCGGCAATTATCCGGTAAGTCACTCCATCGGGAAATGTCCAGAGTTGTATTTGCGGTTTCGGCCGGCAGTTGACCTGATGACCATTAAAAACTGTTAAATACATTAGACGTAAACATAAAAAAGCCAAGTGGATAACGAATGGAATCATTAAATCGATATCATTTCGTGATAAACTATACAAAAAGCTAAAAGAAACATCCCCTAATACATTGATACATCACACATTAAAAACCAATCTAAACACGTAGATACTGAAACGTAACATCGAAATCGCCCCAAAAAAAACAACTTGTAAAACTTATATGACGCAATCTTGGAAAGCGCTTGGAGAAATAATCAATAACTCAACAAATAAAGGGAAATTTCCTAAATTGTTTTTAATAGATGGCCAGCAAACAAGAGATAAATCAATAATAGCTAATGGCTTTAATAATTTCTTCACGAATATCGGCCCTAGTTTAGCAAGCAGACCAGTGGCTCGTTTAAAACTTATTTGAAGAACCCCTGCTTGAATCAACTGCATTTAAAACCAATCGATATATTTGAGGCGAATAAAATAGTTGATGCTTTAAAGCCTAAAACAAGTTTTGGTCATGATGATATATCGGTGACGCTGCTCAAAGCTATCAGACAGGAAGTTAGTGCCTCCCTTACACTAATAATTAATCAAGCGTTGTCAACCGGTATTTTCCCTGATTCGCTAAAAATAGCAAAGGTGGTTCCAATTTTTAAAAGTGGGAAAAATGATGTATTTTATAACTACAGACCTATATCAATACTACCAGCCTTTTCTAAGATTTTTGAGAAAGTTATTGCTAATCAACTTTATTCACATTTGGATGATAACAAATTATTTAATAACGGCCAATACGGTTTTAGACCAAAACATTCCACGGAATTTGCCTGCTTTGAACTAATTGATCAGACTCTACAAAATTTGCCTAACAGGGAAACTCCGATAAATATATATCTGGATTTGTCTAAGGCATTCGATACAATAAAGCATGATATACTTCTACATAAACTAAAGCATTATGGCCTGAATTCAACCTCTTTTAAGGTTCATGAAAAGTTATCTCTGCGACAGAAAACAATACGTGCAACTTGAAGATACCAGGTCTAATAATTTAAATATTTATACTGGCGTTCCACAAGGCTCTATTCTAGGTCCTCTTTTATTTATAATATGCATAAATGACATAACATCCGCCAGTAAAATTTTAAAATTTATTATATACGCGGATGACAAAAACCCTTCTGAGCACATTAAACGCAAAGTTACCAATATCATCTCAGGAGACCAGCGCAGAAATGCTAAGTGGAGAATTGAGCAAAATTGGCCAATGGCTGGTAATAAATAAATTGGCTCTGAACCCAAATAAATGTAAATTTATGCTCTTTTACATGCCGGGAAATAAAATTGATATAACTATAGAGGAAACTTTTAAATGGAATAGCCATATTAATAAAATAGCAATTAAAGTATTTAAAGTAATTGCAATCATGAGCAGATCTAATATATCTTTCCGCAAACATACGCTGTTATCAATTTATAAAACGCTTCTGTTACCACACTTAAACTATTGTATCTTAGCCTGGGGTTACCAAACACAAAATTTCCAAAAGCTACAAAAGAAAGCTGTGCGGATCATAACCGGCAGCAAATATAAGGCACACACGAATCCTCTGTTCCAAGATCTTTAATTAATAAAAGCCAAAGATATTCATCGATTGCAAACGCTAAAATGTTACTATAAACTAGTAAAAAAACTTCCAATATACTTTGAACAAATACCAAAGGCCCAGCATTCAACTGTACACTCACTAGGGGTAAACATCTGGTTCAAACAACCCGTGCACACCATCAATATGCCACTAAATGTATAAGACATAGTCTAGTATATGTAATAAATTCTGAACCTAAATTCATCTTAGATCAATCCCTTAGATTAGTCCCGTCATTCTGCTTTTTTTTCACTTAAATAGGGTCATCATTTACCAAATTTAATTTATTAGGTGGCTCTAGTGCCAGCGGCCTAACACGGCCTTAACTAGAATCTCCTCGACTAAGTGTGATCTATACTTAGACCAACATTGTTCGGTTTATTTTATTATGTAATACTTTGTTAAATAAACGAATCCATCCATCCAATTATGGCATAAAATGCCGATCCAGGGTATGGCGCTCGCCCAATGATCCAACGGTCATGACCCCAGATTTTCTCGCACATAATGTTTTCGTTACCTTTGACATCGGGGCCGACGCGATAGATCAGTGGGTTAGAGCGCTCGCCTTGAGAGCTATGGTCACCTGAGAGCCTAACGGCACGTGGATCGGTGGTTCGAGCCTCGCTGTGGCTATGTCTGTGCGGTCGCAGGATAAAGATCCTATGTCCTTCTTCGCAAAGAGTAAGGGGTTATCCCCCGGGGACATGGCTCCCTCTCCCGTTTTTCTCCCATTGACGTGATATGACCAACAGTGGTTAAAGCATCCTGAATACACAACCAACCTGGGACATTGTGGTGTCAGTAGAGAGGCCACGTTCTGCGAGAATGGTGTCATTCGGCACCAATACTTCTATATCATACGGTCATCTATGAATAAAACGATATCTCCATCTGCGCACAGTGGCCTATTTCACGTACATAGTGTAACCGGCTACGAGCCTTAGTCGGCTAAAATCGCTTTAGATCATGTACATGGTAATTTTAGCCGCCTAAGCCCCGTACTTCGTGAAAGCCGCCACAGGACGGGCCTTGACTTGACACGGTGTTACAGCCCATATGTGCAGAAAAATGTTTTGAAACAACCTTTCTTGCGTTTACTGCTTTACTCTACCATCTACCATATGAGGCGTTGAAGCGTTAAGAATCTGCTAAGAATATATCAGCCGAAGGAGCCAGCCTTGTTCTTCTGTCTTACTGTAGCAGATTCGCACGCCGAAGACGCCAGCCTTGCCCGGTTGTCATACTCTATGTGTTTGTACTGCAGATTCGCACGCCGAAGACGCCAACCTTGCCCGGTTGTCATACTCTATGTGTTTGTACTGCAGATTCGCACGCCGAAGACGCCAACCTTGCCCGGTTGTCATACTCTATGTGTTTGTACTGCAGATTCGCACGCCGAAGACGCCAACCTTGCCCGGTTGTCATACTCTATGTGTTTGTACTGCAGATTCGCACGCCGAAGACGCCAACCTTGCCCGGTTGTCATACTCTATGTGTTTGTACTGCAGATTCGCACGCCGAAGACGCCAGCCTTGCCCGGTTGTTATACTCTATGTGTTTGTACTGCAGATTCGCACGCCGAAGACGCCAGCCTTGCCCGGTTGTCATACTCTATGTGTTTGTACTGCAGATTCGCACGCCGAAGACGCCAGCCTTGCCCGGTTGTCATACTCTATGTGTTTGTACTGCAGATTCGCACGCCGAAGACGCCAGCCTTGCCCGGTTGTCATACTCTATGTGGTTGTACTGCAGATTCGCACGCCGAAGACGCCAGCCTTGCCCGGTTGTCATACTCTATGTGTTTGTACTGCAGATTCGCACGCCGAAGACGCCAGCCTTGCCCGGTTGTCATACTCTATGTGGTTGTACTGCAGATTCGCACGCCGAAGACGCCAACCTTGCCCGGTTGTCATACTCTATGTGTTTGTACTGCAGATTCGCACGCCGAAGACGCCAACCTTGCCCGGTTGTCATACTCTATGTGTTTGTACTGCAGATTCGCACGCCGAAGACGCCAGCCTTGCCCGGTTGTCATACTCTATGTGTTTGTACTGCAGATTCGCACGCCGAAGACGCCAGCCTTGCCCGGTTGTCATACTCTATGTGTTTGTACTGCAGATTCGCACGCCGAAGACGCCAGCCTTGCCCGGTTGTCATACTCTATGTGTTTGTACTGCAGATTCGCACGCCGAAGACGCCAGCCTTGCCCGGTTGTCATACTCTATGTGTTTGTACTGCAGATTGGCACGCCGAAGACGCCAACCTTGCCCGGTTGTCATACTCTATGTGTTTGTACTGCAGATTCGCACGCCGAAGACGCCAGCCTTGCCCGGTTGTCATACTCTATGTGTTTGTACTGCAGATTCGCACGCCGAAGACGCCAACCTTGCCCGGTTGTCATACTCTATGTGTTTGTACTGCAGATTCGCACGCCGAAGACGCCAACCTTGCCCGGTTGTCATACTCTATGTGTTTGTACTGCAGATTCGCACGCCGAAGACGCCAACCTTGCCCGGTTGTCATACTCTATGTGTTTGTACTGCAGATTCGCACGCCGAAGACGCCAACCTTGCCCGGTTGTCATACTCTATGTGTTTGTACTGCAGATTCGCACGCCGAAGACGCCAACCTTGCCCGGTTGTCATACTCTATGTGTTTGTACTGCAGATTCGCACGCCGAAGACGCCAGCCTTGCCCGGTTGTCATACTCAGCCTACGTCAGGGCGGAGGAGGCCAGGGTACGGGCAGCCAGCAAACTCACCGTGAAACAAATCGCCAAAGTAGCCGTCATCTTCTGCTTTGTGGTAAGCGACATCGCCATTATAGAGCCATTCGGTCTGCCTCAATCCTAGAAATGTGCTGTTTTTTATACGCGGTTACCCTTCTTCATTTGATGTCAGAGAGCCACCACGGGTCGAGAGATAGCGTGATGGTCTACAGTGTGGCCGGTGACGGTTTCGAACCCCGCCTGTTTCTGATGCCGATTCTTCCGGCCATCTGTTGGTCTCAGAGATGCCCTGCCCCTGTTTAGCCCATGAATGCACGGACGTGATCTGACATGTAACTATTTCATTCCCCAATTGATTTGAAGCGAGCTTGCCAAATGTAAATATATAGGTTATTTTTTCATTATACTTACAGAAAACTGTAACATGTAGCATATAAAGTATATGTAAATAGCAAAGATGCTCTCGTGAAACGTGTGAATGATGGAAGACTTTCCCTCATAATACTCAGTAATAGTTCCTAGTTTTTCTTTCGACCTGTCTTACAATATGCACCACAAGAACATTTGTAGTGGTTAGTCAGCTCACCAGACCACAGATCCATATGTCCTGGGTTTTGAATCGGTTTATTGTTCTTTTAAAATCAGTTACAATTGTTCGACAAGCTTATACAACATCAAAGGGGAATAATATATAAACAGATTAACAGCAGCAGACGCAAGGCTTATTAACTACGGGTTGGAATCCGGACCTGGACTCTCTGTAAGCCTTATCCATTAGCTATGTTGCATAATGTGCACGAATTACAGTGACGCAAGAACGATGTTGACAGAATTGTCTCAGTAGATTTCGCTATCTTTGCTTCCTTGTTGAGTATATTCCACAGCTTGCTGCCTTGCTACTTCACATGATATTGGCTGTGAACTGCTGTCTTAACGCGTGGCATGCGATAGTCAAGATATTTATATGTACAAAGTGGGTTTTTGTTTTAAAAGACACCCTGCTAACCTATGATAAACAGTTAAAAATTATGCAGCTATAAGTCAGTACTCGCCTTTTACATGCTATGCAGCGCAGAGCGAGCCAGAGTCCACCCGAAACACGCGCCTGCCCGACATTCCCCTGGAACGGTCTATTGCTTTCCTTTAAAGTTTATGCATATGTTTATTTCTTTTTTTCAGTTTTTCTTTGGCAACCTGTCTTACCAGGAGGCCATGAACGACACGAAGTCTTCAGGGATCGTCAATGTCTTGTCCTCCACGTCCGGGCTCTTCACTCTCATCCTGGCCGCCATCTTTCCCAGCACATCGGGAGACAGGCTCTCCTTGTCCAAGTTTGTCGCCGTCGCCATCAGGTCAGTGGCTCTGTCCGGATCCCCCCGTGGCCTAGTGGGTAGCGTGCTCGGCTAGTGTCCAGTGTGATCCGCTAGATCAGTCCAGGCGGCCGGTGCGTGGTTCGAATCTCATGTTGTGGAAATGTGGACACAAAAAAAACACCTCACCCCCGCCGCGGCCACGATCACCCCCCCCCTAACGCCACCCATCCCACCCTTTGTCCTCATTGTTCAAGTTACGGTTAGATCATTCGTCTGTATTACAACAACAGGGGGCTCTGACAATAGCGATTTATGTTCAACTATAGTCAGCGTCTCCTGTGTCATTTATGTATTAAATATCATCGCTTGGACGAATAAATGACCTCTTTCTCCATCTACATGTTTGTTAATGTCAATCGCCCACACGTTGCCATGGTTCCAGTATCGGCGGCGTGGTCCTGGTCAGTCTGTCGGACCACATCCTGCCGGACTCCATCCCGCTAGGGGCGCTGTGGGCGCTGAGCAGCGCGCTCCTGTACGCGGTGTACCTGGTGCTCATCCGACGCCGGGTCGACAACGAGGAGAAACTCAATATACCCATGTTCTTCGGTATGTATCACCCATTATGTTATTATTGTTTCCACTGGCCGGCCCGGTAGCTCGGTGGGTTAGAGCGCTCGCCTGTATCACCCGTTATGTTAATAATGCTTCCACTGTTGTGGCGGAGCCGGCACGGGAGCTCAGTGGGTTAGAGCGCTCGCCTGTATCACCCGTTATGTTAATAATGCTTCCACTGTTGTAGCGGAGCCGGCACGGGAGCTCGGTGGGTTAGAGCGCTCGCCTGTATCACCCGTTAGGTTAATAATGCTTCCACTGTTGTAGCGGAGCCGGCACGGGAGCTCGGTGTGTTAGAGCGCTCGCCTGTATCACCCATTATGTTAATAATGCTTCCACTGTTGTAGCGGAGCCGGCACGGGAGCTCGGTGTGTTAGAGCGCTCGCCTGTATCACCCGTTATGTTAATAATGCTTCCATTGTTGTAGCGGAGCCGGCACGGGAGCTTGGTGGGTTAGAGCGCTCGCCTGTATCACCCGTTATGTTAATAATGCTTCCACTGTTGTAGCGGAGCCGGCACGGGAGCTCGGTGGGTTAGAGCGCTCGCCTGTATCACCCGTTATGTTAATAATGCTTCCACTGTTGTAGCGGAGCCGGCACGGGAGCTCGGTGGGTTAGAGCGCTCGCCTGTATCACCCGTTATGTTATAACTGCTTCCACTGTTGTAGCGGAGCCGGCCCGGTAGCTCGGTGGGTTAGAGCGCTCGCCTGTATCACCCGTTATGTTAATAATGCTTCCACTGTTGTAGCGGAGCCGGCACGGGAGCTCGGTGGGTTAGAGCGCTCGCCTGTATCACCCGTTATGTTAATAATGCTTCCACTGTTTTAGCGGAGCCGGCACGGGAGCTCGGTGGGTTAGAGCGCTCGCCTGTATCACCCGTTATGTTAATAATGCTTCCACTGTTGTAGCGGAGCCGGCACGGGAGCTCGGTGGGTTAGAGCGCTCGCCTGTATCACCCGTTATGTTAATAATGCTTCCACTGTTTTAGCGGAGCCGGCACGGGAGCTCGGTGGGTTAGAGCGCTCGCCTGTATCACCCGTTATGTTATAACTGCTTCCACTGTTGTAGCGGAGCCGGCCCGGTAGCTCGGTGGGTTAGAGCGCTCGCCTGTATCACCCGTTATGTTAATAATGCTTCCACTGTTGTAGCGGAGCCGGCACGGGAGCTCGGTGGGTTAGAGCGCTCGCCTGTATCACCCGTTATGTTAATAATGCTTCCACTGTTTTAGCGGAGCCGGCACGGGAGCTCGGTGGGTTAGAGCGCTCGCCTGTATCACCCGTTATGTTAATAATGCTTCCACTGTTGTAGCGGAGCCGGCACGGGAGCTCGGTGGGTTAGAGCGCTCGCCTGTATCACCCGTTATGGTAATACTGCTTCCACTGTTGTGGCGGAGCCGGCACGGGAGCTCGGTGGGTTAGAGCGCTCGCCTGTATCACCCATTATGTTAATAATGCTTCCACTGTTGTAGCGGAGCCGGCACGGGAGCTCGGTGGGTTAGGGCGCTCGCCTGTATCACCCGTTAGGTTAATAATGCTCCCACTGTTGTAGCGGAGCCGGCCCGGTAGCTCGGTGGGTTAGAGCGCTCGCCTGTATCACCCGTTATGTTAATAATGCTTCCACTGTTGTAGCGGAGCCGGCACGGGAGCTCGGTTGGTTAGAGCGCTCGCCTGTATCACCCATTATGTTAATAATGCTTCCACTGTTGTGGCGGAGCCGGCCCGGTAGCTCGGTGGGTTAAAGCGCTCGCCTGTATCACCCATTATGTTAATAATGCTTCCACTGTTGTAGCGGAGCCGGCCCGGTAGCTCGGTGGGTTAGAGCGCTCGCCTGTATCACCCGTTAGGTTAATAATGCTTCCACTGTTGTGGCGGAGCCGGCACGGGAGCTCGGTGGGTTAGAGCGCTCGCCTGTATCACCCATTAGGTTAATAATGCTTCCACTGTTGTGGCGGAGCCGGCACGGGAGCTCGGTGGGTTAGAGCGCTCGTCTGTATCACCCGTTAGGTTAATAATGCTTCCACTGTTGTGGCGGAGCCGGCACGGGAGCTCGGTGGGTTAGAGCGCTCGCCTGTATCACCCGTTATGTTAATAATGCTTCCACTGTTGTAGCGGAGCCGGCACGGGAGCTCAGTGGGTTAGAGCGCTCGCCTGTATCACCCGTTATGTTAATAATGCTCCCACTGTGGTAGCGGAGCCGGCACGGTAGCTCGGTGGGTTAGAGCGCTCGCCTGTATCACCCGTTATGTTAATAATGCTTCCACTGTTGTAGCGGAGCCGGCCCGGTAGCTCGGTGGGTTAGAGCGCTCGCCTGTATCACCCGTTAGGTTAATAATGCTTCCACTGTTGTAGCGGAGCCGGCCCGGTAGCTCAGTGGGTTAGAGCGCTCGCCTGTATCACCCATTATGTTAATAATGCTTCCACTGTTGTAGCAGAGCCGGCCCGGTAGCTCAGTGGGTTAGAGCGCTCGCCTGTATCACCCGTTATGTTAATAATGCTTCCACTGTTGTAGCGGAGCCGGCACGGGAGCTCGGTGGGTTAGAGCGCTCGCCTGTATCACCCGTTATGTTAATAATGCTTCCACTGTTGTAGCGGAGCCGGCACGGGAGCTTGGTGGGTTAGAGCGCTCGCCTGTATCACCCATTATGTTAATAATGCTTCCACTGTTGTAGCGGAGCCGGCACGGGAGCTCGGTGGGTTAGAGCGCTCGCCTGTATCACCCGTTAGGTTAATAATGCTTCCACTGCTGTAGCGGAGCCGGCACGGGAGCTCGGTGGGTTAGAGCGCTCGCCTTTATCACCCGTTATGTTAATAATGCTTCCACTGTTGTAGCGGAGCCGGCACGGGAGCTCGGTGGGTTAGAGCGCTCGCCTGTATCACCCGTTATGTTAATAATGCTTCCACTGTTGTAGCGGAGCCGGCACGGGAGCTTGGTGGGTTAGAGCGCTCGCCTGTATCACCCGTTAGGTTAATAATGCTTCCACTGTTGTGGCGGAGCCGGCACGGGAGCTCGGTGGGTTAGAGCGCTCGCCTGTATCACCCGTTAGGTTAATAATGCTTCCACTGTTTTAGCGGAGCCGGCACGGGAGCTCGGTGGGTTAGAGCGCTCGCCTGTATCACCCGTTATGTTAATAATGCTTCCACTGTTGTAGCGGAGCCGGCACGGGAGCTCGGTGGGTTAGAGCGCTCGCCTGTATCACCCGTTATGGTAATACTGCTTCCACTGTTGTGGCGGAGCCGGCACGGGAGCTCGGTGGGTTAGAGCGCTCGCCTGTATCACCCATTATGTTAATAATGCTTCCACTGTTGTAGCGGAGCCGGCACGGGAGCTCGGTGGGTTAGGGCGCTCGCCTGTATCACCCGTTAGGTTAATAATGCTCCCACTGTTGTAGCGGAGCCGGCCCGGTAGCTCGGTGGGTTAGAGCGCTCGCCTGTATCACCCGTTATGTTAATAATGCTTCCACTGTTGTAGCGGAGCCGGCACGGGAGCTCGGTTGGTTAGAGCGCTCGCCTGTATCACCCATTATGTTAATAATGCTTCCACTGTTGTGGCGGAGCCGGCCCGGTAGCTCGGTGGGTTAAAGCGCTCGCCTGTATCACCCATTATGTTAATAATGCTTCCACTGTTGTAGCGGAGCCGGCCCGGTAGCTCGGTGGGTTAGAGCGCTCGCCTGTATCACCCGTTAGGTTAATAATGCTTCCACTGTTGTGGCGGAGCCGGCACGGGAGCTCGGTGGGTTAGAGCGCTCGCCTGTATCACCCGTTAGGTTAATAATGCTTCCACTGTTGTAGCGGAGCCGGCCCGGTAGCTCAGTGGGTTAGAGCGCTCGCCTGTATCACCCATTATGTTAATAATGCTTCCACTGTTGTAGCAGAGCCGGCCCGGTAGCTCAGTGGGTTAGAGCGCTCGCCTGTATCACCCGTTATGTTAATAATGCTTCCACTGTTGTAGCGGAGCCGGCACGGGAGCTCGGTGGGTTAGAGCGCTCGCCTGTATCACCCGTTATGTTAATAATGCTTCCACTGTTGTAGCGGAGCCGGCACGGGAGCTTGGTGGGTTAGAGCGCTCGCCTGTATCACCCGTTAGGTTAATAATGCTTCCACTGTTGTGGCGGAGCCGGCACGGGAGCTCGGTGGGTTAGAGCGCTCGCCTGTATCACCCGTTAGGTTAATAATGCTTCCACTGTTGTAGCGGAGCCGGCACGGGAGCTCGGTGGGTTAGAGCGCTCGCCTGTATCACCCGTTATGTTAATAATGCTTCCACTGTTGTAGCGGAGCCGGCACGGGAGCTCGGTGGGTTAGAGCGCTCGCCTGTATCACCCGTTATGTTAATAATGCTTCCACTGTTGTAGCGGAGCCGGCACGGGAGCTCGGTGGGTTAGAGCGCTCGCCTGTATCACCCGTTATGTTAATAATGCTTCCACTGTTGTAGCGGAGCCGGCACGGGAGCTCGGTGGGTTAGAGCGCTCGCCTGTATCACCCATTATGTTAATAATGCTTCCACTGTTGTAGCGGAGCCGGCACGGGAGCTCGGTGGGTTAGAACGCTCGCCTGTATCACCCGTTATGTTAATAATGCTTCCACTGTTTTAGCGGAGCCGGCACGGGAGCTCGGTGGGTTAGAGCGCTCGCCTGTATCACCCGTTATGTTATAACTGCTTCCACTGTTGTAGCGGAGCCGGCCCGGTAGCTCGGTGGGTTAGAGCGCTCGCCTGTATCACCCGTTATGTTAATAATGCTTCCACTGTTGTAGCGGAGCCGGCACGGGAGCTCGGTGGGTTAGAGCGCTCGCCTGTATCACCCGTTATGTTAATAATGCTTCCACTGTTTTAGCGGAGCCGGCACGGGAGCTCGGTGGGTTAGAGCGCTCGCCTGTATCACCCGTTATGTTAATAATGCTTCCACTGTTGTAGCGGAGCCGGCACGGGAGCTCGGTGGGTTAGAGCGCTCGCCTGTATCACCCGTTATGGTAATACTGCTTCCACTGTTGTGGCGGAGCCGGCACGGGAGCTCGGTGGGTTAGAGCGCTCGCCTGTATCACCCGTTATGTTAATAATGCTTCCACTGTTGTAGCGGAGCCGGCACGGGAGCTCGGTTGGTTAGAGCGCTCGCCTGTATCACCCATTATGTTAATAATGCTTCCACTGTTGTGGCGGAGCCGGCCCGGTAGCTCGGTGGGTTAAAGCGCTCGCCTGTATCACCCATTATGTTAATAATGCTTCCACTGTTGTAGCGGAGCCGGCCCGGTAGCTCGGTGGGTTAGAGCGCTCGCCTGTATCACCCGTTAGGTTAATAATGCTTCCACTGTTGTAGCGGAGCCGGCACGGGAGCTCGGTGGGTTAGAGCGCTCGCCTGTATCACCCATTAGGTTAATAATGCTTCCACTGTTGTAGCGGAGCCGGCACGGGAGCTCGGTGGGTTAGAGCGCTCGCCTGTATCACCCGTTATGTTAATAATGCTTCCACTGTTGTAGCGGAGCCGGCACGGGAGCTCAGTGGGTTAGAGCGCTCGCCTGTATCACCCGTTATGTTATAACTGCTTCCACTGTTGTAGCGGAGCCGGCACGGGAGCTCGGTGGGTTAGAGCGCTCGCCTGTATCACCCGTTATGTTAATAATGCTTCCACTGTTGTAGCGGAGCCGGCACGGGAGCTCGGTGGGTTAGAGCGCTCGCCTGTATCACCCGTTATGTTATAACTGCTTCCACTGTTGTAGCGGAGCCGGCACGGGAGCTCGGTGGGTTAGAGCGCTCGCCTGTATCACCCGTTATGTTATAACTGCTTCCACTGTTGTAGCGGAGCCGGCACGGGAGCTCAGTGGGTTAGAGCGCTCGCCTGTATCACCCGTTATGTTATAACTGCTTCCACTGTTGTAGCGGAGCCGGCACGGGAGCTCGGTGGGTTAGAGCGCTCGCCTGTATCACCCGTTATGTTAATAATGCTTCCACTGTTGTAGCGGAGCCGGCACGGGAGCTCGGTGGGTTAGAGCGCTCGCCTGTATCACCCGTTATGTTAACAATGCTTCCACTGTTGTAGCGGAGCCGGCACGGGAGCTCGGTGGGTTAGAGCGCTCGCCTGTATCACCCGTTATGTTAATAATGCTTCCACTGTTGTAGCGGAGCCGGCACGGGAGCTCGGTGGGTTAGAGCGCTCGCCTGTATCACCCATTATGTTAATAATGCTTCCACTGTTGTGGCGGAGCCTGCACGGGAGCTCAGTGGGTTAGAGCGCTCGCCTGTATCACCCGTTATGTTAATAATGCTTCCACTGTTGTAGCGGAGCCGGCACGGGAGCTCAGTGGGTTAGAGCGCTCGCCTGTATCACCCGTTAGGTTAATAATGCTCCCACTGTTGTAGCGGAGCCGGCACGGGAGCTCGGTGGGTTAGAGCGCTCGCCTGTATCACCCGTTATGTTAATAATGCTTCCACTGTTGTAGCGGACCCGGCACGGGAGCTCGGTGGGTTAGAGCGCTCGCCTGTATCACCCGTTAGGTTAATAATGCTCCCACTGTTGTAGCGGAGCCGGCACGGGAGCTCGGTGGGTTAGAGCGCTCGCCTGTATCACCCGTTATGTTAATAATGCTTCCACTGTTGTAGCGGAGCCGGCACGGGAGCTCGGTGGGTTAGAGCGCTTGCCTGTATCACCCGTTATGTTAATAATGCTTCCACTGTTGTAGCGGAGCCGGCACGGGAGCTCGGTGGGTTAGAGCGCTCGCCTGTATCACCCATTATGTTAATAATGCTTCCACTGTTGTAGCGGAGCCGGCACGGGAGCTCGGTGGGTTAGAGCGCTCGCCTGTATCACCCGTTATGTTAATAATGCTTCCACTGTTGTAGCGGAGCCGGCACGGGAGCTCGGTGGGTTAGAGCGCTCGCCTGTATCACCCGTTATGTTAATAATGCTTCCACTGCTGTAGCGGAGCCGGCCCGGTAGCTCGGTGGGTTAGAGCGCTCGCCTTGCGTGCTCTGCCCACCGGTGAGCCTAACGGCACGTGGATCGGTGGTTCGAGCCCCGCTGTGGTCATGTCTGTGTGGTCGCAGGGTAAAGATCACATGTCCTCCTTTGCAAAGAGTAGGGGGTTACCCGGAGGGACATGGCTCCGTTTACCCGTCCACCCCTTGACGCGATATATATGATCAAAATTGTCTAAAACGTTCTGAATATATAATCAACCAATCAATAACAATAATTCTATATCCATTGCCTAAGGCACTTACGTACATCCTAATTGCGTAATATATTACACATTTTATAATGATAGCTGTTGTTGAGATAGTTGTCGTCGCGACAACAACTGCTTGTATAAACAATTGACGCCGGAGCTTCTAATATGTACGCGACTTGATAAAGGCAGTTTACGGTAGTTGTGGCTCTTTGTTCCAGGCTTCGTGGGTTTGTTCACGGCGCTCTTCCTCTGGCCTGGGCTGCTGGTCCTCCACATCTCCCCCCCCCCCACACCCCCCACCCTCGCCACCGGTGTATTGAGATAGTTGTTGTCTTTGTTCCAGGCTTCGTGGGTTTGTTCACGGCGCTCTTCCTCTGGCCTGGGCTGCTGGTCCTCCACATCTCCCCCCCCCACCACACCCCCCACCCTCGCCACCGGTGTATTGAGATAATTGTTGTCTTTGTTCCAGGCTTCGTGGGTTTGTTCACAGCGCTCTTCCTCTGGCCTGGGCTGCTGGTCCTCCACATCTCCAGCACGGAGCGTTTCGAGTGGCCGGACACCATTCAGTGGATCTTCCTCGTCCTCAACGGCATGATCGGCACTGTCGTCACCCAGCTCCTCTGGCTGTGGTGAGTCACAGTGACCCCCCTCATCGACCCCAGGGACTGGTTGACCCCCGAGTTGACCCTATGGATTGAATGACTTCAAGGTCTGATTGACCATAGGGTCTGATTGACCTCCGGGTTTGGTTGACCTCAGGGTTTGGTTGACTTCAGGGTCTGATTGACACCAGGGTCTGATTGACCTCAGGGTATGATTGAACTCAGGGGCTGATTGAACTCAGGGGCAGATTGACCTCAGGGGCTGATTGACCTCGGGGTCTGAATGACCTCGGGGTCTGAATGACATCGGAGTCTGAATGACCTCGGGGTCTGATTGACCCCGGGGTCTGATTGACCCCGGGGTCTGAATGATCTCAGGGTCTGATTGACCTCAGGGTCTGATTAACCTCAGGGTCTGATTGACCTCGGGGTCTAATGGACCTCAGGGTCTGATTGACCCAAGAGTCTGATTGACCTCGGGGTCTGATTGACCCCAGGGTCTGACTAACCTCAGGGTCTGATTGACCTCAGCGTCTGAATGACCTCAGGGTATGATTGACCTCAGAGTCTGAATGACCTCAGGGTCTGAATGACCTTAGGGTCTGATTGACCTCAGGGTCTGATTGACCTCAGCGTCTGAATGACCTCAGGGTTTGAATGACCTCAGGGTATGATTGACCTCAGGGCCTGAATGACCTCAGTTTCTGAATGACTGATGGTATGATTGACCTCAGGGTCTGAATGACCTCAGGGTCTGAATGACCTCAGGGTCTGAATGACCTCAGGTTCTGAATGACTGATGGTATGATTGACCTCAGGGTTTGACTGACCTCAGGTTCTGAATGACCTCAGCTTCTGAATGACCTCAGGTTCTGAATGACCTCAGGTTCTGAATGACCTCAGGTTCTGAATGACTGATGGTATGATTAGCCTCAGGTTCTGATGGACCCCAGGATCGGATTGACCTCAGGGTATGATTGATCTCAGTGTCTGATTGACCTCAGGATTTGGATGGCCTCAGTGTCTGATTGACCTCAGGGTTTAATGACCTCAGGGTGTGATTGACCCGTGATTGACCCAAGATTGAGAGCTAATTCCGACTTTGGATGGCTTATTGCACAAAACAGACACACTTACCTCATACGACATGCGAAAGTGTTGCAAACGCAATTATTCTAACGACATGCTATTATTTCGTTGTACATATTTTAAATATTACATATGTGTATCCATGCAATAAGAATATTTATTTCTGTCTAAAACATATAAACGTACACTATATGAGCAGCTTTAACGTGTCATGAGAATGCGTTTTAATAATGCTGCTTTCTTATTAATATATGGTCATAAAACAAGACATCCTTTGTGCTCTTTGGGGGCCGGCTCGATAGCTCAGTGTGTTAGAGCGCTCGCCTTGAGTGCCCTGGTCACCCGAGAGCCTAACGGCATGTGGATCGGTGGTTCGCGCACCGCTGTGGCCAGGTCTCTGTGGTCGTAGGATAAAGAGTAGGGGATTACCCCCGGGGACATGGCTCCACTCTTCGTTCAATCTCCCATGGACGCGTATGACCAAAAGTGGTTAAAGCGTCCTGAATATACAACCACCCTATCTTTGTGCTCTTTATTTCCTCGTGACGATCGTTTCTTTGATCGAAGATTTTTGGGCTCAATGAGTTTCCTCGCCAATACGTACAGATGTGTGTTTGCTTTATTTATTCAGGGGCTGCTTCTTGACATCGTCGCTGGTGGCAACGCTGTCGTTAACGCTGACTGTTCCCATGACGATGTTGGCGGATCTTATCATTAAAGATGTAAGTGGCTATAAGACGTTGGCCACTCTCCCAGCCATTGCAGAAGTATTACAGCCACGCGCTAACGTGAAATCGCTCATGTATGCCTCAGTATATAGGATGTCCCTGCAGTGATGCTGATAGCTACGCCATTGGGTTGGTCCCAATGTCCCAGAGCTCCTTAAAATTATGGCACATCCGAAAAAAGAATGGGATATTAGTTTAAATGAAATATTGCGTAGTTGGTATGCTATTCTGTTTAAAGGAAACACCTTGAATAATTATCTATGCCATAGTTTCCTGATACCAGACCTAGGTACGTGCACTTTCTAACATGCATTGCATTATCAGCAGCTGATCCTGGGTCACCATGGCCAATCTGTCCCTGCAAGGTGTAAGGCTCCGATTCTGGACATAGAAATCCCTCTCACGTTCTCCTACCAACTCAATGAAATGCGTCATTTGAATTTGTTGTGCAATCAATGAAACAGGACGCGTACCTATCAGAATCTCTGCGACCTGTGGAAGTGTGTTATTTTTATTTTTATTTTCACTCTTGTCTCTGTAGGTTGACTACAACTGGATGTTTTACCTGGGCACCGGACCGGTCTTCTTGTCTTTCTTCGCCGTCAGTATTCTGTCCCACTACGAAAACTGGGACCCCGTACTTCTAATCTTCAAGCGCCTCATCAAATGCTTCTGTCTTCGTAGGCTTGCTTCTATTCCGAGGTGAGTGGAAATAACTTGTACCTGTACTTAACCATGCTTGTTGCTGCGAAGATGAATTCACTACAGGGGCCGGCTCGATAGCTCAGTTGGTTAGACGGCTCGCTCGCCTGAAGTGCTCTGGCCACTTGATAGCCTAACGGCACGTGGATAGGTGGTTCGCGCCCCGCTGTGGTCCTGTCTGTGTGGTCGCAAGATAAAGATCCCATGTCCTTCTTCGCAAAGAGTAGGGGGTTACCCCCGGGGACATGGCTCCACTCTCCCTTCCTTCTCCCATTGACGCGATATGACCACAAGTGTTTAAAGCGTTCAGAATATGCAACGAACGAACGAGTTCACTACATTATGAAACACAGTGCAACTTTATGTAGTATAGTTTGCCCGTCAATTATAGGGCGCACTGCTTCATTCGGCCATTTGTTGAGACGGATCCGAAGTATAATAAGAATAGTAATAACAATAATTTGTACTATAGTTTGCCCGTCAATTATAGGGCGCACTGCTTCATTCGGCCATTTGTTGAGACGGATCCGAAGTATAATAAGAATAGTAATAACAATAATTTTTCCCCGTATTTTATACGCATCGCGGAGAAATAGCGTGATGTTATATAGGATGGGTAGTATCTATTAAAATCATCAAAAAGATAAATTCCCAACGCAAGTTCTGCTTCTTATCTGTGACTTAAGGTAGGTATTTTTCTCGTGAGGCTTTATACAGAGGGCAAAAACAGATTAAGTTTATCTCGTCTTCTATAACGCTTTTACCGTTATTTTCACAATACATACACAGGTTTTGCATATCCTGTATAGCTCATCTCGCCCTTGTCATTGCCCTGGGAGCTTTCTTGACCCAATTTAGCCTTGAGCTGCCCAAAAAGTGGCCTAAAATTCCCATATTTCATTTAAACTAAAGCCCTCAGATTATGTGACCGCCCTGCGTTCGACAACCTCGTACGGTCTCACTATGTTTGTTTGGCAGAAAGTAATTTATGAAGTATGAAGTTAATAATAATTCATTTTGGAGTTATAACGCTATAGATATCAGACCAGGGATTGCGCAGGTACCAGTGATTTCGCACAAACCAAAAAATGGTTAAAATAATATACAGCTTGCTTGGAATCTTACAAAATGGATGTCAAGGTTGCCGTCACACATGAAGATATCTGTCTGGTAAAAGTTTAGACACAATTTCATATGAAATAAATAACGAAAGTGCATTTCGGCAAGTGCGCAATCACTGGTCCACCTTCTGTGAATGTGAATGTGAATTTTTATGGTGAAATACAATGTAATATTAGAACTATTATTTATATCTAGTAAATTTTATATTTCTAATAAAATTATATGTCTAGTAAATTGTATATGTATAGTAAATTAACTAACTTAAGGCATAACGTTTTTCTCTTTAAGCAGACTTCGAGACTTGGATCGGGAGCAAACAGAAAGTCTGATAGGCATCAATGGTGAACGACTTGAGACATGACATTGACTGAACCTACCCTCTCCGCTTCCCCCCACGTCTGTGGACAACACTGGAAGTGGATCTCTGGTTACCACCATCTCACATTAAGCACTGTCATTGAATTTAAATCCGCCGATGATTCGTATGCTAATTTACATGTAAATGCATTGATTGCTACAATAGCTTCCGCGCAAGAAGTCGTTATGGAATTGGAGAACGGTTAAACGAAAATTGTTATATTTTTATGGACATATAAGCCTAATCTGGCCCTGTTGTTGTTATTAGTTACCGTATAATTACTGGTGTGATGAAAGGAATGTTCTAATTACTGGTGTGATGTAGGTAGTGTTATAATTGCAGGTATATAACTTGTGTAATGTACTGTTAATATTACAAATGCAGTGTAAGTTTTGTACTCAATATGAATGGTTCGTATCGTTAAGGCGGTGAGACTTTTACAGTTTATTCTGCTCTCTGGGGATTGCGTCGTTTGGATAGTTTAAAATTGATCTGATATATTTTCGCTTTGCTTTGACATGAGGCAGCTAATTTGAACTGTATTTGGCATTGTTACTCTATAAATTAAAAGTCCTTGGAGTGTAAATCTAGGCTGCCATTTTTGCCTGGTCTATAAGGTTTTGCGGTATTTTTGTTTTGTTTTGTTAATTCAGCTTTTTGGAAACTATTTTTCACCCTTACCTGGTACATTGTTTATTGGGAGCTCTTATTCTCTCAAGAAAATTAGTAAATTTTGCCGTTGCTGCTAATTGACAAGTGTGTGATGGTTTCGTAATTTATTAAAATGTAACCAATATTATATGGCACGCGAGACGTAATTGGCGGTACCCTGACGCGAGGGCATTTCCTGATCATCATTATCTCCTGATAAATTATATTGTGTACTAGCCTCGTCGGACTCAGTGGTCTATATATGGTATTTGTACATGTGGTTCAAGAAGTCAACTGATACAGAAAGAAATAAGGATAGATCAGAAGGGTACCATTATAGTTTGTGTACAGTCACTCGAGCTGTTCTTAACCCCCGACTCGGCATCCGAGTGTAGTGGGGCGGCACGAAGTTCTTCCTTTATCTCCTTATAGTAAGCTTGAATGATCTTTCATTTCCCTACGCCAGGTATTGTTTAGTTCATTATGCCAGGTTTCAGGTATTTTTCATTTCATCATGCGAGATTTCAGGCATTTTTTATTTCCTTAGGCCATATCATAATGCCAAGTTTCAGGCATGTTCATTTCATTATGCCATTTCATTATGCCATTTCATTATGCCATTTCATTATGCCAGGTTTCATGTGCTTTTCATTTCCTTATGCCAAGTCAAGCGGGATTTGAAATGTGGAAATGTTTAATCTGCTGCAGTTAGTATCCCGGCTAAGCCACGTCTATGTACGCATACTTACCCCTTTTATTTGGTGGGGCCGGCGCGACAGCTCAGTGGGCTAGAGCGCTCGCATTGAGTGCTCTGGCCACCTGAGAGCCTAACGGCACGTGGATCGGTGGTTGGAGCCCTGCTGTGGCCGTGTCTGTGTGGTCGCAGGATAAAGATCCCATGTCCTTCTTCGCAAAGAGTAGGGGGTTACCCCCGGGGACATGGCTCCGCTCTCCCTTCCTTCTCCCATTGACGCGATATGACCAAAAGTGGTTAAAGCGTCCTGCATAACCAACCAACCCTTTTATTTGGTCGATCTTGCTTAGTCCTATACCGTACCTACCATATTCACAGATTAACCTGTGTTCACTGACTCCCTATTTTAGCTGCCTTGAAATGTCTTCGCGCCACTTGGATATGGCTTTTTTTATTCAATGCTCGGACAATATTTTGGAAAGTAACTTGGTAGTACACTCCTCATATTTCCAGTTGGAACGGAAAGGAAAACTTCATCGGTTAGGTAATATTGCTGACGTAAAATTAAGGCTAGCTCACACTGTGCCTGTTTTATAAGCCCGGATTACCCCGGTCCTGCAAACCGGGGACAATCTTGGACAACCCTGGGCAATCGTAGCGAGTCCGTAGTCATTCCGCGGTGGTACGGGGTGTACCGGAGTAAACCTTAGGTCGCCCCGGTGGTTTTGAACTGTTCAAAACCACTGCAATGAACCGTAGCAGCGTAGTAACATCGGGGCCTACTATATTCGCCCCAAAATGTTGTGAGATGGCCCCCGGTTCGTTCCGGTATATAGACCGGGAAGCGGGAGCGGGGTAAACCATAACCTACACTGGCACAGTGCGAGCTAGGATTTAAGTTATATTGCCAAACCATCGTATTTTCAAATCAAAAACCTGATCTAAGCTGCCATTTCAATTTCTGATGTCCCGGCATTTCTGTACCGTCCCACTGGTGAAGTAACCGCTAGTCTAGACCATTACTAGAGTCGAAATCGTTAGGTATGTTATTGTGTTCTTGATGGGCGATTGTCGCCCGTTTTCATATCATTGCCGAAAGCCGTAGCGGGTTTTACTTGGGAGCATTCTTCACCAGATAGCGGGGCCGCCCTGATAGCTCAGTGGGTTAGAGCGCTCGCCTGGAGTGCTCTGGCCACCTGGGAGCCTAACGGCACGTGGATCGGTGGTCAATCCACCATGTCCAATTTCTGTGTGGTCGCAGGATAAGGATCCCATGTCCTTCTTCGCAAAAAGTAGGGGGTTACCCCCCCGGGGACATGGCTCCACTCTCCCTTCCTTCTCCCATTGACGCGGTATGGCCAAAAGTGGTTCCTGAATATGCAACCAACCATGTGGGTTGCTACGGCCTTCGGCGACGAAATGCAATACTGATTATTCCGCATTAGAGATACTCAATAATTCTTAAAGACTTACAAGTACGAGACCTGCACAGGTGTGTGTACACCAGGGTATCAGGTGTACATCCCTGTACAGCTTTACGGAATAGCAGTCACCAACAACATGCTGTAGAATAAATCGCGGGTTTGCGGTCCCATGTTAAATATCCTTGACTGTTTTTGTTTCATCGTTACACCCCTGTTTAGTTGTCGCTTGATGGTGTTGTATATCGGTAGGAAAGGCTGTTTATGCGGCCAAATATTGAGTGATAATGTTAGATAATTACCCAGATGTGTCTCAGCGAGACGAAATTTATTTCAGTCAATGGCAAATAACAGGATTGACCGTGAGCTGGCCAGGGTGTTATTGTTGGTTATAGAATATGTATTAGTAAGATCAAGCCACTTATTGCTCTTAAGAGTTGAAGCGGTCAAGTCTGTGTTTGGCCTGAGTTCCCAGGGTTGAATCTCATCGACTCAGTACACCTGTAGCCAAGCTTCTTGTGCTAATATTATATATCCGTGAAATATATGAAAAAAACCACATGTTTGTATCCACTACACTTCTTTTCCGCTCTTTAATATAGAAATGTTATCTTTGTTTCATTGGGTTTCTCATTATTGGAAATATTAATTAAGCAGTGATATCAGTATGTTCGAGGCTTTCCAATTCCCAAACCCAAACCAGCAGCCCCATCTTTCATGGCAGAGCCCACGAATTGATGATTGTATTGTACTATAGACGGAGAGTAATACCTGAGCTGTGGCTCCTCCCATTTCCCACCCGTTGAAGCTATAGTACCTTACAGTTAAAAAGATCATTCTCAAAACGCTACCCGAACCTCTTGTGTGTAGATTTTGATGTGCGAACACGTGAATGGAGGTTTGCCGCGTTTGTATTATACCTGCTCATACAGCCTATTTTTTCACAGAAGAACCTCTTCGTTTTGAAATGGAAATGCAAAATGTGAGCTGTAGTAGATAATATGTCCGGTAAAGTTCTAATAATAATATGTTAAAACTCTGTCCGTTAAAAAGTTCTAATAATAATAAGTTGAAACTGTCCGGTAAAGTTCTAATAATAATATTTTTAAGATAATCTTTTAAATAATCTTCTAAAATAAAAATCCTTACGAAGGATGGACCATTGCTGCATGAGCAGCATTAAACCTTTATTGCTCGGGCCTGTTGCTCGGATTGTCGCCATGGAGATCAACGCCATGTGAAGTCATTGTGTACCTGTGTTTGGTTGTGTGTAATGTTTTGTGTGTATATATAGAGATTTAAGGGGTTTATAATGAGAAAAAAATGAAACGAATGGTCAAAAATAAACTGTAATGCAGCATATTTAAGTGTTTTCGCGTTGTTATGTATGGAAATCGGGTCGTGGCAGTTACATTTAAAACCTTATCCAAGGAGTGTCATTGCCTTAACCCTCGTGAAGAGCTGGCAACTAACGTAATTTAGAACATTCAAACGAATTTAAGCTCCTTGCCATTTCATCTAGTGAATGCATATTAAGAAAATATCTAGAAAAAATTATCGCTTGCTCGAGGGACTTTTCACGTCATTTATTTGGGACGCATTACTTTTGTTCGGCATCCCGTCCGTAACCCGCAACACATGACCGGGAACTTCTGGGTGTGCCGATAGGGATAAGCTTATTCAAATGAAAGGCACACACCGTTCAACCCTCGACTAATCGATTCAACTCTTCCAGGAAGAGAAGAGCTCATCCAAGAAGAGAGAATATGAGCGATGAATCGATCGCGTGTGACGAGTTGGAAGAGTAGTTCCAATATGGCGAACGAAAACTCACTTATTGCTCACAAATTATCGCCCAAATCCATATATTATCGCCCAATTTTTTTTGACAGATACATGGGTAACTACATATATGGGCCCTCATATACCCCGCACATGCCTTTTAAATAACAAAATAAGGTCTTACATATGTTTCACATAATTTTATTCGTTGTTTCATTCATGTATTTCCACCCTTAAACACATTTGGTCACACTGAGCGAATATTGCATATTTAGCTTCCGCCATCTTGGAATTGCCTCTACCTCTTCTCTCTTCCACCTACTTGGGCAGAAGAGCAGAAGAGGTCTTCCAGGAAGAGAAGAGGCGAAATGATCGCATGGCAAGTGCTCTTCTAGAAGAGGTAGAGTTTGGAAGAGGCGAATCGATCACGCTCTTGGAAAAGCCTCTACCTAGCTCTTCTCTCTTCCACCTACCTGGGCGGAAGAGCAGAAGAAGTCTTCTTGGAATAGAAGAGGCAAAACGATCGTACTGCGTGCCCTCCTGGAAGCGGTAGACTTTGGAAGAGTCGAATAAATCACGCCCTTAGGGAGTGAAAACATAAGTGACCGATCCACACTCAGACAATAAGCTTGAGTCCGTTTTCTGGAATCGTGAGTATGAAATGGACAATCATAGCTAATGGTAGGTACAAGTGAGAAGTACTCATCTCTGAAAGTGGAAAGAAAGTGCCGTGCTGCTTTGTTTGTCCGACTTGTTTGTCCGGCATGACGCACGTGGAAGACCTTTTTTTCGCCACATGATTGGACAAAAGCAGCAGTGAGGTCAGAGAATGACTGACAGCCGCTGGTTCGGCCTATTACGTCTCGGCTGAAGTCGATCGAAGACCTTTGTGAAAGAAATATTTAACATGACCGGGCCTGGTACCTGAAAATATGTTTTCGCTGTGGCACTCCCACGCTTCCGTACCTAATCTAATTAGTAACTACTTTATTTATCGCAGCTTTACATCGCCTCAAGCAATAAATAGTACCCGTCTTATTCGTACGCACCATCTCACTGTCACATGGACTATTATCTTGCCTGGCATGCAAATTTTAAAGACCGCAAGACGTTGTCTCTCAGCTCAGAAGCACGACAGGCTGGCAGCCAGGTGTAACTTTCAAGCTTCAACTATGAACTATGATCAAATTCTTGGCATAGAAACCTGTGTCCGCGCCTAGGTGAACAATTTGAACTAAAGAAAAGCCTGTCCGGTAAAATTTTGAGGGCCGCCGTGGGCTGACTGACACAGTGGAGTTCTTGCACTACGTTTCCGCTCGTTTTATTGCAGTCCGTGTTCAGTCGACAACCGTAAAGCGACGGCCGGCGTTCTTCACAATTTAACAAGGCGATCACAATAGAAGCCGAATAGAATACGACCAGAGTTTAAACAGTTTTGTTTAAAAGTGTTTTGTATATCTGTGTTATGTATATTAATATTGACTTCTTTCGCTCTGTTACCTTTAAACAAACAAAATCACAAACAATATGTACCAGTAGTTTCTTCAGGACTAATTCTCTGATGCACTATAGGACACATGATGAAATAATAATTTCCAGAAACACTCCTTCTAGAAATGGTTTTTTTCAGTCATTTTTCAGCGGCGGATCTAGGGGGGGGGGTGCAACTCCCCCCCCCCCCTCCCTCCCACCCCGTTGGGAACCAGAACATACAACATACAGGTTAATATACATGTTAAAGTCCCAAGTCTTCAGAGAGCAACTCCCCCGTTGGGGAAACTGCACATGCCCTGTTAAAGCCTAGCTCACACTGTGCCGGTGTTGGCTACGGTTTACCCCGGTCCTGCCCGGTGCTTCCCGGTCTATATACCGGGACAAACCGGGGCCATCGCGCAAGATTTTGGCGCGAAAACAGTAGGCCAAGGTGTTACTACGGTGCTGGTACGGTATGCCACGGTATATCAAGGTGTCACCACGGTGGATACCGGTACGGCTACGGTTTTACTAAGGATTGACTACGGATCATCACGGTAGGCCAAGATTCATCCAAGTACCACTAAGGTATCACCACGGTTTTTCAAGGTGTGACTACGGTTTGTCCCGCTTTACCAAGGTTATGCCACGGTATACCAAGGTGTTACTACGGTCGTGCCCGGTCGTGCCACGGTTTCACTACGGTCTCACTACGGTGACGCTACGGTAACCGTGTTAGGGCGTTGCCTCATGGTTGTCAGCAGGCACTGGAACCTGTGTGCTTGGATGCCGAAAGCGTTCTCAACTATCCTTAGAGCCTTGGACAGCCAATAATTAAAGATTCTCTCATCATCAATGAGTTGCCTTTTGGAGAACGGTTTCCTAAGCCAGGTCCTCAGGGCAAAGGCGTCATCAGCAGCAATAAAGTATGGTATGTCCTTGTCATCACCAGGCAGTGCATTGGGAGGGGGGAGTCCTATGGTTCCTTCCTCAATGGCCTCTTTCATGTCAGAGTTGTTGAATAACTGGGCATCTCCGGAAGATCCATTGGCACAAACGTCCACCCAGGTGAATTTGTAGTCTGCGTCTACCAGAGCCATGAGGATGATTGAATGGAAGCCCTTGTAGTTGTAATAGATTGATCCCCCTATGTTTGGACACCTAATGGCTTTGTGTTTGCCATCCAGAGCCCCTATACAATTACGGAAGTGCCATCTCTGCCCGAATTTCTCAGCTATAGATGCCCATTCTTGTGGGGTGGTTCGACATTCTATTCCATTCTGAACTTCTTCAGCATATTCAGCTATAAAGGTTTCGCACTCTTCACGAATTAACAGCGAAATGGTGTGGTCAGGTGCCAAGAAGCCATACATAAGTGAGTGGTATTGATCACCTGTGGCTAGGTACCTCAGATTTATGGCCAACTTCAACCCAGGTTCCAGAGCCTTGCGAGACCCTGTGTCTTGCTTCGTGATCCAGTTCTCCAGTCGCAGGAGTAGTTGTTTAAACATTTCTGGATTCACACGTAGGAAGTTCTTAACGGCTCTTCCATCTTCAACACGCAATTCGTTCATCAGACGTGTGTACTGCCCTAGTGTCACTCGCCTCTCGGCCCAAGGTCTCACCCACACAGTTCTCTGTTTTCTGGCCCTCCCCTCTTTCTTTTCATTCTTCTGTATTTCTGAAGTTAGTAGCATGCCAGTTCATCAGTTAAAGTCTGTTCCAGTAGTTGTTGACGACAAGATCTAGGATGCGTCTCCTTCCAGGGATGAAGCACCAAGTGATTTGAAACCAATGTTAACCCCATTTTATACTACCCTAGTGCTGCCGCCACTCACCGTGGCCCCAGAACGCCACGGTCATCCCCGGTTGCCTATGGATGCCCCGGTAGCTTGCACGGTGGTACTACGGGGAAGCCCGGTTGTACTACGGTGGCACTAAGGTTTCACAAGGTCTGGAAATACCGGGGCTCGGTCCCGGTTCATGCCGGTAGTTTTGAACAGTTCAAAACCACCGGGGCGACCTACGGTTCACCACGGTACACCTCGGATTACCGCGGATTGACTGCGGACTCGCTACGGTTGCACAGGGTTGTCCAAGGTTGTCCCCGGTTTTCAGAACCGGGGTAAACCGGGACTATGAACCGGCACAGTGTGAGCCACCCTTAAAGTCGGATTCTCCGAGCACGCCCTGCCTCCCCCCTCGGTCAGAAGTGTTCAGAGAGCAACCCCCCCCCCCCCTTGGCAAATTCCTAGATCCGCCCCTGTTTTTTACATCATTATTTCATTTAAATATATGAACAAACTGAACAGTACTTCCACAAGGAATAATTAAGTTCCTCAACAAACAGATTTAATTAAAGTTGAAACCTATTCGAGCAACACATATAATAAATGTGAAACCATCTAAACAGTTTACATTTTCATTAAACAATTACTTTTCACATAGATCTAAGCTTTGACCAATAATCTAGCCTGGCCAATAAATATTTCTAAATTTAGTGGTGAACTACGGTTACATCTGAATAAATGAAAGTCACTGTAATACATCAATGCTATTCATGTTAGGCCATGCTTTTATGAAGTTTCCACCTTCCAAAGGCTTCTGGTATCAGGGACAGACATTATAGGTTTACATCTCACCTGTCCTGTCGGGTACGTGGTGTTAAAATTGACTTGCCCCCCTGAAAATGTACCTGTCCTATCAAGCTGAGAAACGACAGTGTTGATGTAACTAATAAACAATTTATTTACTGCGCTATTAACAAGTTTCGACTATTCTAATGTTATGAATCTTACTGATCGATCTGCTGGGCGCAGTCTAAATCTTCACCTGTCCCGTCTGGCATATACAACCAGTAATCTGACCTGTCCGACTATGTAATTCAACTGTTCCGGGCAGTCAGACAATCGGTTATGTCTCTCTCTGGGTAGTTAATTCGGATGAGGATGGGGTGGGGGTGCTGCATGGTCTAAGAGTCTTGCACATGCAGTTTCTATGTGGCCATCTAAGAAGGAAGACTATAAGTATTGTTATCATGTTTTTTTCTTGAAGAAATTGCACCTGGTACAGGTAGATCTATCGCTTCTTTGCGAGAAAGATGTTTATATGAAACTTGAGTTACTAAAATTATAAACAACTCACCATCGTCCATTGTCTCTCTTTCTATATTTCAGTCGGCCTTTGTCACAGAGATAAACACACATGCATGTTTCAAACAACGCTGGTGGTCGAGTGTTAGCAGGTTAGGCCTACTGGTTCGTGCGGCATTGTGCACTGGGTGACTGGCCACTTTCACAGCCACCGCATACGACCGAAAATGTTCCCCTTACATTCGACAAATTCGTTTGCTTTTCCCCGTCTAAATACAGTCAATACAATATATAAGCATCTGTAAAGTTTCCTCTCCCGATAACTGCAAAAAATTAAACATTCATTAGCAGAACAAAAGTTATTAAGGAAATTTCCTTGGGCCTCTGAACGTACGGGCAAAACGTTAGAAATTTAAGGCGATTTATAGGTTGTCCCGCAAACGGATCCCGCAAACGTATCTATGTAGGTCAGGAAACACCCCGCGTTCTGATTACGTAATGCTCATTCGGTTACGTTTGCAGGATTACGTTCAATCGTAAAGGTAGTGCAATATATAACTCTCTAATACACGGGTTTGCACATCCGCGGGCATTTTGACCTACTTTTAGATGGTGAGTAAACAAGAGCACGTGTGCCATTGGCCGTCAGCTTGAAGTGAGTGCGCTTCGAAGTGTTTCTGCATGCAAACCAATTTAAGGTGACTTACTTTATTTAAACAATTAGTGTTTAAAATGTTTGCGAATGGTTTCAGAACAGATATACACCCATTTATTTATTTTTAAGCTTTAATTTGGAGCTATGAAGGCAGTCTTAGCCTTGGGAGACCCACTCAGGAAACGGTCTCGCGAAGCTATATATATCACTGCATGACAAGGAGTGTAAGAGACCCTCAGCAAAGGGCCCCATAGGGGCTTTTTCGACACGGCGACACGGCGATTTTTAAAATCGACAACGCGACATTGGGGTTATCTTAGAATCGACATGCGACATAAGACTTAGCGACACGCGACATGGAACTTTTCTTAAAATCGACACGCGACATGGACCTTTTTCTTAAAATCGACACGCGACATGGCTACCCCCCCTAAGGGGTCCTCAGCATCGCGGCGCCGACTTTACAAGCTGTTAAAGCATTACAATATTATACACCTGTATACACTGATATCTACTTCACATAGAGCAAATTAATGTTGTAATGTGAAAGCTATTTGGCCAGGAGGTCTAGCCAAGTAGGCCTATATATAATGGTAGACAAACTTCATATGCAATCATGTATATTTTTCACTTTAGATATAATTGTCTTGGCACCATGCCGAAAGGTTAGAGTAAAGACAAGGGAAAGGGGAAGAACATTCCCAATGGTCCTAGCTGATTAAGGAAAGCACCACTAGTCTGGACCAAAAATGACGTTGGAATTGTTTAAACTCTCTCACATTAAAACATTATCTGTCACGGCTTAAGAAGCAAGCCTAATGCTGGCCCATTTGTTGAACTAGATGCCAGGTATATTGCTTTATTATATAATTATATATTTGTTTTCATTATTAAATTCATATTAATTTAATTCCTTAACAACTTTTTTCATGACTTAGTTCACCGGTATATTACTTTATTGGTATTGTTGAGTTCATCAGTTATTATAGATATGGAAGTGTGAGATACTAATATTGGTATTAATTCTACGCATCGGGTATGTTAATAAGAAGTAGATATAAGTGAACTTTACTTTGTCTATAACGATAAATGCAACTTTCACGTATAAAAAAAATTAAGCTGTAAAAAGACAGAAAATATCAAATACCAGTACAATTTATTAATTCTACATATTTAATATTATTAGAAAAATTGTCAGCCTCATCGTAGATACATATGTTGTAATATATGTCAATATATATACACAATATACACAAGCTGTGTTTCCCTTCACAATTTATGTATATAAAATCTGGGTTGGTTATATTTCCAAAAGATGCCATTTTGGCTATGTGAGCTACACTGCATAAGTTCATATGTATGTTTTTATTATAAAATCCATTTAAGTGTAACTACTGGTAGAGCTAGGTATAGTATATAATGATAAAGTATCAAATTATCTGTCATGAATTGTTTATACTTGTCTTATATATATATGTTTATATTTTATGTTGTATAAATTCCTTTTATATTTTGTGATTTTTTTTTCGGACCTTTACTCTTGCTTATAAATGTGATCTTAAAATAAAACGTACATGCATTATGTTTTTGAGCCTTCATTGCTTGAGGAGAGGATATTCTAGCAAACTTTCAGGGTATAACCCCTTACAATAGATAGTACAAAAAGGGCCTTACAACCCCCGCCTTCGGCCGTACAGGCCCTGCATGGTCCAGGACATCGTCAAGGACGAAGGGGGAAGAGAGCCACGAACGATGACGATTTCGTCGAGGGGGGTGGGGGTGACCATTTAGTCAAGGCGGGGATGGGGCAATACGAAGAACAGCCCTTCTGGTCAGGTGGTCAATTTCCTCAACCTCCCGAGATCCCTTTTCCCTTGGAACGCCATCGCCAGTTTCAGAGCCCTTGTTATCACGGCCGTAAAGGACCACCCCCTCCACCAATCTACTAATGTTGTCTCTAATAGCCTGGTGATTTCGACCATATGCTCCCTAATCTGATATAAATATCAGACGTGACATTTTAATACATTGTGACTAAATTGTATGTGTGGTTTTGCCATAAACAACTTTGATAACGCATGCTCAGCCCCCTGGCTCAGGCCTACTGCATGTAGCACGTGCGGACTGTTTACTCAGGTGTAGCCTCGTTCTGATTCGGCCGTGCAACTTCCTTATCAGGCAAAGTGTAAACCCGTGTATAGGGCTTTAGAGCTATAAAATCTCGTTCGCCTAGACTTCCGGTTTACTAATTTTGGGGACAAACAAACGAAGCACGTGTTCGGAACGAGTTTAGAATCTCTGCGCAAACTGGTATTTTGACTATCTGTGACGTAGGCGTGACGTGTATGTTACGCAAAGAGTCAGACTGGGAACCAGACTATCTGCGCAAGAGCCAGGCGCCGAGGGGTGGGTCCATTGCGGAAGGCCTAGCGGTATAATTAAGAATATTTAAGAAATATAGCTGCCCAAAACGGATAGACGACATATTTTTCATTCATTTGCGCCACCACAATGACTAATATTTGTTACGACGGGACAACACGGCTGAGAAACTAACGTTTTTTTGCATTTCCTACGAGAACGAGACATTTATGACGTCACATGGATTCTCCCTGAGTGATAACGTTGGCGCCACGCTTCGAACAGAAAACATACAAAGAATGAAAAACTTTGTCTTTTCGTGATCCAAAAGTGATACGAACATCCAACGAACATCCAACTGGTCTTATTTTACCTTTACCATGTGGTTTAATGACGCGTCCGTGTGTTGTTACTCCATGCGCTGCACATTTTGACAGCGAAATGGTTAAGTCGATTACTTGCTCTCGCCGTTTTTGTTACCGCGGAGGCAGGTGAAACTCTGTGACGTCACTTGCAGTTTGGAGACCTCGCGAAAGCCCGGGTGCAGGGCTAAATTTAGAACGCTATTTTTAGCTTTCGAGTGTTGTAAAGACGGATTTTTTTCTTGTCTATTCCCAAAGTCCTGCGCTCCATCGGCTCCAAATATTTTAACGCCTATCTCCCATAGCCATGTTTAGTGAAATGGTACTCATAGTCTTTAGAATAAACCTGGAAAGAAATTGACTTATAGCTGCCTATACTTCAACATGGAGCACGTGTGTTTGTTTGTCCTCAAAACTGAAGTATCGCGGCCCGATCGCGAGAACTGTATAGCCCTATACCTGATTGTAACCAACGGAGGTGATCGCTCGTGATGTTGACAGCCAGAACAACGCGTCATAGCGGAACCGTACAAGTCTTCAAGCCGGCATGAACGGAACAGCCACATCGACAAAACTCTGTCTGGAGAAAAACACTTGTGTTCGGAACAAGACAAACGGAAATGTGCCAATACCTTATAAACTTTCTAAGGTACGTCGCTGCATCTTCACTACAGAGATGGGGGGGGGGGGGGGGGGGGTATTTGCCGTCCTCGGGATTGGGCTTTTCATTTCACCGTAAACTTGGAATGAGGAAAATTATTCTTCGTGAACTGGGAATGGGATATTAGCCGACCGCGGTGATTTTCATTAATCGTGAACTGGGAATTTTAATAATAAATCCCCGTTAATCGGGAAATCGTCAATTTAGTATCGTGTATCCGCCCTTCCATTGCATGCTGAGAGTTCTTCTATTAACTTATCGTGACCTACGAATAAAGAAATTTATTCTTCGTGATCTGGGAACACGACCCCCTCTTGCCCCCCCCCCCCCACCCCCCCATTTGAGGAACAGTTAGAACCAAAACACAATTTCAGACTTGAAAGATTCTATCTGCAAAAGTACAGACAGACGGGGAATGAGACTGGCAAGTATACCGTACTGCAGATAACTTCCTTCCACTTTGATTAGTTAGAGGCAATGTTACTTTCGAACTATGTTTTCGAGTTCGATGGAGGTCAAATGCCTGAGGCGCTTTGAACTTTGACCCCCGTGTTATTTCGAAATAATTTTTCGTTTATCTCTTCTATTGTGATCATTTGGCAGCGGAATGTCTATATTTTTTTAATTCTGCATAGAAAATACAACATTCAACCTACACTACTCAGTCTCTAAAACCATTCGTGCCCCCTGCATTTGTTGAGGTCAACCGTGCATGAGGTGGGCGGTTACGTGGGGCAGAGGTGATGTGAGGAACAAGCTCCCTCTGCTGGCAGATTGTTTGAAGTTCTGTCTCTTGCTTGTCAGTACAATCAAAGTGATTGGCACGATGAGAATTTAAGTATTGTTGACAATGATGGTCCCGCGATTCTGGGTCTGCCTAGTTCAAGATTGTTGAGCCTGATTACATTGCGCTGTAACATAGAAACCACCACACACCAGCCGACCAAAAAGACGTCCGAGAGGCGTATCAGCCTATCATGTTGTCGAACTGTATCCCGAGCAATTCGATGGGTAGGCCACTCTCCCCGAAGTTATCGGATCATCACAGACCCCTCGTTGAACCTGTTATTCATGTTCCTCGCAAGTGTCAGATCCAGATGAAAGACGAGATCAAGGCGAAGTTGGACAACATGGTCCCTGTGTACCCTATGTACCCTGTGAATACCGCCCTGTACCGCCCCTTACTATGCACCCTGTGAATACCGCCCTGTACCGCCCCTTACTATGTACCCTGTGAATACCGCCCTGTACCGCCCTTTACTATGTACCCTGTGAATACCGCCCTGTACCGCCCCTTACTGATCGAGTACCCTGTGAATACCGCCCTGTACCGCCCCTTACTATGTACCCTGTGAATACCGCCCTGTACCGCCCCTTACTGAGTACCCTGTGAATACCGCCCTGTACCGCCCCTTACTGAGTACCCTGTGAATACCGCCCTGTACCGCCCCTTACTATGTACCCTGTGAATACCGCCCTGTACCGCCCCTTACTGAGTACCCTGTAAATACGGCCCTGTACCGCCCCTTACTATGTACCCTGTGAATACCGCCCTGTACCGCCCCTTACTATGTACCCTGTGAATACCGCCCTGTACCGCCCCTCACTGAGTACCCTGTGAATACCGCCCTGTACCGCCCCTTACTATGTACCCTGTGAATACCGCCCTGTACCGCCCCTTACTGAGTACCCTGTAAATACGGCCCTGTACCGCCCCTTACTATGTACCCTGTGAATACCGCCCTGTACCGCCCCTTACTGAGTACCCTGTAAATACGGCCCTGTACCGCCCCTAATTAATATGTACGCTGCCGCTTACGCCTCCGCCACAGCACCGAAATCATGTCGATGAATTATGTAGCTGTGATGTAAATTTTATATTTTGACCCTCGTCACCCTACCCACTCCGCACCCACTCTCTGCCCGACCAGTTTCCCCAATATCTGCCTTCGGGAGACTGCGGCCATAACGCCTTCCTGTCTACATAATGTAGTCTATGGTAGCTTAGATATGCCATAAAACGAGGCAGGCACGGACCAAGGGCCGCCTTCCTAATTGGCGGTCACTGACCCCTGTCGCCATGAGGTCAATGTGCTGGTTGCTTGAAGACGAGATTGTCGGAGAGGGAATGGAAGGGTGGCAGGTGGGGGCGGAAGGAGCGTAGGCAGAGGAAAGGGGAGTGGGAGGAAGGATGGGGGGGCGGAGGCAGGCGGGGGGGTGCAGAGGGAGGGCGGAGAGAGCGGGGGGCGGGGTGATGGGGTGTGGAGGAGGGAGTTAGCGACCACTTCTTATTACAAAGTCTCATTATGGATCTAGGATCTAGTGAATTATGATTAGTGAGTTCGGGTCACACACCGCTATGTTAGGTTCCCGCGGCGGACATCTGCTCAAGGCAGATACTACATACAGGCCCTGTAGCAGCTAACCCTTGATCCCCCCCCCGCTCCCATACTCCCGCCCCCGCCCGGCCTTAGCTCACACCACGCCCCCAACCTCTCCACCCGCCCCCAAGGTTGGTCCTTAATTCCTCTATCCCGGTCGGTGCTCTACCGGGGCTGACCACGCGTGTTCTAAGCTGGGTGTTCGGATGCACCGAGATGTTTCCACGTGAGGGAAATACCATCCATAATTGATGTATATGACGCCACAATTATGGCGGAAAGAGTCAGCAATCCCTGGAGCAGAAGTGACAAACACTGTTATCCGGTGGCCGAATTAAATGGCATTTTGTCTACAATTATATTTTTCCCTAGCATCAGCCCCCCCCCCCCAAGGCTCAGCCTATGCATATATGGAATAATTCGCCAGCAACGACCAGAAACGCTTGTTTTGTAACTCATGTCTAAATATCTTTTACTTTTGCGTATGAAAAATAATTACGTTGGACAAATTCGACCTAGTTTTACATAGAACAGATGGGCAATATAGCTTTACTTTGCCGGAACGCCGGGTGATTGGTCAGTAGAATGCCTCGCCCCCCTCCACCCCCCACCCCCCCACACACACCCCGCCGTTTGCTATTTTTGCTTTTTCTCTGGTTGATTGGATTCCCCAACGTCAGATAATCACCCAATACCAATGAATAACATGGCAAAGTTTTTTTTTTTTGCTTTTTTTTTTGAATTTTATTTCTACAAAAGGAAAAAGAAAGACGAAGTTACACTATCATATAAACATATACACACACATAAAATTGATAATACATCAAATGAAGTGCATTTGTTCACTTAGGTATATTTCCCTAGCAAAAATACACCTTAAAGGTTCTCGAGTGTCGAATTTAAATTTACAGATACATTTCTTTACCACCAAGATAAGTCTATTGCAGTAAATAAAGTCTGCAGTATTAAGGAAAACTGATCGGTCATGAAAACCTAGCATAATTTCTTTCTCTGATACAATTGTCTCACCAAACAGCTTTGTTTGTATATTGTGTTTTACATCATCCCATAATTCTTTAACCAAGTTGCATTTATAAAAATAATGTATGGTGGTGTCTGGCCCATTGCATACGTTACATAGATTTGACTGAGACATTTTCCATCTTTGTAGCAGAGTATTAGTGGGATAAATGTTATGGAGTATTTTCCATTGCAGCGAAATCTACTGCGTTTCTTTAGTGACCAAAGAGGCAAGCTTCCAAATTTGTCTGAGCTGGTTTTGTTCATACTCTAAAGGAACTTTGAGTTGGACATGTATATGTAGCAAAGCTTTTCTCTTAAGATGAGTACGAATATGCTTTGTCGATATAGAATTCAACATCTTATTTGCAAAAACAATTGAGCTATCCCTTGACATTAAAGTTGACTTTCCTTCAATAGACCGCAATCCTCCCCTCACGACATTTAACTCGAAATGCGGACAGTCGGTTACGTTCTGAAATAATTTAACGTAGTCAATTGATCCAGATTCATTAACAATGTCACTAACAAATATGATTCCACATTTTATCCAACGCTTTATATACAGTTGCATACCTTTGTATAAAAATAAATCGTTGTTCCATAATATTTGAGCAGATGAGGAAATTATATCGTTCGTTACATTTTCATCAAAGAGACGATTGTCCAACCACAATCTAGGTAATTCCTTGTACACATATGGGAAATTATTCGGCACACCTTTTAGCTGTTGAAATGAGACTCTACTTTTAAACACTAACAACCCAGGACATATTTGAGGGTAATAATATAAGGGAATAACGCTCCAGGTGGAATTCTTTGTTGACTCTAGTTTTTTTTACCCATTTACATGCAAACGCACCTTGAAAGTGAATCATGTTAAACGTCTTGAGACCCCCATTATCTTGCTCCTGAATAAGGACGTCTCTCTTGACATGTTCTTTTATATTTTTCAGACCATCCTCAGTAAAACAATTGCCTTTACTTCAAATGAATTTAAAAAATATACGATTAACCCTTTCTAGTACATGTTGTGGAAGTATAGTAACTTGCATTAAATATAAGAATTGTGGAGCACGCAGGGACTTGACTAAAGTAATCCTTCCCATTATTGTCAGGTTTTTACCCATCCATGATTTCATTATATTTTGACATTGGACGAATTTGCTTTCCCAATTTTTACGTATATCATGAATATCACAATCGTTTCGTAACTTCACCCCTAAAACTGTGATACAATTTTCGGGATATAGTTTCCAACGCAAGTCACCTATGCGCTTACGTGGATATTTCCAGCAGCCCACCCACATTGCTTCTGTTTTATTTCGATTCAAATTTAACCCTGATAGTTTGGAAAATAACTCAGTGAGTTTTAGTGCTTCAAGTATGGATTGTTCGTCTTTCATGAATAGACTATTGTCGTCGGCAAACTGATATATTCTTGCTTCCTTTCGAACAAAAGGAAGCTTGATTCCGCTTAATGTGTTACTTTGCCTAATCTTACAAGCGAAAATTTCACATGCAAGGATAAAACTTAACGGTGAGAAGGGACAGCCTTGGCGAACCTCTGAATCAAGGTAAACCATTCAGATAACCATCCATTATAACTAATGCAATTCATCGTTTCTTTAAAAATCACTGTTACCCATCGACAAAAATTATTGCCAAAGCCAAACAGCTCAAAGCATTCCAACATATGTTCTTTGAGATAGAATCGAAGGCCTTTTTATAATCTAGAGATAATATGGCACCAGGGACATTCCACTTATTCGGATAGTCGATTATATCATCAACGGTTCGTACTGTTGTAGCAGCACATCGGCCTTTGATGTATCCGCTTTGATCCTCGTTAACCAATTGAGTTATAACGCCCTTTAATCTCGTTGCCAGACATTTTGCTAGTATTTTATAATCCACGTTTGTTAGGCTAATAGGTCTCCAGTTTCCTAGATCATTCCGCTCTCCTTTACCTTTGTACAGTAATGTCAATATACCTTTTCGTTGTGAATGAGACAGGCGTCCAGATATAAAGGCGGCTTTAAACGAATTACAATCCATAGTCTTAATTTCTGTCCAAAAATGTTTGTACCATTCGGCGGTTAAGCCATCCGAGCCAGGACTCGAGTCACCTTTTAGTTCTTTGAGAGCAACGTTCAGTTCCTGTTCTGTAATATCACCTTCCAGGCTATGCTGTTCTTCATTGGATAGTGTTGGTAGATTTACACTGCACAAGAAATTATTTAGTTCAGCTTTACTGAGATCAACTCGTTTCTTATACAATTCCTTGTAAAAGGATACCTGACATTCCCGTATGCTGTCTTGGTCATACACAAGGGTACCATCATACATTTGTATTTCCGACATAATTTTTTGTCGCGCCCTGGCTTTTTCAAGGTTTAAAAAGAAGTTGGTAGAGTCATCCCCTTCGTTTGTCCATTTTGCCTTTGACCGTATATGGGCTCCTTTGGCCTTTTCCTTTAGTAACATGTCATATTCCCGCTGTAATCCATTTACTTCTGTTTCCAAATTTGATTCAAATGGGTTGGATGCTAGCAACCGTGAAGCCATATCGAGCTTTGAACGCGACATATCAGTTCTATCACTCTTAATACTGTTCTTTGCCCTTGAGTAAAGGAAGGTTCGCCGCTTTATAACGTACTTGCAATAATCCCAGAGCGTTTGCGCTCCCAGAGACGCTTGGTACTCTGTTACAACATCACGTACCGCTTCTTTAAAAATGGTGTCATAATCTACGTCACTCAGAAGCGTATTATTAAATTTCCAGTACCCTTGGCCGCGAGTATCATCGTTCATTTTTATATCAGTAACAACCGCCCTGTGGTCTGTTGAAGGCATAGAGATTATTTCACAAGATACTGATTTTTCTAATATACAATCATTCGTCAGCAGGAAGTCTATACGTCTTAGAATTGGTTTGGTTTTATGTCGCGAGGTATAATCTTTGGCATTTTCATTATGCCAACGCCATAGATCATGCACCTTCAAGTCATCAATTAATTCGTTTAATGATCGCACTTCCACAGTCGGATGTGGATGACCACCTAAATTGTCCAGATCTACGTTGAGTACACAGTTAAAATCCCCCCCAATAATCCGGTTTGCGCCTTCTTCATATAATCGCGACACAACATTGCGTATTCTGTTATGAAAGTCAATTTTCCTCTTAGTTTGGTTCGGATAATACAGAGAGAATATTAGGAATACTTCATTCCCTTGGGTTAATTTTATTGCTATGATTCCTTCTTCAGAATGCACATGTTCTATGTTGTCATAGTCGAAGTCCTTTCTTAAAAGAATAATATCACCTTTACTGTTACAAGTGCCTTGGTGAAAAAACATATATCCATTCCAATCCTTCATATATTGATCAGCTACTTTATCTGTTATATACGTTTCTTGTAGTAAACATACGTCGATTTTGGGTTTCACGGAATATCGTAAAGCGCGTCAGTCGTTTTCGAAGTCTATTAACATTACACGTCATTACCTTCATGGGTGAGAGTTAAGTATATTTGATAGTGTTAGGATGGCAAGGTATCGTCTTTTGTTGGGCTCTTTCCTTGGAGAAATTTGCGAATACCCTTTGCTTTTGACTTGTCTTTGCTTTTTTTCTTTCCTTCCTGTTGCTCAGCGGGAGGCCTTGTCGGCTTTTTTTCCCACTGGTCGTTGTTGGTCTATCCTCTTTCGAGGATTAACCAGGCAGCGTCGACGACGGCGTCTGCGGCTGCGGTGAAGCGGATGCGGATGCGGCGGCGGAGGAGACAGTTCCGGGACCTCCTTGAGATTCACCCTGTTGTGAAGCCAGCAGTTGGTCGGCCTTCTCGAGGAGTTCTGGTGTTGACATTTCCGTTTTCCGGTTTAAGACCTTATCCAGCAGCTGCTCGGCGATCCGTAACGCTACCTCCCTCCCCGGGATGTCCGCCGCTGGTTCCGATGCCTGTCTCAGCCTTCTAACGGTTCTCATCTCCATCAAGATTTGACCCATTCTGTTTTTTCCTGGCCACTCATCTATCGGTGCAGATGCACTCTGCCACTGTGGTAATCCAGATGCCCAGAATCTATCATTTGTAGCCTCAACCAAGATCTTCTCCCCACTGGCTATTAGGCTGTCCCGGAACTCGGAACACTGGGTTAATTTAACATCCAGTGCCTCCCGCATTTTCTGGACCTTTGCTTGATCCCACTCTTTCTTGTGGCTGATCTTGCTTGCCAGCTTCTTCGCTTGATGGGGATATCTGGCTTCAACTATCTCGTCCGCTATTTGGTCCTTATTATGGCACTTAGCCTTAACATGGCAATGTAATAATTGGTAATATATATTGCGGCCAGGTCTAGGCATGCGAATGACGTATAAATGAGAGTCCGCCGGGAACTATGACAACGAAGCTGCTTGCCAGACTCCACGTACCCCATGGTATGCAATCCATTTCTGTTCAATGCACACACATATATATCTATATATATCAGCAAGAACAGAGACGTATGATTTGATAAAACAATCACATATCATTTGATTGATATTAGATTACAAGTGAAATGCATGTATGCAACAATAGGGTCGCGATAAGATGACAGGATGGTGAAGTAATTGGATAATAAAACAATAGGTGGTGTTGATATGTGAGTCAGTTGGATTGCAAAATACATTTACTGCACTATTCAAAATCCTAATGGGTTTAGTCAGAAGTGCCAGAGCCTTTTCTCCTATACCATGTATATATAGACCATGAATATAAAGCCCGTGCCTTGAGGTCTGTTCCGCGAGATTCAGGATAAGCAATATCACCGTTGTATTTCGGCCAGTCGGATCAAAGGTATAAAAGGCTTGGCCAGTTGATCAGGTGTCATTGATTTGATTGAGTGGTTTGAGCTGCCGGCGCGCCAAACCGGCAGTCATCGGTTCGATTCCCAGTAGCGATGTCATGATTTTTTACATCCTTTGTCAAACATAATTACGTTCCAAATTCATTGGTTCATTCTCATGTGCCAGAGTATTATATTGCTTAATTATCATCGGCCTGTATATTTGGATCTTAATCAGTTAATGTAAGCTCTGACCTTGTAGAATGCCATATAATCTCTTGGATGTCATGAAATAATCTCCTCGATGTCACGAGAGCAACTCCTGGATGTCACGAGATAATGTCCTGGATGTCACGAGATAATCTCCTGGATGTCACGAGATAATGTCCTGGATGTCACGAGATAATGTCCTGGATGTCACGAGATAATCTCCTGGATGTCACGAGATAATGTCCTGGATGTCACGAGATAATGTCCTGGATGTCACGAGATAATCTCCCGGATGTCACGAGAGCAACTCCTGGATGTCACGAGATAATCTCCTCAATGTCACGAGATAATATCCTGGATGTCACGAGATCAACTCCTGGATGTCACGAGATAATCTCCCGGATGTCACGAGAGAATCTCCTGGATGTCACGAGATCAACTCCTGGATGTCACGAGATAATCTCCTCAATGTCACGAGATAATATCCTGGATGTCACGAGATCAACTCCTGGATGTCACGAGATAATCTCCCGGATGTCACGAGATAATATCCTGGATGTCACGAGATCAACTCCTGGATGTCACGAGATAATCTCCCGGATGTCACGAGAGAATCTCCTGGATGTCGCGAGATAATCTCTTGGATGTCACGAGAGAATCTCCTGGATGTCACGAGATAATCTCCCGGATGTCACGAGAGAATCTCCTGGATGTCACGAGATAATCTCCCGGATGTCACGAGAGAATCTCCTGGATGTCACGAGAGAATCTCCTGGATGTCACGAGATAATCTCCTGGATGTCACGAGATAATCTTCTGGCCTTTCCCATTTTCTCAGATCTCTGTGGAATATCTATATCTTATACACCAGGGGCCGCATTCATAAACCACACTCAGCGAACGGCGAATGAACCGAAGACGAGGCGGTCTGAACGCGATGGGCAACGCCCACTGGACGCCCCTGGTCATGTGGGAGCCAAGATCTATTGCCGCAGTCGCTATGATAAAGATCATGCGATATCGAGCTAACTTTCATTCTGCTCTTGATTGGCTGAGACTTCATTTTAGGGCAAACCATTGTTTCAGCACTGCCCGTGTATATATATATATTTGTGGAGCTCTAACACGGAAAGCGGACTTATGTCTAATACATCTCTAATTGTTTACCTTATCATCATTATTAAATCCAACCTTGTGCTATGCAATTCTACTTACCGCAAAGTGCGACATGAGAGGAGTAATTGATGAAAAAGTCGTATGCAACAAATACACGCCCATGATTATGTATAAGTTGTACACGTTGCAAGAGCGGATCCAGTGGGGGGGGGGGGAGGGTGGAGGTTCAGGGGGTCCGACCCACCTCTTTTGAGGCAGATTGACGTTTTTCAATGCAAAATCTCTGGCGTGATCGTCAATTTTGTTCAGAGCCCAGACCCAGAATCGCCCCCCCCCCCGCGCCCCCCACGGCCCCGGTGCCAAGTTTGGACCCCTCCCCCTTTTCAAATTCCTGGACCCTCCCCTGCATGACCGTTGAATGGATGGGCGGCCTTAACCTGGAATCATGGAGAAGCATTCCTCATTACTCATGCATTGAGAAACAATTTCGTTTCCAGGGTCCATTTAGAGAATGCGTCGGACGGAAATTAAAGCCAAGGAGCTGCTTAGTTGGCATTTAGGCCTTTGCACACTCAGTCCTATGTGTCACAAAGTATAGTTGTCCTTGTAGGAGGAATCCAATCGACGGACCGCAGATGCATTTAAATTACCCCCATCAATTTGATTACCGTGGTGATTTGGTGTTTTTTTCTCCATCACATTCCTTATCCAGCTTGCTTAAACACTGCGATGACATGAATGTGAAATGAACGCATGACGTCACATGGTGGAGGAAGCGGTTTAGTTGTGAAATCACGTCAATATTTGTCCGGGCTGAAACGCCGCATAGATATTATATATCGCGATAGTGTGTGTACGAAACGATACATCGATACATATTTCATCGATACGATTGGTTGGTTGTATAATCAGGACGCTTTCACCACTTTTGGTCATATCGCGTCAATGGGAGAAGGAAGGGAGAGCGGAGCCATGTCCCCGGGGGGTAGCCCCCTACTCTTTGCACAGAAGGACATGGGATCGTTATCCTACGACCACACAGACATGGCCACAGCGGGCCCCGAACCACCAATCGACGTGTCGTTAGGCTCTCAGGTGGCCGGCGCACTCAAGGTGAGCGCTCTGGCCCACTGAGCTTTCGGGCCGGCCTTCATCGATACAAAACGACACGAGGTGGAATTAAAATAGTTTGTTCCCCATTATTTTTTACCATTAATCGTTTGGTTACCGTACCCGTCATCCATCATATTTACAATGCAATCATGCCCATCAAAGAGAAAGAGAGTGAAATGTTCCCCGGGGGGTCAGTGGGGGGGGGGGTACCGCTACGAAACAGCGAGGACATGGTTGGGATGGATAGTTGGATCCCAAAAACGAATGTTTCGGAATTGCGCGAAAACATTTCGTTTTGGCTTGAGGCCACCCCACAGACCCCACCCCCAAACACCCCCCTCCCCCCGTCACCCTGCCACTTTCTTCTTGCTTCCGATCGGCTTGATATAGATTTCGCTCACAACCATGCGGCTTTACCTGGGAGCCGGATCCATTTATTCCACACACCAATGTGGAGCGAGGGACAGTGGTTCAGGGACAGAACTAGCCCCAGACGGTCTCTACGTGACGTACTTTGCCTGAGGTCACAGATAGTTCCGGACCGACTTTCTGAAAGTACGTCTCGACAAATTCTGGGGCGAGCAACGACTAAATGCAGACTGAGCCCCAGATATCTGGCTGCAGGTCGGGCAAACTCGTTCAGGACAGCGAGGGTGCTCCTTCAGAACTGAGTCTTCGACAGGGCTATGTCCGAAGCCGGATTGCCAATTTCTCTTCCGGCGACCAAACTAATGAACGACTTTGGCCATGATCATATAAATCAGTTCCCTTGACTAGATCACGGATTCTCGATTATATGGTGTATGGGAAACTTGTGTGCCATGTAGCATTCTGTGTTCCACCCTAGACATCTTGCATATTGAAGATATTGTAATTATATAACGCCAACATATTTCCAAGAATTTTGGCGTCAGTCAGGCTTTATCCAAGATGGCGAAACAATGCAAGTCATCTAAAAAATGACGTCTCGCAATGACTCCAGGGATGTCTCGAGGATTTCCGCCTCAGATTGTATTTCTTTTCCTCGTCAAATGTAGGTTTCCTCATCAAATGTAGGTTTCCTTTTCAAATGTAGGTTTCCTTTTCAAATGTAGGTTTCCTCGTCAAATGTAGGTTTTCTTTTCAAATGTAGGTTTCCTTTTCAAATGTAGGTTTCCTCGTCAAATGTAGGTTTCCTAATCAAATGTAGGTTTCCTAATCAAATGTAGCTTTCCTCATCAAATGTAGGTTTCCTCATCAAATGCAGTTGAAAAGTTTATTTGCGACGAGGACATATTACCCGCTATAAATACCCCTAAAAAGGGGAGGTTTTGGTCACTGAAATACCGCATAAACCTTGAAAACTACTCGCTACTGTTGGACCATCTTCGTTACTACAAACGGTGATGGCAATCTAAACGTCATATCTACTTTATAAATGTCATTGTCATGTGGAACTTATCCATTGTGGATGTCAGGAAGGTATAACCGAAATCGAGATATAATTGACCGATCCATACTAACACACTGAGCCCCGCCCACGCTAAAGGCCTTTTTTTCTTAATCGTGATTATGAAATTGAGGTACAAGCGAGTAGCACTCATCTCTGAAGCTGACAACAAAGTGATATGGTGCTTTGTTTGTCGGACTCGTTTGTCCGACATGACGCACGTGGAAGATCTTTTTCACCACATGATTGGATAAAAGCAACGGTGACGTCAGTGAATGATTGACATTGAATCGGTCTATTGGATGTCGCTCTTGATCTCGCACGCAGCTCAAGATGACAAAACACCTTGCTGCCACTATCGGAGACAACAAGAAAACAAATGTAGCCTCCTAATATGAGTTCACTTAATACTTCAATATCAACCTTTGATGTTCATTGCATGATTGAATACTTCCAAGGCACGTTGGCTTTGTTACTTTGTATGCGCCTGCACCAACGCGTCGTTTGTGGAAAATCCTCTGAAGTCTTAATACAGCCTAGACGATGAGCGGAGACTAAACCGCAAGTGGAACATACACGATATGCCTGATGTCGATTTTACCGTAGAAATAAAGGCATCCGGCGCAATACATGTGCATAGAAGAAGTACTTTGATAAAAAAAGCCAACAAAAATCATGACACTTGATAAAGACATTGGCTGTTTGGAAGGTGATAATGGTAATAGCAGTTGAAAGGAAGTGGCTGAAAAAACCTGTACCGGCTGAACAATATGAGCGACAAATATTCTCTGGAAAGTGGGCTCTTTTAAGCCAAGAAATGTGCAATATGAGGTTTTTACTTCAATTAATCATCGTTACGGAATATTAAATAACAACTTTTATATCAATAAGAACTGCGTTGAATATGCTAAAAAGATACGATTTATAATGATGTTGTTTAAATCTTAGGCGTATTCCTGTCTGCGGAATTCACACCATGTCTTACATACATCACACTCGTGATAACGTGCCCTAGGATGTGCCAATGATACATTTATATCCTGGGACGGAAGCTCCATCCCCCCAACCTGCGCCCATATATAACAGGGTACCATGGTTCACACCTGCACACGTATTGCCTGATAGAGGACTTCTCAATGCGCCTATGTGCGCTGCGCTGACAGATAATTGCCCGACCGCTGCCAGAACAGCGACCTGGTTCCTCACATCACCTGATCACGTAACTGCTTAACTTATGGTTGTCATCACCGGCGCTGGGGTCAAGAATCGTTTTAGAGGGTATTTTAGGCTGCCATGTGGTCGATAAATAACACACCTGCACCCAGGGGGGAAGCGGTGCACTATGCCGATTTGACGGTTTTATTGCGGTATTTTGGCAGCTTTACCCCAAGAGACCACGCCGAGCAACGTGAATGACGTGTTTGAGTTGTGACGTGCGTGGTCGCCCGTCTCGCTCATATCCTATCATTGCTGGCTCCCTCTACAGTATTAAACCGGAAGAGCATAAAAAGTATATATATATAGGGTTAAAAGATGAGACACAAAAACGGCCAGATCATCTCTAGATCTGTGAGTCGCGTAGTTCAGTCACGAAAGACCAATGATCGACCTATCCATTTGATTCGTCTGCTACGTTTTAGATGAAATCTGGATTATATCCTTAATCGATTAATGGCTGCGCTTGGGTCAGGGAAAACCTCCCATTGCTGCCAACTTGGGATTAGCTTCATCGGTGCCATATCACAATGAAACATGTGGCGTATGTCTGGCAAGAACAGTTTAGGAGCAGCCCGGGCTGTAAACTTACTGTCTAATCTCATGTTCTGGGTCGATTCGGGCCAGTCGTGTAAGGTGTGAACAGAGAATAACAATGCGACAGGAGCATCGCTCAGTGACATGGCTTCGGTTTGATTAGACCGTCATCTCGTCTTAGCACTGGGAAGACCTGTGTGCAGTCTCGGACTTTCCATTATTTCAGACGCGATATTGCTGTTTTTCTCGGTCGTCAGTGCACCAGTCCATTTCGCGAAGAGGCTGTTTTTTGGCTGTCTAGCGGCAAGAAATCCACCGCGATATAACCGTCTGGCATAAACATACATTCAATGTTCTATAATATCCAATCTATCTGTCACGTCGACTATTTATCAGAAACGTTGATGATGCTTTCGGACTCGAGTTGGTGGCAAAGTGGATATTCGGTCACCGTATGCGCTGCGAGATGGACCATCGCATTGAACGAGTAATGCACTATAGACCCCGACAAAAGCGACGAAAAATATTTGATTACGGAATTCGGACTAGATGCAGTGATACTAACGGGGGGAGAGGGGGGGGGGTGCATGGGGTATTTCCTATCGTCGGGAACAGGCTTTCCACTTTAACGTCAACTGGGAATGAGGAAATTAATTCTTTATGAACTGTGAAAGAAATATTAGCCGACCGCCGCGATCAATAATTTTCATATATTGCAAACTGTAAATTTTAATACCGTAAATTAGAAAAATTGCCAATTTCTATCATATATCCGGTCCTTCCCTTGTATGGGGTTAGTTCTCCATTAATTCATCGTGACCTGGGAATAAAGAAATGTATTCTTCGTGATATGGAAACCCGAACACCCCTTGCCCCCCCCATCACCACCCCCTGCCAAAGATGTCTATCAGGCCAAATGTCGGTATTGCACGTCGTACGTACCCGCTACTGTCTTAACAAGTACATACACAAAACACTGGTCGCAACCGTGTTTTTAATCGTCTGTACCGATGAAGGTATTAGTCTTTAATGTACAACACGTGGTTTGGTACAACAAATTGCATTGAATTTAACGCAAATATAGGCATTGATTCTTTTATAACTGTTAGATCTCAGTCGTGACTAGCATGCAGTCCTTGTTTCACCATCGATCAAGGGTCTGGCATTGATCGGCCTATGTTCTCGATGAAGGCCGACAAACCCGCTTTCTTGGAGACGGATAATGATAGGTTTTCGGGTAGACCGGCCGTTTATTTTTCATTGTGGCGTAGACGGTGCAGGAAGAATAAAAGAAGAATGTTAACACTATGTTCTCGCTTTCTTGGAGACGGATAATGACGTTTATTTTTCATTGAGGCGCAGACGGCGCCGGAAGGATAAAAGAAACATCTGAAGACGAAGACAGAATGGAGGTAAAGGGACTGTCAAATACTTAATGAAGTAAAATGACATATTGCATCCTATTGCGGAGACAGTGCCGACAGCGTGTATTCATCTTCAGGGATGTCACAGAACGTGGTGCGTGGTACGTGGTGTATGACCAGAGCTGTAGCTCTGTGCAGCCCTATATGTTTCTTCTGCTAGTGGTGATGGTCATATGTTCTGTCAGAACTCATTTCCACAACATGTCAAGAGGCATTTCTCTTGGTTATCCCGCATTTATCGGCCTTGCCGAACGTGTCACACGGTCAAACATTTGATCTTTGACGCAAAAAATCCACAGATAAGGAGTCCGCAATTCGTACCATGGGCGCTTACACACGATGGTGTTAATTCGTGGACAGCACAAACGTAAATATTCTCACAGACGTAAAAACCGACCACATGTATCTATTCCTGTAAGCTTCAGACTACGTTGGTTATTATATGCATTGGAACGTACCATTGCTGTCATATTTGAAGCACTCCGGGCATATGCACAGCCACCCGCCATTGGCATTGCTGCATTGTGTCCTGGGTAAGGTTACACAGCCAGCACCACTTTGACCTTGACCTTCTTAAGCATGGCATATAACATATGGTTTTCCGCCCTATTTATACAATGTAGATATTTGCCGCACTGCGTACCTTCTGGCCGTCATCGCCCCAAGTAGTGTTTGACATTTGCTCGTCTATGTTGTTTTGGTTCCGCAGCATTCTAAGGCGGTGGCAGCTGCTGCGGTCTGCGGTCTGTCCAAAGCAGCCGTCCATTTTGGCCACTTTGGTAGCAACATATCTGTTATTTGCTCTCAGGCATAGCCGATAAAGGTCAATTGCGAAATGTTTTAAGAGTGCACCAAGAGATAACGGCATGCCTCGGTGGCGTTATGATGCGTCTGTTGTGGCCAGGAAGGGACATATCTAACGGGAATATACTGGGATAAAATTGGTTTATGTCCAAATTTCAAGATTCTTGAATAACGCAACGTGATAATTTTTCAGAATACCCTTCTTCTCATCACCTGATACCGTTTGTTGTTAGGCTTAGGCTAGGTCTCGTTACTATTTTGTAGAAATGCGCGGCGCCTTCGTCCTATCAATTTGCGCAGCGCCGCCCTGGCGAGCGAATGTGCGAATGCATTGAGGCAGTAGGCGACAACAGAGATTCAGAAGAGGTATATATCAGCTATCACGGTCGGATCCCGCACGTTGATTATTTGCGGAGGCGTTGTGAGCCATTTTGAGCAGCCAATTGGCCAATAAATATTACCAAGACGTTCAATGATATCGCCTGGTAGCTTGAACGCTTATCGATGGAACCGCGTACAAAGGCGACACTGTCGTAAACACCTAAATAGCTGACAAGTGCGTGTCACCGTTGGATCCTTCATTCATGTACTAGACCACGTGTAGCGTGTTGTGCGTCTGTCAATATGATGCCACATTCCATCGCTTCTTCTATTGACGGTCGTCCCCGTTACGGCCCCGTTGCCCGAGCGAGCCAGTTATTGGTGGAGAGGCGTCCATCCCACCCACCTAATATCAACCAATGACACCGACCCAGCAAGCATATTAACGTCATGACAACGGCGACACAACGTTATTTTTGGTTGCGGTAACGTTGTAGCGACGTGAAAATCTATGGGTTTTTTGACGTTGCTAGAACGTTTTTAGATAACGTTATCAAATAACCAGTAAAGTATTATAATTGTGCCTGCTGTGAGCAACAAATATACGTATAAAGGGAAGAGGCGTTTTTATTGATAATCTTTGCCATAAGCGAGCGGCCATGCATCGTGCGCCTCCAAGAAATACCTCAATCATTTATCTAAAGTGTCTTGACGGGGGATACGGAGAATAAGAACAAGATAGATTTCACGCGAATCGGTAGCATCGAGTGTCATTTTTTTGGTATGACTATATTGTGGTTATATCTATATATATCGGGACACATGCGCGCCTGTCAAACATGCCATGGGAGGACCTTGGACAAAACGAACAAACGCTTGGAGGAGATTACCCCTTTCGCAACTCACACGTGACATTCTGGTGATGCCATAACCGGTGCGCCAGATATGCATTGGGTGCTCTAACCGAGTCAACGATCGTTGTCAATCAGTTGTCAGTCGAGAACCAGGTAAGGGTAAAACCTCGCATATTTGATACTGTAGGAATAAAGGCGATTTTATGATGGTGAGAGACATTGCCCGATGGGAAAACGGGTTTTCGAAGAAATAAATCTCAATATATATATAATAAGCGCAATGTCAAGATTTCTATCGCTCCAGGCCGTACAAGTGTTATTATGATCCACAGTGACTTTAAGTTTCTGAAATGTTAATCATTTCTCGATGAGCGCCACTTAGCGGACATTTAGGAAGACATTTTATGAAGCGCCACAGAGTGCCTCCCTGATCCGAGTCTATATATGTATATATCTATACATAGAGAGAGAGAGAGTGAGAGAGAGAGAGAGAGAGAGAGGGAGAGGGGGTGGGGGGAGAGAGAGAGCGAGACATTGCCCAATGCGAAGTCGGTTTTGTTGCTTTTGTCAATATGACCGATACATCAGCCAGTCGGATTACTGGCGTTGTCCCGGTGACGTGGCTCTTCCATACATAAAACAAGCATTAACTACGGTGGTCACCAACAGGAGAATAATGAGCCCACATCACATGATTATGGTGAAGTGGCGGAATGTTGCAGAAAAACCGTATCGTGTGATTAAACATGACGAATAATTAGTTGTGTCTCTCTCTGCATTATATCAATGACCCGCAAATCGGGGCTTATTGCATTCAAAGCTAATTAAGTAACATGATTATTACGTATTGATATATAATTAGCAAAACTAATAATAATAATATAATCCAGACTTAATATTGAAAAAGATGGTAAGACGAACAATAATAATAATCATAATGAATATTCATATAGTATATCAAATAATCCACAAACATAAATTAGCTACCTGGCATGATCTCCGTCGATACAGCTTTACGTCCTCTTTTCAGAAGGAAAACGCACTCAATGACTTCTGTCATTTTTTTTCGCTTTTTGACACATTTATGTTTAAACTATCGATTTGAGGTTCTAATAGGTCATAGAAATATGAATGGGGATGACCTTTGTGCAATCATAGATTTTTGGATGCGCCACGTGACGTCACGATGTTGTCTATGGGACTTCCCATGTCAAAGCCCTCCATCTCTCAAGCTGTCTCTCAAGCAGGGAAAAATGTTTTGTCGCATATTTCACAAATGCTTTCGTCAAACACTACAAGGATTTTTTCTTTGGTTGAATATGGTACCTAGTAGAAACAATGGATACCATATGGTATTTGAATAAGAAATGACGTCACATGATTTTTTTGAAATTTGGCCAATGGTTAAAGATAGGGATTTTCAGCGCTGGCAAGGGCTCCCACGGGCGACCTATGCCAGTTATCGTTCAATGCTTGCAGTTGTGGATGGACCGGACTGAGATGAGCCACCAACGGTAAACATGGTGACATAACCTAATAACGTTTTGGAATATAGTCGAAAACATGGAACTCTATGGGAAAAATAAAATTTCATTCAATTTGACATACTTTTGTTTGAGCGATCTCAGTTTGCTTTAGCATGGTGAGAGATGTGGATGAGTACAAGAATCCCAGGGTGGGCCCACGGCGAACGCTCATCTCAGCTTCGTTTCCATGGCAACCGAAGATTTGCCCAATGATAAAGTATACGGATTCCGTCTAATTTAAACAATTTGTCAAAAATCAGAAAAACAAGCTAGAGCTCGGATCTTTGCGGATAATGGTAGGGAATATATGTCTCCAGATCACTATTGCCAGTGAAACATTATTATCGTTTTAATCCTGACTACAGACTCCTTTCTTCGTCTGCTCGTTTTTTTTTTCGTTTATTCGTAATGATGAAGAATATCAATTTCCGGTAATTAGGTTAAGCCATATCTAAAGAGCTGACAGTCCTACCGGCAAACTAGTCAACGTTTTGGATTGAGGGCACAAACATTTGTGTTTTGATATTTGGACGTTGTCGTGCGTTATGATATCACGCCAGCATGACGTCATGACGTTATAATTTGGTAAAGGTCATTACTCGACGGTTATACGTCATAGCGACTTCCAGTTTGTTTGTGATTACATATTATACCAAGGCACAACTTGTGCCATGCGTAACTTTTTCGGCGCTACTGAAACGTATGCGTCAAAAATGACGTCCAATTTACGTTACCCGACATAATTGCGGAATCTATTAATTCTCAACTACTTAGACACTAGCTACTATCACTAGAGTTACATACGCAGGTAAAGTAAGAAAATAAGAAGCCAAATTGTTTAATTTTGTAACCTTCAGTGACGTCATGTGACGTCACGATGACGAGTTAGAGCCAGTTAGAGCTGCGATTGTTACGGTACTTAGTAGGGCTGAACTATATATAAACATACCGGTGCTCACAATTGACGTATTGCCCTTAGCCTGGGAACCATGGCGCCGCGCAAAGGGGACCCCCCTGGCTCGGTCGCCAATGACGAGAGAATGGGGCAATGGACTCCAGGCACTTTCGATGCCTTCACTGTTGCCCCTTGTAGGTGCGATTGTAGGCTGAAATGGCCGTTTGTATGAGCTATTCTAAGCTATATTGACCGCTGCAGGCCCTATTTAGACCAAATAGGATGATAATTTAGCAAATGAATTCTCCTGATCGTCTCTAACAAAATCACTTCTGTCAGTAAGCCTCAGCCTCCAGCTGATTTCGGCTCTCGTTTTATTGGTCCACTGACGGCGAATTAATGCGACGTCACACTGTGGGTGTGCCACATTGCGGCGTGTAGGCAGGAATACATGACAAACAAACACATCGATATGACAACATCAATCTCTCTGTGTGGTTCTGTAAACCAATTCTGTAATCCAACAGGAACATCCAACGTACAATTTTTCGGAGGACAATTAATAATCACACTTAAAATATCCCGCCTTACCCCACCCTCACCCCACCCTCCTGATACCCATCTAATCGAGAACTGAAAGGTCACGAAGCTAACCGCTGATGCAGGCCAGATTCTTGGTCTCCGACATGATAAATCTGTGACATTTAGGCACAGCTGGTGGCTCCACCTGCTGTCATTATGGAGGCGCCATATATCACGTAAACTACAGAACGTCTGAGTATAGCGTGTGAGGCATTGTTGTAGATCTATGGGCTGATTTCTGTGCCATCCAAGGACGCTATCATTGTTAGTGTGGGCCAAATACGTGGAAGACGGTTGATTGGTTAGATTGTATATTCAGGACGCTTTAACCGCTTTTGGTCATATCGCGTTAATGGGAGAAGGAAGGTAAGAGCGGAGTCATGTCACCGGCGGTTAATCCTCTACTCTTTGCGAAGAAGGACATGGGATCTTTTTCATTCTAGCACACATACATGGCCACACAGGGGTCTTTATGCTCTCAGGTGGCCAGAGCACTCAAGGCCAGCGGTCTAACCCACTGAGCGATCGGGACTGCCCATCGTGGAAGGAGGGATTGGGTGTTGAGACCTGTGAGCGAACTGCTGGCCTGTGGGCCCTAAACCCATAAAGTCCCCCTCCCCGCTGTTCAAGCAGTTGCCATTCTACGGGGTGATCGGCCTTGCCCATCCATCATTATCCGGGTTACTAGCTGTAACAAACACGAGTGTATTCTTCCCAATGTCAATGCCGGCGCCATAGGTGTCGTGATGCATTGTGGGAAGGGGGCGGCATCCATGGAGTATGTCATGATTTCTGTGACGTATGCGTTCTTAGAGCACCTACTCACGATGTGGTATTGGATGACTCTAAGTTAAAAAAGACTTGTTTGGATGGGTAGGAAGCTTGACACTGGGCACTATTACGACCTCCATCATTATTCCAGTCGTCTTCAGCATTCGTCCTGAGGCCAACGTCCTCTGCCTCCATTCAGCACATGATGGATGGATCGAGATGATATTTAACCAACATTTTTTGGGGACCACACTGCAGACCCATGGCGGGATATAACAAAGGCACAGAGTGTAATAAATACCACTTGTACAGTCGCCTTGTTCAGACTGATGATCCCGGGGGCGGGGGGCGTGTAGGGGACAGAGAATGTCCATGTTACTAACAAAAAATGTTCTTTAGTCTAAGCTTAAAGGTCAGGCAATATACGCCACTTTCGCCGACAATGGACGACCCAAGATGATGGCTGTCTGCCTGAGTCCTACTTACCGCGTAATAGGCGATTATAAACGGTCTGGAAGTGGGGAGGGGAGTGGGGGGGGGGGGGGGGTCGGTGTCGATCTTTGATGACATTCCGTGTCTCTTTTTGGCAAAGTTTTCAGATCCTCGGTGTCAGATTCGGGAGCCAATGTCGAATATCTCTTTTTCAGACGCATGTGTTGCGTGTCGCCATTTACCCCTTCCAGACCCCTATTATATGTATATGTACCTAGCTGAAAATAGGACGGACCAACATCGGTAAACATCCTGCAGAATAACCTCGGGAAACATCTGGCAGAATGACCTCGGGAAACATCTGGCAGAATAACCTCGGGAAACATCTGGCAGAATGACCTCGGGAAACATCGGGCAGAGTAACATCGGGAAACATCTGGCAGAATGACCTCGGGAAACATCTGGCAGAATGACCTCGGGAAACATCTGGCAGAATAACCTCGGGAAACATCTGGCAGAATGACCTCGGGAAACATCGGGCAGAGTAACATCGGGAAACATCTGGCAGAATGACCTCGGGAAACATCTGGCAGAATGACCTCGGGAAACATCTGGCAGAATAAGCTCGGGAAACATCTGGCAGAATGACCTCGGGAAACATCTGGCAGACTAACCTCGGGAAACATCTGGCAGAATAACATCGGGAAACATCTGGCAGAATAAGCTCGGGAAACATCTGGCAGAATGACCTCGGGAAACATCTGGCAGAATGACCTCGGTAAACATCCTGCAGAATAACCTCGGGAAACATCTGGCAGAATAACATCGGGAAACATCTGGCAGAATAAGCTCGGGAAACATCTGGCAGAATGACCTCGGTAAACATCCTGCAGAATAACCTCAGGAAACATCTGGCAGAATGATCTCGGGAAACATCGGGCAAAACAACCTCGGGAAACATCTGGCAGAATGACCTCAGGAAACATTTGGCAGAATAACATCGGGAAACATCTGGCAGAATCAGCTCGGGAAACATCTGGCAGAATGACCTCGGGAAACATCTGGCAAAATAACCTCGGGAAACATCTGGCAGAATAACATCGGGAAACATCTGGCAGAATAAGCTCGGGAAACATCTGGCAGAATGACCTCGGGAAACATCTGGCAGAATGACCTCGGTAAACATCCTGCAGAATAACCTCGGGAAACATCTGGCAGAATAACATCGGGAAACATCTGGCAGAATAAGCTCGGGAAACATCTGGCAGAATGACCTCGGGAAACATCTGGCAGAATAACCTCGGGAAACATCTGTCAGAATGACCTCGGGAAACATCTGGCAGAATGACCTCGGGAAACATCTGGCAGAATAACCTCGGGAAACATCGGACAGAACAAGCTCGGGAAACATCGGGCGGAATAATCTTTAAAAAGTACGCATGCACGCGGTATTCCTGTCACGTGACGTGAATATTATCCCAGGGAATTCCGGCGCTTGGTAAACCATGCGCACATGGAGACAGCCAAAATAGCCGGTTACATCATAGAAAATTCACACGAATTGGCCGTAGCTGGCTTTCCATGAAATGAGGAAATCATTTGCATTTTAAAAAAGATATATATATATATAGCTAGATGTACTAGAGAAAAAATAAGTGGTTATCATGGGTTTCATATTTTGTCTATTGTATTGTAGGTCTATTGTATTAAGACATGTATACGCGCGTGGAACTCTGGAACCAAACAACGCCAGTGGTATAAATATAAATGCAGGTGAATGAGAACAACGCACAGGGATTGTTTGCCTCAGTATGAAGCTCCAAACATATTTAGGCTATGTGCTACTTATTGATTTTGGATGTACGTTGCTGTGTTGAAAATAAAGAAATTACAAAAAGAAACATAAAAAGGAAAAGCATTCAACTGCATTAAATGAACGATAATTTCAGTAATCGCCACCCGTTAAATATAGCTCTAAACGAATGTGCCATACGCAATATCGTGTTAGTTGTCGAATCAGTCACACAGATTCTCAGAACACATGCGTTATGTAAGTGTATATCATAAGTTATGAGATACACTTACATAATGCAATATATAAGGATCATGTACATGCCAGTAGAGCACACCATGATAATGCATCAGACATTGCTTGATTTAAATTGTAAATACAGAGTCGGCGACAATTTCAGACAAAGTAAATACTCACAACCTGACAGGATTAAAGCTTATTAAAGTTCATGTTCACCGTTGAACCATTTCTATTAAAAGCCAATCAATGTAATAAATTAGGACTTATTTCAAAGATAATAAGATTAACCACTTAAAAAAACTTAAAATATGTCCAAAATTCTACCAATGTTTGCACTCTTCTTTACCTCAAATGCCCTTCCGGTAGGTATCTCTTCCATTTCAACAGGCCAGTAAGAGTAAGTATTTTCACCAACCTCCGTTCCAATGTTATATAAATCAAGCTTGATTACAGCACACACAATCCGACTTCGCGAACCATCGTCCCTGACCTTTGCAAAAGCCTTCGGCTAAGGTTTGCGCCCCCCTTTCGCGACAAGGACGCCCCGACGCCCCGACCGACAACGAAATGTTGAATTAACACGGGACAACCCGAGGCAGTAGATCGCATTGTTTCATTTCCCCGCGGTGTTTGAATATGGACGAACGACACATAGAGGTATAGCAAGTAACGATCACAATAGACGCTGGACATCATTACTTTGTCATGCACGTTATATGTATAAGGTACGAACAATAGGAATACTACTACTACTACTACTACTACTACTACTACTACTACTAATAATAATAATAATAATAATAATCGTTAGAGATATTGAGTGTTTTTGATTGCACCCATCGTGACAACTTTCATTTACCGCAATAAAACCTACATCTGTACCATATGTTAAAGCAATATGCTTACATGCGCCACCTTAGATTTTTTACATTTTAGAATCAAGACTAAAATATCTCAAAATTTATGATGCATATGTTTTTATATCTCTTTGAGTCTGTAAAACAAACATTTCAATATAAAAATGCGCGGTTTATTTTTATCGCGCGCGGACGTGATAGCGAGCCGCGGTCGACATCACACACAAAATAGCGAACTGTTCCTATTGTTCGTACCTTATACATATAACGTGCATGACAAAGTAATGATGTCCAGCGTCTATTGTGATCGTTACTTGCTCCGTTGACCAAAATGCTTCTCACCGGAGAGGTCGCAGACTTTCAAGATTTAAACTCAAGACAGAGTGTACTTATTTGACATGGAGAAGAGGTTGGTAATACAATAAATTACGGAATACATTGCTTTAAGGATAATATATGGTTACCCTGACAAACGAAACAGATATGATTATATTGTGATGGCTAGTTAGACATCAAATTAACATTAACATTGGTTAAATTACTCGTATCAATTATATTTAACAAACTACCCTTAGTATTTCTCTTAAAAAGGTGAAGCAATGATGGAAAGCTTGGACCTTACCAAACCATTTATTAAATATATATATCCCATTATATCTCATAGATATTTTCGTCAATTGACACTTATGCTTAGGAACATGTTATAGCTGCGACCTTCTAGTGTTATACCCATGTACGTCAGCATTTCTTATAAACAAATGTTTATTAGATTTTGCAATCCATTGCATTGCTTAAGAGTGCAATCCATTGTATTGCTTGAAGATAAATGATAAAACGCTAAACTCGTATAATAATTTAAGCGGGAAAATCTTATTCGTTACGAATAACGGCGCTGAGTGGGCCCATTTATTAACTCCAGACAATATGCGAACATTTTTTTTTATCATGATAAGAGGGGCTAAAAAGCTACTACACGAAGCTCCCCATGCTTCAATACAATATATGATAGATATGAAGATTATATAAAATCTTCGCCGAAACCATCACGTTTTCACGTCCGTACGCCGGGCCGTCAGTGAGAAAACCTTTGCATACATTCACGTCTTCACATCGCAACACGTTACAATTTGAACTGCGTATGGTATTGTCTTTTGGACAAGCCGACAAGAGACATGTGTAAGGCGTGGCTTAGTACGGTGTTATTGAGCGTTATTCTACTACATTATTCGTCATAAGAACAGAAATATGTGGTAGAAGTATGGCTGAACAAGTTGACAAATGAACACCGCCCCCTTCCTCGCCCCATCCCCCCTAACATTAGCACAATAATTTATCTTTCACATTCGATTCGTTGCTCCAAATATATCGAACAAAAACAAAATTCTTGCACTTTGGCCCAGTTTAGCATATAGCATCAGTGGTAGGTTATGAAAATTGTGAGACATCTGCTGTCGTAGGATGTGACATATGACGCAACATCAAGCCATTATAATTGAACTTTGGCCCAGTTTAAGAATAGTATTGACTGTTGCTCATTACACCAAGGCAGCCCCCTTTCGGGTTTTCTCAGATACGGGAATTGATTGCATGTAAACCCAATCGATTACCTGATCATTAGCGCTTCCGCCTATTACTGGGGTATTTCGCTCCACGCTGTTGGTAAAGCTGATAACGTATGACCCATCGATTCGGTGATGACAGCTCAATGGAGGGCACTAAGCGAACCAATCTCACATGTATCCGAAACACGGCGCCGACAAAGGAGACTTTATATCACCCTACTACCAAAGTCTGTGAAGTGTGCAAATTGTTCCCAACAGCGCCCTGTCAATGTGATTCAGCGCCTACTTCGTCCGTCATTTCCTTCATGTTCTTTTGAACTAAGGTATCATATTTTATCCCCATGCGGTTCCCCAAGCATCAGTTAAAAATCCCATGATGAGGACACATCATGGGGCGGACATAAATGCACTAACTGTGAGCAATCATAGAGTGGTACTACTGCAAAAGGCGTTATGAGACTTCGATCGGGCGCGAAAAATCGCCTGTTATCCTCTTTGTTCAAAGCTGGCGTAAGGCCGTTGCGTTGCAACGCTTAACGGTGTGTATGCCACTGGAGTACCGTAGAACCGCCGTTGCGTATTCATGCGGTGTACGTGTGCAGGCTCCGGAAGGCTGGCCCGTCGGTGTAGCTTAGAACCGCCAGTGTGCGCGGTGGGCCGCCCGGTATACTCGAGCTCTTCGGGACATGCCGGTCGGGCTACACCGAATAGCAATGAAATGTTCACACCGGTTATGTCCGGTTTATTTAGGGGCAATGGAACCAGCCTAGACAGTCACTTTTCAATCGTCAGCCATCTTCTCCCCAATGTCCCGTGCTGTTTTAAATGGGGCATATCGGCATACCGAATGGATGCGTGCGCACCCGACCAGGGTTGTTAAGTGTCGAGCGGTAAACCGATGCGTAATGTGCGTATTGGGTCCACCTTGGGCTCACCGGGTTATCAAAGAAATGTGCCCAAACGGCTAGGGTTGGAGTTAGGCTTAGAATAATTCCTGCATATGCACCCCGCATGAACAGGCAACGGCAATTTTACGGTACTCAGGCGACCGACCTCGCACGGCCTGCAACGGCACACCACATAACATAGCGGTTGTACTTCGCCCTGACTCGCATTATAAATAAATGACTAAAACGATACCAGTCTATATATAACCCATTAATTTTAGGTCCCATCTTGACTCGTATATCTACTCCACGATATCAGCATAACGTAAATAATATATTAGGTAATAATTCTACCAGTTTCCAACAGCGCGGCCCAGGGCATTGGGAGAATTCCACCTGTCTAAATATACATTTAGAGCTCCAAGCGTGACATAACGGCTTTCGGCATCGATTCAAAATCTTGGGAGGATCTAGCATCCCAACAGAAGGGGATGGGTACGTCTCGTGCGTAAGGGAATGACCCACCACGACGGGCTCATTTTTAAGAGACTGGATTGAAACGCCAATCTAGGCGTCCAGTGAGTATAAACCTAGACTTGACGACAGGTCATCGTTGCGACGACTGCGGTAAGCTCTGCCAGTCACAGATTGTGGCTTATTTAGTCATTGGCGCAAATGCCGCGTAACAAATCTTAGTACTTAAATCAAAGCAAAAGCTGCAAATCCATCGTCATTCGCAGGAGGTCGGATGCCAACAATATAAAAACCCAAAGCCATCAAAAGATTTACGCCGTCAACGCAGAGGCATTCTTTGCTGTCTTCTAGACGGTGAGTTTAGGGCTTATACTGGCAGGTTTATGGTGAGCCTCGCTGTTATTAAGGTCGGCCATAATTCGGATTAAGACCGCATGGGTCCAGGTTGTGTCAGTCGAGGTCAGCCGCGTCCCCGCCGATGACTGGATGATGACAGAGTGCGTTAAAGAGATACATAAATGGACCTGAGACTACATCCACTGTGCCACACAGTAGAGCTATTGTTCATTAACATAGGCCTACCCGGATGGGCCAGACAGTAGAGCTATTGTAGACTGACATAAGCCTCCCCAGATGGGCCAGAGAATAGAGCTATTGTAGACTGATATAAGGCTCCCAGATGGGCCAGACAGAAGAACTAGACAGTGTAGATTTACACAGGTCAGTGGATATATTGCAGATGTACACAGGCCTAACCAGATGGGCCAGACAGTGGAGATATTGCAGATGTACACAGGCCTACCCAGATGGGCCAGACAGTGGAGATATTGCAGATGTACACAGGCATAACCAGATGGGCCAGGCAGTGGAGATATTGCAGATGTACAAAGGCCTACCCAAATGGGCCAGACAGTGGAGATATTGCAGATGTACACAGGCCTATCCAAATGGGCCAGACAGTGGAGATATTGCAGATGTACACAGGCCTATCAAAATGGGCCAGACAGTGGAGATATTGCAGATGTGCACAGGCCTACCCAGATGGGCCAGACAGTAGAGCTATGTATGTCTTCATGTATGTATCTGTGTATCTGCATGTATATGTTGGATTTAAGTGGCAAAAAGCGCGGGCGACAAAGCACACATTTTGGTAAACGTAGTACCCAACAATGCCCACAGTTTGATGACGTAGTACACACCAACGCCACTCACTATTCCACTCACCTCTCTGCATGGAGCAGTCTGGAAATTGTCCCAAATCGTATATCTTTGTCAGTTCTTGCAGAGTGATTTCCGCCTGTTTCCCATGGGAACGTTACTGTACGAGCACCTTGGAAACAGCCATTTTATCCCATCCAAAAAATCTAGCCGACCAATCACCGCGCACAGACAGACGCTTCTGCGAGGAACGCGGGCGGGGGGGGGGGGAGAGGGGTGTACTTAAAACATTACTGGGTTTGGGGGGGGGGGGGGGGTCCATGGTTTCTCACCGCCAAAAGCCGCTCGGTTGCTGCGTTTTACCGCCAGAATCCACTCGGAAGAGGTATATTTTGCGGCAACCCGCTCTATGGACACACATTTTCAGACCCCACCCCCACCCCCACCCCGGTCGCAAGATTTCAAATATCTGCTCTATAGGGGTATTTTTTTCATAACAAATATCCGCTCTCTGAGGCACCAAGGGGGAAGCGCGAAACCTCTCCACCAGATTTGTACATTAGCGCCTCCCCTCCCCACCCATCCCTCCACCGCCCCCCCCCCCCCCCGGGGGGGGGGGGCGAGGAATGTGATTGCGGAATCTCGTGCCGACCCCAGAGTCAGACCTCAGACCCTGGTCCGACAAGCGGAGCCTCTAAAGGTCAAAGCATCATCCTAGTTCTGGTCCAAGCCAACGCGTGGATTGTGCATCGCAGGGGCGGTTCCAGGAAAAGTGGGAGGGGGGGGGGGGGGTTGACTGACCTACTGGAAGAGCTCTCAAGAAAGGCCCACCATTTTTTTTAACGACCAGGGTGGGGGGTCCTCGGCTCCTAAGATATCGTTGTTCCTCAAAAAGGCGGGGGTCCACGCCTCAGGTGGCCTAACTTTTGCATTGTAAAACAACATTCTTCTTCAAGCAAGGGGAGGGGGGGTCCGCATTCCCTGGACCCCCCCCACCCCCATTGTGTTCCTGGGTGCCCTTTCGCTGAACATTATCCCAGTGAAGTCCGGCGCTTGGTAAACCATGCACACATACAGGCAGCCAAATAGCCGGCTACATCCTAGAAACCACTCGAATTGGCGGTAGTTAGCATCCGTGAAATAAGGAGAGCATTCAACTGTAATAAATGAACATTTTCGGTCATCGCTACCCTAAAGATGCTTACGAGATACACTTACATAACGCAAGATATAAGGATCACGCTCATCCCAGTAGAGCACACCATGACAATGCCAAGAAATGCATTAGACATTGCTTTATTGAAATTGTAAAGACAGAATCGGCAACAATCTTGGACGAAATAATTACTGAGAGGATTAAAGCATTTTAACGACGAGACCGTCCAGCGTATCTCGAGAAGGGAGACGAAAATCGGGGCTTAAGTGCCAGTAGAAGACCGACTGCGACCCTGCACATGCAATATTGATTGAGTTATAGGCCAAAACGACCCCTCGTCCAGATCCCGATTTGACCCTTCTGATCCATATTTGAACCCTCACATCCGGATCTGACCCCTAGAGTCCGGATTCGATCCTTTGTGTCCCGATTGAACCGTCAGATCCTGAATTGACCATTAAGATCTGGATTGATCCGAAGATCAGGAATAACCATCAGATCCCGATTTGACCCTTCTGATCCATATATGTCCTCAGATCCGGATTGAAGACTTTGTATCCCGATTGACCCCTTTCAGATTTAAATTGGACCCGTAGAATCTCTGCTGCTCTGCTGTTCTCCTGGAGAGCAGCATTTGGCTGCGCATGGGCGTCCGAAAGTTGACGACGGTTCGGGGTGTGGTGTAGGGATTGATGTAATTGCATGACATAATATGTATAATAAAAGGCATAAACGCAATCTAAGTTGGCCATATTTATTGTACCGAGCTATAATTATATGCATGTACATAATGTTCTTCGTCAACCGCGCCCTTACACTCTGCGCCCAGTGACTGGGCGCGGCTCAGTTTAGGGGGGCGGCGAAACCATAACTTGAGGCTGGTTGTAGAGGTTTGCGCTCCCCACCCCCCACCCCCACCTCCGGATCCGCCACGAACTGTACCCTACCATAAGTGACATAAGTAAGCCTTAGTAATTCCACCAGCCTCCGTTCCAACGTAACATTAATCAAGCTGCATTACAGTGCACACAATCTGACTTGACGAATCTCGTCCGTGACCTTCGCAAAGGCCTCCGAATTGGCTCCCAGCCTGAGCTATGTGCTCCCCTCTCGCGATAAGGACGCGCCGACGCGCCTACCGACAACGAAATGCTGAATTAACACGGGACAACCCGAGGCAGTAAATTACATTGTTTCATTTCCCCGCGGTGTGCTGAGCTACTATCTGATTGCCCCCCCCCCTCGTGGCCCTGATTAGCCAACCTAGCTGTGGGAGAACAAAAACGCTTCGACTTCACATCCAATGATGGATCCTCAAGTGGCGACGGCGAACAAAGCAGCGGCGTAGGGATATATACGACCGCATCACCACAGCCAGCTCCTGGCATGCTCTACGCCTCAGTCTAATTACCTTCCATGTCTGTAACCACGACCTTGACTGCGGTCCCTGTATTTGCCTGTCTACAAGGACGTTGGCGACTTAGCCAATCTCGCCGCCGGGGACGCCATTGTCGGCCCTCATACGTTCGTATTTTAGGTTCGCTCGTTGGCTTATAAAGACACGCCTCGTGTCCGTTGACAAAAAACGAACTCAACCGAAGCCTTTCGACGAAAACTCTTTTTGCAAGCTCCCCGCACGGTGGGGCTACGCAGGCTCCGCTTTTACCACTGCTGTCGACCGCAAGCAAATTTCAAGATTTTTGGAAAACGCTCAAATCAGCTGTAATTTCTTGCAACAGAGAATTTTCAAGAATAAAACAAAAATAACGAGCTTTGTGTAATTAATACAGCAAAATATATCTTGTACCCTTTTGAAAATGTTATAATTGTGACTGAACTCTGTCTTTTCATCACCTGATACCGTGTGTTACTAGGCTTGTCCCCGGCACTATTTTGTAGAAATGCGCGGCGCATTTTTCCTATCAATTTGCGCAGCGCCACCCTAGCGAGCGACTGTAAAAATGCACTGAGGAAGTAGGCGACAACAGAGATATAGTGGAGCCCTAGCGGAGTGAGTCGAAGGCAGAGAGTGGTGTTGCTGGGCTGACTTCTATATTCACGAACCAGAACACAATGGAATCCACAATATGGCGCCGGGGATGAAGGTACCGCAATGCATTCTGGAAAACAAGCGTACCGCTCGCGGCATATCGCATGTCAGAGCATCGGCTGTCGGCATCGTGTTGGGTCATAGTTCGGTCATGAGTGTAGGAATCATGCTGCTCTGATAGAAACTGTCTAGACATATATTTATCCCATTCGGTGCCATCGGCCGCGGCTTGGCGAAGAACCGGGGGAAATTATGGCAGGCGCGTATTTCGGATGAACTCTGGCTCGCTCTGCGCTGCTTAGCATGTAAAAGGCGAGTACTGACTTACAGTATTCAACAGTTCATCAAAGGTTAGCCACGGCAGATCCGGCATTCTTCCTAAACACGGGGAGAGTGGGGGTGGAGGGGGGGCGGAACCGCTAGACCCTCTCTTCTCGACGAAAAGTGCCGTTTCTTCAGCGCAAAATTTAGGCCATATCTGAGGCATGGTCCTTCCGCACGCCCCCCCCCCCCCCCCCGCTGGCTGGTCAAAAAATTCGAGGATCCCGAGGTCCCAATTTTGTTCAGAGCAGGGGCTCTCTATCAAATAATACCATTTTAAGAACGAGATGGAAGCATTAAAGACGAGAAAACAGCTTATACAAATGGCACCCGGCGAATGTAAAGATTGTCACACTACGATGTGCGTGGCGGGAAAGTGGCCGGAATATTCCCGGTTTGTCGACGTTCTTCAGTACGGAATTAACGATAGTTTTGGCGTCTATTTTTGTCTAGATATATTAAAAATTTAATTCAGGAATATATATTGTACAGAATACATAACTTGGTACCCCATATGTGCTGATTATAGCCTAAAGGGATGATATAAGGCGATGACATGACCTGTATGTACACTGTCTTTTCAATACGAATCCGGGCGCACTCAAGTGACATTGGCCTACTTGCGTAGCAACCAGTGATGTTTAACTGGGAGCCTAACAGATAAGACTGTTAAAAACTGTGCTTAATCTTGTGAAATTAAAGCTGTGCTTCCATTATATAATTTAATACCTACAGTAAAGTTTATAGAGACATCTTGTGTGTTGGTTCTCTGAATACCAATGAAGTAGAACCAACCAACCCCTGACAAAAGAAACGTTGAAGCCGGGCCCCTGAACCAACTCCATAGGCATGCATGGGAAACGCATGCGAGAATCGGTTTTCTAGCCAGAAACACGCAGTGTCTATTTTTAGCAATAGATGTCCCCAGGAGTATCTGGAACGGTCTATTAGCGTACGAAAAGTGCGACAGGATAATTAGGAATTTAACAATCACACGCATTACGTGCAATTTATAGATGAAGCCATGCTAACACAGCCAGAGAAGAACTTTTCGTGTGACAAAATTATGCTCCCAGAGTATCAATGTTTATGTGGTCAAAACACGTTAATTAATAGGACGATAACTATGTATTGGCATATTTTTTCATTAAACCAGAAAGCAATAGTCCATGGTTGCATTTTGCGTCGTGCTGGCTTGTTTGATGTTGACATTTGCAAGACAAACAATGAAGTGCATAAGCTAATGTTAGGCTCCAGGGTGTGTGTGTGTGTGTGTGTGTGTACAGCGGAGGTGCTTGACTAGATAGACAAGAAAATAGACAATATATGCATATATCGTTATTCATATCGCGTCTCGTGTTTTAGTTTAGCGATTGCACTCCAGCTCATTCTTTAACTAGCACTTCTACAACTAATTTGTACACATAATCGTGTATCGAACTGGGAATGAGGAAAATCATTCTTCGTAAACTGGGAATGCGATATTAGCTGACCGTCGTGATGAAAGATTTTTCATTAATCGTAAACTGAGAATTTTAATATCAAATAACCGTAAATCAGAAAATCACCAATTTATATCATGCATCCGCCTCTTCCATTGTAAGGGGAGTTCTCCATTTAATTCTTCATGACCTGGGAATAAAGAAATTTAGTCTTCGTGATGTGGGAACAAGACCCCCCCCCCCCCACCCTTTATTGTAAAGATAGTCGCTCAATATTACTCTTTCCGAGAGCTCGCCTCATCCAAAATGCCCTCCGTGTCTTTTCGCAAAAGCCCAGATCTAGCCACTTCCGCAATTAATGCGTTTAGACAGTAATATTGCGGACGATGCGGACGGAGACATAGTTACTGAGGGCAATGGTGTCGTCCAGTGACAGCGGATCACTGGTTGATATACATGCGGTGCTGCCATCTGCCGTGTACGCGTGATACTACTCGACTACTTTTTGAACGTATAACCTATAATGATTGCGTACTGTTGTAACACTTTTAGTCATATCGACCACACAAACATGGCCACAGCTGGGCGCGAACAGCCGATCCACGTGCCGTTAGGCGCTCAGGTGGCCAGAACACTTAAGGCGAGCGCTCTAGCCCACTGATCTACCGAGCCGGCCCCGAGTAGTTTTTCAAAATATAACCTATAATAATTGCGTACTCTTATAACACTGAGGGCAAAGTCACGGGAAGCCGCGAAGGGTTTCGACGACGATTGCACTTTCCATTAAATTCCATAGCTGATTTGATCTTCCTTGGAACTGACGAAACGGCTGGTCGATCCTGGTCGGCAAGCGCCCCCTGGTGGCAAACTACGGGGCTATCAGCCAGGAGGACGCAGGCGTAAAAAGGTGGCGACATCAAAGGCGAGGATTTGTATGCAGTTTGCCGCCGGTCAAGACTCGCGGCGCATTTGGATCGAGCATAGATCACTCGTAATTGGCGGCTGGACCTGACCTTACTGCTTACCCGAGAGGCCTGTGATCAGGACGACAGGGGCGTGAGACGACTCGCTGGCGATGCCCAGAGCTGGGTGACATTTAAATTTCAGCCATTGCATCCGCGGCTCTAACCTTTGGTAGCTGTCAGCAGCTGTGGGAGACATCACATGACCTGATGTTCTTTTTTTCTTTTTCTGGAGGTCGACGCGTATCTGTCTCAAGTTTTACGACATCCAAGGAAGATATCGCTGCCATGGAACATCCGGTGTGAAAACTGAAGAGGACTCGTCGGCTCAAATGCGCTTCGCATCGTAGGGCGATCTCCTAGAGAATTGTGAGGCATGCGTGCAATGAAAAACGGATTGCGAAGATGAGATCGCGTAAAACGCGTCTCCACATGGGCAATAACGGAACGGAGTGCGTGTGCCTCTAGATTGCTAGACCTGCGACACGGCATCAGCGAGGAAGTAATTATTGTGCGGTGACCATGCTTGCTTCGATTGTCATGGATCGTGTGACAACAAATCTGGTTATCATAAAACTATTATGATATTCATTAAGCCTCGTAGCAGCGACGTGTTTTTGAAATAAACAAAAACTGAATATTTTTTCCCTCTTATTACGTGTATTTTAACAGCAATTCCAAACAAGTAATACTAACCATTAAAAAGTGCATCATGTAATAGACATTGCAATAAATATCGCTGAACTTTTTGGGCGTTGTATACAAATTGGCCAAAATGACTTATGCAACGAACTTTTAAAATTAGTAATATGTTTTTTTTATACTTATACACTTTAGGCATCAAGCCCATGGTACTAATGTCATGTGAATGCAATGCCTGCAGTGGTACATCATAAACCTCACAAACGGTGCGTAACATAATGAGTTTCTTTTCGTACATTGTCAGTCGCGAATGAAGTAAACATTCTTTCTGATCTGATTTTGCCATTCCTTCCATAAAATCCCTATATTGCCGTCATATATAGGTGTAAATAACTATTTGCTGGCCACATATTCTCCCTGTTTGCTTCATCTTTTAATTCGTCCTACGCCCCCCCCCCCGCGCCGTTGACCACATCGCGCTTGGTTACGTCATCCTGTGCATTCGCCCTTGTTTACGTCATCTTGTGTTTTCGCCATCCTGTGTAATTCGTCATCGGCCTTCAGTAGATATTATGTTTTTGCTAGTCAGTGGATAATTTGTTTTCCCAAAAAAACGGTAGATAATATGTTTTCTCTTGCAAAGTAGATAATATATTTTCAAGGTCATTATCCGCATCCTTGTTTACGACTTTCAATGTGCTCATCGCCAGGTGGTCCACACTTACATGATGGCTATGTAGGCTTTCTGACTCCAACGTCCGACGTTAACGGTATCTTTAATGACGGCCAGCGTGACCGTCTCTTCCTCTCTCCCTCCACCTCATAGCACAGCCGTCCTCCCTCCTTCACACACACAACACCCCCTACCCACGCCGTCTCAATACCAATAGCGCGCACCTGACAGGCATTTGTCTTTATCGCCCAGCTAACGCAGGTGCGCCGCGTGGATGAGTCTCCTAAACGACCCCCGACCCTTCATCCACCTCCACTCCCCTGCCTGTACCCAACTCCCAACTCTTCCTCTTGGCTCATCACCTGAGCCGCTGGTTCATCATCCGAACCCGGTAGCGGAAATGGCTGAATGTCGCTCGTGTGCATCAGGAACATAACCCCGGCAATCAATATATATATATATATATATATATATATATATATATACATAATGTCGAGATATAAACAGTGTCATTGTGGGCTCTGTTTTGCGTCTTAGTGCACATATAATGCACAAACCATTCCGATTGACGGTGTGAGATGCTATATTATCACAGTGGTTAGAGATGCCGGCTCGCCAATCCAGCGGTCCTGGGTTCGACCCACTGTAGCGACATCATGATTTTAGCATCGACTTTCATATAAAGTACCAGGGCCGGCCCGGTAGCTCAGTGGGTCAAAGCGCTCGCCTTGACTGCTCTGGCCGCCTGAGAGCCTAACGGCACGTGGATCGATGGTTTAAGCCCCGCCGTTGTCATGACTGTGTGATTGCAGGATAAAGATTCCATGTCCTTCTTTGCAAAGAGTAGGGGGTTACCCCGGGGGCATGGCTCTACTCTCCCTTTCTTCTCCCATTCAAGCGATATGACCAAACGTGGTTAAGGCGTCCTGAATATACAACCAACCAAATAAAGTACCCTCCAAATTTATTCTTCCAAATCCTGTTTCCCAGTGATGTGGATCAACCGGTCTACCCAGAGAGGGAATCTAGTGCCATGTATGATTCAATACGTTTAGCAAACGTTTCCCACATCATTACTTAACATGTTTGTGGAGGATATGTTAAATAATGAACTCTCTAAGATATACGGCTGGGTCTGTGCAAACGGGATATCGTTTAACGTTTCAAAAGCCAACTTTATGGTGTTTTGTATGCTGCCTAAAAATGTTAGAATTCCACCTTCAAAAGGATCTCAAGTAGAAGGGTCATATCAATAAGATATCTTCTGAAATATCTAAGGTCACTCGAGTCTGAGCAATTTAAAACATGCCGTCCGTCTTGTATTTTGTTGAAGTTGGTTGAAATAACGATGTATTACCAACTGTAATTTTGTTATAATCAGTTCAACGGTGATCCATCAGATTAACTAATTCATCTGTTTCCAAAGTGTCGGATCTTCATAATTATAGAAGGAGACAAAAAGATGGTTTGTTAGTTGCACGTGTAAAACATAAGCTTGCTGAACAATGTTTGAGACATCGCGTTGCTGGAAGTATAAACGAAACGCCTGATATTATATTTAGCTAAGACTAAGACACATGGACTGTACGAACTTTCAAAATTCGTCAAAAATGTCTAGCTCAATAGGCAATCATTGGTATTTGATATGGTTAATTGCTATAATTGCCGCAGAAATAATTAGAATATTCTTCACCTAACGTATATTTTTCGGTAAGAGCTATGTGTTAATATTGTATTTAATTAGCTCAAGGCTCTCGCCTTTACATACATTTTCCTTTGCATCTTTATGATGACTTGCTCAAATAAATGATATTGAATGTGAATCTGAATCACATGGAAGGGCAACGCATCACACAACGACTGCAAAATGATTGACGAAATATCACCATACGACAGATATGTTATTAACTCTAAAAACGCTATACGTCATACATCACTGGTTCAAGCAGGCGCTTATGATATTATTCAGCAGTGGACAAGATAAAGTAAACCCTCGCGAACATAGAAGCAGCTCGAGTTTAAAATTACGCTCTCCGAGCCGCCCGTTTTGACAGTGGGCGCATTTCTTTGGTACCCCGGGTGTATCCCTACGGTAAACCTACGGTAGACCGAATACGCACATTACGCATCGGTTCACCGCCCGACACTTCTTTCACCCGGGTATGGATGCGTGCGCATGCATTCGGTATGCCGATGTGCCCCGTTCTAAACAGCACGGGGCATTCGGGAGAAGATGGCGGCTGATTGAAAGGGGATGAGAGTAGGTTGGTTCCAGCGCCTTAATGTGCACCGGATGTGAACGGTGTGTGCATTTCATTGGAATAGGAATATCCCTATCGGCATACTCGGAAGTTCCCTGTCACGTGTTGCGGGCCCGGGGCGGGATACCGAACCTGGTCCAAAAAAATGCGCCCAGTATGGCACCTTTCAAATATTAATTAATTTCACACTTGGCGCCATTATAACAAACTATTTAGCGGTCACGAAAAATTAGACCTGTTATCTAGATTACGCATATTTCTATATGAAGTATAAAATCTCGGTGACGTTTCATTATTACCAGTATACGACGTTTGTGGTAATTGAGCTGCCGGTGGAGTTTCATGACGATGCCTGCTGGATATTCTCAGAAATGTAATATCCGATAAACGTTTCCTAATAGCTGGTCCCGTTTGGCAAAATGTCGACATTTGACGCGGTAATAGAGCCAAACCAAACCCTCACACCACGTCAGGCGTCCCAACTAAAACTCTGTAAAACGGTAGAATGCTACTAATCGCGACCTAGTGAGTTAATAAGATGGTAGATTATGCATGAAATCTGGTCAAATTATAAAACTGAAGGATACTTAGCCTAGCCTAGCTGCCATTTGGCGGTGGCGAAATGGTAGCCCCAGACATGGGTTACGATGGCAGCGGCCAGACTAAGTGAGTGAGTTGGAGATTCGGCGAGAGACTGTCATGGTTCTGATAGGGAAATGATCGAGCATTATTTCGCTGCTCCCCCGGTCCTCCATGGTGTAGTGGTTAGCGCACTGGACTGCAGATCTATATTGCCTGGATTCGAGGTCGGGCCGGCGGGTACCTAGGAGGCAACATAGCCATGTGCATACGTTCATGATTGATCGTCCCAGGAGGCTTTTGGCACAATTAAGGGGCCGCCTCGATAGCTCAGTGGGTTAGAGCGCTGGCATTAAGCGCTCTGGCCACCTGAGAGCCTAACGGCACGTGGATCGGTGGTTCGCGCCCCGCTGTAACCATGTCTGTGTGATCGCAGGATAAAGATCTCATGTCCTTTTTTGCAAAAAGTTGGGGCTTACCCCCGGGGACGTGGCTTCACTCTCCCTTCCTTCTCCCATTGACGCGATATGACCAAAAGTGGTTAAAGCGTGCTGAATATACAACCTATTCATGGGATCCCTTGATATAGAGTGCAGATTGTGTGATGTGTGCATGCCTGAATCCCCCCCCCCCGCCCACCCCTGCGGGATGGGGAGGGGTTGGGTAACTTGGTCTGTAAATGGCTTGGGATGTGCCCTGAGAATTTTTACAGCTGAGGTTTCACAAAATGGGTTTTTTATAAATATATGAGTCTTAGAACAAGGGTTTTCACAAACAGGGGGAATTTTTTTACGGATGAAACATTTATGTGAAGTGACGTTTTCACAAAAAGGAAGCTACTTGGGAACTGATGTCTTCACAAAAAGGAAGCTCTTTGGGAAATGAAGTTTCACAAACGAGATGCTATTTGGTAACTGAGATTGATAATAGGAAGTGACAACGGACTCTTTCATATCGCGCTATTTGGGAATGACTTTAAGGGTTCTCTCTGTCGTAAGACCTTTTTTAATTAATAGGCCTTCCAGCACCTCGCCTGCCGATCCCATTCCAACACCTCGCCACACATTTCATTCGCCTCAACAATATAACGGTTCCTTAGCATATGTTGCGTCATTTTTTCCCCTGCCCACTCTAAACTATTTCATGAAAAACCACTAAAACCCACAAGCCCATCCCCCCGTCCCGGCCCTTCTTGTGCCTTCATTGCAAGTGAACAAAATGTGTATGAAGCAATACTTTCTTTTTTTTCGACTTATTTATGTTCTTCATTCCAAATCGCTTGTAGGCTTCAGACTCTGGTGGCTTATTTGTATTGAACATTAGTTTGTTCTTTTATCTGAAGCACTCCGGGCATATACACAACCATCGCTCCATCCGCATTGGCTCCTCGGTAAGGTCAAAGGTCAAGGTCAAATATATTTACGGCAGCGCTTTACGCCACCACAATTTTGATCTGCGTAGCTATGTTTTCTTCCAGTTAAAGTTCATATAACAGATGGCTTTTCGGCAGGGTTCCGACGATGTCTGTAAATATTTGCGGCAATGCGCACCGTCTGACCATGGCTGCGACGCCCGCCCAGCCACGCAAGTATAGATCCCGTGACGCATGAACGTCTAATATAGGACATCTTGCCTGTCTATGTTGTTCTGGTTCCGCAACATTCCCAGGCGGTGGCAGCTTGTTGACAAATAATCTGTTGACAGACTTGTTGATAAATAACATCTCAAGGGTCAAGGCCACCTAGACGACTGGTTGGTTAGGATTGACCTTCGGGGTGTTGCTTGTGGACAAACACTGTTCTTGAAAGATTAAACATTGTTTTGACTGGAAATGATGTATTTCTAAGCCTGCAAGTGCACATATATTATATGCAATAATCAACAGGACATGTTGTTAACCCCGTTTTGTAGTTATATTAGTGCATCTCATGTAGAAAGCATGTCATCAAAATATGCACACTGCAGCAGTTGTTTTACCTTTCAGCATGTGACGACACACGAGCTAACATTTTACACAGTCAGACAATATGTTCAGAACATTTTGCCCAAAATATTTCGAAAGTCATAAGATAAATGAAACAATGCTGTATGAGCAGCTTTAAATATTTATAACTTATATCCTTACTGCCGGCCCTGGAATGTCTTATGTTCTACACCAAGGCACAATGAGCCGGTAATATGAATTATTCTGAAGCAATCGGTTCCCATAGAGAAAACATCTATCGCTGAACGAAATATTTGTTTTCAAGCTATTTTGCTTATAGTGATTACATATATTAAATATTATGTAAGTTAAATTTCTTATCACAGAATTATGTCCAACAAGGTTGCAAGATATATTCGATCATGAAGAATGGAACGGCAGTTTAAGGGACATTCGATGATTGCAGGTAAGCGCACATCACTACTGGCGATAAGCGTCAAGCAACCAATGACGGAGACAAATATCTTTCTTCGTTTTAATTATTATAAAATAAATAGCGTCTCAAGTACGCCTCTGATTGGCAAGGTGGTGGCGGCAGACCAGCACTGAACAACTGAATAGTAATCACTGTGGGTGTGTAATAAACCTGGATGCGACTAAAATGGCTAGCGATGTGTTTGCAATATATTTGTTTTTTTTGTGTGCCTCCCGAACGTAGCAGAAACGACACGAGAGAAGCAACTGAGACAGATCACATTCAGTTGCTCAATGGCAAAATGGATCAAATACTACCATGTCTTAGGTGTCAAGGACAAAACCGCGATCAACTATTACTTGATATTAGATATGAAGGACAGAACCGGGATCAACTACCCTGAAGGACTAAATAGAGAAGAAATACCATTAGGTCATGGTTGTCAAGGACAAAACGAGGTTGTCAATGACAAAACAGAGATAAACTGCCCGGTCCTGGAACTCAATGACAAAACCGGAATAAAATAACCCACAATTTTGCGAAACACGAGCCAACCCGGAATAATACATCCCCAACGCTAGAAACATATCGAAGCAGTATGGTCAATGTTGGGGCAATTGTTGTCATGACAAATGTCAAAGACGCGTGACAAAAGGTAGTTCTGCGATGGAACCCGTATGTCATTGATGATAGTGGGGAATGCTGAGATCAGAGGGCAGTAATCTGCTGCGTGATACGATAATGGCGGTTGATTCATATAAATGAGGCCCTAACGATGAATATGGATTGCATCCATCCTCAGCGTTCCTATGAAGGTTACGACGATTAGTGCAACATTCACTCATTGTCAACTTGTATTATGATTTAATGAAACCAGGAATGGACCTTCTTGTACCGCGATGGCCTCCACTGAAGCCTCATGCTTGCACCAACCTTCACGCCCACCTTATGTCAAAGCATGTACCCAAATTCGACATTTTTTTTCTTTATGCCAGTTATGCGCGGCAACGGTATCGAGCAATGGACAACAGAAAAAACTAATTCTGCTTACTTTTTTAAGCAGAAAGTCGAAATTATCGACGACTATAAAGTGATTTTCTGTCGCGAAAACGACGTAGATTAAGTAAATTCATAACCGGAGCTCAATATGTGCAATCACAATGCCTGACGCACGTCTTCTGGACGATAAATAACACTTTAATCAATGTTTTTACTATAATATGTATAACATAAAATAATCATCGGTCCATTTTGAAACGGCATCCGCGTAATTACCCCTGAATAGATATCAAGACACTAGCAAGAGGAATTTGTTATAGGCCTTGCCTGATTTCCCATTCCCAAACTAAAAGGGATTTTATGATGGTGAGAGGCATTGCCCTATGGCAAAGCCGGTTTTCGAACAAATAAATCACAATATATATATATGATCCACAGTGTATATAAGTTTCTGAAATTCTAATCCTTTCAACAGAGACCAGTTATGATCATATGAATCGCACACTATTATCAATGGAACCACTTATATAGCAGGCAGGCATTTATGAAGAAATGTTAAGAAGTCAGTGGCTATTTTGCCACTATATTGCTCCATAGTATCCAAATATCCTTTCCAACTCGCGTCTAAACCACACGACGTCACCTTCCCTACCCGGTCTCCCCTCACCCCTCACCCCTGACCTCCATGCCCTCCCATTTTGAGTGATGTTTATATGGCATGGGTCTTTGTCATGTGGCTGGCAGTGCCAATGGTCAGGAAACCCCACAGAGTGCCTCACTGGACCGAGTCGCATCCGGGTCCCGTCCTACCACACAGCTCACATCGTCACGTTGCCGGAAGAAGTCAGCGGAGGCACCGGAAGTGGCTGACCAAACAGAGAGCAGGAGGCTCATGGAGTCTCACGGACGGCCCGAAGCATTTGTCAAGACCCTTGCATCCGCGGTATATATATATATATATATATATATATATATATAGAGAGAGAGAGAGAGGGAGAGAGAGAGAGAGAATTGCGCAATGGGAAAGCAGGTTTTGTTGCTTTTGTCAATGTGACTGATACATCAGCCAGTCGGATTAGCCTACTGGCGTTGTCCCGATGACTTGGCACTTCCATACATAACACAAGCATTAACTACCGTGATCACAAACAGGAGAATAATGAGCCCATATCCCATGATCATGGTGAAGTGGCGGAATGTTGCAGAAAGACCGTATCGTGTGAGTAAACATGACGAATAATTAGTTGTGTCTCTCTCTTCATTATATTAATGACCCGCAAATCGGCCTTATTGCATTCAAAGCTAATTAAGTAACATGATTATTCCGTATTCATATATACTTAGCAAAATTAAGAATAATATTATAATCCAGACTTAATATTAAAAATGATGAAAATCAATGGGGTCAGACGAACAATAATATTACGACCGGCCATAATATTAACACTCCACATATTCCTTACCTAATACTATTAATCATAATGAATAGTCATACAGTGTCATAAAATCCATACATATAATTAGTTACCTGGCATGATTTCCTTCGATAAATGTTTACGTCCTCTTTTCAACTTCAGATAAATTTCGTTTATTTAATTACATCGTCCCAAACCCTATGGAAGTTTCTTATTTTGGATGAAATTCCTTTTATTCCGCCTTCAATTGCGATCACAATAACTACAAGACCGTCTAGCATGGCTTGGAAGGGAGGTATGTTAAACTTGAACATTTTAAGACCGATGGCGACTCTCTGCCTGCAATATCGAACAAAAAGTCACCTCGCACCGTCAGTCATTTGCCGTTTCATAATGCTGTTGGCAATTTTAAATTTTTGTTATTGTCTCGAGTCCAAAATACTTGTTGTATTTTAATGCCCTTTTGCACACATGATGTCATTAGCATCCCCCACCCCGTCGTTCGCATCCTTCTGTCTGCGAAAGACGATTGATTTGCAGCTTTTGTTTTAGTTTAAGTAGTAAGATTTGTTTCGCGTTATTTGCGCTTATGACCTAATAAACCCGTCTGTGATCGACAGAGCTTACCGCAGTCGTCGCATCAATGACCTGTCGTTTGGTCTAGGTTTATACTCACTGGACGCCTACATTGGCGTTTCAAACATGGCAAGATATAAAATGTTCACTAACATTGGAACATATGGGTCATCTAGCTGTATTCATGAAGTCAGAGATTTTTAACTTTAACTGCACTAAAATATGATTGGCCAATTACTGAAAGAAAAATCAGTTTCAGAAAAAATGTGAGACAACATCGCTTTCCTGCGCTCTCTGAAGTATACTCTCCAAAACCCTACAGCTCTCTAACCCAATCTTAACGGAGTTACGTCGAAAATATGTTTCTTGACATTGACCTTGATGCTACTGTGGCCTTGATCAAGGCGTCATCTATACTGTCCGATGGATGTAGGCCTGTCGTCGTGCCTGGAAACCATAAATCCTCACTACAACCCCGAATTTGATGTTCCGTGAACGTCAGATCTGCTTTGGTTAGCAAATTAGCAGACTCTGACACTTGAGACATTGAAGACCTCTTATAGACTTATAGGTTATACTCTCTGACATCATATTTGAATAAGAAAATAAATTTGGACACTATGGAGCAATATGGCGGTGGATGGATCGAGACTGGTTGATGGTATAAATTGTACTTCAAATAAGGCATGGACCCCCTCCCTTCTGCGTTGAAATTAAAATTAAATGTAATGCAAGCCTCGTCAAAGAGAGGGGCGGGGAGTGGACACCGCTGCCCCCCCCCCCCCGGCCCCCCTATAGACCTGTAGACCCTCCTCTGGCATCGTAATCGATAGCTGCAGCTCTAACGTAACATCGTGCTTTCCTAAAGTGCCATTTAGACCGAAAATGGTGAGATATAATTTTATCATGAACTTGTGACCGCCGATATAATAGGTTGCTGGCAGCGTCCTGACAATTAGTTGCGCTGGTTGATTCTTACTTTATTCCCAATTATACCTAGGTATGTCAACTTGAAATATATATTGTTATGCCAAGCACACCACTACAATGCGCATGTAATAGAGCAACACACTACTTTACATATACAATTTTCTTACCTCTAGTGCTGCTACAGCGCTAAACGACCCAAAAAGATCTCGATATGTCATTCAGACCGAGGCAGCGACATGCGCCTTGCCTTTATGTGCATACGGGTGTGACTGTATCGCGCCGCGTGCAATCCACTCGAGTTGTCTTGCCGTTTTTAGTGTTTAGTTTTTTGTGACCACACCAGGTGTGATTGTCTGATATCCCCGCCGCATCAAGTTTAAACAAAACTGGTATACGTGAGTCTCTCCATAAAGGAACAGACATGTTTTATTGGTACACTGACGGCGAATCAATGCGACATGACACTGTCGGTGTGCCACACAGGGGCGCATGGGTAGGAATACTTGACAGACAAACACATCGATATAACAATATCAATCTCTCAGTGTGGTTCAGCAAACCAATTCTGTAATCCAACAGGAACATCCAACGTAAAATATTTCGGAGGACAATTAATAATCACACTGAAAATAGACTAACACTAAAATATGGTAGAGGAAAATACACTTTGATGTATGTTAGATCTATTAGTCAATAGTAGAATTCATACTTATATGCTATCACCCTGTGTAAGGAGCGAACGACTAACATAATCGTAAATGTCACCAAATTAATACTTACAACAATTGCGTGCAGAGACATGGCGAGGATGGACACATTGCCATAGCTTTAATCAGCCCATGACAAATCCCCCCCCCCACCCCTCTCGCCAATTCCACGTAGATCGTTGATGACATGCTAAGCTAAGGGGATAAGGGGACCCCTGGTCATAGCTATACCTAGCCCATGACAATGTGTCCCCCGTAACTAGTGCCTTCCGTCGAGCGTATACCCAAACTGCAGGGGGGCACGCTGTCACGGGGTGACGGCTTGTCACGTTACACCGACCCCCCCCCCCCTCCTGCCTCACCTGACCCTAACACCCACCCTCCTGATACCCATCTAATCGAAAACTGAAAGGTTACGAAGCTAATCGTTGATGTAGGCCTTATTTTTAGTCTCCGACACGATTTTATCTGCGACATTTAGACACAGCTGGTGGCTCCACCTGCCGTCATTATCGAAGCGCCATACACATGTATCAGGTAAACTACAGGACATCTGAGGATAGCGTCTGAGGCGCATCCGTCTAATTTTTTCTAGATCTATGCGCTGATCCTTTTCCATACGACCGTAAGGCCGTTTTTATTGTTAGTGTGTGCCAAATACGTGGAAGGTGGTTGGTTGGTGGGTTGTATATTCAGGACGCTTTAACCACAGTTGGTCTTATAGCGTCAATGGGAGAAGGAAGGGAGAATGGAGCCATGTCCCCAGCGGTTAGCCCCTACTCTTTGCGAAGAAGGACATGGGATCTTTATCATGCTAGCAAACATAGATGGCAACAGAGGGGCCTTTATGCTCTTAGGTGGCCAGAGCACTCAATGCCAGCGCTCTAACCCATTAGGCTACTGGGCCAGCCCCTCGTAGAAGGAAGGATGTTAAGACTTGTAGGCAAACTGTAGTTGATTCGACTGAAGTCATAGATTTATATTAAACTGTTTAAAATACTAACCTTGATATGCACGACCTATGGTATGTATATTATAATGAAATAGTCATATAACGCTATACGTGTTATTGCGTAATGCCCCACGTGCCCCACGTGACGTCATCAATATTATATTATTTCATCTTATGCCTTGAATTGCTGAATCATACCGACAGATGCAATAAGGTTTGGTATCGGCAATACAAGTCAATACACTGCCTGTTTTCTCAGTACTGGGTCTTATATTTTGCCTCGCGATATAGAAGCTCCTCGCAATGACATATGCCAGTGGTAAGTACCTCTGAACCAGCAAACAGCGAACAATACTGAAAAATAAGCTATTTAATGTACCTAGCAAACAGCTGTAAAACCGTCATTCGTCGTAAAAATGAGATCTTTCGCAAAATCGCAAAACCGCAACCGTCGTTATATCGTAGAGACTCGCCGCCCGGAAGGCCGACTCCATTATATTGCAGCAGCCAGAGGCTTTCCCACAGCGGGCCTGTGGGCCCTTAACCCATAAAGTCCTCCTCCCCGTTGTCCAAACCGTTACCATTCTACGGGGGGATCGGCCTTGCCCATCCATCATTATCCGGGTTACTAGCTGTAACAAACACGAGTGTATTCTTCCCAATGTCAATGCCGGCGCCATAGGTGTCGTGATGCATTGTGGGAAAGAGTTGCATCCATTGAATATGTCATGATTTCTTTGACGTATGCGTTCTCAGAGCACCTACTCACGATGTGGAGTGAAAGCTTGACACTGGGCACTATTACCACCTCAATCATTAATACAGTTGTCTTTAGCATTCGTCCTGAGGCCAACCACAGGCGCCTCAATCGTGGGTGGGTGGGGCGGGAGGTGGGGGGGGGGGTGGGGCGGCTTCACACATATGTTATATAAAGAGAGAAGGTAGGAAAGCCATTTTGCAGCCAGAAAACTCAGCCCGAACAACATCGGTCGATTTTGTCAACAAAATGCCACGACTGCGCGGTTTCCTCGCTTCACTCAATGCCTCAACACTTTACTCACGAAAATATCACGTAATCCCATTCAAACACACCTTCAAATCGCTGCATGAAGACGTTTTTCAGCCAACTTTACACGATTTTGACTGTTGCCGCTCACCATAGTCGTTGAGGTTTGTCAGTAGCACAGCGAGTATTTCGGAGCGTTCTCATTGGTTGTAACTGCTCTGTGGCTATCAGCCTTTTGATTGGTCATAAATCATCTGGCGGCTTTTTTTAAATACATGCCTAAATAAAGTACACAGAGACGAAGTGAGGAGGGGGAGGCGGGGGGGGGGCGGAGGAGGGGGAGTGGCACTATTATACAAAACTGATGGGGGGCGGTTTCCGCGGGTGTCTTGATGCCGGAGAGAGCGGATATTTGTGGCTCTGGACCGGGGGTCTATAAAGTTTTTGGCGACCGGGGAAGTGGGGGGGGGGGCGGGGGCTTCACTGAATACTTGTGACCGGGGGGCGGGTCCACGCCAAAAAAAAGTGGGGGGGGGGGGGGGGGGGAGTCACGGCTCAGATGGCCTACATTTTGCATTGAAAACTATATTGCTGTTTCGTCGATTTTAGAAAAGCTTTCGACAGTGTGCCGAGAAACAACCTTTTCTTAAAACTACTTCGTGTCGGAGTTGGCGGAAACTTTTATTCCATCATTAAAAACATGTATATGACAACCCAGGACAGTGTAAAGCTCTCCGCCGGCATAACAGAGGCATATAAGACTAATATTGGCATCAAACAGGGAGATTCGCTGAGCCCAACTCTCTTCAACGTATTTATCGATGATTTGGTTGACAATTTAACGAACACTGATCCTGTACGGTTACAAGACCTTTCCATTGAATGTCTGTTGTATGCTGATGACTTACTCCTTATATCAAAATCTCCCACCGGTCTACGAAATGCTTTGAGATGCTTAGGTACCTTTTGTGACAGATGGGGCATGACGATAAATACTGATAAAACTAAAATTTTGATATTTCAGAAGGGCGGCCTACGGGCACGCGAGGTGACGTTTTATCTCAAAGGTCTTCACTTAGAACAAGTGGACAATTACACATATTTAGGTGTTACTTTTACAAAATGAGGATCATTCAAACTTGCTATGAAGGTACTAGTCCAAAAGGCATCGAAGGCTATGTTTAATTTAAGAAGCTCACTGTTCTCATGTAATATACTCGAACCACAGGTCCATCTATCTCTTTTTAATAGTATGATCAGGCCTATCGCCACTTACGGCTGTCCAGTATGGGTGCAGGAACTCGTAACATCATCAGATGTCTTTAACAAAATGACACAATGTAATGCCGAACAATTACTGACCAAGTTTTGCAAGAGCCTCATACAGGTACCGCGAAATGCATCCAACATCGGGGCCTATGCCGAACTAGGGCAATACCCCTTATTAATTTATGTCATGACACAAACCGTTCGCTTTTGGGACCATATCTTGACCAGTAAAAACAAAATACTCCGCGCAGCATTTAAAACGGAAATGGACTGTGATGGAAATGGGACTCACACCTTAGCGTCTGCTATTAAATGTATATTATCTAAGGCTGGGGTATAAAACTGTTTGGATAAGAGATGGGGAGACGGTAGCACACGCATGTTCTCCCATATTCAAAACAAGCTGGAAGAGGAGTATAAAACACAATTCTGGAAAACTTTAAGATCGAGCACTGGCACATCGGGAGGGGGTAATAAATTACGAACATATGCAACCTTAAAATCTAATTACACCATGGAACCTTATCTCGGTGCTGGACTGCCTAAGAAATATCAACGGTGGTTTGCCAGACTCAGACTATCAAGCCACCAACTCAAAATCGAGCTCGGCCGATACAATAAGCCAATACCAGTAAGTAGTAGTAGGGAGAGTGAGTCCAGAGACATCAAGCTCACACACCCCCCCCCCTCCCCCCCCTCCCCCCCCCCCCCGTGGTCGTGCTATAGCGCGACCGAAAATTTTGAAATATCGATTTAAAATTGCCGGTCACGAGTTAATGAGGTCATTAATTTTTGTCAAACGTCTTTGTTTCCGTGCTATAGCACGGGGTATAATTAGCATAAATTACGATGTAAATAGCTAATTAAGCTGTCAACAAGGTTATTCATAATTGCTTGAAGTCTTTGTTTCCGCGTTATAGAACGGGGTATAAATAGTATAAATTAGTATGTAAATAGGTATATTCAACAAGGTTATTAATCATTGTTTGTCTATGTTCTCGTGCTATAAGTACGAGTGAATGAAGAAGACATGGGTGGCGGAGGAGGCAATGAAGGTGTTAACTATGTCATTAATCATTGTTTGAAGTCTTCAATCTGCGATCAAGTACTATTATGAATAGGTAATAGATGAACAAGTCATTTTGCTTTGATGAAAAAGTAAATCATTTAATCGCTATACATATCGCCATGTAAACTGTATATTCTCGCGTTACAGTACGATTAATCGTCAATGACACGTGTATATAATCAATGTAATCAGGCCATGTGAGATCCTATAAGCTGTGTAATATGTTTGTTTGTTTGTAAAAACCATAGGATATGTTTCGAGTAAACCATATTAACGCAAATACAATCATCCATTTTGCAATTTTTTTTATTCCTATATTACTACATGAATACCATTACCCGCTACAACATCTATCGTGGTCAAAAACTTAGTATCACAAAAATATACACCTTCATATCATATTATTATACATGACAATTTAGACAATGGGTAAAGAGGTCTTGCACGCGGTTTGCATAAAACGCGGAGACTGCCGGCGAGTGATACGCGGAAAGTGAACAGATTGGAAATTATGAATATAGTTGTCATTGCACATGATGTTTGGAGACCAATACTCTCGATATATTCGTGACATGGAGTAATTTCGACATTTGAAATATAAGTAAAATAGACAGTATTCTCCGCATACATCTGTGCCAAGTGACTGCCACACCGCTCTCATGGGTTGTTGAATAAAATATTCCAAGTGTTTAAGGTTCACATAGGCACGAATTGGTTTTCCTAGTGAGTCAAACATCTCAATTTTCCCCGATGACACTAAACTTTAAATGTCACACGTACGTATACTAATCACAAATTATATATATATATATATTCATCTACACCAGTGTAACTTTCACCATAATTCAGGATTGGTCATCCATAAATACATCGAATGTAACTTAGTGGATACATAAACATTTAGGATAGATGTATCTTATCCAAACCTTTCGGGTAACATTCAACACAGTCAAAATACCCCTCCTGATTTTGGTGAGATGACATACAATCAACCAACTCGGTGAGTTCCGGAACACACTTATCATGGATCGTGTTGAGATGGAACTTAAGTAAATTCCACTGCTTTAAATCGAGAGTAATTCCTTTTCGGGTCGGCACGGGCGTATCTTGTGTATCCGGCAACCAGTATTTTCGAATATCTAGAAACTGGCCACGGGGTAGGACCTCGGCCATCACCAAACCTCCGAGATGATATTTCCGTGGATTGGTGGTCTGTTGCAATTCTCGATCTATGGTGTTTGTCAATGTCTGCAACATCTTCCAGCGGGTTGTGATGAGATTGACACCCACTTTTGTAGGGTAATCACGGCCGTTGTCTTGACATACCCACTTTCTAATATCAAAGCGTAAAACGTCTTTGAAATACTGAACAGTTAAATAGACATCCTCTCCGATGCACTCTTGACAGCGTATATCGTGAGTTTGCTCGGAAGTACACTGCGTATTCTCCCATTTTCTTTTCTTGGCCAGCGGGATGAGTGGTAGCCGATTGGAGGGAGCGAAGCCCGCTGTTGTCTTGTGGGAAGTCATGTTGTTGTGGTGAAAAGATGGAGACCGCCCGTACATTATATTCACAAAGTCCCTCTCCACCTCCTCGTCATCCACCCACTTGGGACGTGTCTGAACATGCTTTGGCGAGGTGTAAAAATAGCATCACGACTGACGTCATACATCGGCGTGGCTTTGTCATCTGTTTAAAGATAGACAGAGAGGGGCGTGGCCAACGGGCTTTGTACGCACGGGTAATCGCTGTAAGTGAGCGATCAATAATTTTTTTAAATCCCAACAGCTCAAGCTCGCGTTATAATAAAACTGAGTCGCTTCACTACGTTTTCTAATAATTGGTTCATGCACGACTGTGTGTGAATTGTGTGATTGATGTTAAAGGTCACATAAAAGGGCCGTGGATGCTTTAAAACTCATCAAAATGCTACCTTTGTGAAAGAGCGGTGACTTTAATGACTTGTCTGCGAGCGACAGATGTTTCGTGGTCTTTGTCTTGATGTGTAGAGTTGCAGCGACAATTATTTATTTTCGGTCGGTTATTTTTTTTTTTAAATGCGCGTTTGAATTCACCGGTGGGAGGGCAGTGAGTCGAGCGTGAAACGTCGCGCTGCACGGTGGGGGCGGGGCTTCGACCGAGACAAATATCGATTTTTTTTCCAAGCCCCTCAAGACAGCACTCGCTGGCCGTCACGACCCACTGATTTTCAAAAGTTCGGGCGAGCCAGCGAGCCAGAGTCAGCGAAGCGTCATGTGGTTTTTGGCGGGGTATTGGCCGACGGTCTGTGTACGCACAAGTTTGGAAGTGTCGCTGTGATATAAACTTTGTTAACTATCGGAAGGAATAATCACCTTAATTTTAGTTTCGGTTGTAACATTATTCAACTGTCGCCGATGTAATAAGGATGCATCTATAAACGTTCGAACAAACAAGTCGTGGAGACAAGCGCCCGGTTGGCGTCCTTTTGTCGCGAGGGAGAAGAGTTATGACAGTTGTTTGATGAGTCAGTCTATTATTTCGATAGTAATAAGCGGGCTTTATGCTCTTCACCTCCAGGTATTATTTATCTGCAAGCCATTAGTACGTCGGCCGGAAAGGTCAATGGGTTAACCTCTTCAACAACCGCCTGTGGGCATTTAATTATACCTTCCCATCCCGAATGGTTAGAATCTCCGTTACATGATCGGCACGCCAATCCGTGGCAGCTGGTTCACTGAAGCTATTTAAATCATGATGGTATAGATGAGTTTGACGAGGCCGACGGGATTTGTACGTATAACTTTGGAGTGTCCCTATGATATGCTCTTTGTTAACTATCGGAGAGAATAATCACCTTAATTATCGTTTCGGTTGTAACATTATTCAACTGTCGGTCCTTTTGTCGTGAGGGAGAAGAGTTATGACAGTTGTTCGATGAGTCAGACTAATACTTCGATAGTAATAAGCGGGCTTTATGGCCTTCACCTCAGGTAGTTTTTCATCTGCAAGTCATTAATACGTCGGCCAGAAAGGTCAATCGTTTAACCTCTTCAACAACCGCCTGTGGACATTTAATTATTCCCTTCCGCTCCTAGATGACTAGACAAAGAAAAAACCGTTACACGAACGTCACGCAGCAACAATAATCGCATGCCAGTGGTGATGACTCATTTATATTTTGCTGTCGTCTGCAAAACCAAAGTGAGCGCGTCCCCTGCGTTGCGTATTATAAATAGTGGGGATACCCACCGGCTTAACATCATTCGAAATCAGTCATCATGGAGAACGACGCTACCTGCTCGCTGTGCCATCGGTTCTGTGGCAACCGTTATAATCTGGATCAACATATGAGAGCCAAACATACTGTTTGTGAAAGAGAGGGTTTTAAATGTAAAGACTGTGGAAAAGAAATGGATAATGGCCATAATTTGCGTGTGCATGAAAATACTCACGCTCAACGCAGACCCAAACATACTGTTTGTGAAAGAGAGAGTTTTAAATGCAAAGACTGCGGAAAAGAAATGTATAATGGACATAACTTGCGTGTACATGAACATACTCACGCTCAACGCAGACCCGCGGTGACATTTCCGTGCTCACAGTGTGGGAAAATAATGTCAAACGAATACAACTTGCGGGTTCATGAAAATACTCATCGTCATCCCTATCATTGTGGACAGTGTGGTCTAGGAGTGAAAACTGCTATTGATCTTCGGGCTCACACCCATCAACACGAGGCGAAGACTCACACTTGTCCACGGTGTAAGACGTCTTTCATGACCCTACATCACTTGAGAGAACACTCTTGTCATAAAATGAATACGATTCCCTCAACAGAGTCACAATCCGTCACTGAGACGACGGAAGCGGAAAATACTGTCCAGAAGAAGAGAAAAAGCGATGGGAAAACCAGTGCCTCTAAGCGATTATCACCAGGTACGGATATAGTGACTTGTCGGCTATGTCATCACCGTTGTGAGGGATGGGTAGATTTCTTCCTTCACAGACGTAATGTCCATCAAAGCGGCGGCAGCGCTTTACAGCCGCATCCGTTTGCAGAAGGCGATGAGCCGTGGACCGAAAACGGGGAAGTCGATACCGCATTGGCCAATGTTTACCAGCGCCATTCCAGAGTCATTCTTGAACCACATCGGTCCAGCAATGAGAGACTGACCAATAGTTATAATTTTCCTATCGATCCTTCAAATTTCCAAGAACGTGATATGATGGAACATATACGCTATATGTTTGACAGAGAAGACCGCGCTGTAAAAATTAATGCTGCGGCAGGTTTTGTTTTACGAAACAGAGAGACGGGGGAACTACGATACTTTTACCCCCATCTCAACAACCAACTGTTTACGTATCCGCTCTCTCTGAGTTCTACACGAGATCTCGATAGGATCCAGGAGAAAATTCTTCGTTTAAATTTACTGGATACACTTATGCGGGAACGTCCGGACTCCAAATGGATTTTTGTATGTCTGACCAACATTCGCTACGTAGCAACGAAAACGTCCTACACCATGGGAAGTCCGCCAGTTCTTCCCGCGTATCTAAAAAACAAGAAGAGTCTTTTGACGATGACGACGGATAAAGACTGTGGCAGACCTTACAGAGATCACAGGTGTTTCTTTCGTTGTTTAGCGTATCACCGTCAACCGTCGTGGACTTCACTGAATGACGGGGCCGATAAATTATTAGACCAATGGTGCTCCTGGAAAAGACAACATGATCCCGATTTCACCCAAACACCGGATACCTTTAAAGGAGTAACCGTTGATGATATGTCATCCTTAGAGACATTATTTAAGGTGAACATCTTCTTATATGCACTATCTGAGAAAGACACAGCTACCTCTATTTATAGAAGTTGTGGTAGACACGGTACCGACGGAGGAAGGAATGACATTCACATGAATGTATTTCAAAATCATCTTTCTCTCATCACAAATATACAAGTCTTCGCTCATAAATTTCAATGTGATACGTGCGAGCGTCACTTTCCCCTACCGTGGCCTTTGCGACGTCACCAACGTACTTGCTCGTCAAAAACCACATTTGTATACAGCGGGGGATTTTATCAAGGCGCAGACAGCGTCTTTGATTTATTGGATCAAGTCGGCATTCACGTTCCTGATGGGGAACGTTATTTCCCGTGGATTTCTACCTTTGACTTTGAATCCCTACTGTCACCTATCCATGACGAAACTTCTTCAGGGAAAATGACATTTTCGACAAAACACATACCCATCTCTGTAGCTGTATGCAGCAATGTCCCCGATTATCGTGAAGGTGTATGCTTTGTCGATCCGAACCCGGATACTTTGGTCGATCAAATGTTTACACAGTTGTATAAAATTCAGGGGAAATCCTACAAATTAGCGAAAAAGAAATGGGAATATGTTTTTGAAGAATTGGATTCCCTACGACAAACATTACAAGCAGAAGACAAGGACCGTGAAGAATTATGTGAGTTGGGAGAAGACTGGTTAAATCCATTCCATGTACCACACCTAAGTGGGGAAGAACAAGGATATCAGGAGAATGACGATGAAGAGGAAATCTGCGAATTACAAGGCAAACCAGAACAGGAGGATGGAGATAATGACCATCCAATGCTGAAAGCTGTAAATAAACTTTACGGGAGATTTGAAGGATATTGCCGCCAACTCCCGGTGCTTGGATTCAATTCAGGAAAATATGACATAAACCTTTTAAAACGGTCATCTTTTCTCCGTATCATGGCGGAAGATGTAAAAGCTGAAGAGAATTGTGAAGATGAGAATGGTGAATCGGGGGAAACAGGAGAGAAAAAGGAAAAGATGTTTGTCATCAAGAGAAACAATGTGTACGTATGTATAAGCAACCCTTCCTTCCGTTTTCTGGATGTGACGCAGTATTTACCTCCCGGTACTTCATATGATAAATTTCTGCGCACCTTTGAGACAGATCAAAAGAAATCATTCTTCCCGTATGAATGGTTGGATGACATAGATAAACTTACCTACAAAGCCCTTCCACAGATGGAAGCATTCTTTTCTACCCTGAAGGGTCAAAATGTCTTGGGACAATCTCCTGAAGAGATAGAGTCGAATTACGCTGTTCTACTCGATGCATGGGAGACTGAAGAAATGAAGACGATGGAAGATTTTCTGCGGTGGTATAACACATTAGATGTTTTACCATTCGTTGAGGCGGCAGAGAAGATGCGGACACTATTCGCAAACAAGGGAATAGACGCGTTTAAGGATTGTGTGTCTGTTCCCGGCGTGGCACGAAGACTTCTGGACAAATGCGCCCGTAATGAAAATGCATCTTTTGCCCTCTTTGGCTATCGCCACAAAGATATGTATCACAAAATCCGCGCCAATCTCTTTGGAGGATTATCTGTCATTTTCACACGCTATCACGAAGCGGGAAAAACTTACATCAGGAATCATCGTCACTTTCCTTGTAAAAGTGTGTGGGGATACGATGCGAACGCGCTCTACCTCAGTTCCTTTCAGGATTTTTTTCCTGTGGGTGCGTTTTATCGTCGTCGTGCAGACCGTAACTTTACATGTGAGGTATCCAGTAAACACCAATCCATGTATCACTGGATGAATTGGATAATGAAAAAAGACCCGACCATTGACATCATCCATCGCCTCAACCACGGACGAGAGATAAAATTCGGAAGCTATGCGGTGGATGGATTGGATGCAGAAAAGAAGACAATTTATGAATTTCACGGTAAGCGAACTTGTCGAGCAATGACGTCAATCGAAAATTAACCAATAACTTAAATTAGTTTTACCTCTATTTTATAATTATTACACTTTTAAAGATAAGTTATTGTTATTGCCAAAAATATACTTTATAACCGTTATCGAAAATTGAGATGATAAAGTTATCCCATTGCAGTCTATTTGTGTTCTTTACATTGAAAAGAATTCATTTTCTTTACATTTTGATAGGATGCTATTGGCATGGTCATGAATGTATGAAGAGCGATGTGGAGAAAAAAGAAAAACTACGAAAGAAGAGGAGAGATCGCACACAAAAACGTACTATAGAATTGGAGAAATGTGGTTACACGGTGATTGAGGAATGGGAGTGTCATTTCAATGAATCTCTCAATCACTATCCAGATCTTAAAGTATTTGTTAATAGTCAAGCCCCAACTTTTACTTGTCGTTATGGAAGGGGTAGGGTAAACCAAGATCAACTCCTACAAGCGGTAAAAGATGACACCTTCTTTGGGTTTCTAGAGGTTGATTTAGAAGTCCCTAATGTATGGAGTGTCCCGAACATGGTCAATAAATCGAAGGGTATGTCACCAAAGGAATATTTCGCAGAATTTCCTCCACTGTTCTGTAACGCCACTATACCATATGAAATGTGGGGAGAACACATGCAGAGGTTTGCTGAAACTAATAATATTCCAAAAACGAGTAAGAGGTTGCTAGTGAACGCCATGAAAGCCCATAAACTGTTGGTAACCACTCCCTTGTTGAAGTGGTATCTGGAACACGGTCTTGTAGTAACTCACATTTACGACTCAGTCGAATACTCGAAACAAAAGTGTTTTTCACCTTTTGTGGAAACTATCACGGCTGCGAGACGGGATGGTGACAGAAATTCAAATTCACTGTTGGCAGTTTTAGCAAAGTTGGAAGGGAATTCTGCTTACGGTAGCCAACTCCTCAACCCGGAGAAATTTTGCAATATTCAATACGAAACTGATAGAGTAAAAGTGTGTCGGAAAGTAAACGATCCTTGTTTTCGCTCATTGAACGAGATCAGTCCTGACTTGTATGAGTAAGAAATGTCAAAAAAAACATTGAAGTTAGATATACCCGTACAGAATGCATTGTTCATACTTCAAAACGCCAAGAAAAGAATGTTGGAATTTTACTTTGATTTCCTGAGGGAGAAGGTGGATTATCGGAAATTCGAGTTGTTAGAAACAGACACAGACAGCCTTTATTTGGCAATGTCTGAAGAGAATCTGGAAGATATACTTCTTCCAGGTGCAAAAGAAGAATTTTTAAACGATTTATATCATCATTGTGATAATAAAAGTTTCACTGCGGAAAATTATTTTTTCCCACGCCAATGTTGTAAGACCCACGAACAGTATGATGCTAGAAGTCCAGGATTGTTCAAGAAGGAATTCAGTGATGGCAGAAAATTTTTAGGCCTATCGTCTAAATCTTATCTGGTGGTCGGTAAAGATGAATCTACTAAATTATCGTGTAAAGGTGTGCAAAAGCGTTGGATTACCAATCCGCAGGATATCTTTCATGACGTCATAGACAATCAAGCCACTCGGTCTGCTACCAACAGGGGATTTTTGGTAAAAAATAATGAAATCCTCTCTTACACTCAAGAGCGAGCCGGTTTTTCTTACATGTATGTGAAGAGGCAGGTGCAGGGTGACGGGATACATACTGTACCCTTAGATATAACGTTGTGCCCATATGAAGAAAAGGAGACGGAGGAAGAAGCATGAATGACCTGCATCTTGTATTGTATATAAGACTGTGTATATGTAAACCTTAAAGTATATTATATATGTATATGATCTTGATAACATATATATATATATATTTGTGTTTATATAGATATAAAGAATGTAGAATTATATTATTATTATTATGATAAATATGTGTTATGATATGGGGTTTCATTCCCAACTACAGTGTGTTGTGATGAACGAGTGGATGATTTACAAGTTGTTTAATACTGTATTATATCGATACTATGTATTTTTTATTATATAAATAATGATACCAAGGTTAGTCTGTATACTTTGTGTCGAATGTTTTGTGGTACATAATAAATATAATCTACTCTTTATTTGATTCTTTATTTCATATAATCGCATAGACATAAGTTCACATATTTAATGGTACTCTTTGGCCAATTGTTCAATGACATCAGTCAACCACATGTAATCGGGCGTTGTCGAAGGTGGTTCTTCATTCGTGGGTTCAACTTGTGGCATTTTATTCGTCTTACATACGGGTGAGGAAACTTGTACTGTCTCACATCGGGTTGGGACGACATTTATCTGAGAAGGGGGCGGGTCCATTTCTACCGTCTCGCGTCCAATCAGATTTAGGGCTCTGTCGATGGCCGCCGCGTTGTCCGCTACAGCTCGCCACGCTTGAGAAGTTAATTTTACGCGACGGCCTGATGGTAAAGAGATGTATACCAGAAAGTCATTTTTGCTATTTCTTTCAATCTCCGCAAAATGGTCTTCGCCTAAAGGCAACTTTATACGATGAAACTTGACCTCCATGATGTGTGTGATGCTTCAAACTGCTGTCACATGCGTTATTGTCAAGCGTTTTATAACCAACCAACTTTCATTTGTGCTGACACCTGCGATATTTTCCATTGTTTCATAACGATGACTCATCTCGAACCTTCTAGAAGCACGCTCATATAGTGATGTCAGTTCTATAAATAGCACACGGTGACTCATCATCTTTTGACTGTAACGGCAACATATTACAGCTGATGTCACTTCTATAAATAGCTTATAACCAACTGAGCGTTTGACGCGCTCAGTCCACACCATCTGTCACATTTTGAAATGGGTATGCTGTGGAGTCAAAGTAGTGAAGAAACTTTTCAGTCTCACGCCTTGTGGAAGAACGGTGTTAAAATGACAAATTCATTGGAAAAGTACCAACACATTCTAAAAAGTTTTTTAGCAGACAATATTTGGCATGATGGACGTCGCGAAATATTGAGAATATTTACCCATGATGTGTGTGAATCTTTGAAACAGAAAGGACGCATGCGCGTTGCCGAACAAATTCAAGCGTACTATATAACCATCTTGAAAGATCAGAATGAAAAGCATTACGATGAGTGAGCAGATCGTCCTTCCGTGGAAACCCTACTCTACCTATTTCCTCGCTGGTCCTTCCAAGTGTGGGAAGACTCAATGGATACAAAGATTTATACATCATAAGAATAAGATGTTTCAAGATCCCTCACCCGGTAAAGTTATTTATTTCTACGGGTTTGGCAACATACTTTTGAACAGATGGAACGTGACGGTATCATATTTGTTAAAGGCTTACCGACGATGAAAGAAGTGGATACGTATGGAGATGGAGAACATACGCTGTTGGTGATTGATGATCTTTATCTAGAAGCGGCGGCTTCTACTCTCGTCAGCAACTTATTTACGCGTGAATCACATCACAGAAAGCTAAGCGTCGTCTTAGTGAGTCAAAATCTATTTCACGCGGGACGCTATTCGAGAACTATACAACTGAATACAGAGTATTTAGTATTATTCAAAAGCCCACGTGACGCCAATCAGATTCAGTATCTGGCGAGGCAGTTATACCCTCATCACGTACAGGCTTTCATGAGTGCCTACCAAGATGCAACGTCTGGGATGCATGGGTATTTAGTGGTGGACGCCACCGTTAACGCTTTGGACGACTACCGATTGCGGTCGCGCGTGTTTCCTGGTGAAGACATGTGGATCTACACCTATAAATAGCGTGTCTCCCGCATTGTTTCGGCAGCCAACTGTGGAAATGTCCAACAAATTGAAGGAAGAGAGCGATTTTCTCAGCTTTGTGGCCAAGGCAGATCCCCAACAAAGACAAGCACTCCTTTCAACAGCTACATCCAACCAAGTTCTTGTTTTGCGTGAAATCATTATAAATATTTTACGTGGACGTTTTGCATTGTCAGCTGAACAGATTCAAGCGCTGAATCCATTCAAACGCTTTTTACGACTTTTATCTCAATCCTCATCAACGTTGTCAGTCTCCAGGACTCTATTGAGACGACATAGTAAACATATTCAGATACTTCTTCAGACGGTGTGGTCTCACTTGCATCCACTGCTACGCGATGAAGAAAGCCGTTCTGATACCTATTGAGAAATACGACCGATGGATGAAACTCATACAACAAGAGACGCCACAACCCGAGGGAGAAATCTCTCCTCGACATGATATCACTGTTGTTCGTGCCGCTTCGCCTATTCCCACTGAGGATAAAGTGACACATAAGCTGAATGAAGCAGTTATTGTCAGTGCGTTACCGAAAAATTGTCAACATAAAATGAAGTCGTTGTTGGATTTGATAGAATCTGACATAAAATGGAATGAACGAGGGAAAGTCTTCATTCGAGAATCGTTCATCCCCGGAAGCCACATCGTCGATCTTTTGAAAGACGTCTGCCGCCAATCTACACGGTTTACCCCGAGAGGAGCGAATGAATTTTACCAGCTTCTGCGGGAAAGAAATGTCCCCTTAAGTTTCATCACCAACACACAACGACTTCGGGGATTGAGAGCTGAGGAGCATCCCCCTTCGCAGTGGATTACATTATAAACGATGGAAGTTGTTTTGTCTCGCATATACTTTGATCCTAACCACCCCGCAGCCTTCAGCGGTCCATCGCGATTGTACAATACATTGAGAGCGGAAGGTATACAAGTGACGCGTTCACAAATCCGACAATTTCTACGAAGTCAACAAGTGTACACTCTCCACCGTCCCATCAGGAAATCATCACATGAACGTCAAGTGGTGGTGGGTGGCTTAGGCTACCAATGGGATGCGGATTTGGCGGATATGGTAAAATACAAGGACAGTAACGACAAGTACATCTATATTCTAGTAGCCATCGACATCTTGTCCAGATACGCATATACACGAGCTCTCCCATCAAAGAAAGGAACAGATGTAGCGGCAGCTTTTGAAGATATTTTTCAACACGCGCAAGCCCCCTCCCATCTTCGCACGGATAAAGGACAAGAATTCAAAGCCAAGACGGTGCAGCGTGTGTTGAGAAAGCACGAGTGTAAACATTTTGTCAGCCATTCCGTTACCAAAGCCAATTACGCCGAACGTTTCATTAAAACGTTGAAAGGACATATTACTCGTTATTTCTTTCACAAACAATCGCACCGATGGATCGATGTACTGCAACCCATGACGGAGAGTTACAACAGTTCCTTTCACCGATCCATACAAATGTCACCACGAGAGGTCAATACGGATAATGAAGTAGAGGTGTGGCAGAGAGTTTATCATCCCGCTATCCCTCGTCCACTTCGTTCATCGGTATTCATATTCCCCATTGGCAGTCACGTACGCGTATCTTACATCAGAGGGATATTTTCTAGAGAATACGATGAAAAATGGTCGGGAGAAGTGTTTAAAGTTCACAGTCGTCAAATGCGAGAAGGAATTCCTTCGTATGAGATTGAAGATCTTACCGGTGATCGCATCGTAGGTTCTTTTCGACAAAGTGAACTGCAACGAGTCAAGTATGACCCCGAGGGATTATTTCACGTGGAAAAGATCTTAAAAAGAAGACGACGCGGTCGCCGTCAAGAAGTATTGGTTCGCTTCCGTGGTTGGCCGTCAAAATTTGATACGTGGATGGACGCACGACAAGTCGAAAAAGTATAAGCCCAGTAGCAGCATATATAAATAGTTGTAAAAGTGTGATATAGACAGTAGTTGTAACCGACCGTCACACACACGTCGCACCCAAAATGAATTTTACCACTTACATCCTGTTGTGTGTGTTTTGCGGGAGAGGATTGTGCGGTTGTCATACCTCCATGTTTATGAACACCATATCTTGTATGGGACTTGAGATAGAACAGTTTCCCGATGTCACCGAATCCGTTCGGCTACAAACCAGTCACATCGACATCTTGAATACATCCCTTACCACGTTACCAACTCTGTCGCGAGAGGCGTGGCCCAACTTGTGGACTATGGAAATGCGAGACAACAGATGGCTTGCGTGTGAAAATGTTTTGTCATTTCAAAACTACTCGCAAGACTGGTTGCTTTTGGTGACAGACTGCGACGATGCAAATGTAAATTATCCCTGTCTACAAAGTCTGCCTTCTTACGACAACCGCTGGACTGGACTTGTTATAATATTATTTGCCTTGACAATCGTAGCCACGATTGTCTACTTGCGTTATCATTCAGCTACACGTCATCAGAGAAGAACATCAAGTCGTCCTATAAATACGAGAACAGTCGTGCGGACTGTTTCAGTTGATGATGCAGAGGCAACCTTTTCACATCTATCTCACTAGCGCCGATTCCAAAGAGTATTATCCAGGAAATACTCCGAGCGACTTCACCGTTCGTTTCAAGAATCCCATTCCCCTACCCGGACATTGGGTGTGCACACTATTGGATGCCACGACACCTAAGGGGTGGCGAAAAGAATCATTGATTTGTGCGAACGTATGCGACGTCTCCTTTACTCCCCACGGAAACCTTTCCATTTTAAGACGGGGATTCGACCGCGTCATTTTAAATTTGCAATATATTCCTGTAGTGAAACAGGAATTAACTGACTTGAGAATATTTCTACTTTCCAACTCGGGTGTTGCATTTAAACAATCTCCCACCGACGAGTGGTCGTGCGTTTTATATTTCGTACCCACTCCCGGTCCCTGATCATCATGAGATATATCCCATTTACCCTCGACGTGGAAAAGTTGAAACGATATTACATGGCGCAGGCCAAAGGAGATGAAACTCACCAAAGAGGTTCGGGTGGAGCGAGAGGCAACGTTACTTTTGTCTCCCCCGTGGCGCAAACTGTGTCTCGCGCCAGATCTCGTCTTCGACGGATGAATGAGACTATAAAAGCATCGTCTTCCGCCAAGAACCGTAGACGAAGAAAAAAGACTGCCAGTGCGAGTACTGCCCAAAGAAAGAGAAAGTTGAACGCAAGCAGAAAGAAAAAGAAAAAGGCTGTTGCAGCAAAAAAGAAGAAGAGACCCGTCAAGAAAACTTCACGTCGAAAGAGTCACTCCACACCTACTAGAGATATATTTACGATATGAGCGGTGAAGAAATGGAAACAAGCGGAGAGAGTTTTACATCTTGTCTTGATGTCTTTCGTCTACCCCCTACAGAATCGCTTGTGGAAAAGAAAAAATACATAGAATATCGTCCTCTCACTCAAGTAACGGAGGGAGCTCCCATTGAATTCGTCATAGCGGCGAGCCAGGGTCAATACATAGATCTGAAGAACTCCTTTCTTTCCTTGAAAGCGAGAATTGTGGATAAAAACGGTCAAGCTTTGGCCGTGGGTAAGCTGGCGTCTCCCATCAACTTGATCTTCCAAAGTCTGTTTCAACAAGTGGATGTCAGCTTACAAGGAAACAAAATCGCACAGACGGGAGTAAATTTTGCACACGAAGCATATTTGGATACTTTGCTTCACGCTAATGCTGACCAAGCGAATGGCAAGTTGCAATCCGAAGGCTTCTTTCTCGATACTTCCGCGTTTATGGATGAAGCCAGTCCTTTATCCACCAACGGAGGATTAACACAGCGCTACGCTCTGTTCCAACAAGGGAGGTGGGTGGAACTCCTCGGACAACTAAGAGTCGACTTTTTCCAACACGAAAAATATTTGTTGGATAACGTGGATATGGGACTACGATTGTGGCTTAACAAACCTGATTTCTATCTCATGACTCCCGAGACGGATGAAGGTTACCGACTGCAACTCACAGACGTCATTTTCCACATATGCAAGGTCAATGTAGTCCCTCAAATTATTGAAGCACATGCAGACGTGTTGCAGACAATCACTGCCAAGTATCCCTATTTGAAAAGGGATTCTAAAAGATATTCTCTATTACGAGGAGAGAATTCATTCGCCTTCGAAGACATCTTTCAAGGAAGAGTACCTCAGAAAATTACCATTGCCTTGGTGAAATCGGTTGCTTACAACGGTGATTACCAACAGAATCCCTTCAACTGTATCCATCAACAATTGGAGCAACTGACTGTGACAGTCAACGATGACCCAACACCCTTTCGTACGTTAAACACTAACTTCGCACAAAAGCAATATCTCCAGGGATACCGCACTCTATATATGTCAGATGACACATCCCCTGCACTCATTCCGAGAAGAGACTACCCGGCGGGATACAGTATTTTCCATCTTCCCCTTCAAGCTGTTTACGACCCACAGAACTTCCCCCGACAGCAAGCGGGATCACTGAAAATTCAAGGCCACTTTGAGTCGGCGCTCCCTGAAAACACCGATGTGCTGATCATTGGAGAATTTCCTCGAGTGCTTCACGTGGATGCCAGTCGAAACGTATTTCTACACTCATGAATACGTCTCAATTACAAACAGCCCTAGAAAGGGATTCGTGTTGGAGATGGAGACAATTCGCCGTCTTGGCCGCCGATCAGTTTCACGTTCACCTTCCACCTGGTGGTTATATCGTGAATACAGATAGATCCAATCAACCAGGAAGACACTGGTTGGCTTTCTATAAAATGTCATCGGGGAAAATTGAGATGTTTGACTCACTAGGAAAACCAATTCGTGCCTATGTGAACCTTAAACACTTGGAATATTTTATTCAACAACCCATGAGAATACTGTCTATTTTACTTATATTTCAAATGTCGAAATTACTCCATGTCACGAATCTATCGAGAGTATTGGTCTCCACACACCATGTGCAATGACAACTATATTCATAATTTCCAATCTGTTCACTTTCCGCGTATCACTCGCCGGCAGTCCCCGCGTTTTATGAAAATCGCGTGCAAGACCTCTTTACCCATTGTCTAAATTGTCATGTATAATAATATGATATGAAGGTGTATATTTTTGTGATACTAAGTTTTTGACCACGATAGATGTTGTAGCGGGTAATGGTATTCATGTAGTGATATAGGAATAAAAAAATTGCAAAATGGATGATTGTATTTGCGTTAATATGGTTTACTCGATACATATCCTTAGGTTTTTACAAACAAAAAAACATATTACACAGCATATAGGATCTCACATGGCCTGATTACATTGATTATATACACGTGTCATTGACGATTAATCGTACTGTAACGCGAGAATATACAGTTTACATGGCGATATCTATAGCGATTAAATGATTTACTGTTTCATCAAAGCAAAAGGACTTGTTCATTTATTACCTATTCATAATAGTACTTGATCGCAGATTGAAGACTTCAAACAATATGTCTTCTTCATTCACTCGTACTATAGCACGAGAACATAGACAAATAATGATTAATAACCTTGTTGAATATACCTATTTACATACTAATTTATACTATTTATACCCCGTACTATAACGCGGAAACAAAGACTTCAAGCAATTATGAATAACCTTGTTGACAGCTTAATTAGCTATTTACATCGTAATTTATGCTAATTATACCCCGTGCTATAGCACGGAAACAAAGACGTTTGACAAAAATTAATGACCTCATTAACTCGTGACCGGCAATTTCAAATCGATATTTCAAAATTTTCGGTCGCGCTATAGCACGACCACGGGGGGGGGGGGAGGGGGGGAGGGGGGGGGGGGGTGTGTGAGCTTGATGTCTCTGGACTCACTCTCCCTACTACTCCAGTACCTGCCACAGAACGTGTATGTAGACAGTGTACATCTGGGTGTGTGGAAGATGAGATTCATTTTATGTTGCATTGCGAAAAATTCTCTAAGCATAGAAAAATACTTAAAACCGAAATTATGGGGTTGGGGTTATCCTTTAGTGGGGAGGGACATAAAGGCTTAAATGACCTGCTCTCAAGCGATCACCCTGCGGCACTGTTTGCGGTCGGTAAATTTATCGACGTAGCCATGAAACAACGTGTGTAAAATGTTCTCTTTCTGTGTTTTCGTTGCATGGCAACACGCGTGTATTTACATGTCGTAGACCAAATAAAAAGAATTGAAAGAATTGAATTGAATTGAAAAAACGGCATTGGTCCTCAAAAAAAGGGGGGGGGGGGAACGGTCCCCTTCCGAGCATATTTTCAAATTGGCGGAATTTGGCAATAATAAAACGCCCCGACCGAGCGGATTTTGGCAGTGAAGAAAAGGGGGGAGGGTTTACCGCGGAACCCCCCTAAACTCAGGAATATATTTAGTACCCCCCCCACCCGCCCACCGGGAGGGCAAGGGGGGCGGGGTCGTGTTCCTATTTCACGAAGCATTTTCAGTGCATTTGTAAATTTATGTCACAGCAATGACAATGACAGTCAGTAAGCTCATGGGTGGCTGGATCAAAAAAGAAACTGTACGGCCGCAAAGGGTCCTGCGGTGAAATGAATTGAACTGACCCAACAATAATGAAATTTTACATGCCGTATACCAACATTACACTTGCATATGATGGCCGGCCGAAATGAAAAGGGTGGGTGGGGAGCACTGGAAACTTGCGACTGTTGGGGGGGGGGGGCTCTAAAATTGCGACCTAAGGGTCCAAAAATGTATTGTCGAACCGGGGTGGGGGGGGGGTCCACCAATGTTCCAAAAAAATGGGGTGCGGCGGATCATAGGGGTCCGGACCCCCCACGCTCCTTGTTGAGAAAAAATACCGTTTCTCAACGTAAAATTTAGGCCCCCGCCCCCGCCTCCTGGGTCCGCCCCTGGCCTGGTTTTTCAGGGCTAGCACGTGTTTGAAACTTTTTTTTTTTTTGAAACGTGTTTTATTTGGCTTGGTCGAGGTGGAGACATGTTCCGGTGGAGATAAGATAAGTGATCCCGACTGGATGTTATTTATACCACAATAGAATAACAGAGACAACAGAGGCACAATATTTTATTTTAACCTATCAACTCTCGATAAACATTGGTCTAGAAGGGGGTGTCCAGTGTCGATTTTTCAAAATTCTCAGTGTCAAATGTCGATTATTCACGACGTTCAGTGTCACTGTCGCTTTTTCTAAAATGCCACTCTCTGTGTCGATGTCGGTTTTCCAGATCCTCAATGTCGAATGTTGAATTTTCAAATATCTCTGTCGTGTTTCGCCATTTACCCCTTGCAGACCCCTATAAACTTTAATGCCAAAGGCACGACTCGATCAGCGCTACTTATTCTAACGCCGTATCATCCCCTGCGAAAACTGTTACTACGTGTTGGGCGATACGATTACTTGAGGCGGGAGAACCAGTGATGGAACAGCCTGCAATGTAATTTGCATATAGACGAAGGAGCTTGCGAGAAAACGGCACACGCGAGGTTACAACCAATCAGAAGGCGCTAAGAAATTCACTGCGGCAGTCAACGGCCATGGTGAGCGGCAACAGTGAAAATCGCGTAAAGTTGGCTGAAAAACGTCTTGATGCAGCGATTTGAAGGTGTGTTTGAATGGGATTACGTGTTTTTTTCGTGAGTAAAGTGTTGAGGCATTGAGTGAAGCGAGGAAACCGCGCAGTCGTGGCCTTTTTTTGACGAAATCGACCGATGTTTTTCGGGGCTGAGTTTTCTGGCTGCAAAATGGCTTCCCTACCTTCTCTCTTTATATGACATATGTGTGAAGCCGCCCCCCCCTCCCGCCCCACCCACCCACGATTGAGGCGCCTGTGGACCAACGTCCTCTGCCTCTATTCAGAACATGATGGATGCATCGACATGATATTTAACAAATATTTTTTTGGACCACACTGCAGACCCATGGCGGGATTTAACAAAGGCAGAAAGTGTAATACATACCCAGACAGCCGCCTTGTTACTGATGATCCAGGGAGGCGGGTGGTGTGTAGGGGACAGGGAATGTCCATGTTAATAACGAAAATTTTTCTTTAGTCTAGACTTAAAGGTCCATGACCCCAATATACGCCATTTTAACCAACAAATGACCGCCCAAGACGATGGCTGCCTATCTAAGACCTACTTACCGCGTAATAGGCGATTATAAAGTGGAAGTGGGGGGGGGGGGGCGGTGCAGTTTTCAGATTCTGGTTTTGAGGCGGTATTCCTGTCACGTGACCACCACATACCACGCCGAGCGCCGTGGGTGACGGGTTTGGTGGTTACTTACATGGTCGCCGTCCCGCTCATATCCTACCATTGCTGGCTCCATTCTCAGTATCACTCGGCATGAGAGAAAAATCATTAAGGATGAGAGAAGCATGAGACATCCAGACAATCTCTAGCCCTGTGAATCTGGTAGTTTAGTCACGAAATGCCAACGATTTATCTCTATGATTCAGGGGTTTTTTTTCAGGATAGAATCGATTCCTGAGTGCACTTGGATCATGAGACTCCTCACCCCATGGCTGTTTACATTTAGTTTCATCTGCGCCAACGCAAGGAAACGCGAGGCTTATGCCTGGCGATAACGTTTTAGGAGCAGCCCGCGTACTCGCCAATCTCATGTTCCGGGTCGACTCGGTGTAGGTCGTGTCCAACGTGAACAGAGAATAGCAATGTGACAGGAGCATCTCTCAGTGACATGGCTTCAGTGAGATTAGGTCATCATATACAGAGTGGCCGTGGGGAGACCTGTATGTCTATTATTTCCATTTTATATCCGATCCGATATCTTTGTTCGTTCGGTCATCAGTGCGACAGGTCATTGCATTCATTTTTCTATAATATCCGATCTGTCCGTGACGTCCACTATTTATCCCGACGGTTGATGAAGCTTTCGGACTCGAGTTAATGGCAAAGTGGATATTCGGTGACCGTATACGCTGCTAGACGGACCTTCGCATTGAACAAGTAATGCGCTATAGACACATCCTCCCCGAAAAAGCCCCGGAAATATTCTATTACAGAACTCGGATCCGATGCAGTGACACTAACTGACCGAATTCGTTACAGTGCCCATAATTTGATAACGTGTTACTCCACTTACCTATAGCATCCCGACAAAACAGTAAACAATTTTATGTATGATTGATTTTCATAATTATAGTACAAATATAATTACAATAGTGAGCATATCCCGCAGAGGATACCCTTTTAATTTATTGTACATCACAGCATTGTTTTTATACAATAAGGACATTGTTTGTGCAAAATTGTTGTATGTGCAGCACTAATACGTCTATGAGACCGTATTACATTCACCCACGGCTGTGTTATCCGGTGCACCAAACTGGCTCAAAACACAAAGCTCCTGCTGTTTCTACTCAGCTACACGTTCTTTCTCATGAGACCTGCGTTTAACTCTATAATCCTTAATGCTCTATAATGAGAACAGTCTTTTCCAACTTCTACATATTAATCGTGACTAGGATGCAGTCATTTCTTCCCCAGGAGCCATCGCTTATTTATTATATGTTCTAATGCCCCAACAGGTGATATATATATGAAAGAAACAGATAATGATTTGTTTCCGGGTAGACACGTTTTTTAAATTTTATTATTGCTTTCAAATGCGGATACAGACAGTACAGGCAACGACGAGTGAGATGTTACAACCCATGTTTGTTTCAGCTAGATAAAGGAATAGTAATACTTAAATTTACTGGTGGTACCTTGAGAAAGCCTCGTATAAAATCCTTCACCTGTTTTCAGCAGCGTTATTCTCCAGTTCTAGAATCATATACTCAGTTTGCACAGCCGCTTTAATATACTTTATACACAGACATATCTAGGTTACTTTGGTTCTTCATCTTCGTAATATATATATACCATTTCGTAATTAAGATAATTAGATTAAGGTTCTGCAACACTAAGTCTCCAGTATAAGGAACTCCAAATATAACGTCGACGATAGATAAATGTTCTTTGGTATCTAGGAAAACTTCAATTAGTTCATGTTTTCAAAGAGCGAGTGGGTGGAGTGCGTAAAGTGTCGTGGTGCCGGGAGGGCTACAGGGTGGGCACGTAACCTCTCGTGTCTTCATGGATCGACAGAATTCCAGTCAAACTTCAACTTACAGGCAATTCCCGCTTAACTTTTGAATTTTGTCTCACCATTCGACACTTCGAGGTCACGTGAGATGTTCAAAGCCCAACCACGAGTCCGATGATGTGTAATGGAACCGGTCATGACGATGTGACCTAGAGGTTCATTTATCCAATATGCTAACCGGTCATGACGATGTGACATAGAGGTTCATTTATCCAATATGCTTCGAGCGAAGGCTCCTGGGTGATGGATAGGTCTCTGGTAATAACGAGCAAACGTCGATGATGCACTCCAACCAGCGGTATCCAACACCGTTTGGAGTGGCACGCGAGTAAAAGCTTTACTGGTGGAAGCAGCCCGAGTACTGTGACCACTGAACATGCTGATGTCAATCCCGGCACGACAGAGAACTGACTTGATCCACCTAGAGATAGTAGTTTTCCATATGGACCACAGGTCCATATGGTTTGACGAAACTGATAAAAAGCTGGGAAGTGTTAGCCCTGAGACACTGGGTCCGTTGTATGTATTCACGAAGAACCGTGAGAACACCAAACTGCCGATCGCGACGGTATGGCGTGAGAGTGATGTATTTTTGGTGCTATCCAGGCCGTTTCTGTTTCACGGGATTGGGGACTTTGAAGGTCGCATGTTGCGGGAAAATGGTCATGTCCTCGATATCCAGCATGTGGATCGTCTGAGCCCGTTGGCTCCTCAATAAAGTTAACAATGTGACCAGTTTCAACGTCAAATCTTTTAGAGATAATAATTTAGCTGGAGTCAATGTCTTAAGAAAGGTTAACACAATATCCGTATCCCATATAGTCCCCCCTTCTGGCAGGGCCGGCCTTCTATTAAAGACGCCTTTGAGGAACCGGATGACCAAAGGGTGAGACACCAACTGATTTTGTGTGTTCCACATCAACGAAGCTGGAAAGCGCAGAACGTGCAGTGTTAATGGCACTGTAACTCAGTCCTTCTTCGAAAAGAACGGTGAGGAATTCAATAACTGCCCCGATATTCATATGATACATACTTTGAGTTCGTCGAGAACAAGACTACACTTGTCTCCACTTGTGAAGGTAAACTGCATATTGTCTGCGAGTGGATGTTCTCCATGAGGACAGCAGGATTTCCTGAGCCTCTGGTGAAAAATTAAGTGTTTGGATCTTGAAAAGCGCCGAGACGGAGTCTGGGCAGGCTGGCAAGGGTAGTTCGGCTCATCTCTAATAACGTGCGATGAGACCTGGGGAGCAAAATGGGGTAGTCCACAAGCAATTTGCCAAGAACTGTAAACCAGCTCTGGGTCGACCACATCGGCGCTATGAGAATGCAATCGACTTCTTCGTGAGTAAGTTTGTTTAAGACTCGACCGATAAGGTTAAAGGGTGGAAAGGCATAGCACAACTCAAACTGAAACCATACAACTGTGAAAGCGTCTACAAATTTGGCCTCCGGATCAGGTTTCCATGCAACATAGGTAGGTAATTGATAATTTAACCTGGAAGAAAACAAATCGATGTTCGGTACGGTCCAATGTCCAGTCACCGCATGGACAAGGTCGGGATTCAACATCCACTCAGCATTGCCATGCTGTTTTCTACTCTGGCTTCTACATCGGTCGGCTTCTACATTGTGTTTGCCAGGAATATAGCAGGCACTTAACCAGATATGTCTATCTTTGCACCATTCCCAAATTTTCTTTGTTAAGGCATGAAGCACAGCATTACGTCCACCCATGTTATTGATATAACTGATCGCGGCTGTATTATGAATCAGGATCTGGATATGAATACTGGCCTCAGTGGCGCAGTAGCTTTTAAGAGTCAACCAAGCCGCCAGCAGTTCCAAGTGATTTATGTGACAATGCGCCTCTGCCGAAGACCAGGTCCCGCCAGTACTCTCGCGGCCTGCGTTTCCCATTAAATTCACCCCTCCCCACCCGTGTGGGGCGGCATCACTCTGTAAGTGCACCGTAGCGGCGAGTCGGATTACCGGTGTACCGGGTGCAGCTACAATGTTGTCAATCCACCAGGTCAGCTCTGCCTGGGCGGTGGGGGAGAGGATCATGGGCTTGTCAAAATGCCCCTTGGCACGAGTCAAGGCTAGCGCTTTTTCGGTATCTAAAGTGCGGTAATACAACCGAGCATACTGTACCGCTGGGAAAGTGGCTACCATCTGGCCAGCGACTTCTGCAACGTGCCTGATTGTCGGCGAATGAGTGCGAAGTAACTTTTGACACGATGTTTGGATTTTCATTGCCTTGCCGGGCGTCATACTAACAGTCATTAAAATTGAATTGAGTACAAATCCCAAGAACACAATAACGTGTGTTGGGGGAAAAACGAACTTGTTCGGGTGTATTACGAAACCCGCTTGTGAGCTCACTGCACAAGTTCGGACAACGTTTTGCTGGCATTGTTCCAGGGTGTCACCTAGCCCTGGTACATGCCTCTGACCAAGCCCGCAAACGGAGCTAGTGTGAGAGCCATGCCGCTGAAACGGCCGAAAACAAGAAATCGGCAGAAATCGCGGACCGGTGGCTCAAGTTGAAGTTCATAACAGAAAAAATATACAGTGCCTACCCGCCAATGTGCGCCACGACGTTCCTAAAGCTTTTTGGACTTTCGTCGCACTTTCATTTCTTTGCTTGGTAACGTATTTTCTTGTAATCCGGGCGATTTTTTTCACCTCTCGCTTCGTTTTGAATGTTCCGCCGCTCGCCGGAAGTAAACAAACTTAGCGTGAGCACTCGCTGCCAGGCGACGTTTGTTGACTTCCGGTGAGCGGAAATGCTACGTTTACATGACCCTCCATCCTCCATTTGGAATAAATAGGTTTGCACCACTACGCACCTGTACCTGAGGGGAAGCCGCATTTACTTCCTGTGAGACAGGGGGTGGGGCCGCTGACGGAACCCGGACCTCGGGCTCCAGTTCTGTGATTTGCCCGATTGCCGTAGGCCCCGGTTTCGGTTGAATGGCGGCCAGCTGCTGTGAGGGTAGCCTCGCCCTAAATAAGGCCTTCCACGACCTGCGCAATACCTCTGTGTGTGGGATATCCGGCGGCTTTCTGCCCCACGCTGCTAGACCCACTGATGTCTCGCATGGCTTTGGGGAGATCATCACCGAGTAATTGATCTGTGATGGGACCCTGAGGGTGGCATAATTGCTAAAGGCGCCTTTAAGTTCTGGTTTAATGGCGTCCCGGCGTTGTTGTCGTAAATCCTGTTTGGCCCCACCAAGAAAAGCCACGGCATCCAGGGTCTTGCGAATAGCGGTGTTGGCTTCTACAGGAGTGCCGCCTTGCTGTGTGCTCTGAAGCAGCATCTCAGTAACTTGAACCAGTGCCGTGACACACTTGGTGACTTTCTGTTTTTTGAACCTGAGATCGGCGGATCGAGTGTCCGAACGAAGTTTGGACCAGATTCGGAGTTGACTTTGGGAACGCAGACACTAGCACAATTGGCAGGGGTGGCGTATTGGTCCACCAGTTGTTTGCATTTATCGTCAGCCATTGGCTTCGTCATAGCGTCGGTGACAATTTGGGCCAGCTTTGGGTGTATGGCGAGGCCCTTGGTCTCACGAAAACCATACATGGTTTGGTAATCCGCCAAGATACCGTCAGTGGCAGGAAAGGGGTCGACCAGAAAGCTGTCGATCTGTTCAGACCTGTTGTCGGAATCTGACACCTCCCCCTCGTCACTGAGGTCATGACCCCCAGTACCCAGCCGAGGGTGCTTCGAGGGTCCTGGGGTGGCCTCCTCCTCGCTGTCAACAGAGGGGCTGCGCATGCGTCGGCGGCCCCTTCCGCCCTGCTCGACAGTCTGGATCTGCCGCCAGATTGGCCGCCATTTTGTGATTCTGTTTTTTAGAATCCTCCATGAAAGATTTCATGGTGGAGGCGAGGTGCGAGACCGTCTGCGCCGGATCGGTCAAGGAGGGCTGATTTATAGGCACCTGTTTGAGACGCACATAGAGCTGCCGTCGGGGACGGTGTATGTTCTGCTCTGTGGTCTCGGCTCGAATCTGGAGCAGGACTCGCCCTTGAGGCGGGCTGGTCAAAGGTCAAAGTATTTTTCCCTTTTCCTTTGCCTTTGCGCGAACCAGCCGAGCGAGAGGAAGTATCCCCCGATTTCGCTCGTCTTTTAGTTGGGGGAACAGCAGATTCCGTAATCGGCAGGTCAGCGTGAGACCTGTCCGCCCCGGGGGGCGGCAATACGGTCTGATGGTGGACACATTGTCAAAAGGCTGGCAAAGTGTGCCAACCGAGCACAATCACTGAGTCTAGTCAAGCACAAAGTGAGTAGACAAAGCGGGAGACGGTACCCATGGGGTTACCCATGGGACATGGCTCTACTCTCCCTTCCTTCTCCCATTGACGCCGTATGGCGAAAAAGTGGTTAAAGCGTCCTGAATATACAAACAACTATTCAACTTATATCAAAGCATGCCAGCCAGATGCAACAACATAATGATGGACTTAACAACAACATGATAGTCAACAAACAAACATGTGGTTTCTTGCAAGCCGCCAGAGATCGACGATGATTAGTGCATTTTAACGCTTGAGGCGGACCCAAAGAAACCTTTACTAGCCATCAATGCAAGGCGTCGCTTTTAGTCGTAGAATACAGAGCCGGGTTTACAGCACTATGTAAAGCGGCTGTGTTTGTCCGGTCTCGGGTCGGTCGGCAGCAATTTGTATTAACAGTTTGTTTTATATCTCGTCTGGGAGACAGCGTTTCATCTGCACAGTGCGGACGCATGAGGCAGACATTCATCATATCAACACCAGCTATAATTGTGCTGTTTTGATTGCTGTCTTAAAAGAGCCCATGAGAACGAAAATAAATATAAATATAATAGGAACGATGACCTGTTGTTGGTCTAAGATGTCCGTAACACCTACCTGTAAAATTAAAATATGCGCGACAAGCGCCCACGCTATTTGATAATTCATGAATATTCACATATGGACGTTATGTACTAGATGAAAGAAGGTATTGATAAAGCGATAAGAATAAACGGTCTGACTTTCCTGTATGTTTGAAAGCAGATCTTTCCAAATCTGTCAAGTAGTGTCGATATGCTCTCATTGGGCCTTCAATTTCATATTCTATTTCTGACTAATGTCGACGTGGGTCTATTTGATATTGCAATTACTGATTCCTGTTTGTTTGTCTCTGTGCTCCCATCGCAACTCATGGTCGATAACACTTCTTTTCAGGGGGGCGGGTGGGGGGGGGGGGGGCGCTGTGATCACATTCATATCTTATTGGGATTGCTTTATCAGGAATCCAGCCTGTGGAACTAAAATGCCTCAGTGCACATTATGTAAAAGGTCATGCTAGTTTGCGCAACTGTACTTGGTTGCTTTTGCTCTTTAAAGTTCGTCGTTGGGGTTCATGGTGCCATAATATCTCTCCATATAACATGCACGCGCATTGCGGACTAATGTGGACAGTTACTTAGAGAGAGCGGCAAAAAGCTGTATCACGTGTGATAACATTTGTTTGATGCGAAAAATGGAATGAGTGAATTGTTATACAATGTTACAATATCAAGATGGCCACAAATTGTAGGAATCAAAACAAATTTCAAAGCAAAATGTCATTCGACTATTTGAGCATTGTTTGGCAAATTACGGCAATTAATTGGCATGTCTTTGCTATGCTTGTCATAAACCCAGGCTAGATACTTCCATTATAGTGGATGTGTGGCTGTTGCTTTGAAGCAAAACGTTGCCATTTCATTACCCAGGGCGGTTTCGTGGTCTTGGTCAATGAGCCACCGATGAACTCGTATTACACTGCCGAATCCCGTTCTCAACATTAAGCAGCGTGATCAAACGACGCTAACAAAATTCCATGACGACGCCCTTCAACATGGGAAGCGTCCAAGCGTGGTATTGCTTTTCAGAAAGTGGTCGCCATAAATTGTGCCTTTCATGTGTCTGTCCTCGGCTCGCAAGGGCAGCGGAACGAATACTTCGATAACCTCCGTAAAACTTATATGTTTTACAGCCTTATCTAATCAATACATAACAAAGTGAGCCTTCTTGTTATGATTGCTAAAAACGCGAGTTAATAAAGACCAGTTCAGGGCTGACATTGTGGAGAAAAGTCCTGTTTTTCTATACATCATTGAAACTTAGCCTATATTCCTTATAATGGTCGCGTAGTGCACCTTGCCATCATAGACATACGGGTGTGACTGTGTCGCACCGCGGGCCGTCCACTCAAGTTCTCTTGTCCTTTTTAGTTTTTAGTTTGCCCCCCCCCGCTATGACAAGCGAGAAGAAAAGAAAAGAAATGCCAGAACTAGAAAATTAATAAACATGGTTGTTACATGTACTCAAAAAAACGCGTGTTATACCTAACTCTGCTGCACCGACACATTGCTTTAGGTGCCGCATCATGTAGCTTGATTGCTAGCCTGCCCACACCGCCAAAGATATGGGCTCAAATAACTTTATTATAACCAAAACAAAACGCCGGGGGATAAATGCTGGCCTTTATGTGCATTGCACCCCGACGGCGAACAAAGCGCTTAGCTGTAACGGTTCGTGCGTCCTTTCTGTAGATGTGCGGTGATTCACGTTATCCTTACTCGCCAGCTGTACGCCAGGGCAGCCCTGTGCCCCGGTCACAACCCCGGCATCATAAGGAATCGGTGATAACGAAACAACATGGGCACCAACAAGCACTCGGAATGCCGACTCAACCCATAACACTAGACCGGCCCGAGCTGGTAGAGACACCACACCACTCTCTGCCTTCGACTAGAGCTATATCTCTGTTGTCGCATATTTCCTCAGTGCATTTTTGCAGGGCGGCGCTGCGCATATTGATAGCACAAATTGGCCACGCGTTTCTACAAATTAGTGCCGGCGACCCAGCCTAAGCCTAGTATTGAAAATTTAATGATGCAAAAAAATTACAGCTGATTAGACCTTCTTCCACAATCTTGAAATTTTCCCAACACACCTCCAGCCAACGACCTAATTGCCAAGGTCAAGGCATTCCGTAGAGGCCATCGTTTTGTTGGGAGGCATTATTGTCATCGTTAGGCTTATGGGACGGCGTCTAGCGGCCGGTGTAGTTGGTCCTGTGTAACACAGCCAATTATAAGGAAGCTCTGACTTCAAAACCAACACCCAGGTAAAGGTTTTGAATAGCACAACATGTAAAGTCAAGACGTTTTAACTAATGTTTAATTTATTTACTGGTTTTGGAATCTACAAATTGTTTGCTTGATCTGATAGTGGTTTTGACGTCAGAGATAATTCTATGGAAGCTCTGTGGCTTAGTTGGTAACGCGTAAAGTGTCTCCCAAGCCCAAGCCCAAGCACAAGCCCAAGCCCAGGCCCAAGCCCAAGCCCAAGCCTAAACCCAAGCCCAAACCCAAGACCAAGCAGCCTGTGCTTGCCCGAATCCTACGTTTGCAAACCACGTCTCTGGCGTTTGTGCAGGACAAAGGTGCCATGTCTTTCTTCGCAAAGCTTAGGGGGGTTACTTCCGAAGATCTGGCTGCTCCCTTTCCATGACCTTTCCCGTTGTCGTCCTACTGTAATCAATCAATCAACCAGGAGGACGCGAGATCAGGTCAGTGGCTCTTTTTGTGGCCATGACCTGATTATGTCCGATCACGTGTCACATTCGTCTTGTTCATAAGCTGCAGAGAAGATTTACATCATGCCTTTGTTGAAGTGCTAACGATACTTAATGTTGGACACATAATATTTCCATTGCCAAGAATACACAGCAACGCACCATATTTATCAGCGTTAAAAATTCCAACATTTTAAGAACTGGTCCATACGTTGTGTGGCGCTGCAGCGTATTCGGTTCAATTTGAGTTTCTGTCAATTGACTTAACAACATTACATTGGCACTAAAGTGATTTTGTTTGTAGCCTGGCAAGCTTGAAATCATTTTTCAACATTCAATTATTATATACGTCATAGTACAGAGCAGACAGCGGAGGCTCCACGCGTCACAGTATGGAGTAGACAGTGGAGGCTCCTACGTCGCAGTATGAAACAGACACCGGAGGCTCCGTACGTCACCGTATGGAGCAGACAGCGGAGGCTCCGTACGTCAAAGTATGGAGCAGACAGCAGAGGCTCCGCACGTCACGGTATGGAGCAGACAGCAGAGGCTTCGCACGTCACAGTATGGAGCAGACACAAGAGGCGCCCGGCACATCACAGTATTGATCACGTCCGCGCGCGATATAAATAAACCGCGCAGTTTTATGTTGAAATTGTTGTTTTACAGACTCGCAGAAATATCAAACATATATGCATCATAATTTTGAGATACTATTAAGCTTGATTCTAAAATGTTAAAAATCTAAGATGGCGCATGTAAGTATATTGCTTTAACCAAGTCAAAGGCAACTTACCGTAACAGCCGTAACAGCCGTAACAGCCGTAACAGCCAATATCATTTTATGGTCCGTGGGCGTTTTGAGGCCCAATTTCTTCGTATAGATGGCTTTAAATATCACCATTGTATTTCGTTTCTGCAGGCCCCGCCTAGTAGCGGGTTTATTTACAGCCAGGCTGACACGACCACTCCATAAATTAAATGCAATTTTCCTCAAGCCACCACCGTTCGTTTTGCCTTGCCTTACCCGCTGATACCGTCTCCCAAAGAATTGAAAGGTCACGAAGCTAACCGTTGTGTAGGCCTTATTCTTAGTCTCAGACATGATAAATCTAAGACATATAAGCTCAGCTGGTGGCTTCACCTGCCATCATAATGGCAGCGCGATGTATCAAGTAAATTACAGGGCAGCTGAGTCTATGGTTTGAGGCACATATCACGAATCTTATTGCTTCAGATCTCTGGACTACTTTCTGCCCATTCATATGCCCGTTTTCTAGCTTTCTCAAGGTGTGCAAAAAAATGGAGGGTGTGCGTGGGGGCGGGTCTTGCAAATAAACCGTGTTTAATTCGATTGTATAGATTTATATTGCGGCGTTTAAAGCCAAAACATGAACATAAGTGACTTAGAGTGTGAACAGTGACATGCAGAAGTGATATATATGCGTGAGACTGGTCAGATATCATTGCTTTCAATGATAAGACAATTGTCCGGTTTTTAGGATGCCATGGTATGTCATCCTGTACATTTGCCATTGATGACCCTTTTCGTTCCCGTCCGCTAAGAATCATATCGACCGTGATTAATACAGCAAAAAACATCTTGTATCATTTTGAGAAAAGTTATAATTGAGAAGTAAACTCTTTCTTTTCATCACCTGATATTAGGCAAAGGCTGGGCCCCCGGCACTAATTTGTAGAAATGCATGGCGCATTTTTCTTATCAATTTGTGCAGAGGAAGTATGCGACAACAGAGATATAATGAAGCCCTAGCTCTAGTCGAAGAGAGAGAGTGGCGTGGTGCCTCCACCAACTTGAGCCCGTCCAGTGATATGGGTTGCTTTCTGGGTGCTTATTGATTTCCGTCATGTTTCGTTATCACCGGTTCCTTGTGATGCCAGGTTGTGACCGTGGCACAGGGCTGCCCTGGCGCACAGCTGGCGAGTGAAGATAACGTGAATCACCGTACATCTACAGAAAGGACGGACGAAGCGTTACAGCTAAGCGCTTTGTTCGCCGCCGGAGTGCAATGCACATGAAGTCCAGCATTTATCACTGGACTTTAAGTTCGGTTATAAAAATAAAGTTATTTGAGACCAGCTATACCCGTGTATATTTGGCGGTGTGGCCTGTCTAGCCATGAAGCTACATGATGGATGCGGCACCTACAGCCGTTGGTGCAGCTGATTCTGTCCATGTAATATTTATAATTTCGAACTTAATGGGAGGGATGGAGGAGGGGGAGGGGGGCGGGCGGGGGAGTGGACTGTCTCTCCCGTAAGCCGCTCTCGGTCATTTCTTTACGCCTGTTCTCGCTTGACAGGTCATTGTGATTCTTGCCTAGACTCACACGCACCAGTTTTGTGCCAGGTTGATGGGTCGGGGAGAACAGACACTCAAGCCGGGTGTGATCACAAAACTAAACACTAAGAACGACAAGGAAAATTCGAGTGGCTCGCCCTCGGCGCGACACAGTCACACCCGTATGTCTGTGATGGCAAGCTGCACCACGCGACCATTATAACGAATATCCATGGCAAAGACTGTCTCAGTCTGGATGTCCTATTCAGAAAAAAAAGCTTTTTTTCTCATGTGTTCTTTAAAGAAAGCAATAAGAACAGCACCGTTATAAGATATGTTATTATGATGAATGCTCACCGCATGCGTCGGCACTGTGCAGGAGATGAACAGCGGTTTGCCATACTAGATATGCAACTGTTAAAACAAGTTGCTGCCGACCAACCCAAAACCTGACAAAACAGCTGTTTTACATGGTGCTGTAAACCTTGTGCTGTATTCTACGACTGAAAGCGACGCCTTGCATTGATGGTTAATAAAGGTATCTTCCTCGATCTTAAGCGGCTTCCACGAAACCACGAGTTTTTATTTGTTGACTATCGCGTTTGTTGTTAATTCTATCATTATGTTGTTGCATATGGCTGGAAGGCTTTGATATAAGTTGATGGTGAAGTTTGGGGTACACGTTGAGGTAGAGTGGAGGCCATCTAAGGTCCTGGCAGCAATGCATTATAGCATCAGTTGGCATTGTGTCACATGTAAGATTAATCGCTGTAACCTTCACACGATCGCAAATAATGGACACAATTCATGTTCAGCGTGAAGACCACATTTATATGAATCAACCACCATCTCGTATCACTCAACATATTACTGGCGCATGGCCTGCACGCCACAGAGACCGTCCCTCAATTAACGCATCCGGGTTCCATCGCAGAACTAACTTGCCAGGCGTCTCATATTTTTCAGGATCTATTATGGCATAGACCATATTGCATCGATGTTAACGAACAGGATCCCGAGAGATATGGATATCTCTTCCCGGATTTGCTGTTGTTTTCCCAGATTTTGAGATTAGTATATTTTGTTTATGCCCTTGAGTTACAGTTTAGTTGTAACTTACGCCAGAATTGTTCTTAAGTTTGTCCAGGCCACTCTTGTACTATGAGGTACATTTTGTTAGGCAGCCCGGTTATATCCCCGTTTGAAATGCGTTTTGACATGTTGTAGAAATGCGTTCTGACAGAACATATGACCATCACCACTAGCAGAACAAACACATGTAGGGCTGCACAGAGCTACGTTCAAGCACCACGCTCTGTGACATCCCTGAAGATGAAAACACGCTGTCGGCAATGTCTCAACCTGATTTTTTCATTTCACGCGACTCTGTCTTCATTAAATATTTAACATTCACTTTACCTTCATTCTGTCTTCGTCTGCAGATGTTTCTTTTTGCCTTCGGGCGCCGTTCCCATCGCAACGAAACAAAAGGCGTTGATCGGGAAACAAATCACTATCTGTCTCCAAGAAAGCGGGTTTGTCAGCCTTCATCTATATCAGCTATTGAAGCCTTAGGACATATAAGCCATTGACTCCTGATGGTGACAAAAGGACTGCATCCTGGTCTCGACTAAGATGTAGGAGTTGGTTGGTTGGTGGGTTGTATATTCAGGACCCTCAACACTTTTGATCATATCGAGTCAATGGGAAGAGTAAGGGAGAGTGAAGCCATGTTCCCGGGGTAACCCCCTACTTTTGGCGAAGAAGGACATGGGATCTTTATCCTGCGACAACACAGACATGATGTATGAGTTGGAAAACATGTCTCAATGTAGAGATTTCCGTTACATTAACGCATGTCTCATCAAAAAAACGTGTAGCTAAAAACAGACTAATGTCTTCACTTTAATGGGGGATATGACACTGCTGCAATCAGGAGTTTTGTGTCGTGTGACTGTTTAACGAACGTGAACCAGTTTGGTGCACTGGATTAACACAGGCCCGGGTTAATGTTATGGTCCGACAGACGTGTTAGAGCTGCCCATACAACCTTTGTGCTCAAACAAACTCCTTATTGCATAGAACAATGCTGCGATGTACAATAAAGAAAAATGTTATGCTCCGTGGGCTATGTTCACTATTGTAATTATCTTTGCACTATTACGAAAATAAATCATACATAAAAATATAATGTTATGTCAGGCTGGTATAGGTAAGTGAGCGGAACAGTGGCACCTTGGAGTAATACATCGTCAAATTATGAACGCTGTAACGAATTCAGTCAGTTAGTTTCACTGCATCTAGTCCGAATTCTGTAATTTTTTAATTATTTTTCGTGGCTTTTTCGGGGAGAAAGTGTCAAAAACGCATTACTAGTTCAAAGCGAAGGTCCATGTTGCCGCGTATTGGGTGGCCGAATATCCACTGGCCACTAACTCGAGTCCGAAAACATCATCAACTGTTCTGATAAATAGTTGACATGACGGACTGATTGGATATTATAGAACAATGAATGCAATGACCTGTCGCACTGATGACCGAAAGAATAACAAAGTCAGATCGGATATTAGGTGGAAATAACCGTTTGGATATTATAGAACAATGAATGCAGTGACCTGTCGCACTGATGACTCGAAGGACAAAAATATCGGATCGGATATTAGGTGACAATAAAAGACATACAGGTCTTCCCAGTACAAAGGCCACTCTATATATGATGACCTAATCTCACTGAAGCGATGTCACTGAGCGATGCTCCTGTCACATTGCTATTCTCTGTTCACACTTCACACGACCTGCACCGAGTCGACCCGGAACATGAGATTGGCCGGTACACTTACAAGCTTACGGGCTGCCCGTAAACTGTTGTCGCCTGGCATAAGCCTCGCGTTGCCTTGCGATGGCGCAGATGAAACTAAATGTATACAGCCATGGGATGAGGAGTCTCATGATCCAAGTGCACTCAGGAATGGATTCTATCCTGAAAAAAAAACCCCTGAATCATAGAGCTAAATCGTTGGCATTTCGTGACTAAACTACCAGATTTACAGGCCTAGAGATTATCTGGATTGTCTCGTGCTTCTCTCACCCTTAATGCTTTTTCTCTCATGCCGAGTGATACTGAGAATGGAGCCAGCAATGGTAGGATATGAGCGTGAGGGCGACCATGTAAGTAACCACCAAACACATCACCCACGACGCTCGGCGGGATCTGTGGTGGCCACGTGACAGGAATACCGCGTGCAGGCGTACGTTTTAGAGGTTATTCCGCCCGATGTTTCCCGAGCTTATTCTGCCCGATGTTTCCCGAGGTTATTCTGCCAGATGTTTCCTGATGCTATTCTGCCAGATGTTTCCCGATGTTATTCTGCCCGATGTTTCCCGATGTTATTCTGCGAGATGTTTCCCGATGTTATTCTGCCCGATGTTTCCCGATGTTATTCTGCCCGATGTTTCCCGAGGCTATTCTGCCAGATGTTTCCCGGGGTTATTCTGCCAAATGTTTCCTGAGGTTATTCTGCAGGATGTTTACCGATGTTGTTTCGCCCCATTTTCAGCTAGGTATACATACTTATAATAGGGGTCTGGAAGGGGTAAATGGCGACATGCAACACATGAGTCTTTGAAAAATCGCAATTCGACATTGACTCCCAAATTCCGACATCGATGATCTGAAAAACAGACATCGACACGGATTTTTGAAGGAAAAACACACCGAACTTCGCCAAAAAGAGACACGGAGTGTCGTGAAAAATCGTAATTATTGGACACCGAGAATTGTAAAAAAAATCGACACTGTACACGACCCCAACCCCCCACTTCCAGACCCTTTATAATCGCCTATTACGCGCTAAGTAGGTCTCAGGTAGGCAGCCATCGTCTTGTCCAATGTTGACTAAAATGGCGTATATTGGGTCATCGACCTTTAAGTCTAGACAAAAGAACATGAACATCAAACATTTTTCGTTAGTAACATGGACATTCCCCGCCCCCTACACACCACCCGCCCCCGGGATCATCAGTCTAAACAACGCGGCTGTCTGGGTATTTATTACACTCTCTGCCTTTGTTATATCCCGCCATGGGTCTGCAGTGTGATCAACAAAAAAACATTGGTTAAATATCATCTCGATCCATCCATCGTCTTGTGAATGGAGGCAGAGGACGTTGGCCTCAGGACGAATGCTTAAGACAAGTGGAATAATGACGGAAGTCGTAATAGTGCCCAGTGTGAAGCTTCCTCCGCATCCAAACAAGTCTTTTTTGACTTAGACTCATCAAATACCACATCGTGAGTAGGTGCTCTAAGAACGCATGTCACAGAAATCATGACATATTCCATGGATGCCGCCCCCTTCCCACAATGCATCACGACACCTGCGGCGCCGGCATTGACATTGGGAAGAGTACACTCGTGTTTGTTACAGCTAGTAACCCGGATAATGATGGATGGGCAAGGCCGATCACCCCGTAGAATGGCAACTGCTTGAACAGCGGGGAGAGGGACTTTATGTGTTAAGGGCCCACAGACCAGATGTGGGAAAGCCTGTGGCTGCTGCAATGTAATGGAGTTGGCTTTATGAGCGTCTTGTCTGTACGATATAATGACTGTTGCGATTATGCAAAATGTATCATTAATTTTTACGATGAATGATGGTTTTACAGCTGTTGCTAATCACATTAAATTGCTTATTTTTTCAGTATTGTTTGCTGTTTGCAGGTTCAGAGGTAGTTACCAACGGGTAATATGCCCCCGCTACCTTCTATATCGCGAGGCGAAGGATCCAGTACAGAGAAAACACGCAGCGTAGTGACTGGTATTGCGAATACCGAACCTTATTGCATCTGTCAGTATGATTCAGCAAGCCATTGCACAAGATGAAATAACATATTATATTGGTGACGTCACGTGGCACTCAACGCATTGGGCATTAAGCAATATCACTTGTAGCATTATAAAACTATTCCATTACAGTATAGACATCCTAAGTCGCACATATTAAAGTTAGTGTTATAAACACCGAAGTATAAATCTATGCATTCAGTCGAATCAAACACAGTTTGCCCAGAAGTCTCAACACCCAATCCCACCTTCTACGAAGAGCCCGCCGGGTAGCTTAGTGGGTTAGCGAGCTCGCCTTGAGTGCTCCGGCCACTTGAGAGCCTGACGGCACTTGGATCGGTGGTTCGCGCCCCGCTGTGGCCATGTCTGTGTATTCGTAAGATAAAGATCCCATGTTCTTCTTCGCAAAGGGTAGATGATTACCCCCGGGGTAACATGGCTCCACTCCCCGTTCCATCGCCCATTGACTCGACCAAAAGTGGTTAAAGCTCCCTGAATATACAACCAACCACCTTCCACGTGTTTGGCCCACACTAACAATGAAAACGTCCTTGGGGTCGTATGGACAAAAATCAGCGCAAAAATCTAGAACGACCAGACGTATGCGCTTCAAATTCTATCCTTAGATGTCCTGTAGTTTTCTTGATATATGGTGCCTCTATCATGACGGCAGGTGGAGCCACCAGCTGGGCTCAAATGTCGCAGATTTATCCTGTCGGAGACTAAGAATAAGTCCTACATCAACGGTTAGCTTCGTGACCTTTCAGTTCTCGATTAGACGGGTAACGGGAGGGTGGGGAGAAGGTGGGTGAGGGGAGGATTCCAGTGTAACTTGACAAACCCTCACCCCATGATTTGGCGAGGGAGTGGGGGCACATCGCCATGGGCTAAATACAGCTCTGACAATGTGCCCCCCCCCTACCCATGCCTCTTAACCCACGTAGATCATATGCTAAACTAAGAAGACACCTGGTCATGGCTATATTTAGCCCATGACCATGTGTCCCACCATACCTAGTTCCCTCCACCGCGCGTATTCCCGAACTGCGTGAACTTAGTTATTGCGGATAAATGGACTGTTGCGCCTTGATACTAAATGATAGGTGGCAGATCATCTGGAACAAAATACCGGCAGCCAACACGGCGTGTTGCAAACGATGTCTGAACAACAGTCCACATATAGGCTTTGGATTTATCGGAAGATAAGATAGCAAGTAGCATGTAATATTATTTCCATCCCTGTTTAGCCTCCACTATCTGCTCCATACTGTGACGTGCGCAGTCGCCGAAGACTAACAGGACGTGAAAAGCACCCTGACTGATCCATATAAAAATGACGGATCTATAGAGGAATGACGGATATGCATAAGAATGACAAATCCCTATCAGAATGACTAATAAATGTAGGAATGACGGATCAATGTAAGAATTTGGAATAGATATAAGATGCAATCCTCATGACCATTCCGAGCAGTGACGTATATTCCTTGTACAATCATTGCACGCAATTGTTGTAAGTATTAATTTGTCGACATTTACGATTACGTTAGTCGTTTGCTCCTGACACAGGGTAATAACATATAAGTATACATTCTGCTATAGACTAGTAGACCTAACATGTATCAAAGCGTATTATATTCTATGATATGTTAGTTTCGGTACATTTCCAGTGTGTTAATTTTCGTCGGAAAAATCGTACATCGGCTGTTCCTGTTGGATTGCATAATTGGTTTGCTAAACCACACAGGGAGATTAAAGTTACATCGATGTTTTTGCTTGTCATGTATTCCTGCCCGCACGCCACAGTGTGTCACTCCGACAGTGTCACGTCGCATTAATTTGCCGTCAATGTAGCAATGAAACAATGTCTGCTCCTTTATGGGGAGACTGACATCATTTTGTCTCAATTTGATGCGGCGGGGAGACCAGACACTCCTAACCGGTGTGATTGCAAAACTAACCCCTAAGAACGACAAGAGAACTTAGTGGAGTGGATTGCCCTTGGCGTGACACAGTCACCTGTCACCTGTCTTAGTTTGAATGACATAGAGACATGTCTTTCTAGGTATTTTTGTCACCATTGTCAGTCTTGAAGTAAAAACAAATGTGGCTGCAAGCACTACAGGTAAGAACATTGTATATGTGAGATAGTGTGTTCTTCTATTACGTGCGTATTGTCGTGGTGTGCTTGGCATAACAATATATATTTCAGGTTGGCATACCTAGGTATAATTGGAAATCAAGTAAAAATCAATCATGACATAATTATATTCATGTTGTAAATGACAGAAAGAAGCAAAACATTTATGACGCTCAAATGCTTCACAATAATTGAAATCCAATGCAATTCGTCACCAAGGTGGCTCCAAAACTGACTGTGATTATTAGCTGTAACAAACATATATAATTGGGATAAAAACAACATCAAAAATGTATCCGGGAATAGAGCCACACAAAAATAAAAACTGTGCACATTATTCTTGAGAAAACATATTGTGACCATTTCATTAAGTTGCCTTAGGTTTTTGATATTCGGGTTTTCAACGCGGACCCACCGCCTCCATCTGGCTGCCTGGCTGGGGTGAAGATGATACTCTCTCAGTGACAAGAACGTGTTCTCCGACAAAAGTGGGCTCGGCGCCTCTCTCGGACTGCCGTAAATGAAGATAGTCACAAAAACACACACTTCAGCCAAGACCACGGAGAACAACGTTTAAGCGAATTCCTACTGTCAATTGCCTTTTCATGTACATCCAATTGGACTACATTAGTGAGTGTGACCCACACTACAGTCTCTGGACTTCTCTCACATCCTTACATTCTATTACTCTCAACAGACACTACCACCCAGATGCCCAAAATAGCTTTCGCGCCATTACTGACTGAAAGGATGTAAGGCTCCGCAGTGTCAACAAACCCAAAAGTCTTTACCCATTGTGGAGGAAAGCACGATGAAAAAATGCAAAAATCGCAATTTTATTCATCTTGAAGTGCATTTAGTAAGAGATTGAAGGGGAACAAATCGGCAAATATGGCACTTTAGAAACGCACGATGTTTGCTTAGAGCTGCAGGTATCGATTATGATGCCAGAGGAGGTTCTATAGGTGGGGAGGCAGCGGCGTCCACTCGTCCCCCGCCCCTCTCTCTTTCACGAGGCTTGCGTTACTTTAAGTTGCAAAAGAAATTAGGGCTTCTATGCGTTATTCGTAGTACGATTTACACTATAAACCATTTTCAAATGATTCAGACTGGAGACAACCATCCGCCAGTGCATGTATAACATTTAAAAAACAATACTTACACCTATATTTCTCCAAAGTGTCCAAATATATTTTCGTTGTCAAATATTCGTTATGTAAGAGAGTAGAACCTATATATTTTGCAGAGGTCTTCGACGTATCAAGGTATCAGAATCTGGTAACAAATTTGCAAATCAGAACAGATTGATGGTTTCCAGGCACGACGATATATCTATCGGACATGGTTTATTCCACACTCCCTCAACAGAATGTAGTTCAATCGAGACCCCCGCACGATACATGGTTTGACCTCATTTTAATTGATTCGGGTATTCTGTACACCAGGGGCTAGATTAAATACGGGTGTTTTCTATTATAATTTTAGTTGATAGTAGTAACTGGTTTTCCGTGTAATAGTTTAAGGGAAAATTTCGAGTGACCACAGATCAATCCCGTGGCTGAATGTTACACTCCGGGGGGCCTACTTCCTGACATGACATACAACACGCGCGATGCCAACGGACGATCAAGCTTCACATGCTTGACGAAGCTAAACAAACAGTATAGGCGCGAAACACTATGTCGTTCCTCTATTGGTCGGCATCCGTCCGTCTGCGAAAGACGATGAAATTTGCAGCTTTGTTTTGGTTAAAGATATACGATTTGCGTAGCGGCATTTGCGTTTATGACGGAATAAGCCTATCTATGACCGACAGAGCTTACCACAGCCGTCGCATCGATGACCTGTCGATAGGTCCTGGTTTGTACTCGGTACATGAGCGCCTACAATGGCGTTTCAATTCCAGTTTCTCAGACCAGGGCCCTTCCTCTCTTTTATTTTCAGAAAATACCGTTTTCATTCCAGTTTTCCGCAACATCGCGGTTCTACAGCATGTCCGGATACACTTTTGATGCCTGATTCCTTCATGCAAAGTCATATCTGGTTTAACCGCATTTGTCACGTTATGCGATTAACAGATAAACAACCCGCTGAAGCACGCAGCCATGTTTTCATCAGCTTGCTCCCTGATGTATCAATCCGCACTGGCTAACGTCATAGAAATGACGGTACCACAAGCGAGCAGATGACGACGACATCTAACACAATGTTTGGCGACAATTTTTCGTGGAAACTTGGATACTACACATAGTAAATGTTGAGCATTGACCAAGGGCACGAATGGTCGTATATTCATGACGCCTTAACCACTTGGGGTTATATCGCGTCGTCGATGACATAAGGAAGGGAGAGTGGAGCCATGTCCCTGGGGGTAACCCTCTACTCTTTGCGAAGAAGACATGGGATCATTATCCTGCGACCACACAGACATGGCCACAGCCTGCGCTCTAACCCACGGGTGGGCCCCAAGGGCTACGAAGCTGCTCTGAATGCGGTTGAATATGAAACATTCGCCAGATGCAGTTCCTAACATCTGATACGTTTGATGCCAAGAAACAGACCCACACATCAGCCATAAGGACAGTATCTAACATGGTTTCATCTCAACCATAACAAAGGCACATGCAAATTACGGTCTCTTGCCAAACAATGTTCAGATAGTGGAATGACAGTTTGCGTTGAGATTTATTCCCTTACAAGTTGTTTTACATCTTGACATTGTACGCTTTATCCGTTGCAAAATGTATAAATAAAACTTCAAATATGACGTCTTTTACTCTTGATTTCAGATAATGACACTCATGAATTCGGCCTAAAACAATTCATTCATTTTTATTTTTTTGCAGAACTTTATCATTTGAAAACTCCGATTTTCGTCGTCCTTCTCAACCTATGCTGAAGCGTCTCGTCTGCCTGTCTGTAGGTCTTTGACTATGCAGCTCAAAGGTCAAGGTGACATGATTTTAGAAAATAAGTCACCTACCCTTTGAAAGATAGAGCAAACCCGGTAAATTCGCTTCTTTCACGGTTTTCATTTTCAAGCCGAAAATGGTATGTCTTACTGGATGGCTCGCCGTGTTGAAATTTGTCGCCAGTATAGTTTTTCTGCCCAAAATTCACAATCTTCAACATTGAACCTCATGAAAACAGTTTGGCGGGAAAATGACCTCCTCGCTATCTAAATGGAGCCAGGAATTCAGACAAATGAAATCGTGCATAGAATAAACCGTTTTTTTAGCGTTTTAGTGTAGATGGTATTACGTTTCAAATAAAATAGCATTCTGAGTTTTGCTAATATAATATATATATACGTAATAATCATGTTACTTAATTAGCTTTGAATGTAATAGCCTATAATTGCGGCCATTATTATAACGCAAAAAAAGATGCAACTAATTATTCTTCATATTTAATCACACGACACGATTTATTTACATTCAACATTCCGCAACTTCACAAGAATGATGTGATATTGGTTCACTTTTCTCCTTTTGATGATCACCGTACCTATATATATGTATATACATATATATATATATATATATATATACCCCGCGGATGCAAGGGAATTGACAAATGCTTATGGAAGCCCTTGAGAGTCCATGAGCCTCCTGCTCTCTGTCTGATCAGCCACGTCCGGCGCCTCCGCTGACTTCTTCCGGGAACGTGACGACGCGAGCTGTGTGGTGGGACGGGAACCGGATGCGACTCAGCGATTATGCGACTCAGCGAGCACTCCGCGGGGCTTCGTGACCGTTGTCACTGCCAGACAAATGGGAGGGCATAGAGTGTATGGATGAGGAGAGACGGGGGTAGGGAAGGCGGGGACGTGCGGTTTGAACGCGAGTTGGAAAGGATGCCTAATAGCACTGACTTCCTAAAGTTTCTTTCTAAATGTCTGTTATATAAGTGGCGTTCATCGAGATAGTGTGCGCTGCATATGGTTTAAACTGCCCTCTGTTGAAAGGAATACAATTTCAGAAACTTAAAATCACTGTGGATCATAATAATACCGTGTACGGCCAGGAGCGAGAGAAATCTTTACATTGCGCTTATTATATATATATTGAGATTAATTTCTTCGGAAACCCGTCTTCCCATCTGGCAATGACTCTCACCATCATCGCCTTTATTCCTACAGTGTCCAATATGCGAGGTTTCACTCTAACCGTCGTGATAAAATGACACTTGATGCTACAGATTCGAGTGAATCTCTCTGCCCTCTTTCTTCGTACCCGCCTTCCAGACACTTTAGATGAATCATCGAGGTTTTTTATTGGAGGTGAACGATTCATGGCCGCCTGGATATAGCAACGATGACCAATAAAAACGCATCTTCGGTGTTATTGACTGACATGAAGGTGGTTGGGGTGGATCCCTCTCAACCAATAACTGGCTAGTTCGGGGAACGGGACCGTAAGGGTGGCACCATTAATGGACGAAGCGAGGGAATGTGGCATCAAATTGATAGACGCTCCACATGCTATACGTGGTCTAGTACATGAATGAAGGAGTCAATGGTGACACACGCTGGTCAGTTATTTATGTGTTTACCAACGACGTGTCTCCTTTGTCCGCGGTGCCATCGATAAACGTTCAAGCAACTCTGGTCTAGATATCATTGAACGTCTTAATATTATTTATTGGCCAATTGGCTGCTCAGATTGGCTCACAACGCCTCCGCAAATAACACAGGGCATATGACCGTGATAGCGCGCTCGCAACAGCGACGTCAATGTCATTTAATGATTGGCCGCCTGGATTGGTCTATATCACGCACTTTCGGCAATGTAAGGTAGATGTTGCAAATTGACATCACATGCCGGAGCAGATAATAGCTGTAAAAGGTGGGGCATATTCACCAATCATGGCCCGCTTAGGGGAGCCCCCTATAGCTCAGTGGGTTAGAACGGTCGCATTGAGTGTTCTAGCCACCTGAGAGCCCAACGGCGCGTGGGTCGGTGGTTCGAGCCCCGCTGTGGCCATGTCTGTGTTGTCGTAGGATGTAGATCCCATGTCCTTCTTCGCAAAGAATAGGGGGTCACCCCCGGGGACAATAGCCTAATACAATGAACAGTAGTTGGTTCCCACCCTTAGAATCCGGATTCGGCCCCCTAGCAACCCGATTAACCTGTCAGATCTAGAATTGACATATTTAGATTAGGATTGGATCCCTAGTATCCCGATCTGATACCCAAGATCCGGATTGATCCCCCGATGTCACCCTTCAGATGACCTTGACCTTGTTAACCTTGATCATTATCGTCATCAGCACTAAATAGTAATGTTTTTGCCTTACGCCATTTGTCATTTGTCTCACTGATTGTCTAGATTGAGAAATTGCGGAAGTTATTTTCCAGCCAAAAGGCTCCCTTAGGGTTCAATGTTGAAATTTAAGAATTTGTTGTAGAAGAACTGTTCGGGCGTCAGACTCACCGAGCCAAGCGACATATGACGAAAATAGTAGAAATTTGGTCTCTCAGACAAGATCTAACTGTCAAAAACTGTTGTTGATGCCACCAGACACACTAACATCACAAAAATAACTATTTTCCACAGCTCTCTGAACCCGTCGCTGTCTGCGTTGACTGAATCCCCCGCGGGGTACCGACGGTTCATATAGGTTACATTCCCTGGGGTTGGTGGCCTCAGACGGGGAAAACACATTAATCATTCTCAATACATGGCAGTTCCAAAAAAACACGTCTTTATTGGCTTCAACCCAGACGTGTTATAATGTTAACCATTGGAGGCTATACTAAAATAACCTCAACGGAGTATTATAACAGACTCGGAGGAGAAGTGAATAGCGGCATGTCACAGCCTACTGTATTCACCACTGGATTTATGTGGCAACCCACAGCCTGGCTTCATTTCGCATGATGTTGAACCCCCTTCAGCGATGACATTCTGTCGAAATAAACGACAGCATTTCTTTGGCAAAGGACGTTGTCTATTGGTTTAAACATATTTTTAATTTGCAATTGGAAATCAGGCAAGGCCTATAACAAATTCCTCTTGCTAGTGTCTTGATGTCATTTAGGGGCAATTCCTCCGATGCCGTTTATGCATATTTTAGCAAAGACATTAATTAAAGTCTTATTTATCGTAATAAAGACGTGCGTAAGGCTTTGTGATTCACATATTGCGCTCAGGTTATGAACGCACTTAATCTACGTCGTTTTCGCGACAGAAAATCACGTCATAATCATTGAGAATTCCGACTTTCTGCTTAAAAAAGTAAGTAGAATTTGTTTTGTTTTTTGTTCATTGCACTATAACGTTGCTGCACATGACTGGCATAAAGAAAACGCTGAATTTGGGTACATGCTTTGACATAAGGTGACCGTGAAGGTTGGTGTAGGCATGAGGCTCCAGTGGGAGCCATCGCGGTACATCGCGGTCCATTCCTGGTATCAATACATCATAATACAAGTTGGCATTGAGTAACTGTAGCACTAATGGTAGTAACCTTTATATGATCGCAGAGGAGGGATGCAATCCATATTCAGCGTTAGGGCCACATTTGTATGAATCAACCGCTATTATCGTATCCCGCAGGAGATTACTGCCATCTGGTCTCAGCATTCCCCACTTTCCTCAATGACATACGGGTTCCGTCGCAGAACTACCCTTTGTCACGCGTCTTAGACATTTATCATGATAACAATTGCCCCAACATAGATCATACTGCTTCGATATTTTTCTTGAGTTAGGGATGTATTATTCCAGGTTTGCTCGTGTTTTGCACAATTGTGGGTTATTTTATTCCGGTTTTGTCATTGAGTTCCAAGACTTGAGGTAGTTTATTCTGTTTTTGTCCTTTTGTCCTTGACATCGAAGACGTAATAGTAGTTCATCCTCGTTTTGTCCTTGAGAACCATGACTTAATGGTATTTGTTCTCGATTTAGTCCTTGAGTGGCAAGACTTCAGGGTAGTTGATCCCGGTCCTGTCCTTCATATCTAATATCAAACGAGTAGATTTCATCCATTTTATTTAAGTGACCCATTTCGGCCTTTATTGTATTTCTTTTAAGTGTATGACACCTATATAACTTGCTTAATCCAGTCGGCTGGATTGAACACATCAAACTGTATTCTAGTAGTAGTTTTAGTCAGTTCTAAAGGAAATGCAACTGTAGTTTAGTCCGTAGTCTTGATGCGGTCTACACGTTCCCTCTCTCTCTCTCTCAACTCCCCTCTTTGGAAAAGGCTGTTAAGGGTGTGGGGTAATGCCAACAGGGGTAGATTCCATACATTTTAGTTAAGTGACCCATTTCGGTGTTTATTGTATTTCTTTTAATTGTATGACACCTATATAACGTTTATAATATAGTCGGCTGGCACCGGCTTTGTTCATGTATTCAATTGTTTTAATGTGCTCGGTTTAAGATTTATATTAATAATAAAAAGATAAAATTTCGAGCGCAAGGTCCCTTCCTGGTCCAGGCAGACGTCTTATAAGGCCACAGAGGCATGTTGTCTGTTAAAACATTTCGCGATTGACCTTTATCTGCTATGCCTGAGAGCAAATAACAGATATGTTGCTACCCATGCCAAAATAAGCGGCCGCTTTTGACAGACGGCAGCAGCTGCCACCGCCCGGGAATGCAGCGGAACCAGAACAACATGGACAGGCAAAATGTCCCATATTAGACGTTCATGCGCCATCGGGGCAATACTTGCTTGGCTGGGCGGGCTTCGCAGCCATGGTCAGACAGTGCGCATTGCCGCAGATATTTTAGACATCGTCGGAATCCTGCCGAGAGACCATCTGTTATATGGACTTTAACTTGAAGAAAACAGGTCTATGAAGATCAAAGTTGCGGTGGCGTGAAGCGCTGCCGTAAATATATTTGGCCTTGACCTTTGACCCTACCAAAGAGCCAATGCAGATGGAGCGATGGTTGTGCATATGCCCGGAGTGCTTCAGATATAAGGACAAGCTATTTGGAGTCAATACAAATAAGCCAACGGAGTCTGAAGCCTACAGGAATAAGCAATTTGGAAGGAAGAATATAAATAACAAGTCGAAAAAAAGAAAAGATTGTTTGATATACATTTTGTCACTTGCAATGAAGGCACCAGGAGGGCGGGGTCGGGGGGAGGCCAGTGTGTTATAATGATTGTTCATGCGCTAGTTGAGAGTGGGGCGAGGGGCGGGGGGATAATTGACGCAACACATGCTAATGAACCGTTATATTGTTGGGCTGAATGAAATGTATGGCGAGGTGCTGGAATGGGATAGATATGCCTAATAATTAAAAGAGGTCTTACGACAGAGAGAACCCCTGAAGCCATTCCCAAATAGCGCGATATGAAAGCGTCCATTGTCACTTCCTATTATCGCTCCGTTTGTTGAAAACCTCTGTTGCCAAATAGAATCTCGTTTGTGAAAGTTCATTTCCCAAAGACCTTCTTTTTTGTGAAGACATCAGTTCCCGAGAAGCTTCCCCTTTGTAAAAACGTCACTTCACACAAATCTTTCACGCGTAAAAAATTCCCCTGTTTGTGAAACCTTTGATTTGATTTAAACTCTTTTTGTGAAACCTCAGTTCCTAAAAAATCTCAGGGCACATCCTCAGCCATTTACAGACCAACTACCCACACCCTCCCCATCCCGCGGGGAGTCAGGCATGCACACATCACACAATCTGCACTATGATCCCATGCATAGGTTTGTTGGTTGTATATTCAGGACGTTTTAACCACCTTTGGTCTTATCGCGTCAATGGGAGAAGGAAGGGACGATGGAGCCAGGTCCCCGGGGGTAACATCCCACTCTGCGAAGAATGACATGGGATTTTTATCCCGCGGCCACACAGACATGACCACAGCGGGGCTAGAACCACCGATCCACGTGCCATTAGGCTCTCAGGTGGCCAGAGCTCTCAAGACCAGCGCTCTAACCAACTGAGCTATCGGGCCTAACTCCCCAAGATTGGGTTCCATAAAACACGTCAGACTGAATTAACGGGTCATATTGTTAGATTGTATTGTGTTGACGATATTTCTCACAACGTAACATCTATGAGGTCGGTTCATTGTGATTGAAGGTGAACGACCCTCACCGAGTATAGCATGTGAGACAATCTCGTGGTCACCGACCTTTACACTGCCGTAGCCCTGGACATATCCCAGTATATCAGTGGTGAGCAGTATAACTACGGATGGTGGTAAAGTAACGCTCGCTATGAAGGCTGCTCTATAAATGGGGGGGGGAGTCAAGAAATAATAGCCTCCTTTATTAGGCCGACGAGGAGAGTAAGTATGAGGTGGACGTGTTGTTTGCCGCCAGGCCAGTAATAAAGTACGGGCTTCATGTTGTAGGTAGTTGGGGTGCATCCCCGAGGTAAGCCGTATACGGAGCCCGGGGGAGGCACTATTATACAAATCTGGTGGATGGGAGAGCGGATATTTGTTCTGATGAAAAAAATATCCATATAAAGCGGATAATTAGGATGAAAAAGATACCCATATAGAGCGGATATTTGTGATGAAAATGTTTTATAATAAAAACGTGTCTGCATAATCACTAATTGGGTAATTCCGTGTAGGTTTCCCGGGAGAACGTGTCCGTCTTGTCACTCGTCTTATGGGAGGGTCTATCTCGCAGCATTTGGTGACCAAGTCTCCACTTTCTCACTCAATCGGTCAGTAAGTGTCCCTAACATCATCAACGGTCATCAAAAATAGTCGACGTCACGAACATATTGGGTATGATAAAACAATGAAGACCAGTCATGCCAGACGCAAATGCCCCTTCATTATGAATTCCCTGCCGCTAGCTGGCAAAAACTTCAGGACACGTGGTTAGTTGGAAATAAAAGACAATGTGTGCGTGCCTACATGTCTCCTCTGTGTTTAGCCATCTGTGCATCTGATTGCAAAATCAAACCGAAACCGTGGCTTTGAGCGATGCCCCTGTCACATTGCTATTCTCTGTTCACACTTCATGACCTAACATACATACGCCATATACACCCGTTGCTGGTGTCGTAAGCCATGTTACCAATTAGTTTAACATATTTTTATTGGCAATTGGAACACAGGCACACTGCCTATGCGAATTGCTCTTGCTGAATTAATTGCTCATATATACATAAATACATAACAGTTGCGTACAACACAATGTGGTAGAAATTCCATAATTAATACATTTAGGCATGAGACTAAATAAGTGATATTTCAAGGGAAGCGTCTTGAGGCTGCAATGTAGTCGTCAACTGCTTGAAATATATAACGGTTGCCGTCAATTGATAGGATTACCAAAAAGAAGCTTGCTAATTGACACTGACGATAAAACATGGATTTTGCGAAATAGAATGTCTTTAAACTGCGTCCTCGTTCTCAATCCCCGCAGCGACAATTTACTCGGGCTGTCTACATTTGTTATAAAAGTGAGAGTTCAGTGCTACCAATTCGCCACCGCCTATTGGCATCTAGGCTGTAGGTGTCCTTCAGTTTGATAATTTTACATGGCACAAAATTCGGATAAAAGCAACTTGCAATGTATATGCGATATTTGCACTCAACATAGGATGCACGTATGGGTAGGGAGTGGCAGGCCTACCCTGTGAACACCATACCTGTGGTGCCGATAATGGAATCAAGTGGGATTGAAATGAAATAAAAATTGGCCTTTAATGTTTGGTTTATGTGCACGGGGTTTAAATTGTGCCAAGGCTGGCTGTATATGCAGAACGCTTTAAGCACGTTTGATCATATCGCGTCAATGGGAGAAGGAAGGGAAGAGTGGAGCCATGTCCCCGGGGGTAACCCCCTACTCTTTTGCGAAGAAGGACATGAGATCTTTATCCTGCGATCATCCAGACATGGCCACAGCGGGGCACGAACGACCGATCCACGTGCTGTTAGGCTCTCAGGTGGCCAAAGCGCTGAATGCCAGCGCTCTAACCCACTGAGCTATCGAGGCGGCCCCTTAAATTGCGCTAAAAGTCTCCCGGGGTGATCAATCATAAACGTATGAACATGCCGCCTATGTTGCCTCCTAGGTACCCGCGGGCCCGGCCTCGAATCCAGGACCTACTGATCTGCAGTCTGGTGCGCTAACCACTACATCATGGAGGACCGGGCAGCCCCGAAATAATGGTCGATCTCTTCCCTATCAGAACCACGACAGTATCTCGCCGAATCTCCAACTCACTCACTCAGTCTAGCCGCTGATTGCTGCCATCGTAACCCATGTCTGGGACTACCATTTCGCCACCGCCAAATGGCAGCTAGGCTTTAGGTATCCTATAGTTTTATAATTTGACCTGATCCCCATGCATAACCTACCATCTTATAAGCTCATTAGATCGGGATTCGTATCATGCTACCGCTTTACAGAGTTTTAGTTGAGACGCCTGATGTGGTGCGAGGGTTTAGTTTTGCTCCATTACCGCGTCAAAAAGCGACATTTTTCCAAATGGGACCAACTATTAGAAAACGTTGTTCGAATATTACATTTCTGAGCATATCCAGCAGACATCGTCATGACACTTCACCGGCAGCTCAATTACCACAAACGTCGTAGACTGGTGATAATGAAACGTCACCGTGAGGTTATATTGCATACAGAAATATTCCTAATCTAGATAACAGGTCAAATTTTTTGGGACCGTTCGCGGCCGGAATGTCGGAATGTCGGCATGTCAAAATAATGGCGTCAAGTGTGAAAGTAATTAATAGTAAAACGGTGCCATACTGTGAAAACGGGCGGCTCAGAGCGTGTAATTTCAGACTCTATATTGTTCCTTCTATATGTTCGCAAGGATTACATTCTCTTGTCCACCGCTGAATAGTATCATGACCGCCTGCCAACAGCTCAATTAGCTTGAACCAGTGACGTATGACGAATGGCGTTTCTAGGGTTAGTAACGTATCTGTCGTATGGTGAAATTTCATTTTGCTTTGCGTTTTGTGATGACGTTCCATGTGATTCATATTCAGATTCAATATCATTTATTTGAGCATCACGAAGATGCAAAGGAACAAGAATATAAATGTATGTAAATGCGAGAGTCTTGAGAGTATTAAATACAATATTAACACATAACTCTTACCGAGAAATAACCAACAGGGGGAGACCTCTAATATTCTAATTATTTCTGCGGCAATTATAGCAATTAACCATATCACATACCAATGAATGCCTATTGAGCTAGACATTTTTGACAAATTTTGAAAGTCCGTCCATTCCATGAAACTTAATCTTAGCTAAATATATTATCAGGCGTTTCCTTTTTACTTTTAGCAACGCGATGTCTCGATCATTGTTAGGCAAACTTATGTTTTACACGTGCAACTAGCAAACCATCCATTTGTCTTAAAAATTTAAAATTATGAAGTTCCGACACTTTGGAGACAGATACATGACTTACTCTTGAGGATCGCCGTTGAAGTGGTTTTAATAAAATTAAAGTTGGCCATCAATCGTTATTTCAACCAACTTGAACACACTGCATTGTTTTAATAATGGTTCCGCATGACAAAGATATGAGCTCTTCAAATGCTTTGATGCGAACCACATTTTTTTGCAATAGCTTCATTCGATCAATATGTTGCCCCATGCTAGAACATTATAGTGTAAATGGGTAGGATTAAAGAGTTGTATATAATTTTCAAAATACAGGACGGACAGCATGTTTTAAATTTCTCAGACTCCAGTGACCTATTGGAGAAAATATCTTATTGATATGACCGTTCCATTCGAGATCCTTCTCAACGCGGAATTCTAACAAATTTAGGCCGCATACAGAACACACATAAATTTGGTTTTGGAAACGCTAAACGATAACCCCTTTGCACGCACCCAACCGCATATCTTAGGGAGTTCATTATTCTACATATCCTCAACAAACAGGTTAGATAATGATGTGTGATGTTGGAGGGTACTTTATGTGGATAGTTGTATATTCAGGACGCTTTAACCACGTTTGATCATAACGCGTGAAGGGAAGAAGGAAGGAAGAGTGGAGCCATGTCTCCGGGGATAACCCTCGACTCTTTACTTCAGGCTGCCGGAGCACTCAAGGCGAGCGCTCAGATCCAATGAGCTACCGGGCCGGCCCTGGTACTTTATATGAAAGTCGATGCTAAAATCATGATGTCGCTACAGTGGGTAGAACCCAGGACCGCTGGATTGGCGCGCCGGCATCTCCAGCCACTTATATACTAAAGCCAGGCATCTCTTAGCACTGAAATACTATAGCCAGGCATCTCGCGCAGTCAATCTGAATGGGTTGTGCTTTATATGTGCCGAGCCAACAATAACTCTATACATGCAATTTATTTATAGATTGATTGCCTTGGTTCTGTTCCTGACGCACACGAGTGACATTCAGCCATTTCCGCTACCGAGTGCGTCGATGTAACTTCCAGTGGGTCTGAGAAACCAGCGGCTCAGGTGATGAGCCAGGAGGAAGGGTTAGGAGTGGGGTACGGGGGTCGGGTGTGTGGATGAGGGGACGGGGGTCTTTTAGGAGACCCGCCCACGCGACCCACCTGCGTTAGCTGGGCAATAAAGATAGCCGCGCAAAGACAAATGCCTTTCAGGCTCGCGTCATTAGTATTGAGACGACGTGGATAGGGGGTGGGGTTGTAAGTGGGGAGGAGGGAGGAGGGCTGTGCTATGAGGTGGGGGGAGGGAGGGGAGAGACGCCCACGCTGGCCGTCATAAACGATACCGTTAACGTCAAACGTCGGAGTCGGAAAGCCTACATGCAAGTGTGGACCATCTGGCGATGAGCAAATTGAAAGTCGTAAACAAGGATATAGATAATGACGATGAAAACATATTATCTACCTTTTTGCGGGTAAACAATTTATCTACTGACTGCAGCGAAAACATAATATCTACTGAAGGCCGATGACGACTTACACAGGAGCTCACTGGGCCCACGCCTGTTACGAACGGGACGGGCTTTTTGTTTTTCACCATGTACCTTTACCTAAAGCTTGCAGTCCAGCATTTATGCAGTATATCAGTCGGAGTTTGTTGTATTGGAGCATAATGAAGCGTGTCTCTAATGTATCGATCAACCGGGAAAGTAGCTGCAATAGACCGATCCAGGCTGTCAATCATTCGCTTACGTCACTTTTGCTTTTATCCAAAGACGTGGTGAAAATGGTCTTTCATGTGCGCTAGGTCGGACAAACAAGTCGGCAAAGCAAAGCAGCAAATCACTTTCTTGTCAGTTTCAGAGATAAATAACTTGATAACTTGTACCTACCATCAGCTATGATCGTCAATTTCATGCTCATGATCAAGGAACAAGGACTCAAGCGTGGGCGGGGCTTAGGGTCGGAGTATGGATCGGTCTCAAGGCTTCGCGACGGCAGCGTGCAGAATGTCGCTGAGTCGCTGATTGGGTAGAATATCGGCACCAGCGGTGTAGGGGCAATTCCATACTGACTAGGAGGTCAGATTCAGGGCATGGACTCATTGTTCGGTTTTTTGTAGTGTATGTAGTGTGTATTCGAAAACACATAATGAAGTAAACGAGGGCCGAAATATATGACAACTTAAACGAGTGCGAAAATACACGATGACTTAAACGAAAGTCATAGACACGCTGACTTGGTGCCAAAAAATAATTAAGCAAGATCGAAAACATACGATGACATAGACTAGGCCGAAAACACCGGATGAGGTAAACGAGGGCGAAAGCAAGCGATGACGTAAACGAGGGCGAAAACACACGATGACGTAAGCGAGTGCGAACGCACAAGAAGACGTAAACAAAGGCGATGTGGTAAACGGGAGGGGGTGGGGGGCGTACGATGACTTAAAAAATGAAGCAAACAGGGATGAATATGTGGTCAGAAAATAGTCATATACATCCTTATATGACGGTAATACGGGAAATTAAGGAAGGAATGACAAAATCAGATTAGAAAGAATGAAGATGAATGGCTGTTTACTTCACTCGCGACTGACAATGTACGAGCAGAAACTCATTATGTTACGCACCGTTTGCGAGGTTTATAATGTACCACTGTAAGCATTTCATTTACATGACATTTTTACCATGGGCTTGATGCCTACCGTTTATAAGTACAAAACATATTACTAATTGTAAAAGTTCGTTGCATAAGTCATCTCGGCCAGTTTGCATACAACGCCCGAAAAGTTGAACGACATTTATTGCAATGTCTATTAAATGATTACTTTTTAATGGTCAGTATTACTTGTTTGGAATTGCTTGGTTCAATTGGTAAGACACACGTAATAAACGGGAATATTTATTCATTTTCTGTTCATTTCAAAAACACGTGGCGGCTACGAGGTTTAGTGAATGTCACAATAATTTTATGATAACCAGATTTGTTGTCGCACGATCCATGGCAATCGAAGCCATCATGGTCACATCACAATAATAATTTCCTGGCTACTGCCGTTTCTCCGGTCTAGCAATCTAAAGGCATACGCACTCCGTTCCGTTATTGTCCACGTGGAGCCGCGTTTTACGCGGTCTCATCTTCGCAATCTGTTTTCCATTGCACGCTTGCCTCACAATTCTCCAAGCGATCGCCCTAGGATGCGAAGCGCACTTGAGCCGACAAATCCTCTTCAGTTTCCGCGGCAGTAGTATCTACCTTAGATGTTGTAAAACTTGAGACAGCCACGCGCCGATCTCCAGAAAAAGAAAAAGAAAAACAGAACATCAGGTCACGTGATGTCTCCCACAGCTGTTGACAGCTACCAAAGGTTAGTTAGAGCCGCGGACGCAATGGCTCACGTTTAATAGTCACCCAGCTCCGGGCATCGCCAGCGAGCCGTCTTATCCCCCTTTCGTCCTGATCACAGGCCTCTCGGGTAAGCAGTAAAGTCAGGTCCAACGGCCAATTACGAGTGATCTATGCTCGATCGAAATGCGCCGCGAGTCTTGACCGGCGGCAAATTGCATACAAATCCTCGCATTTGATGTCGCGCCCTTTTTATGCCTGCGTCTTCCTGGCTGATAGCGCCGTAGTTCGCCACCAGGGGGCGCTTGCCAACAAGGACCGACCAGCCGTTACGTCAGTTCCAAGGAAGATCAAATCAGCTATGGCATTTAATGAAAAGTGCAATCGTCGTCGACACCGTCGCGGTGTCCGGTGATTTTTGCCCTGAGTTTTATATAACAGTACGCCATTATAATTATACGTAATGCATTCGAAAAGTAGTAGTTTAATATAAATCTATACACTTTACCCACAAGTCTCAACATCCAATCCCATTTTCCATGAGGGGCCTTCTCGACCGTTCGCTAGCCACCTGAGAGCTCTCCCTTCCTTCTCTCATTGACGCCATATGACTAAAAGTGGTTAGGGTGCCCTAAATATAAAACAAGCAAAAATAGTCGAATAATATCACGTGTAGACGGCAGAGGGCAGCACATCATGTATCTCAACCTGTGACCCACTGTCACTGGCCGGCAGTAGAACATTACACCATTTCCTTCAGTAACCAAGATGTTTCCGTCTGCATCGTGTAAACATTACTGTCAAGCCGCATTAATTGCGGAAGTGGCTAGATGCGGTGTCACGGTCTGAGATTGTACCGTGCTGGAATTACCTCGGCGCATGCGCATTAGCTTCGTTTTATGTAGCCAACTTCCGGCCTGCTCGTTTTGTCCGAGAGAGATTGCACAATGTCGGAGTGAGGTGACCGGTTGGCAGTTAGATTTCTCTGGTAGATCGAACTTTTAATGTAGTTGAACTAGCCGTAAACCATTTATACAGTGTTAAAAGGGACAGCAGAATGAGCAGATGAATTTTAAACTGACACTTGACATCGTAGTATTGTCACTTGACAAATAGGACTAAGCTTATCTTATCTAGCCTATCAACTGTCTGTTGACAAGTCTTCTGTCAAGTTCTGACAATTGCTCGTCTGACGGTCAGGTGCGATAAAGTGCCGTATTTTCGGAATTTTTCACTGTTTAATAACATTGAACAATAGTGATACTAGTGACAACACTATCTCACCCCTTCTTATCGCTCAAGCTTATATGATATGCAGTAGGGATATCTTTCCTGTGTGGGCCATAGTAGAGATGAGGTCAGAAACTGCCCAATCACCCAAGCTGTCAAGTGTCAGTCTAAAATTCCTCTGGTCTGGAAGATCTTGGCCTCTGTATTATCGCTCACATTGTTTACACAATAAATCAGAGTTATTATCAATATTGAGATTGCTCTTGTGGATGGTCATAGCCACAGGCACTGTAAAGCGATGGAGGGAGGGGAGGGGAGAGGGGCCCATGTATGCCTATATTATAATTATAATAATACAATAGGCATATATGCCCCCCCCTCCCCTCCCTCGCTTTACGGTGCCTGTGGTCATAGCTGCATATAGCTTTTGATGGCCTGGAAGGGGGGTGAGGGGGGGGGGGCATCTATTCGGGCTGGGTGAGGAACTCCTGGGCGTGTGCAGGAATCCTTAATTGAAAGAGGGGTCATGATAAAAATTGATGGCTGGGGGGAGGGGGGGGGAGGAATTTGAAAAGGGGGTCACATATACTTTAAGATCTAAGAGGTGGGGGGGGGGGTAAATGAATCCTATGCGCCCCCCCCCCCCCCCTTGACATGCCCATGATACTTGCAACTAGTGATTTGTAATTCTAAGGATATCTTATTTAAACAGCAGGTGCTCAAATCGATCAGTTGATATGCCAGCCTCCTACACCTAAATACATTTATTTATGTGTGTACGGAAGACAGGTATCGTGCATGTATTTACGTTTAGAAGGCGGAAAGAATCAGACACACCTTAATATCTTTATATTTATCTAATTACAAAAAGGGGTCTGGTATGGGGGGTGGGCGGGGGGTGGGGGGGGGGGGTTGATCCAGTGTCCAGTATTGATAATCTTTCAAAATTGTTAGTATTGAATGTTAATTATTCATGACTTTCCGTGTCATTTTTTACTAAAATGCCACTATCTGTGCGGATGTCACTTTGTGTCAGTTTCGAAATTTAAGGGTCAATGTTGAATGTCAATTTTTCAAATATGCATATATGTCCAATGTCGCCATTTACCTTTCCACATGTACAAGAACCTGGTATGAATTTCGCATCCACCCAATATGTGATATAGCACAAACAATGAAAAGTATATCCCATGGTCTAATTTGTATATTTAAAGTAGAAAACAAGGTTATTTGTTATGCGAATTGGTGGCAGGAATTATATATATTAGACATCTTTTAGAAGGAACACGGAATATTTTTCTTATACAAAGAGCTCAGAAGTAAGCAGAAATGTAAAATTATGTGCTTCATTACTGTGAACTTACGTACAGTATCACTGAAAGGGATGCCTATAAATATGTGTATGAAAGACCTATCCAAAGAATCGTAACAACACCAGTAATACCTTTTAGAGCATGGGAGAGAGATCTGCATGCTCAGTTAACAGAAGCTGAATATTTGTCTTCCTTCAGGTATTTATGTAATGTTACAAGACGTGTTAGATTACAAGAATTTCAGTTTAGATTACTACACCGGTAATATCAATGAATGAAAAGCTATACAAGTGGGGCGTAAAAACATGTGATTTAAGTTGTTTCTGTCTCAGAAGTTGAGACCATCAAGTTATTATTCTTAATGTAAGTTCCAGTAAGCCTTTACATTTTTTTTTCAGAATTAGTTATTTCAGAACTAGGCTATTTACCATGTAAAGTACTGTGTGTTATCTTTCTCTACAATCTCATAAGATAGTACTATATTCATTACAATAAATTGTAGTCTTTTGTAGGTATCTAATTGTCTGTGGCAAATAAAATTTTGAGAACCTTCAATATATATAGCGCTGTAGTAGTATTTTCTTCGTATTTTATTTAGAGTAATTGGCCTTTCTTTGTTAGCTCAAATTCATTATTTATAATTCTCGACACTATTAGGCTTTGACCAGAGGCACTAACCATATTAGTTATATAGAGGTATGTTAGTGTATATATGTCATGCCGGTGGTATTAAAAAATGAAAAAACAAAACATTTAAATTTCATGTTCAGAAGGTTGAATTCTATCCGCACAGACCAGAATATCAATTATCTCTAATTTCAATCATGCAGGAATCTTCGTTCATTTTATCTTAAATGTGAAATGAAAGCTGCCAGTATATTGGATTAATATTGCAACATTTATTGTATGTTCCTTTTTATGATTCAACTTTACATGTTTGTAACATGGACACATGTATCAATAAAATATCATATTAATTTTAAATATCTAGCTTTGCTATGTGCTGATTTCACAACTCGCAACTGGTATGTATTTTATGTACTGATATGTCAATGGAAAAAGTTTGAATGGAAACTTGCAATTTTCATTTAACTTTTGAGTCCAACAAGTAAAAGAATTTGATAACACAAAATATATCTGGTAGATTTACAGACACTTGACATAGGTTGACATACCAGGTCAATAAATATTAATGTACCCTTAGGGGTACCCCCGCTGATTTACGGCGCCTGTGGAATTACTATTTCTTTTGATAAAAGCAACCTTATTTCGACTGGCATTTTATTTAAATATACTGGGCATTTATTTCGAATAATCTATTGAGATCTATGAGGCGCTTCATGTTTCTGAAAAGTACGGTTTATATAAAAAAAAAGTCTAGTAATATTAGGACTTCGTTTTCGAGAAAAATGCTATACACGAGTATGTGATATAGATACGGTAAATCAGCTGCAAGTATCTTTCTCACTTATACGACGACCATTACATATAAATTAACAATTGAAGTCTATTGTTACATGTAGCAAGGCAGATTTTCAACTAACTGGTAGCGGCCTGAGTTCCCTAGTCTGAAATTGTCCACCTGTGCGGCCATACCGCGCCTAAAAGCATGAAAACATTTTCGGCACGGTACAATTCCAGCACGGCTGGTAGCGGTCTGATAATTACCCCAGTCTGAAATTGTCCACCTGTGCGGCCATACCACGGCTAAAAGCATGAAAACATTTTCGGCACGGTACAATTCTAGCACGGCTGGTAACGGTCTGAGATTACCCCAGTCTGAAATTGTCCCCCTGGACGGCTATACTACGGCTAAAAGCATGAAAACATTTGCGGCACGGTACAATTCTAGCACGGCTGGTAGCGGTCTGAGATTACCCCAGTCTGAAATTGTCCCCCTGGACGGCTATACTACGGCTAAAAGCATGAAAACATTTTCGGCACGGTACAATTCCAGCACGGCTGGTAGCGGTCTGAGATTACCCCAGTCTGAAATTGTCCCCCTGGACGGCTATACTACGGCTAAAAGCATGAAAACATTTGCGGCACGGTACAATTCCAGCACGGCTGGCAGCGGTCTGAGATTACCAGTCTGAAATTGTCCCCCTGGACGGCTATACTACGGCTAAAAGCATGAAAACATTTTCGGCATGGTACAATTTCAGCACGGCTGGTAGCGGTCTGAGATTACCCCAGTCTGAAATTGTACCCCTGGACGGCTATACTACGGCTAAAAGCATGAGAACCCTTTTCGGCACGGTACAATTCCAGCACGGCTGGTAGCGGTCTGAGATTACCCCAGTCTGAAATTGTCCCCCTGGACGGCTATACTACGGCTAAAAGCATGAAAACATTTGCGGCACGGTACAATTCCAGCACGGCTGGTAGCGGTCTGAGATTACCCCAGTCTGAAATTGTATACCTGTGCGGCCATACCACGGCTAAAAGCAAGAAAACATTTTCGGCACGGTACAATTCCAGCACGGCTGGTAGCGGTCTAAGATTACCCCAGTCAAAAATTGTCCACCTGTGCGGCCATACCACGGCTAAAAGCAAGAAAACATTTTCGGCACGGTACAATTCCAGCACGGCTGGTAGCGGTCTGAGATTACCCCAGTCTGAAATTGTCCACCTGTGCGGCCATACTACGGCTAAAAGCAAGAAAACATTTTCAGCATGGTACGATTCCAGCACGGCTGGTAGCGGTCTGAGATTACCCCAGTCTGAAACTGTCCCCCTGGACGGCTATACTACGGCTAAACGCATGAACACATTTTCGGCACGGTACAATTCCGTACGGCTGGTAGCGGTCTGAGATTACCCCAGTCTGAAATTGTCCCCCTGGACGGCTATACTACGGCTAAACGCATGAAAACATTTTCGGCACGGTACAATTCCGTACGGCTGGGAGCGGTCTGAGATTACCCCAGTCTGAAATTGTCCCCCTGGACGGCTATACTACGGCTAAACGCATGAAAACATTTTCGGCACGGTACAATTCCGTACAGCTGGTAGCGGTCTGAGATTACCCCAGTCTGAAATTGTCCACCTGTGCGGCCATACTACGGCTAAAAGCAAGAAAACATTTTCAGCATGGTACAATTCCAGCACGGCTGGTAGCGGTCTGAGATTACCCCAGTCTGAAACTGTCCCCCTGGACGGCTATACTACGGCTAAACGCATGAACACATTTTCGGCACGGTACAATTCCGTACGGCTGGTAGCGGTCTGAGATTACCCCAGTCTGAAATTGTCCCCCTGGACGGCTATACTACGGCTAAACGCATGAAAACATTTTCGGCACGGTACAATTCCGTACGGCTGGTAGCGGTCTGAGATTACCCCAGTCTGAAATTGTCCCCCTGGACGGCTATACTACGGCTAAACGCATGAACACATTTTCGGCACGGTACAATTCCGTACGGCTGGTAGCGGTCTGAGATTACCCCAGTCTGAAATTGTCCCCCTGGACGGCTATACTACGGCTAAACGCATGAACACATTTTCGGCACGGTACAATTCCGTACGGCTGGTAGCGGTCTGAGATTACCCCAGTCTGAAATTGTCCCCCTGGACGGCTATACTACGGCTAAACGCATGAACACATTTTCGGCACGGTACAATTCCGTACGGCTGGTAGCGGTCTGAGATTACCCCAGTCTGAAATTGTCCCCCTGGACGGCTATACTACGGCTAAACGCATGAAAACATTTTCGGCACGGTACAATTCCGTACGGCTGGTAGCGGTCTGAGATTACCCCAGTCTGAAATTGTCCCCCTGGACGGCTATACTACGGCTAAACGCATGAACACATTTTCGGCACGGTACAATTCCGTACGGCTGGTAGCGGTCTGAGATTACCCCAGTCTGAAATTGTCCCTCTGGACGGCTATACTACGGCTAAACGCATGAAAACATTTTTGGCACGGTACAATTCCGTACGGCTGGTAGCGGTCTGAGATTACCCCAGTCTGAACTTGTCCCCCTGGACGGCTATACTACGGCTAAACGCATGAAAACATTTTCGGCACGGTACAATTCCGTACGGCTGGTAGCGGTCTGAGATTACCCCAGTCTGAAATTGTCCCCCTGGACGGCTATACTACGGCTAAACGCATGAAAACATTTTCGGCACGGTACAATTCCGTACAGCTGGTAGCGGTCTGAGATTACCCCAGTCTGAAATTGTCCACCTGTGCGGCCATACTACGGCTAAAAGCAAGAAAACATTTTCAGCATGGTACAATTCCAGCACGGCTGGTAGCGGTCTGAGATTACCCCAGTCTGAAACTGTCCCCCTGGACGGCTATACTACGGCTAAACGCATGAACACATTTTCGGCACGGTACAATTCCGTACGGCTGGTAGCGGTCTGAGATTACCCCAGTCTGAAATTGTATACCTGTGCGGCCATACCACGGCTAAAAGCAAGAAAACATTTTCGGCACGGTACAATTCCAGCACGGCTGGTAGCGGTCTAAGATTACCCCAGTCAAAAATTGTCCACCTGTGCGGCCATACCACGGCTAAAAGCAAGAAAACATTTTCGGCACGGTACAATTCCAGCACGGCTGGTAGCGGTCTGAGATTACCCCAGTCTGAAATTGTCCACCTGTGCGGCCATACTACGGCTAAAAGCAAGAAAACATTTTCAGCATGGTACGATTCCAGCACGGCTGGTAGCGGTCTGAGATTACCCCAGTCTGAAACTGTCCCCCTGGACGGCTATACTACGGCTAAACGCATGAACACATTTTCGGCACGGTACAATTCCGTACGGCTGGTAGCGGTCTGAGATTACCCCAGTCTGAAATTGTCCCCCTGGACGGCTATACTACGGCTAAACGCATGAAAACATTTTCGGCACGGTACAATTCCGTACGGCTGGGAGCGGTCTGAGATTACCCCAGTCTGAAATTGTCCCCCTGGACGGCTATACTACGGCTAAACGCATGAAAACATTTTCGGCACGGTACAATTCCGTACAGCTGGTAGCGGTCTGAGATTACCCCAGTCTGAAATTGTCCACCTGTGCGGCCATACTACGGCTAAAAGCAAGAAAACATTTTCAGCATGGTACAATTCCAGCACGGCTGGTAGCGGTCTGAGATTACCCCAGTCTGAAACTGTCCCCCTGGACGGCTATACTACGGCTAAACGCATGAACACATTTTCGGCACGGTACAATTCCGTACGGCTGGTAGCGGTCTGAGATTACCCCAGTCTGAAATTGTCCCCCTGGACGGCTATACTACGGCTAAACGCATGAAAACATTTTCGGCACGGTACAATTCCGTACGGCTGGTAGCGGTCTGAGATTACCCCAGTCTGAAATTGTCCCCCTGGACGGCTATACTACGGCTAAACGCATGAACACATTTTCGGCACGGTACAATTCCGTACGGCTGGTAGCGGTCTGAGATTACCCCAGTCTGAAATTGTCCCCCTGGACGGCTATACTACGGCTAAACGCATGAACACATTTTCGGCACGGTACAATTCCGTACGGCTGGTAGCGGTCTGAGATTACCCCAGTCTGAAATTGTCCCCCTGGACGGCTATACTACGGCTAAACGCATGAACACATTTTCGGCACGGTACAATTCCGTACGGCTGGTAGCGGTCTGAGATTACCCCAGTCTGAAATTGTCCCCCTGGACGGCTATACTACGGCTAAACGCATGAAAACATTTTCGGCACGGTACAATTCCGTACGGCTGGTAGCGGTCTGAGATTACCCCAGTCTGAAATTGTCCCCCTGGACGGCTATACTACGGCTAAACGCATGAACACATTTTCGGCACGGTACAATTCCGTACGGCTGGTAGCGGTCTGAGATTACCCCAGTCTGAAATTGTCCCTCTGGACGGCTATACTACGGCTAAACGCATGAAAACATTTTTGGCACGGTACAATTCCGTACGGCTGGTAGCGGTCTGAGATTACCCCAGTCTGAACTTGTCCCCCTGGACGGCTATACTACGGCTAAACGCATGAAAACATTTTCGGCACGGTACAATTCCGTACGGCTGGTAGCGGTCTGAGATTACCCCAGTCTGAAATTGTCCCCCTGGACGGCTATACTACGGCTAAACGCATGAAAACATTTTCGGCACGGTACAATTCCGTACAGCTGGTAGCGGTCTGAGATTACCCCAGTCTGAAATTGTCCACCTGTGCGGCCATACTACGGCTAAAAGCAAGAAAACATTTTCAGCATGGTACAATTCCAGCACGGCTGGTAGCGGTCTGAGATTACCCCAGTCTGAAACTGTCCCCCTGGACGGCTATACTACGGCTAAACGCATGAACACATTTTCGGCACGGTACAATTCCGTACGGCTGGTAGCGGTCTGAGATTACCCCAGTCTGAAATTGTCCCCCTGGACGGCTATACTACGGCTAAACGCATGAAAACATTTTCGGCACGGTACAATTCCGTACGGCTGGTAGCGGTCTGAGATTACCCCAGTCTGAAATTGTCCCCCTGGACGGCTATACTACGGCTAAACGTATGAACACATTTTCGGCACGGTACAATTCCGTACGGCTGGTAGCGGTCTGAGATTACCCCAGTCTGAAATTGTCCCCCTGGACGGCTATACTACGGCTAAACGCATGAACACATTTTCGGCACGGTACAATTCCGTACGGCTGGTAGCGGTCTGAGATTACCCCAGTCTGAAATTGTCCCCCTGGACGGCTATACTACGGCTAAACGCATGAAAACATTTTCGGCACGGTACAATTCCGTGCGGCTGGTAGCGGTCTGAGATTACCCCAGTCTGAAATTGTCCCCCTGGACGGCTATACTACGGCTAAACGCATGAAAACATTTTCGGCACGGTACAATTCCGTACGCCTGGTAGCGGTCTGAGATTACCCCAGTCTGAAATTGTCCCCCTGGACGGCTATACTACGGCTAAACGCATGAACACATTTTCGGCACGGTACAATTCCGTACGGCTGGTAGCGGTCTGAGATTACCCCAGTCTGAAATTGTCCCCCTGGACGGCTATACTACGGCTAAACGCATGAACACATTTTCGGCACGGTACAATTCCGTACGGCTGGTAGCGGTCTGAGATTACCCCAGTCTGAAATTGTCCCCCTGGACGGCTATACTACGGCTAAACGCATGAACACATTTTCGGCACGGTACAATTCCGTACGGCTGGTAGCGGTCTGAGATTACCCCAGTCTGAAATTGTCCCTCTGGACGGCTATACTACGGCTAAACGCATGAAAACATTTTTGGCACGGTACAATTCCGTACGGCTGGTAGCGGTCTGAGATTACCCCAGTCTGAAATTGTCCCCCTGGACGGCTATACTACGGCTAAACGCATGAAAACATTTTCGGCACGGTACAATTCCGTACGGCTGGTAGCGGTCTGAGATTACCCCAGTCTGAAATTGTCCCCCTGGACGGCTATACTACGGCTAAACGCATGAAAACATTTTCGGCACGGTACAATTCCGTACGGCTGGTAGCGGTCTGAGATTACCCCAGTCTGAAATTGTCCCCCTGGACGGCTATACTACGGCTAAACGCATGAACACATTTTCGGCACGGTACAATTCCGTACGGCTGGTAGCGGTCTGAGATTACCCCAGTCTGAAAATTGTCCCCCTGGACGGCTATACTACGGCTAAACGCATGAAAACATTTTCGGCACGGTACAATTCCGTACGGCTGGTAGCGGTCTGAGATTACCCCAGTCTGAAATTGTCCCCCTGGACGGCTATACTACGGCTAAACGCATGAACACATTTTCGGCACGGTACAATTCCGTACGGCTGGTAGCGGTCTGAGATTACCCCAGTCTGAAATTGTCCCTCTGGACGGCTATACTACGGCTAAACGCATGAAAACATTTTTGGCACGGTACAATTCCGTACGACTGGTAGCGGTCTGAGATTACCCCAGTCTGAACTTGTCCCCCTGGACGGCTATACTACGGCTAAACGCATGAAAACATTTTCGGCACGGTACAATTCCGTACGGCTGGTAGCGGTCTGAGATTACCCCAGTCTGAAATTGTCCCCCTGGACGGCTATACTACGGCTAAACGCATGAAAACATTTTCGGCACGGTACAATTCCGTACAGCTGGTAGCGGTCTGAGATTACCCCAGTCTGAAATTGTCCACCTGTGCGGCCATACTACGGCTAAAAGCAAGAAAACATTTTCAGCATGGTACAATTCCAGCACGGCTGGTAGCGGTCTGAGATTACCCCAGTCTGAAACTGTCCCCCTGGACGGCTATACTACGGCTAAACGCATGAACACATTTTCGGCACGGTACAATTCCGTACGGCTGGTAGCGGTCTGAGATTACCCCAGTCTGAAATTGTCCCCCTGGACGGCTATACTACGGCTAAACGCATGAAAACATTTTCGGCACGGTACAATTCCGTACGGCTGGTAGCGGTCTGAGATTACCCCAGTCTGAAATTGTCCCCCTGGACGGCTATACTACGGCTAAACGCATGAACACATTTTCGGCACGGTACAATTCCGTACGGCTGGTAGCGGTCTGAGATTACCCCAGTCTGAAATTGTCCCCCTGGACGGCTATACTACGGCTAAACGCATGAACACATTTTCGGCACGGTACAATTCCGTACGGCTGGTAGCGGTCTGAGATTACCCCAGTCTGAAATTGTCCCCCTGGACGGCTATACTACGGCTAAACGCATGAACACATTTTCGGCACGGTACAATTCCGTACGGCTGGTAGCGGTCTGAGATTACCCCAGTCTGAAATTGTCCCCCTGGACGGCTATACTACGGCTAAACGCATGAAAACATTTTCGGCACGGTACAATTCCGTACGCCTGGTAGCGGTCTGAGATTACCCCAGTCTGAAATTGTCCCCCTGGACGGCTATACTACGGCTAAACGCATGAACACATTTTCGGCACGGTACAATTCCGTACGGCTGGTAGCGGTCTGAGATTACCCCAGTCTGAAATTGTCCCCCTGGACGGCTATACTACGGCTAAACGCATGAAAACAATTTCGGCACGGTACAATTCCGTACGCCTGGTAGCGGTCTGAGATTACCCCAGTCTGAAATTGTCCCCCTGGACGGCTATACTACGGCTAAACGCATGAACACATTTTCGGCACGGTACAATTCCGTACGGCTGGTAGCGGTCTGAGATTACCCCAGTCTGAAATTGTCCCCCTGGACGGCTATACTACGGCTAAACGCATGAAAACATTTTCGGCACGGTACAATTCCGTACGGCTGGTAGCGGTCTGAGATTACCCCAGTCTGAAATTGTCCCCCTGGACGGCTATACTACGGCTAAACGCATGAAAACATTTTCGGCACGGTACAATTCCGTACGGCTGGTAGCGGTCTGAGATTACCCCAGTCTGAAATTGTCCCCCTGGACGGCTATACTACGGCTAAACGCATGAAAACATTTTCGGCACGGTACAATTCCGTACGGCTGGTAGCGGTCTGAGATTACCCCAGTCTGAAATTGTCCCCCTGGACGGCTATACTACGGCTAAACGCATGAAAACATTTTCGGCACGGTACAATTCCGTACGGCTGGTAGCGGTCTGAGATTACCCCAGTCTGAAATTGTCCCCCTGGACGGCTATACTACGGCTAAACGCATGAACACATTTTCGGCACGGTACAATTCCGTACGGCTGGTAGCGGTCTGAGATTACCCCAGTCTGAAATTGTCCCCCTGGACGGCTATACTACGGCTAAACGCATGAAAACATTTTCGGCACGGTACAATTCCGTACGGCTGGTAGCGGTCTGAGATTACCCCAGTCTGAAATTGTCCCCCTGGACGGCTATACTACGGCTAAACGCATGAACACATTTTCGGCACGGTACAATTCCGTACGGCTGGTAGCGGTCTGAGATTACCCCAGTCTGAAATTGTCCCTCTGGACGGCTATACTACGGCTAAACGCATGAAAACATTTTTGGCACGGTACAATTCCGTACGGCTGGTAGCGGTCTGAGATTACCCCAGTCTGAACTTGTCCCCCTGGACGGCTATACTACGGCTAAACGCATGAAAACATTTTCGGCACGGTACAATTCCGTACGGCTGGTAGCGGTCTGAGATTACCCCAGTCTGAAATTGTCCCCCTGGACGGCTATACTACGGCTAAACGCATGAAAACATTTTCGGCACGGTACAATTCCGTACAGCTGGTAGCGGTCTGAGATTACCCCAGTCTGAAATTGTCCACCTGTGCGGCCATACTACGGCTAAAAGCAAGAAAACATTTTCAGCATGGTACAATTCCAGCACGGCTGGTAGCGGTCTGAGATTACCCCAGTCTGAAACTGTCCCCCTGGACGGCTATACTACGGCTAAACGCATGAACACATTTTCGGCACGGTACAATTCCGTACGGCTGGTAGCGGTCTGAGATTACCCCAGTCTGAAATTGTCCCCCTGGACGGCTATACTACGGCTAAACGCATGAACACATTTTCGGCACGGTACAATTCCGTACGGCTGGTAGCGGTCTGAGATTACCCCAGTCTGAAATTGTCCCCCTGGACGGCTATACTACGGCTAAACGCATGAACACATTTTCGGCACGGTACAATTCCGTACGGCTGGTAGCGGTCTGAGATTACCCCAGTCTGAAATTGTCCCCCTGGACGGCTATACTACGGCTAAACGCATGAACACATTTTCGGCACGGTACAATTCCGTACGGCTGGTAGCGGTCTGAGATTACCCCAGTCTGAAATTGTCCCCCTGGACGGCTATACTACGGCTAAACGCATGAAAACATTTTCGGCACGGTACAATTCCGTACGGCTGGTAGCGGTCTGAGATTACCCCAGTCTGAAATTGTCCCCCTGGACGGCTATACTACGGCTAAACGCATGAAAACATTTTCGGCACGGTACAATTCCGTACGCCTGGTAGCGGTCTGAGATTACCCCAGTCTGAAATTGTCCCCCTGGACGGCTATACTACGGCTAAACGCATGAACACATTTTCGGCACGGTACAATTCCGTACGGCTGGTAGCGGTCTGAGATTACCCCAGTCTGAAATTGTCCCCCTGGACGGCTATACTACGGCTAAACGCATGAACACATTTTCGGCACGGTACAATTCCGTACGGCTGGTAGCGGTCTGAGATTACCCCAGTCTGAAATTGTCCCCCTGGACGGCTATACTACGGCTAAACGCATGAACACATTTTCGGCACGGTACAATTCCGTACGGCTGGTAGCGGTCTGAGATTACCCCAGTCTGAAATTGTCCCTCTGGACGGCTATACTACGGCTAAACGCATGAAAACATTTTTGGCACGGTACAATTCCGTACGGCTGGTAGCGGTCTGAGATTACCCCAGTCTGAACTTGTCCCCCTGGACGGCTATACTACGGCTAAACGCATGAAAACATTTTCGGCACGGTACAATTCCGTACGGCTGGTAGCGGTCTGAGATTACCCCAGTCTGAAATTGTCCCCCTGGACGGCTATACTACGGCTAAACGCATGAAAACATTTTCGGCACGGTACAATTCTAGCACGGCTGGTAGCGGTCTGAGATTACCCCAGTCTGAAATTGTACCCCTGGACGGCTATACCACGGCTAAAAGCATGAAAACATTTGAGGCACGGTACAATTCCAGCACGGCTGGTAGCGGTCTGAGATTACCCCAGTCTGAAATTGTCTACCTGTGCGGCCATACCACGGCTAAAAGCAAGAAAACATTTTCGGCACGGTACAATTCCAGCACGGCTGGTAGCGGTCTAAGATTACCCGAGACTAAAATTGTCCACCTGTGCGGCCATACCACGGCTAAAAGCAAGAAAACATTTTCGGCACGGTACAATTCCAGCACGGCTGGTAGCGGTCTGAGATTACCCCAGTCTGAAATTGTCCACCTGTGCGGCCATACTACGGCTAAAAGCAAGAAAACATTTTCAGCATGGTACGATTCCAGCACGGCTGGTAGCGGTCTGAGATTACCCCAGTCTGAAACTGTCCCCCTGGACGGCTGTACTACGGCTAAACGCATGAACACATTTTCGGCACGGTACAATTCCGTACGGCTGGTAGCGGTCTGAGATTACCCCAGTCTGAAATTGTCCCCCTGGACGGCTATACTACGGCTAAACGCATGAAAACCTTTTCGGCACGGTACAAGTCCGTACGGCTGGTAGCGGTCTGAGATTACCCCAGTCTGAAATTGTCCCCCTGGACGGCTATACTACGGCTAAACGCATGAAAACATTTTCGGCACGGTACATTTCCGTACGGCTGGTAGCGGTCTGAGATTACCCCAGTCTGAAATTGTCCACCTGTGCGGCCATACTACGGCTAAAAGCAAGAAAACATTTTCAGCATGGTACAATTCCAGCATGGCTGGTAGCGGTCTGAGATTACCCCAGTCTGAAACTGTCCCCCTGGACGGCTATACTACGGCTAAACGCATGAACACATTTTCGGCACGGTACAATTCCGTACGGCTGGTAGCGGTCTGAGATTACCCCAGTCTGAAATTGTCCCCCTGGACGGCTATACTACGGCTAAACGCATGAAAACATTTTCGGCACGGTACAATTCCGTACGGCTGGTAGCGGTCTGAGATTACCCCAGTCTGAAATTGTCCCCCTGGACGGCTATACTACGGCTAAACGCATGAAAACATTTTCGGCACGGTACAATTCCGTACGGCTGGTAGCGGTCTGAGATTACCCCAGTCTGAAATTGTCCCCCTGGACGGCTATACTACGGCTAAACGCATGAAAACATTTTCGGCACGGTACAATTCCGTACGGCTGGTAGCGGTCTGAGATTACCCCAGTCTGAAATTGTCCCCCTGGACGGCTATACTACGGCTAAACGCATGAAAACATTTTCGGCACGGTACAATTCCGTACGGCTGGTAGCGGTCTGAGATTACCCCAGTCTGAAATTGTCCCCCTGGACGGCTATACTACGGCTAAACGCATGAAAACATTTTCGGCACGGTACAATTCCGTACGGCTGGTAGCGGTCTGAGATTACCCCAGTCTGAAATTGTCCCCCTGGACGGCTATACTACGGCTAAACGCATGAAAACATTTTCGGCACGGTACAATTCCGTACGGCTGGTAGCGGTCTGAGATTACCCCAGTCTGAAATTGTCCCCCTGGACGGCTATACTACGGCTAAACGCATGAAAACATTTTCGGCACGGTACAATTCCGTACGGCTGGTAGCGGTCTGAGATTACCCCAGTCTGAAATTGTCCCCCTGGACGGCTATACTACGGCTAAACGCATGAAAACATTTTCGGCACGGTACAATTCCGTACGGCTGGTAGCGGTCTGAGATTACCCCAGTCTGAAATTGTCCCCCTGGACGGCTATACTACGGCTAAACGCATGAACACATTTTCGGCACGGTACAATTCCGTACGGCTGGTAGCGGTCTGAGATTACCCCAGTCTGAAATTGTCCCCCTGGACGGCTATACTACGGCTAAACGCATGAAAACATTTTCGGCACGGTACAATTCCGTACGGCTGGTAGCGGTCTGAGATTACCCCAGTCTGAAATTGTCCCCCTGGACGGCTATACTACGGCTAAACGCATGAACACATTTTCGGCACGGTACAATTCCGTACGGCTGGTAGCGGTCTGAGATTACCCCAGTCTGAACTTGTCCCCCTGGACGGCTATACTACGGCTAAACGCATGAAAACATTTTCGGCACGGTACAATTCCGTACGGCTGGTAGCGGTCTGAGATTACCCCAGTCTGAAATTGTCCCCCTGGACGGCTATACTACGGCTAAACGCATGAAAACATTTTCGGCACGGTACAATTCCGTACAGCTGGTAGCGGTCTGAGATTACCCCAGTCTGAAATTGTCCACCTGTGCGGCCATACTACGGCTAAAAGCAAGAAAACATTTTCAGCATGGTACAATTCCAGCACGGCTGGTAGCGGTCTGAGATTACCCCAGTCTGAAACTGTCCCCCTGGACGGCTATACTACGGCTAAACGCATGAACACATTTTCGGCACGGTACAATTCCGTACGGCTGGTAGCGGTCTGAGATTACCCCAGTCTGAAATTGTCCCCCTGGACGGCTATACTACGGCTAAACGCATGAAAACATTTTCGGCACGGTACAATTCCGTACGGCTGGTAGCGGTCTGAGATTACCCCAGTCTGAAATTGTCCCCCTGGACGGCTATACTACGGCTAAACGCATGAACACATTTTCGGCACGGTACAATTCCGTACGGCTGGTAGCGGTCTGAGATTACCCCAGTCTGAAATTGTCCCCCTGGACGGCTATACTACGGCTAAACGCATGAACACATTTTCGGCACGGTACAATTCCGTACGGCTGGTAGCGGTCTGAGATTACCCCAGTCTGAAATTGTCCCCCTGGACGGCTATACTACGGCTAAACGCATGAAAACATTTTCGGCACGGTACAATTCTAGCACGGCTGGTAGCGGTCTGAGATTACCCCAGTCTGAAATTGTACCCCTGGACGGCTATACTACGGCTAAAAGCATGAAAACATTTGCGGCACGGTACAATTCCAGCACGGCTGGTAGCGGTCTGAGATTACCCCAGTCTAAAATTGTCCACCTGTGCGGCCATACCACGGCTAAAAGCAAGAAAACATTTTCGGCACGGTACAATTCCAGCACGGCTGGTAGCGGTCTGAGATTACCCCAGTCTGAAATTGTCCACCTGTGCGGCCATACTACGGCTAAAAGCAAGAAAACATTTTCAGCATGGTACGATTCCAGCACGGCTGGTAGCGGTCTGAGATTACCCCAGTCTGAAACTGTCCCCCTGGACGGCTATACTACGGCTAAACGCATGAACACATTTTCGGCACGGTACAATTCCGTACGGCTGGTAGCGGTCTGAGATTACCCCAGTCTGAAATTGTTCCCCTGGACGGCTATACTACGGCTAAACGCATGAAAACCTTTTCGGCACGGTACAAGTCCGTACGGCTGGTAGCGGTCTGAGATTACCCCAGTCTGAAATTGTCCCCCTGGACGGCTATACTACGGCTAAACGCATGAAAACATTTTCGGCACGGTACAATTCCGTACGGCTGGTAGCGGTCTGAGATTACCCCAGTCTGAAATTGTCCACCTGTGCTGCCATACTACGGCTAAAAGCAAGAAAACATTTTCAGCATGGTACGATTCCAGCATGGCTGGTAGCGGTCTGAGATTACCCCAGTCTGAAACTGTCCCCCTGGACGGCTATACTACGGCTAAACGCATGAACACATTTTCGGCACGGTCTAATTCCGTACGGCTGGTAGCGGTCTGAGATTACCCCAGTCTGAAATTGTCTACCTGTGCGGCCATACCACGGCTAAAAGCAAGAAAATATTTTCGGCACGGTACAATTCCAGCACGGCTGGTAGCGGTCTGAGATTACCCCAGTCTGAAATTGTCCACCTGTGCGGCCATACTACGGCTAAAAGCAAGAAAACATTTTCAGCATGGTACGATTCCAGCACGGCTGGTAGCGGTCTGAGATTACCCCAGTCTGAAACTGTCCCCCTGGACGGCTATACTACGGCTAAACGCATGAACACATTTTCGGCACGGTACAATTCCGTACGGCTGGTAGCGGTCTGAGATTACCCCAGTCTGAAAGTGTCCCCCTGGACGGCTATACTACGGCTAAACGCATGAAAACCTTTTCGGCACGGTACAAGTCCGTACGGCTGGTAGCGGTCTGAGATTACCCCAGTCTGAAATTGTCCCCCTGGACGGCTATACTACGGCTAAACGCATGAAAACATTTTCGGCACGGTACAATTCCGTACCGCTGGTAGCGGTCTGAGATTACCCCAGTCTGAAATTGTCCACCTGTGCGGCCATACTACGGCTAAAAGCAAGAAAACATTTTCAGCATGGTACAATTCCAGCATGGCTGGTAGCGGTCTGAGATTACCCCAGTCTGAAACTGTCCCCCTGGACGGCTATACTACGGCTAAACGCATGAACACATTTTCGGCACGGTACAATTCCGTACGGCTGGTAGCGGTCTGAGATTACCCCAGTCTGAAATTGTCCCCCTGGACGGCTATACTACGGCTAAACGCATGAAAACATTTTCGGCACGGTACAATTCCGTACGGCTGGTAGCGGTCTGAGATTACCCCAGTCTGAAATTGTCCCCCTGGACGGCTATACTACGGCTAAACGCATGAAAACATTTTCGGCACGGTACAATTCCGTACGGCTGGTAGCGGTCTGAGATTACCCCAGTCTGAAATTGTCCCCCTGGACGGCTATACTACGGCTAAACGCATGAACACATTTTCGGCACGGTACAATTCCGTACGGCTGGTAGCGGTCTGAGATTACCCCAGTCTGAAATTGTCCCCCTGGACGGCTATACTACGGCTAAACGCATGAAAACATTTTCGGCACGGTACAATTCCGTACGGCTGGTAGCGGTCTGAGATTACCCCAGTCTGAAATTGTCCCCCTGGACGGCTATACTACGGCTAAACGCATGAAAACATTTTCGGCACGGTACAATTCCGTACGGCTGGTAGCGGTCTGAGATTACCCCAGTCTGAAATTGTCCCCCTGGACGGCTATACTACGGCTAAACGCATGAAAACATTTTCGGCAGGGTACAATTCCGTACGGCTGTTAGCGGTCTGAGATTACCCCAGGCTGAAATTGTCCCCCTGGACGGCTATACTACGGCTAAACGCATGAAAACATTTTCGGCAGGGTACAGTTCCGTACGGCTGGTAGCGGTCTGAGATTACCCCAGTCTGAAATTGTCCCCCTGGACGGCTATACTACGGCTAAACGCATGAAAACATTTTCGGCACGGTACAATTCCGTACGGCTGGTAGCGGTCTGAGATTACCCCAGTCTGAAATTGTCCCCCTGGACGGCTATACTACGGCTAAACGCATGAACACATTTTCGGCACGGTACAATTCCGTACGGCTGGTAGCGGTCTGAGATTACCCCAGTCTGAAATTGTCCCCCTGGACGGCTATACTACGGCTAAACGCATGAACACATTTTCGGCACGGTACAATTCCGTACGGCTGGTAGCGGTCTGAGATTACCCCAGTCTGAAATTGTCCCCCTGGACGGCTATACTACGGCTAAACGCATGAAAACATTTTCGGCACGGTACAATTCCGTACGGCTGGTAGCGGTCTGAGATTACCCCAGTCTGAAATTGTCCCCCTGGACGGCTATACTACGGCTAAACGCATGAACACATTTTCGGCACGGTACAATTCCGTACGGCTGGTAGCGGTCTGAGATTACCCCAGTCTGAAATTGTCCCCCTGGACGGCTATACTACGGCTAAACGCATGAACACATTTTCGGCACGGTACAATTCCGTACGGCTGGTAGCGGTCTGAGATTACCCCAGTCTGAAATTGTCCCCCTGGACGGCTATACTACGGCTAAACGCATGAAAACATTTTCGGCACGGTACAATTCCGTACGGCTGGTAGCGGTCTGAGATTACCCCAGTCTGAAATTGTCCCCCTGGACGGCTATACTACGGCTAAACGCATGAACACATTTTCGGCACGGTACAATTCCGTACGGCTGGTAGCGGTCTGAGATTACCCCAGTCTGAAATTGTCCCTCTGGACGGCTATACTACGGCTAAACGCATGAAAACATTTTTGGCACGGTACAATTCCGTACGGCTGGTAGCGGTCTGAGATTACCCCAGTCTGAACTTGTCCCCCTGGACGGCTATACTACGGCTAAACGCATGAAAACATTTTCGGCACGGTACAATTCCGTACGGCTGGTAGCGGTCTGAGATTACCCCAGTCTGAAATTGTCCCCCTGGACGGCTATACTACGGCTAAACGCATGAAAACATTTTCGGCACGGTACAATTCCGTACAGCTGGTAGCGGTCTGAGATTACCCCAGTCTGAAATTGTCCACCTGTGCGGCCATACTACGGCTAAAAGCAAGAAAACATTTTCAGCATGGTACAATTCCAGCACGGCTGGTAGCGGTCTGAGATTACCACAGTCTGAAACTGTCCCCCTGGACGGCTATACTACGGCTAAACGCATGAACACATTTTCGGCACGGTACAATTCCGTACGGCTGGTAGCGGTCTGAGATTACCCCAGTCTGAAATTGTCCCCCTGGACGGCTATACTACGGCTAAACGCATGAAAACATTTTCGGCACGGTACAATTCCGTACGGCTGGTAGCGGTCTGAGATTACCCCAGTCTGAAATTGTCCCCCTGGACGGCTATACTACGGCTAAACGCATGAAAACATTTTCGGCACGGTACAATTCCGTACGGCTGGTAGCGGTCTGAGATTACCCCAGTCTGAAATTGTCCCCCTGGACGGCTATACTACGGCTAAACGCATGAACACATTTTCGGCACGGTACAATTCCGTACGGCTGGTAGCGGTCTGAGATTACCCCAGTCTGAAATTGTCCCCCTGGACGGCTATACTACGGCTAAACGCATGAACACATTTTCGGCACGGTACAATTCCGTACGGCTGGTAGCGGTCTGAGATTACCCCAGTCTGAAATTGTCCCCCTGGACGGCTATACTACGGCTAAACGCATGAAAACATTTTCGGCACGGTACAATTCCGTACGGCTGGTAGCGGTCTGAGATTACCCCAGTCTGAAATTGTCCCCCTGGACGGCTATACTACGGCTAAACGCATGAACACATTTTCGGCACGGTACAATTCCGTACGGCTGGTAGCGGTCTGAGATTACCCCAGTCTGAAATTGTCCCTCTGGACGGCTATACTACGGCTAAACGCATGAAAACATTTTTGGCACGGTACAATTCCGTACGGCTGGTAGCGGTCTGAGATTACCCCAGTCTGAACTTGTCCCCCTGGACGGCTATACTACGGCTAAACGCATGAAAACATTTTCGGCACGGTACAATTCCGTACGGCTGGTAGCGGTCTGAGATTACCCCAGTCTGAAATTGTCCCCCTGGACGGCTATACTACGGCTAAACGCATGAAAACATTTTCGGCACGGTACAATTCCGTACAGCTGGTAGCGGTCTGAGATTACCCCAGTCTGAAATTGTCCACCTGTGCGGCCATACTACGGCTAAAAGCAAGAAAACATTTTCAGCATGGTACAATTCCAGCACGGCTGGTAGCGGTCTGAGATTACCACAGTCTGAAACTGTCCCCCTGGACGGCTATACTACGGCTAAACGCATGAACACATTTTCGGCACGGTACAATTCCGTACGGCTGGTAGCGGTCTGAGATTACCCCAGTCTGAAATTGTCCCCCTGGACGGCTATACTACGGCTAAACGCATGAAAACATTTTCGGCACGGTACAATTCCGTACGGCTGGTAGCGGTCTGAGATTACCCCAGTCTGAAATTGTCCCCCTGGACGGCTATACTACGGCTAAACGTATGAACACATTTTCGGCACGGTACAATTCCGTACGGCTGGTAGCGGTCTGAGATTACCCCAGTCTGAAATTGTCCCCCTGGACGGCTATACTACGGCTAAACGCATGAACACATTTTCGGCACGGTACAATTCCGTACGGCTGGTAGCGGTCTGAGATTACCCCAGTCTGAAATTGTCCCCCTGGACGGCTATACTACGGCTAAACGCATGAAAACATTTTCGGCACGGTACAATTCCGTGCGGCTGGTAGCGGTCTGAGATTACCCCAGTCTGAAATTGTCCCCCTGGACGGCTATACTACGGCTAAACGCATGAAAACATTTTCGGCACGGTACAATTCCGTACGCCTGGTAGCGGTCTGAGATTACCCCAGTCTGAAATTGTCCCCCTGGACGGCTATACTACGGCTAAACGCATGAACACATTTTCGGCACGGTACAATTCCGTACGGCTGGTAGCGGTCTGAGATTACCCCAGTCTGAAATTGTCCCCCTGGACGGCTATACTACGGCTAAACGCATGAACACATTTTCGGCACGGTACAATTCCGTACGGCTGGTAGCGGTCTGAGATTACCCCAGTCTGAAATTGTCCCCCTGGACGGCTATACTACGGCTAAACGCATGAACACATTTTCGGCACGGTACAATTCCGTACGGCTGGTAGCGGTCTGAGATTACCCCAGTCTGAAATTGTCCCTCTGGACGGCTATACTACGGCTAAACGCATGAAAACATTTTTGGCACGGTACAATTCCGTACGGCTGGTAGCGGTCTGAGATTACCCCAGTCTGAAATTGTCCCCCTGGACGGCTATACTACGGCTAAACGCATGAAAACATTTTCGGCACGGTACAATTCCGTACGGCTGGTAGCGGTCTGAGATTACCCCAGTCTGAAATTGTCCCCCTGGACGGCTATACTACGGCTAAACGCATGAACACATTTTCGGCACGGTACAATTCCGTACGGCTGGTAGCGGTCTGAGATTACCCCAGTCTGAAATTGTCCCCCTGGACGGCTATACTACGGCTAAACGCATGAAAACATTTTCGGCACGGTACAATTCCGTACGGCTGGTAGCGGTCTGAGATTACCCCAGTCTGAAATTGTCCCCCTGGACGGCTATACTACGGCTAAACGCATGAAAACATTTTCGGCACGGTACAATTCCGTACGGCTGGTAGCGGTCTGAGATTACCCCAGTCTGAAATTGTCCCCCTGGACGGCTATACTACGGCTAAACGCATGAAAACATTTTCGGCACGGTACAATTCCGTACGGCTGGTAGCGGTCTGAGATTACCCCAGTCTGAAATTGTCCCCCTGGACGGCTATACTACGGCTAAACGCATGAACACATTTTCGGCACGGTACAATTCCGTACGGCTGGTAGCGGTCTGAGATTACCCCAGTCTGAAAATTGTCCCCCTGGACGGCTATACTACGGCTAAACGCATGAAAACATTTTCGGCACGGTACAATTCCGTACGGCTGGTAGCGGTCTGAGATTACCCCAGTCTGAAATTGTCCCCCTGGACGGCTATACTACGGCTAAACGCATGAACACATTTTCGGCACGGTACAATTCCGTACGGCTGGTAGCGGTCTGAGATTACCCCAGTCTGAAATTGTCCCTCTGGACGGCTATACTACGGCTAAACGCATGAAAACATTTTTGGCACGGTACAATTCCGTACGACTGGTAGCGGTCTGAGATTACCCCAGTCTGAACTTGTCCCCCTGGACGGCTATACTACGGCTAAACGCATGAAAACATTTTCGGCACGGTACAATTCCGTACGGCTGGTAGCGGTCTGAGATTACCCCAGTCTGAAATTGTCCCCCTGGACGGCTATACTACGGCTAAACGCATGAAAACATTTTCGGCACGGTACAATTCCGTACAGCTGGTAGCGGTCTGAGATTACCCCAGTCTGAAATTGTCCACCTGTGCGGCCATACTACGGCTAAAAGCAAGAAAACATTTTCAGCATGGTACAATTCCAGCACGGCTGGTAGCGGTCTGAGATTACCCCAGTCTGAAACTGTCCCCCTGGACGGCTATACTACGGCTAAACGCATGAACACATTTTCGGCACGGTACAATTCCGTACGGCTGGTAGCGGTCTGAGATTACCCCAGTCTGAAATTGTCCCCCTGGACGGCTATACTACGGCTAAACGCATGAAAACATTTTCGGCACGGTACAATTCCGTACGGCTGGTAGCGGTCTGAGATTACCCCAGTCTGAAATTGTCCCCCTGGACGGCTATACTACGGCTAAACGCATGAACACATTTTCGGCACGGTACAATTCCGTACGGCTGGTAGCGGTCTGAGATTACCCCAGTCTGAAATTGTCCCCCTGGACGGCTATACTACGGCTAAACGCATGAACACATTTTCGGCACGGTACAATTCCGTACGGCTGGTAGCGGTCTGAGATTACCCCAGTCTGAAATTGTCCCCCTGGACGGCTATACTACGGCTAAACGCATGAACACATTTTCGGCACGGTACAATTCCGTACGGCTGGTAGCGGTCTGAGATTACCCCAGTCTGAAATTGTCCCCCTGGACGGCTATACTACGGCTAAACGCATGAAAACATTTTCGGCACGGTACAATTCCGTACGCCTGGTAGCGGTCTGAGATTACCCCAGTCTGAAATTGTCCCCCTGGACGGCTATACTACGGCTAAACGCATGAAAACATTTTCGGCACGGTACAATTCCGTACAGCTGGTAGCGGTCTGAGATTACCCCAGTCTGAAATTGTCCACCTGTGCGGCCATACTACGGCTAAAAGCAAGAAAACATTTTCAGCATGGTACAATTCCAGCACGGCTGGTAGCGGTCTGAGATTACCCCAGTCTGAAACTGTCCCCCTGGACGGCTATACTACGGCTAAACGCATGAACACATTTTCGGCACGGTACAATTCCGTACGGCTGGTAGCGGTCTGAGATTACCCCAGTCTGAAATTGTCCCCCTGGACGGCTATACTACGGCTAAACGCATGAAAACATTTTCGGCACGGTACAATTCCGTACGGCTGGTAGCGGTCTGAGATTACCCCAGTCTGAAATTGTCCCCCTGGACGGCTATACTACGGCTAAACGCATGAACACATTTTCGGCACGGTACAATTCCGTACGGCTGGTAGCGGTCTGAGATTACCCCAGTCTGAAATTGTCCCCCTGGACGGCTATACTACGGCTAAACGCATGAACACATTTTCGGCACGGTACAATTCCGTACGGCTGGTAGCGGTCTGAGATTACCCCAGTCTGAAATTGTCCCCCTGGACGGCTATACTACGGCTAAACGCATGAACACATTTTCGGCACGGTACAATTCCGTACGGCTGGTAGCGGTCTGAGATTACCCCAGTCTGAAATTGTCCCCCTGGACGGCTATACTACGGCTAAACGCATGAAAACATTTTCGGCACGGTACAATTCCGTACGCCTGGTAGCGGTCTGAGATTACCCCAGTCTGAAATTGTCCCCCTGGACGGCTATACTACGGCTAAACGCATGAACACATTTTCGGCACGGTACAATTCCGTACGGCTGGTAGCGGTCTGAGATTACCCCAGTCTGAAATTGTCCCCCTGGACGGCTATACTACGGCTAAACGCATGAAAACAATTTCGGCACGGTACAATTCCGTACGCCTGGTAGCGGTCTGAGATTACGCCAGTCTGAAATTGTCCCCCAGGACGGCTATACTACGGCTAAACGCATGAACACATTTTCGGCACGGTACAATTCCGTACGGCTGGTAGCGGTCTGAGATTACCCCAGTCTGAAATTGTCCCCCTGGACGGCTATGCTACGGCTAAACGCATGAACACATTTTCGGCACGGTACAATTCCGTACGGCTGGTAGCGGTCTGAGATTACCCCAGTCTGAAATTGTCCCCCTGGACGGCTATACTACGGCTAAACGCATGAACACATTTTCGGCACGGTACAATTCCGTACGGCTGGTAGCGGTCTGAGATTACCCCAGTCTGAAATTGTCCCTCTGGACAGCTATACTACGGCTAAACGCATGAAAACATTTTTGGCACGGTACAATTCCGTACGGCTGGTAGCGGTCTGAGATTACCCCAGTCTGAACTTGTCCCCCTGGACGGCTATACTACGGCTAAACGCATGAAAACATTTTCGGCACGGTACAATTCCGTACGGCTGGTAGCGGTCTGAGATTACCCCAGTCTGAAATTGTCCCCCTGGACGGCTATACTACGGCTAAACGCATGAACACATTTTCGGCACGGTACAATTCCGTACGGCTGGTAGCGGTCTGAGATTACCCCAGTCTGAAATTGTCCCCCTGGACGGCTATACTACGGCTAAACGCATGAAAACATTTTCGGCACGGTACAATTCCGTACGGCTGGTAGCGGTCTGAGATTACCCCAGTCTGAAATTGTCCCCCTGGACGGCTATACTACGGCTAAACGCATGAAAACATTTTCGGCACGGTACAATTCCGTACAGCTGGTAGCGGTCTGAGATTACCCCAGTCTGAAATTGTCCACCTGTGCGGCCATACTACGGCTAAAAGCAAGAAAACATTTTCAGCATGGTACAATTCCAGCACGGCTGGTAGCGGTCTGAGATTACCCCAGTCTGAAACTGTCCCCCTGGACGGCTATACTACGGCTAAACGCATGAACACATTTTCGGCACGGTACAATTCCGTACGGCTGGTAGCGGTCTGAGATTACCCCAGTCTGAAATTGTCCCCCTGGACGGCTATACTACGGCTAAACGCATGAAAACATTTTCGGCACGGTACAATTCCGTACGGCTGGTAGCGGTCTGAGATTACCCCAGTCTGAAATTGTCCCCCTGGACGGCTATACTACGGCTAAACGCATGAACACATTTTCGGCACGGTACAATTCCGTACGGCTGGTAGCGGTCTGAGATTACCCCAGTCTGAAATTGTCCCCCTGGACGGCTATACTACGGCTAAACGCATGAACACATTTTCGGCACGGTACAATTCCGTACGGCTGGTAGCGGTCTGAGATTACCCCAGTCTGAAATTGTCCCCCTGGACGGCTATACTACGGCTAAACGCATGAACACATTTTCGGCACGGTACAATTCCGTACGGCTGGTAGCGGTCTGAGATTACCCCAGTCTGAAATTGTCCCCCTGGACGGCTATACTACGGCTAAACGCATGAAAACATTTTCGGCACGGTACAATTCCGTACGCCTGGTAGCGGTCTGAGATTACCCCAGTCTGAAATTGTCCCCCTGGACGGCTATACTACGGCTAAACGCATGAACACATTTTCGGCACGGTACAATTCCGTACGGCTGGTAGCGGTCTGAGATTACCCCAGTCTGAAATTGTCCCCCTGGACGGCTATACTACGGCTAAACGCATGAAAACAATTTCGGCACGGTACAATTCCGTACGCCTGGTAGCGGTCTGAGATTACGCCAGTCTGAAATTGTCCCCCAGGACGGCTATACTACGGCTAAACGCATGAACACATTTTCGGCACGGTACAATTCCGTACGGCTGGTAGCGGTCTGAGATTACCCCAGTCTGAAATTGTCCCCCTGGACGGCTATGCTACGGCTAAACGCATGAACACATTTTCGGCACGGTACAATTCCGTACGGCTGGTAGCGGTCTGAGATTACCCCAGTCTGAAATTGTCCCCCTGGACGGCTATACTACGGCTAAACGCATGAACACATTTTCGGCACGGTACAATTCCGTACGGCTGGTAGCGGTCTGAGATTACCCCAGTCTGAAATTGTCCCTCTGGACAGCTATACTACGGCTAAACGCATGAAAACATTTTTGGCACGGTACAATTCCGTACGGCTGGTAGCGGTCTGAGATTACCCCAGTCTGAACTTGTCCCCCTGGACGGCTATACTACGGCTAAACGCATGAAAACATTTTCGGCACGGTACAATTCCGTACGGCTGGTAGCGGTCTGAGATTACCCCAGTCTGAAATTGTCCCCCTGGACGGCTATACTACGGCTAAACGCATGAACACATTTTCGGCACGGTACAATTCCGTACGGCTGGTAGCGGTCTGAGATTACCCCAGTCTGAAATTGTCCCCCTGGACGGCTATACTACGGCTAAACGCATGAAAACATTTTCGGCACGGTACAATTCCGTACGGCTGGTAGCGGTCTGAGATTACCCCAGTCTGAAATTGTCCCCCTGGACGGCTATACTACGGCTAAACGCATGAAAACATTTTCGGCACGGTACAATTCCGTACGGCTGGTAGCGGTCTGAGATTACCCCAGTCTGAAATTGTCCCCCTGGACGGCTATACTACGGCTAAACGCATGAAAACATTTTCGGCACGGTACAATTCCGTACGGCTGGTAGCGGTCTGAGATTACCCCAGTCTGAAATTGTCCCCCTGGACGGCTATACTACGGCTAAACGCATGAACACATTTTCGGCACGGTACAATTCCGTACGGCTGGTAGCGGTCTGAGATTACCCCAGTCTGAAATTGTCCCCCTGGACGGCTATACTACGGCTAAACGCATGAAAACATTTTCGGCACGGTACAATTCCGTACGGCTGGTAGCGGTCTGAGATTACCCCAGTCTGAAATTGTCCCCCTGGACGGCTATACTACGGCTAAACGCATGAACACATTTTCGGCACGGTACAATTCCGTACGGCTGGTAGCGGTCTGAGATTACCCCAGTCTGAAATTGTCCCTCTGGACGGCTATACTACGGCTAAACGCATGAAAACATTTTCGGCACGGTACAATTCCGTACGGCTGGTAGCGGTCTGAGATTACCCCAGTCTGAACTTGTCCCCCTGGACGGCTATACTACGGCTAAACGCATGAAAACATTTTCGGCACGGTACAATTCCGTACGGCTGGTAGCGGTCTGAGATTACCCCAGTCTGAAATTGTCCCCCTGGACGGCTATACTACGGCTAAACGCATGAAAACATTTTCGGCACGGTACAATTCCGTACAGCTGGTAGCGGTCTGAGATTACCCCAGTCTGAAATTGTCCACCTGGACGGCTATACTACGGCTAAACGCATGAACACATTTTCGGCACGGTACAATTCCGTACGGCTGGTAGCGGTCTGAGATTACCCCAGTCTGAAATTGTCCCCCTGGACGGCTATACTACGGCTAAACGCATGAACACATTTTCGGCACGGTACAATTCCGTACGGCTGGTAGCGGTCTGAGATTACCCCAGTCTGAAATTGTCCCCCTGGACGGCTATACTACGGCTAAACGCATGAACACATTTTCGGCACGGTACAATTCCGTACGGCTGGTAGCGGTCTGAGATTACCCCAGTCTGAAATTGTCCCCCTGGACGGCTATACTACGGCTAAACGCATGAACACATTTTCGGCACGGTACAATTCCGTACGGCTGGTAGCGGTCTGAGATTACCCCAGTCTGAAATTGTCCCCCTGGACGGCTATACTACGGCTAAGCGCATGAAAACATTTTCGGCACGGTACAATTCCGTACGGCTGGTAGCGGTCTGAGATTACCCCAGTCTGAAATTGTCCCCCTGGACGGCTATACTACGGCTAAACGCATGAAAACATTTTCGGCACGGTACAATTCCGTACGCCTGGTAGCGGTCTGAGATTACCCCAGTCTGAAATTGTCCCCCTGGACGGCTATACTACGGCTAAACGCATGAACACATTTTCGGCACGGTACAATTCCGTACGGCTGGTAGCGGTCTGAGATTACCCCAGTCTGAAATTGTCCCCCTGGACGGCTATACTACGGCTAAACGCATGAACACATTTTCGGCACGGTACAATTCCGTACGGCTGGTAGCGGTCTGAGATTACCCCAGTCTGAAATTGTCCCCCTGGACGGCTATACTACGGCTAAACGCATGAACACATTTTCGGCACGGTACAATTCCGTACGGCTGGTAGCGGTCTGAGATTACCCCAGTCTGAAATTGTCCCTCTGGACGGCTATACTACGGCTAAACGCATGAAAACATTTTTGGCACGGTACAATTCCGTACGGCTGGTAGCGGTCTGAGATTACCCCAGTCTGAACTTGTCCCCCTGGACGGCTATACTACGGCTAAACGCATGAAAACATTTTCGGCACGGTACAATTCCGTACGGCTGGTAGCGGTCTGAGATTACCCCAGTCTGAAATTGTCCCCCTGGACGGCTATACTACGGCTAAACGCATGAAAACATTTTCGGCACGGTACAATTCTAGCACGGCTGGTAGCGGTCTGAGATTACCCCAGTCTGAAATTGTACCCCTGGACGGCTATACCACGGCTAAAAGCATGAAAACATTTGAGGCACGGTACAATTCCAGCACGGCTGGTAGCGGTCTGAGATTACCCCAGTCTGAAATTGTCTACCTGTGCGGCCATACCACGGCTAAAAGCAAGAAAACATTTTCGGCACGGTACAATTCCAGCACGGCTGGTAGCGGTCTAAGATTACCCCAGTCTAAAATTGTCCACCTGTGCGGCCATACCACGGCTAAAAGCAAGAAAACATTTTCGGCACGGTACAATTCCAGCACGGCTGGTAGCGGTCTGAGATTACCCCAGTCTGAAATTGTCCACCTGTGCGGCCATACTACGGCTAAAAGCAAGAAAACATTTTCAGCATGGTACGATTCCAGCACGGCTGGTAGCGGTCTGAGATTACCCCAGTCTGAAACTGTCCCCCTGGACGGCTGTACTACGGCTAAACGCATGAACACATTTTCGGCACGGTACAATTCCGTACGGCTGGTAGCGGTCTGAGATTACCCCAGTCTGAAATTGTCCCCCTGGACGGCTATACTACGGCTAAACGCATGAAAACCTTTTCGGCACGGTACAAGTCCGTACGGCTGGTAGCGGTCTGAGATTACCCCAGTCTGAAATTGTCCCCCTGGACGGCTATACTACGGCTAAACGCATGAAAACATTTTCGGCACGGTACATTTCCGTACGGCTGGTAGCGGTCTGAGATTACCCCAGTCTGAAATTGTCCACCTGTGCGGCCATACTACGGCTAAAAGCAAGAAAACATTTTCAGCATGGTACAATTCCAGCATGGCTGGTAGCGGTCTGAGATTACCCCAGTCTGAAACTGTCCCCCTGGACGGCTATACTACGGCTAAACGCATGAACACATTTTCGGCACGGTACAATTCCGTACGGCTGGTAGCGGTCTGAGATTACCCCAGTCTGAAATTGTCCCCCTGGACGGCTATACTACGGCTAAACGCATGAAAACATTTTCGGCACGGTACAATTCCGTACGGCTGGTAGCGGTCTGAGATTACCCCAGTCTGAAATTGTCCCCCTGGACGGCTATACTACGGCTAAACGCATGAAAACATTTTCGGCACGGTACAATTCCGTACGGCTGGTAGCGGTCTGAGATTACCCCAGTCTGAAATTGTCCCCCTGGACGGCTATACTACGGCTAAACGCATGAACACATTTTCGGCACGGTACAATTCCGTACGGCTGGTAGCGGTCTGAGATTACCCCAGTCTGAAATTGTCCCCCTGGACGGCTATACTACGGCTAAACGCATGAAAACATTTTCGGCACGGTACAATTCCGTACGGCTGGTAGCGGTCTGAGATTACCCCAGTCTGAAATTGTCCCCCTGGACGGCTATACTACGGCTAAACGCATGAAAACATTTTCGGCACGGTACAATTCCGTACGGCTGGTAGCGGTCTGAGATTACCCCAGTCTGAAATTGTCCCCCTGGACGGCTATACTACGGCTAAACGCATGAAAACATTTTCGGCACGGTACAATTCCGTACGGCTGGTAGCGGTCTGAGATTACCCCAGTCTGAAATTGTCCCCCTGGACGGCTATACTACGGCTAAACGCATGAAAACATTTTCGGCACGGTACAATTCCGTACGGCTGGTAGCGGTCTGAGATTACCCCAGTCTGAAATTGTCCCCCTGGACGGCTATACTACGGCTAAACGCATGAAAACATTTTCGGCACGGTACAATTCCGTACGGCTGGTAGCGGTCTGAGATTACCCCAGTCTGAAATTGTCCCCCTGGACGGCTATACTACGGCGAAACGCATGAACACATTTTCGGCACGGTACAATTCCGTACGGCTGGTAGCGGTCTGAGATTACCCCAGTCTGAAATTGTCCCCCTGGACGGCTATACTACGGCTAAACGCATGAAAACATTTTCGGCACGGTACAATTCCGTACGGCTGGTAGCGGTCTGAGATTACCCCAGTCTGAAATTGTCCCCCTGGACGGCTATACCACGGCTAAACGCATGAACACATTTTCGGCACGGTACAATTCCGTACGGCTGGTAGCGGTCTGAGATTACCCCAGTCTGAACTTGTCCCCCTGGACGGCTATACTACGGCTAAACGCATGAAAACATTTTCGGCACGGTACAATTCCGTACGGCTGGTAGCGGTCTGAGATTACCCCAGTCTGAAATTGTCCCCCTGGACGGCTATACTACGGCTAAACGCATGAAAACATTTTCGGCACGGTACAATTCCGTACAGCTGGTAGCGGTCTGAGATTACCCCAGTCTGAAATTGTCCACCTGTGCGGCCATACTACGGCTAAAAGCAAGAAAACATTTTCAGCATGGTACAATTCCAGCACGGCTGGTAGCGGTCTGAGATTACCCCAGTCTGAAACTGTCCCCCTGGACGGCTATACTACGGCTAAACGCATGAACACATTTTCGGCACGGTACAATTCCGTACGGCTGGTAGCGGTCTGAGATTACCCCAGTCTGAAATTGTCCCCCTGGACGGCTATACTACGGCTAAACGCATGAAAACATTTTCGGCACGGTACAATTCCGTACGGCTGGTAGCGGTCTGAGATTACCCCAGTCTGAAATTGTCCCCCTGGACGGCTATACTACGGCTAAACGCATGAACACATTTTCGGCACGGTACAATTCCGTACGGCTGGTAGCGGTCTGAGATTACCCCAGTCTGAAATTGTCCCCCTGGACGGCTATACTACGGCTAAACGCATGAACACATTTTCGGCACGGTACAATTCCGTACGGCTGGTAGCGGTCTGAGATTACCCCAGTCTGAAATTGTCCCCCTGGACGGCTATACTACGGCTAAACGCATGAAAACATTTTCGGCACGGTACAATTCTAGCACGGCTGGTAGCGGTCTGAGATTACCCCAGTCTGAAATTGTACCCCTGGACGGCTATACTACGGCTAAAAGCATGAAAACATTTGCGGCACGGTACAATTCCAGCACGGCTGGTAGCGGTCTGAGATTACCCCAGTCTGAAATTGTCTACCTGTGCGGCCATGCCACGGCTAAAAGCAAGAAAACATTTTCGGCACGGTACAATTCCAGCACGGCTGGTAGCGGTCTAAGATTACCCCAGTCTAAAATTGTCCACCTGTGCGGCCATACCACGGCTAAAAGCAAGAAAACATTTTCGGCACGGTACAATTCCAGCACGGCTGGTAGCGGTCTGAGATTACCCCAGTCTGAAATTGTCCACCTGTGCGGCCATACTACGGCTAAAAGCAAGAAAACATTTTCAGCATGGTACGATTCCAGCACGGCTGGTAGCGGTCTGAGATTACCCCAGTCTGAAACTGTCCCCCTGGACGGCTATACTACGGCTAAACGCATGAACACATTTTCGGCACGGTACAATTCCGTACGGCTGGTAGCGGTCTGAGATTACCCCAGTCTGAAATTGTCCCCCTGGACGGCTATACTACGGCTAAACGCATGAAAACCTTTTCGGCACGGTACAAGTCCGTACGGCTGGTAGCGGTCTGAGATTACCCCAGTCTGAAATTGTCCCCCTGGACGGCTATACTACGGCTAAACGCATGAAAACATTTTCGGCACGGTACAATTCCGTACGGCTGGTAGCGGTCTGAGATTACCCCAGTCTGAAATTGTCCACCTGTGCTGCCATACTACGGCTAAAAGCAAGAAAACATTTTCAGCATGGTACGATTCCAGCATGGCTGGTAGCGGTCTGAGATTACCCCAGTCTGAAACTGTCCCCCTGGACGGCTATACTACGGCTAAACGCATGAACACATTTTCGGCACGGTACAATTCCGTACGGCTGGTAGCGGTCTGAGATTACCCCAGTCTGAAATTGTCCCCCTGGACGGCTATACTACGGCTAAACGCATGAAAACATTTTCGGCACGGTACAATTCCGTACGGCTGGTAGCGGTCTGAGATTACCCCAGTCTGAAATTGTCCCCCTGGACGGCTATACTACGGCTAAACGCATGAAAACATTTTCGGCACGGTACAATTCCGTACGGCTGGTAGCGGTCTGAGATTACCCCAGTCTGAAATTGTCCCCCTGGACGGCTATACTACGGCTAAACGCATGAACACATTTTCGGCACGGTACAATTCCGTACGGCTGGTAGCGGTCTGAGATTACCCCAGTCTGAAATTGTCCCCCTGGACGGCTATACTACGGCTAAACGCATGAACACATTTTCGGCACGGTACAATTCCGTACGGCTGGTAGCGGTCTGAGATTACCCCAGTCTGAAATTGTCCCCCTGGACGGCTATACTACGGCTAAACGCATGAACACATTTTCGGCACGGTACAATTCCGTACGGCTGGTAGCGGTCTGAGATTACCCCAGTCTGAAATTGTCCCCCTGGACGGCTATACTACGGCTAAACGCATGAAAACATTTTCGGCACGGTACAATTCCGTACGGCTGGTAGCGGTCTGAGATTACCCCAGTCTGAAATTGTCCCCCTGGACGGCTATACTACGGCTAAACGTATGAAAACATTTTCGGCACGGTACAATTCCGTACGGCTGGTAGCGGTCTGAGATTACCCCAGTCTGAAATTGTCCCCCTGGACGGCTATACTACGGCTAAACGCATGAACACATTTTCGGCACGGTACAATTCCGTACGGCTGGTAGCGGTCTGAGATTACCCCAGTCTGAAATTGTCCCCCTGGACGGCTATACTACGGCTAAACGCATGAAAACATTTTCGGCACGGTACAATTCCGTACGGCTGGTAGCGGTCTGAGATTACCCCAGTCTGAAATTGTCCCCCTGGACGGCTATACTACGGCTAAACGCATGAAAACATTTTCGGCACGGTACAATTCCGTACGGCTGGTATCGGTCTGAGATTACCCCAGTCTGAAATTGTCCCCCTGGACGGCTATACTACGGCTAAACGCATGAAAACATTTTCGGCACGGTACAATTCCGTACGGCTGGTAGCGGTCTGAGATTACCCCAGTCTGAAATTGTCCCCCTGGACGGCTATACTACGGCTAAACGCATGAAAACATTTTCGGCACGGTACAATTCCGTACGGCTGGTAGCGGTCTGAGATTACCCCAGTCTGAAATTGTCCCCCTGGACGGCTATACTACGGCTAAACGCATGAACACATTTTCGGCACGGTACAATTCCGTACGGCTGGTAGCGGTCTGAGATTACCCCAGTCTGAAATTGTCCCCCTGGACGGCTATACTACGGCTAAACGCATGAAAATATTTTTGGCACGGTACAATTCCGTACGGCTAGTAGCGGTCTGAGATTACCCCAGTCTGAACTTGTCCCCCTGGACGGCTATACTACGGCTAAACGCATGAAAACATTTTCGGCACGGTACAATTCCGTACGGCTGGTAGCGGTCTGAGATTACCCCAGTCTGAAATTGTCCCCCTGGACGGCTATACTACGGCTAAACGCATGAAAACATTTTCGGCACGGTACAATTCCGTACGGCTGGTAGCGGTCTGAGATTACCCCAGTCTGAAATTGTCCCCCTGGACGGCTATACTACGGCTAAACGCATGAACACATTTTCGGCACGGTACAATTCCGTACGGCTGGTAGCGGTCTGAGATTACCCCAGTCTGAAATTGTCCCCCTGGACGGCTATACTACGGCTAAACGCATGAAAACATTTTCGGCACGGTACAATTCCGTACGGCTGGTAGCGATCTGAGATTACCCCAGTCTGAAATTGTCCCCCTGGACGGCTATACTACGGCTAAACGCGTAAAGACATTTTCGGCACGGTACAATTCCGTACGGCTGGTAGCGGTCTGAGATTACCCCAGTCTGAAATTGTCCCCCTGGACGGCTATACTACGGCTAAACGCATGAAAACATTTTCGGCACGGTACAATTCCGTACGGCTGGTAGCGGTCTGAGATTACCCCAGTCTGAAATTGTCCCCCTGGACGGCTATACTACGGCTAAACGCATGAAAACATTTTTGGCACGGTTACAATTCCAGACCGTTACCGCAACGGTCTGAAAGAACGACCGATCAACTAATGCCCCAATCAATGTAAAACCCAAAGCGGGAGGATGGGGGCACAAAATATACATTTTAATAATAAAAGTTGTATAGCTTTAATCCATTAAGAACACTATATGTGGCACTTGCAGTGGAAATGAGTGGGGGGGGGGGGAGCAAGGGGCATGAACTTCTTGAACTGGGACTGAGATGTTATCCGATCGTCTATTATTTAATGAACTAGTAGTTAATAAAACACGGCTATGTCAGTTTCCTGGTACCTTATTCTAGATAATGAACACTTAAAGACAATTCCCACTATTATAGTCAAAACTAAAAGTCAGTAGACGTTACTGAAAAAATTGTAGCATAACAACACAAGAACTGAAGAAAACATAAGAAAAAACTGGGTGACACCGAGGAAATTATTTAGCGCTTAGAAATCCCCAACTTGTTGGGTTATCTTGGTACTCTCAGTCACTCGTCAAATTCATTGTTCCAGAATTCTTGTCTACTGAGCAAATATTTCGTTTCATAGGCATCGCAATAATAATCAGTTTATTGTGTCTACGAGGCATGTCACTATCAAATAGTCAATGACGATGCTATGACCATGGAATTTGTAGCTTCGAAACCCCCCGGCGCTAGCTCCTTACGCTAGTTCACAAAACGTTTCCGGTTGCGTCTAGCCACAATATCTCTCCTTATGTACTCACCTACGCACAAAATTCATTGCGAGTCCTTGGTTAATGCAGACGTTTCTCTGGTATGGGGGACACAACGCCGAGACGCATTGTAACGCTAGTTCTAGCCTGGATCAGCGGCACCGCCTTCGCTCAGTCAGCAATGCATGTAATATATGAGTAGGAGCGACGGTACCAGCTTAATCACGCTAGCTTCCGCCAGGGAGCGCCGTTGTATTAAGTGCGAATAGTCTTTAAGACAAAGGTGTGACAATTTTGTAACAAAGCCCCCAAGATTAATTCCTGCGGCTCTGGTTTCCATTCCAAACGATATAGATATGACGTGAGTTTTGTTCTACGGAATTGGATATTCAAGTTCACAACTGCATTGCGACATTTCAGAACTAAGGGGTGGGGCTGTGGGTGAGGTTGGGGGTGTGACTAAGATTGTATCTAAGTGGTGACAACTGTTTGTGGACTCGTTAGCGACGTCATGATGAAGACGATAATGATAAATGACCGCTTCCTCGTATCGTTGAGAGAGCCTTACCAAGCAGGTGGAGCTGCAGATCAACAGGTCGTGGGTTCGAACTCTGCCACCGACACTAATCGGCATCCAGCGTGGGGATGTCCAGGGGGGGAGGACGTGCCCAAGAGTTGCGGACCCCATTTTTGAGGAAGAATGTCGTTTTTCAATTCAATTCTCCCCTTTTTTTATTTTGATGAAGAACGCTATCTGAGGCGGCGTGGAACCCCGCCCCCCCCCCCCGTTTGATCTTTTTCACAAAGACGCTTTTCGTGCCATAATGCAATATTCCGACATACGATCCGATGATATGTCATTGGAAATTTGCAGTCCACAGTGTCAACGAGGACTATGTCACGCCGACACAATTATTCCCGCCAGTCAACCTGTCTTGGTGGTCCTCAGATCGAGTTTCTGGAATTGACAGACCATGATATCTATTTCAGAGACCTGCCAGATTTCACTTAACCATGGATCCAAGGGTAGCCCGCTGTCGTCTCATAGGTTCTTGGTCCATCCTTCACGTTCATTTAATCTATTATTTATGACGTCAATCAGATGAAAACGAGATACATTTATCACCAGGATTGATTTTTTTCCAGACAGACGTGCCTGATATATATCAATATCTGATATGGCCTGCTTACTGTCTTGCGGCCGTCTTTCTCTAGGCTGCACTGTTCATTGCCAGTGACTTTGCTGTCAGGTTGTTGTCTGCAATAATTCCGCTGGTGTCTGTTGGACATGTTCCATGTGATATTTGATCGTCCTTTCATGTCTCTCGATGTTTGCCTACCTTTTTTTAATTACATTTCTCAATTCATTAAGAATTCAGACAGTAAATACGTATAAGGTGTCATGCGGGAAAAGACAGTACGACACTGCCGGTTACAAGTGTAGTATTATAGCGACCAGTACAAACAAGAGAAATATGGAGCAAAACATTTTGGAACAAAATAAATTAAATTGTGCCTATTAAATCCTTTAAACACCACCGCTTTGGCCAGAATATTTGGACATTTTTTATCCCGCTCGATAATATAGCTATTATTATTATATGCGAGGCCTTTCTCTAATGAGTATATATTTTTTTACTACCTTAGCGAGGCTTTGGTGTTCAACGACTCACTTTTGCACTTAGCTGTGAAAATATACCGTTTAACAGTGATAAAGACATGAGTACATAGACGTTGGGAGACTGTTGCGAGTAGAATGGCCTACCTCAAAGTCTGGGAAGATTGGTCCGCGGTCCGATGTTTCCTTGTCAACTAAATCAACGCACGACCCCGGCAATATGTTGTTATTTGGTTTTCTAATTTATAAAAGTTGCTTTCCCCGACCGGTTGCTTGAATTGGAAATAAGAATACCTTAATATTCAGTCAGTATTTTGGATATCTAATCCATAGTCTGTCTGCGACGAAGTAGATGAAATCTTTCACGGATGGGAAAATTTGAATGTGTTCAATGTCATATTAAATAATGAAATGTTGGTGCTTTGGGCCGCTTTCGTGCAAGACCTATTGATCTGCGGTCTAGTGCGCTAACCACTAGACCGTAGAGGACCCCACATATTAAACAAAACGTAGCGCAATATTGGTGTCGTTGCAAGCATACCAAATATATTACACATATTATATATGACAATACATAATTATCGTTCTGTTAGTCAACGTTTTTGGGCCAAATAAACATTGATAGTCTGGGAGCTTGCGGATATACTTTTGTCTCACGATAAGTTATTCCCTGGCTATTTCAGCATGTCTGCATCTATAAATTGCACGTAATGCTTGTGATTATTTAATTCCTAATTATCCTGTCGTAATTTTCGTAGCTAATAGACCGTTCCAGATACTCCTGGGGACACCGATCGTTAGAAATATGTACTGCGTGTTTCTGGCTAGAAAACCGATTCTCGCATGCGTTTCCCATGCATGCCTATGGAGTTGGTTCAGGGGTCCGGCTTCCACGTTTCTTTTGTTAGGGGTAGGTTGGTTCTACTGCTATGCTATTCACAAACACACAAGATGTCTCTATAAGTTTTCCAGTAGGCATTACATTATATAATGGAAGCACAGCTTATATTTTACCAGATTAAGAACAGTTTAACAGTCATATCTGTTAGGCTTCCCGTTCGATATCCCTGGTTGCTAGGCAACTAGGCCAATGTCACTTGCGTGCACTCGGATTCGTATTGAAAAGACAGGGTACATACAGGTCCATATCATCCCCTTATACCATCGCTTTAGGTTATGATCGGCACATATCGGGTACCAAGTTATGTATTCTGTACAATATATATTCCATTCGCCCGTTGCCATTTGTATACGCTGAAAATGGTATTATTTTGACAGAGAGCCACTGCTCTGTGAACAAAATTGCGACCTGGGGATCCACACGAAGTTTTTGACGACAGGGTGGGGAGGGGGACGGGAGGTTCATGCCTCCTCAGATATGGTCTCAGATATGGCCTAAATTTTGCACTGAAAAACGTCATTTTTCGTCGAGAAGAGGGGGTCCAGGGGTTCGCCCCTGGACGGCTATACTACGGCTAAAAGCGGCTAAAAGCATGAACGGCTAAAAGCATGAGAACCCTTTTCGGCACGGTACAATTCCAGCACGGCTGGTAGCGGTCTGAGATTACCCCAGTCTGAAATTGTCCACCTGTGCGGCCATACTACGGCAAAGAGCAAGAAAACATTTTCGGCATGGTACAATTCCAGCACGGCTGGTAGCGGTCTGAGATTACCCCAGTCTGAAACTGTCCCCCTGGACGGCTATGCTACGGCTAAACGCATAAAAACATTTTTGGCACGGTACAATTCCGTACGGCTGGTAGCGGTCTGAGATTACCCTAGTCTGAAATTGTCCCCCTGGACGGCTATACTACGGCTAAAAGTAAGAAAACATTTTTGGCACGGTTACAATTCCAGACCGTTACCGCAACGGTCTGAAAGTACGACCGATCAACTAATGCACCAATCAATTTAAAACCCAAAGCGGGAGGATGGGGGCACAAAATATACATTTTAATAATAAAAGTTGTACAGCTTTAATCCATTAAGAACACTATATGTGGCACTTGCAGTGGAAATGAGTGGGGGGGGGGGGGAGCAAGGGGCATGAACTTCTTGAACTGGGACTGAGATATTATCCGATCGTCTATTATTTAATGAACTAGTAGTTAATAAAACACGGCTATGTCAGTTTCCTGGTACCTTATTCTAGATAATGAACACTTAAAGACAATTCCCACTATTATAGTCAAAACTAAAAGTCAGTGGAAGTTACTGAAAAAATTGTAGCATAACAACACAAGAACTGAAGAAAACATAAGAAAAAACTGGGTGACACCGAGGAAATTATTTAGCGCTTAGAAATCCCCAACTTGTTGGGTTATCTTGGTACTCTCAGTCACTCGTCAAATTCATTGTTCCAGAATTCTTGTCTACTGAGCAAATATTTCGTTTCATAGGCATCGCAATAATAATCAGTTTATTGTGTCTACGAAGCATGTCACTATCAAATAGTCAATGACGATGCTATGACCATGGAATTTGTAGCTTCGAAACCCCCCGGCGCTAGCTCCTTACGCTCGTTCACAAAACGTTTCCGGTTGCGTCTAGCCACAATATCTCTCCTTATGTACTCACCTACGCACAAAATTCATTGCGAGTCCTTGGTTAATGCAGACGTTTCTCTGGTATGGGGGACACAACGCCGAGACGCATTGTAACGCTAGTTCTAGCCTGGATCAGCGGCACCGCCTTCGCTCAGTCAGCAATGCATGTAATATATGAGTAGGAGCGACGGTACCAGCTTAATCACGCTAGCTTCCGCCAGGGAGCGCCGTTGTATTAAGTGCGAATAGTCTTTAAGACAAAGGTGTGACAATTTTGTAACAAAGCCCCCAAGATTAATTCCTGCGGCTCTGGTTTCCATTCCAAACGATATACATATGACGTGAGTTTTGTTCTACGGAATTGGATATTCAAGTTCACAACTGCATTGCGACATTTCAGAACTAAGGGGTGGGGCTGTGGGTGAGGTAGGGGGTGTGACTAAGATTGTATCTAAGTGGTGACAACTGTTTGTGGACTCGTTAGCGACGTCATGATGAAGACGATAATGATAAATGACCGCTTCCTCGTATCGTTGAGAGAGCCTTACCAAGCAGGTGGAGCTGCAGATCAACAGGTCGTGGGTTCGAACTCTGCCACCTACACTAATGGGCATCCATCGTGGGGATGTCCAGGGGGGAAGGACGTGCCCAACAGTTGCGGACCCCATTTTTGAGGAAGAATGTCGTTTTTCAATTCAATTCTCCCCCTTTTTTATTTTGATGAAGAACGCTATCTGAGGCGGCGTGGAAACCCGCCCCCCCCCCCTCCCCCCCCCCCCCCGTTTGATCTTTTTTACAAAGACGCTTTTCGTGCCATAATGCACCAGTCCAAAGTGTCAGCGAGGACTATGTCACGCCGACACAATTATTCCCGCCAGTCAACCTGTTTTGGTGGTCCTCAGTTCGAGTTTCTGGAATTGACAGCCCATGATATCTATTTCAGAGACCTGCCAGATTTCACTTAACCATGGATCCAAGCGTAGCCCGCTGTCGTCTCATAGGTTCTTGGTCCATCTTTCGTGTCCATTCAATCTATTATTTATGACGTCAATCAGATGAAAACGAGATAAATTTATCACCGGGATTGGGTTTTTTTTTCAGACAGACGTGCCTGATATATATCAATATCTGATATGGCCTGCTTACTGTCTTGCGGCCGTCTTTCTCTAGGCTGCACTGCTCATTGCCAGTGACTTTGCTTTCAGGTTGTTGTCTGCAATAATTCCGCTGGTGTCTGTTGGACATGTTCCATGTGATATTTGATCGTCCTTTCATGTCTCTCGATGTTTGCCTACCTTTTTTTAATTACATTTCTCAGTTCATTAAGAATTCAGACAGTAAATACGTATAAGGTGTCATGCGGGAAAAGACAGTACGACACTGCGGGTTACAAGTGTAGTATTATAGCGACCAGTACAAACAAGAGAAATATGGAGCAAAACATTTTGGAACAAAATAAATTAAAAGTGCCTATTAAATCCTTTAAACACCACCGCTTTGGCCAGAATATTTGGACATTTTTTATCCCGCTCGGTAATATAGTTATTATTATTATATGCGAGGCCTTTCTCTAATGAGTATATATTTTTTTACTACCTTAGCGAGGCTTTGGTGTTCAACGACTCACTTTTGCACTTAGCTGTGAAAATATACCGTTTAACAGTAATAAAGACATGAGTACATAGACGTTGGGAGACTGTTGCGAGTAGAATGGCCTACCTCAAAGTCTGGGAAGATTGGTCCGCGGTCCGATGTTTCCTTGTCAACTAAATCAACGCACGACCCCGGCAATATGTTGTTATTTGGTTTTCTAATTTATAAAAGTTGCTTTCCCCGACCGGTTGCTTGAATTGGAAATAAGAATACCTTAATATTCAGTCAGTATTTTGGATATCTAATCCATAGTCTGTCTGCGACGAGGTAGATGAAATCTTTCACGGATGGGAAAATTTGAATGTGTTCAATGTCATATTAAATAATGAAATGTTGGTGCTTTCGTGCAAGACCTATTGATCTGCGGTCTAGTGCGCTAACCACTAAACCGTAGAGGACCCCACATATTAAACAAAACGTAGCGCAATATTGGTGTCGTTGGAAGCATACCAAATATATTACACATATTATATATGACAATATATAATTCTCGTCCTATTAATCAACGTTTTTGGGCCAAATAAACATTGATAGTCTGGGAGCATGCGGATATACTTTTGTCTCACGATAAGTTATTCCCTGGTTATTTCAGCATGTCTGCATCTATAAATTGCACGTAATGCTTGTGATTATTTAATTCCTAATTATCCTGTCGTAATTTTCGTAGCTAATAGACCGTTCCAGACACTCCTGGGGACACCGATCGTTAGAAATATGTACTGCGTGTTTCTGGCTAGAAAACCGATTCTCGCATGCGTTTCCCATGCATGCCTATGGAGTTGGTTCAGGGGTCCGGCTTCAACGTTTCTTTTGTCTGGGGTAGGTTGGTTCTACTGCTATGTTATTCACAAACACACAAGATGTCTCTATAAGTTTTCCAGTAGGCATTACATTATATAATGGAAGCACAGCTTATATTTTACCAGATTAGGAACAGTTTAACAGTCATATCTGTTAGGCTTCCCGTTCGATATCCCTGGTTGCTAGGCAACTAGGCCAATGTCACTTGCGTGCACTCGGATTCGTATTGAAAAGACAGTGTACATACAGGTCCATATCATCCCCTTATACCATCGCTTTAGGTTATGATCGGCACATATCGGGTACCAAGTTATGTATTCTGTACAATATATATTCCATTCGCCCGTTGCCATTTGTATACGCTGAAAATGGTATTATTTTGACAGGGAGCCACTGCTCTGTGAACAAAATTGCGACCTGGGGATCCACACGAAGTTTTTGACGACAGGGGGGGGGGGGACGGGAGGTTCATGCCTCCTCAGATATGGTCTCAGATATGGCCTAAATTTTGCACTGAAAAACGTCATTTTTCGTCGAGAAGAGGGGGTCCAGGGGTTCGCCTCTGGACGGCTATACTACGGCTAAAAGCGGCTAAAAGCATGAACGGCTAAAAGCATGAGAACCCTTTTCGGCACGGTACAATTCCAGCACGGCTGGTAGCGGTCTGAGATTACCCCAGTCTGAAATTGTCCACCTGCGCGGCCATACTACGGCAAAGAGCAAGAAAACATTTTCGGCATGGTACAATTCCAGCACGGCTGGTAGCGGTCTGAGATTACCCCAGTCTGAAACTCTCCCCCTGGACGGCTATACTACGGCTAAACGCATGAAAACATTTTTGGCACGGTACAATTCCGTACGGCTGGTAGCGGTCGGAGATTACCCCAGTCTGAAATTGTCCCCCTGGACGGCTATACTACAGCTAAACGCATGAAAACATTTTTGGCACGGTTACAATTCCAGACCGTTACCGCAACGGTCTGAAAGAACGACCGATCAACTAATGCACCAATCAATGTAAAACCCAAAGCGGGAGGATGGGGGCACAAAATATACATTTTAATAATAAAAGTTGTATAGCTTTAATCCATTAGGAACACTATATGTGGCACTTGCAGTGGAAATGAGGGGGGGTGGGGGGGGGGGAGCAAGGGGCATAAACTTCTTGAACTGGGACTGAGATATTATCCGATCGTCTATTATTTAATGAACTAGTAGTAAATAAAACACGGCTATGTCAGTTTCCTGGTACCTTATTCTAGATAATGAACACTTAAAGACAATTCCCACTATTATAGTCAAAACTAAAAGTCAGTAGACGTTACTGAAAAAATTGTAGCATAACAACACAAGAACTGAAGAAAACATAAGAAAAAACTGGGTGACACCGAGGAAATTATTTAGCGCTTAGAAATCCCCAACTTGTTGGGTTATCTTGGTACTCTCAGTCACTCGTCAAATTCATTGTTCCAGGATTCTTGTCTACTGAGCAAATATTTCGTTCCATAGGCATCGCAATAATAATCAGTTTATTGTGTCTACGAGGCATGTCACTATCAAATAGTCAATGACGATGCTATGACCATGGAATTTGTAGCTTCGAAACCCCCCGGCGCTAGCATCTTACGCTCGTTCACAAAACGTTTCCGGTTGCGTCTAGCCACAATATCTTTCTTTATGTACTCACCTACGCACAAAATTCATTGCGAGTCGTTGGTTAATGCAGACGTTTCTCTGGTATGGGGGACACAACGCCGAGACGCATTGTAACGCTAGTTCTAGCCTGGATCAGCAGCACCGCCTTCGCTCAGTCAGCAATGCATGTAATATATGAGTAGAAGCGACGGTACCAGCTTAATCACGCTAGCTTCCGCCAGGGAGCGCTGTTGTATCAAGTGCGAATAGTCTTTAAGCCAAAGGTGTGACAATTTTGTAACAAAGCCCCCAAGATTAATTCCTGCGGCTCTGGTTTCCATTCCAAACGATATACATATGACGTGAGTTTTGTTCTACGGATCCGAATTGGATATTCAAGTTCACAACTGCATTTCGACATTTCAGAACTAAAGGGTGGGGCTGTGGGTGAGGTTGGGGGTGTGACTAAGATTGTATCTAAGTGGTGACAACTGTTTGTGGACTCGTTAGCGACGTCATGATGAAGACGATAATGATAAATGACCGCTTCCTCGTATCGTTGAGAGAGCCTTACCAAGCAGGTGGAGCTGCAGATCAACAGGTCGTGGGTTCGAACTCTGCCACCTACACTAATCGGCATCCAGCGTGGGGATGTCCAGGGGGGAAGGACGTGCCCAAGAGTTGCGGACCCCATTTTTGAGGAAGAATGTCGTTTTTCAATTCAATTCTCCCCCCTTTTTATTTTGATGAAGAACGCTATCTGAGGCGGCGTGGAACCCCGCCCCCCCCCCCCCTCCCCCCCCCCCCCCGTCTGATCTTTTTCACAAAGACGCTTTTCGTGCCATAATGCAATATTCCGACATACGATCCGATGATATGTCATTGGAAATTTTTAGTCCACAATGTCAACGAGGACTATGTCACGCCGACACAATTATTCCCGCCAGTCAACCTGTTTTGGTGGTCCTCAGATCGAGTTTCTGGAATTGACAGACCATGATATCTATTTCAGAGACCTGCCAGATTTCACTTAACCATGGATCCAAGCGTAGCCCGCTGTCGTCTCATAGGTTCTTGGTCCATCCTTCACGTCCATTTAATCTATTATTTATGACGTCAATCAGATGAAAACGAGATAAATTTATCACCAGGATTGATATTTTTTTCAGACAGACGTGCCTGATATATATTAATATCTGATATGGCCTGCTTACTGTCTTGCGGCCGTCTTTCTCTAGGCTGCACTGTTCATTGCCAGTGACTTTGCTGTCAGGTTGTTGTCTGCAATAATTCCGCTGGTGCCTGTTGGACATGTTCCATGTGATATTTGATCGTCCTTTCATGTCTCTCGATGTTTGCCTACCTTTTTTTAATTACATTTCTCAGTTCATTAAGAATTCAGACAGTAAATACGTATAAGGTGTCATGCGGGAAAAGACAGTACGACATTGCGGGTTACAAGTGTAGTATTATAGCGACCAGTACAAACAAGAGAAATATAGAGCAAAACATTTTGGAACAAAATAAATTAAATTTTGCCTATTAAATCCTTTAAACACCACTCCTTTGGCCAGAGTATTTGGACATTTTTTATCCCGCTCGGTAATATAGTTATTATTATTATATGCGAGGCCTTTCTCTAATGAGTATATATTTTTTTTTTAAACGACTAACTTTTGCACTCAGCTGTGAAAATATACCGTTTAGAAGTGATAAAGACATGACTACATAGACGTTGGGAGACTGTTGCGAGTAGAATGGCCTACCTCAAAGTCTGGGAAGATTGTTCCGCGGTCCGATGTTTCCTTGTCAACTAAATCAACGCACGACCCCAGCAATATGTTGTTATTTTGTTTTCTAATTTATAAAAGTTGCTTTCCCCGACCGGTTGCTTGAAGTGGAAATAAGAATACCTTAATATTCAGTCAGTATTTTGGATATCTAATCCATAGTCTGTCTGCGACGAGGTAGATGAAATCTTTCACGGATGGGAAAATTTGAATGTGTTCAATGTCATATTAAATAATGAAATGTTGGTGCTTTGGGCCGCTTTCGTGCAAGACCTATTGATCTGCGGTCTAGTGCGCTAACCACTAGACCGTAGAGGACCCCACATATTAAGCAAAACGTAGCGCAATATTGGTGTCGTTGCAAGCATACCAAATATATTACACATATTATATATGACAATACATAATTTTCGTTCTGTTAATCAACGTTTTTGGGCCAAATAAACATTGATACTCTGGGAGCTTGCGGATATACTTTTGTCTCTCGATAAGTTATTCCCTGGCTATTTCAGCATGTCTGCATCTATAAATTGCACGTAATGCTTGTAATTATTAAAGTCCTAATTATCCTGTCGCACTTTTCGTAGCTAATAGACCGTTCCAGATACTCCTGGGAACACCGATCGTTAGAAATATGTACTGCGTTTTTCGGGCTAGAAAACCGATTCTCGCATGCGTTTCCCATGCATGCCTATGGAGTTGGTTCAGGGGTCCGGTTTCAACGTTTCTTTTGTCAGGGGTAGGTTGGTTCTACTGCATTGTTATTCACAAACACACAAGATATCTCTATAAGTTTTCCAGTAGGCATTACATTATATAATGGAAGCACAGCTTATATTTTACCAGATTAAGAACAGTTTAACAGTCATATCTGTTAGGCTTCCCGTTTGATATTCCTGGTTGCTAGGCCAATGTCACTTGCGTGCACTCGGATTCGTATTGAAAAGACAGTGTACATACAGGTCCATATCATCCCCTTATATCATCGCTTTAGGTTATGATCGGCACATATCGGGTACCAAGTTATGTATTCTGTACAATATATATTCCATTCGCCCGTTGCCATTTGTATACGCTGAAAATGGTATTATTTTGACAGAGAGCCACTGCTCTGTGAACAAAATTGCGACCTGGGGATCCACACGAAGTTTTTGACGACAGGAGGGGGGGGGGGGGCGGGAGGTTCATGCCTCCTCAGATATGGTCTCAGATATGGCCTAAATTTTGCACTGAAAAACGGCATTTTTCGTCGAGAAGAGGAGGTCCAGGGGTTCGCCCCCCCCCCACCCCTTTCAGGAAGAATGCCGGATCTGCCGTGGCTCGCCTTTGATATACTGTTGAAAAATATAAGTCAGTACTCGCCTTTTTACATGCAATGCAGAGCAGTCAGCGAGCTACAATTCATCCGAAATACGCGCCTGCCATAATTTCCCCTGTTTTTTCGCCAAGCCGCTGTCGATGGCACCGAATGGGATAAATATGATATGTCTAGACAGTTTCTGTCAGAGCAGCATGATTCCTAAACTTATGACCGAACTATGACCCAACACGATACCGACAGCCGATGCTCTGACATGCGATATGCGGCGTGCCGTACGTTTGTTTCCCAGAATGCAACACGGTACCTTCATCCCCGGCGCCATATTGTGGATCCCACTGTGTTCTGGTTCATGAATCTAGCAGTCAGCTCAGCAACACCACTCTCTGTCTTCGACTCACTCCGCTAGGGCTCCATTATATTTCTGTTGTCGCCTATTTCCTCTGCATTTTCACACTTGCTCGCCAGGGCGGCGCTGCAGAAATTGATAGGAAAAATGCGCCGCGCATTTCTACAAAATAGTGCCACGGACCATAACACATGGTATCAGGTGATGAAAAGATAGAGTTCAGTCACAATTATAACATTTTCGAAAGGGTACAAATTGTATTTTGACATTGACTTTAATCCATCCGAGTCTTTGACCCTCCCGGCACGATACAGGCAGCCATTGTGAATCAGGTTTGCACTGGTAGAGGCCAACATGGAGTCTAATATGAATGTCTCATAATGTCAGAGACCAAGGTCATAACCGCGCCGCCCCGATAGCTCAGTGGGTTAGAACGCTCGCCTCCAGCGCTCTGGCAACCTGAGAGGCTTACGGCACGTGCATCGGTGGTTGGAGGCCTGCTGTGACCATGTCTGTCTGGTCGCAAGATAAAGATCCCATGTCTTTCTTCGCAAAGAGTAGGGGGTTATCCCCGAGGACATTGTTCCCATCTCTCCCCTCCTTCTCCCGTTGACGCGATATGACCAAACATGGTTAAAGCGTCCTGAATAAACAGCCAACCAACAAACCAAGATTACAACTTGAGCCGATCAGCGTCTTGTTTGGCTTAATAGTAACCTGACCTTGGCATTGACATGTCCGTCATGCTCTGTAGTATCCTAAAGCGGTTTTGCTATATGTAGCGAGAATAAGAGAATAATTTTACTGACACGGGACACATACACGAGACCCAATAGTTAAACTTGGCCCTCCACGGGCTGATAAATTTTCTCATATGTTGCTCTGAGAATGTGTGGCGGCATTCGAGCACACTCACTGATTCAACAGACCGTGACTTTTACCAACCCACCTTGGCCTTTACCAACCGTGACTCCGAGTTTTACAATTGATCGCGCTGAGGCCGGGGTTTTTAAGGCGCGGGGGGGGGGGTCGTGTTCCCAAATCAGGAAGAATAAACTTCTTTATTCCCAGGTCACGATAAATTAAATGGAGGACCCCCCGCATACAATGAAGAGGGTGGACACATGATATAAATTGGCGATTTCCCAAGTCAAGGTTATTTAGTATTTAAATCATGTTCACGATTAATGAAAATAACTGATCGCGACGGTCGGCTAATATCACATTCCCCAGTACACGAGGAGTTATTTTCCTAAATCTCAGTTCACGGCGTAATGTAAAACCCGTTCCAGAGGAACGGACATACCCCTTGCCCCCCCCCCGCCCTCTCCCCCATTTGCGGCATGGCAAAAATATACTACCTGCGATAATAGTATCGTCGGTGTCACGCTTTATCTCCGCAACCATTCTCACAGTGTACCAGCTGATTTATTGGCGAGCATGCGATGAGACTACCCTACCACGGCAGTAAAAGAGGCGGGGAATTCTGCAAGAAAGAACTTCCCTCGATAGAAATTGCAAAATATATCCATCTTACACGGACTAGAAATGGATTATTGCAGTAATTTCTTTTATTTTTTTTTTTTTTTATAAGGATTTTATTCACCAAAACATATAAAATCAGTTGACAGAGGTTTGAATTAAAACATGATCGTGCTTATAAAACGAAGAATACTTCCAACATCGGTCCAATTTAACAAAATATACACATTTGCTATTGTCATTAATTCACGCTTGAGAAATGCCTTTGACTTAGTACTCTCCCGGCTAGCACCGTCTTTAGTGTGGAGAAGCCAGTCTTTGTATAAAAGAAATGATAGCACCGATATTACAAAGTTGATCGATTTATTCTAAACGACGAGAATAATTTCCTTTAAACTAATTTTAACGCTCAGCAGCTCTGATGTCAGTTTCCAAATTTCCTTCGAGAAATAACAATCATGTCCACATGAATCCACATCGGTCACACAAGTCAGATTCAATTTTTCCCCATTTCACAAGGTTTCTTTTGCAGGGTAAGATTTGATTAATTACTTTAAAGTTAAAGGCAGCTATTTTTCTGTCTGGAATATCCTTAATTTTCCTCTTATATACATCAGCAAAATTAATATCGAGGCGGTTGAAAAGATTTGACAATTTTACTTCTGTGTTCGGTACTTCACTTTTCTGCGCAATAAATATTTCATAATATGCGCGAGTCGAGACGTCGGCGATCGGGGCGGCTAGAGGGGCAGTTGCATATGGACATGAGGCGTATGACGTCTCCGAGTTTATAACGTCTTTATATGGTTTAAGAGCCTGCCGTAGAAGAGATATCTCAGCAAAAATATTCCTCTTGTCTTTCACTCTTTCGTGTATTGAGAGCTCACATAGTTTCCCCATTGAGAAATCCAAATCTCTTATACGTATGATCCCTACTTCTATGAAGGACTTGAAAAGCAGGCAACAGTTTTTCCCGCATATTTTCTTGTACGAAATAAAATAATTTCCCCAGAGTATTTCGTCATTTCAAATACAATAGGTCGCGTTTTTTCTTTGCTTTGGCTATAGGATTCGCATACTTCTTGGTAGAATTTAGGCAGAAGTTTAATTTGTGGTAGATTTTGCTTATTGATATTTTTAAATTTCAGAAAAAGGAAGTCGTCTCCAAGACTATTTAAGTGCGATCGGGCTAGAAAGTTCCCATTTTCGTCAACGTTGACGATCCTTTTAACCCATGATGCTTTTATGGCTTGAAAGTAGGATCTTATGTCAATCATTGCTATGCCGCCTTGTTCTATTTTACGTATTAATTGCTTTCGTTTCAGTCTATCGCTTTTTCCCCAAATGAAATTATATAGGATTTTGTCGATCTGCGAGATCGTTTGGTCGTTTGATATAGCTGTATGTGTCGCTACGAATGTTACTTGAGGAACAAGAAGTGTTTTGATAATGGTTACCTTTCCAAATATGGTAAGTTCTCGAGTTTGCCAGTTTTCAATCTCATTATCTATTTGTTTTATCTTTTTTTCCCAGTTTAGTTCATTGCATTTGGCTAGATTTTGTCCAATGTATATTCCAAGTTATGCTTACAACTTTTATATCATTAATAGTAATATCTTTGTGCTTGCCTTTGCCTAAGTACATTCCAATTGTTTTGCTTTTGTTTAACAGAGGTCCAGCCCTTTTTGAGAAAGCATCAATTTCTTCTAATACAAATGTTATTTGATCTGCATCTTGTAGTAGCAGTGTGCCATCGTCGGCATATTGAGACAGTTTCACTGTTTTTTCTTAACCATGTTGTTTAATGCGGTAGCCTTTTATTTTTTCATTGCTTTATATTTTAATAGATAAGATTTCGACTACGATGATAAAAAGTAGAGCTGAGAGGGGGCATCCTTGTTTGACACCTCGGTTAACTTGAAAGCTTTCTGACATATGCCCATTATTTTTTACGTACAGATAAGAATTGTTGCATAAAGTCTGGACCCATTAAATGAATTCATTTCCAAAATTGAACTTTTTGAGTACTTTTTCTATAAACAGCCACTCTACCGAATCAAAAGCTTTCTCAAAATCGAGAAATAATAGCAGACCTTTTTTGTCTTTTGTGTCTGCATGTTGTATCAGATCTTGAATGAGTCTGATATTTGTTCCAATGAAGCGCTTTTTAATATATGCTGTTTGGTCCTTGCTGATAATTTTATCTAACACTTTTTGTAAACGATTTGAAAGTATAAACGCCAATATCTTGTAGTCGGTAATCGCTAGGCTGATAGGTCGGTAGTTTGCAATATTTTCTCTTGGTCCCTTTTTATGAATTAATGATAGTAGAGAGCCTCGTTGGGAGTAGTTCAATTCACCTTGCAGATATGATTCATTGTACACATTAACAAGGATTGGCTTGATTTGATTTGAAAACGTCTTATAAAACTCAGAACCGAGGCCGTCATTTCCTGGGCTTTTGTTGCACTTAAGCCCACTGACTGCCTCGTCAATTTCACTTGCCGTGACGGGACCTTCACATTTGGATTTTGATATATCGTCAAGGACTGCATGCTTATCTATATTCTTTAGATATTTGTCTATCTCTTGCTCTTCGGGATTTCGACTTTGATACAGTTTTTTGTAGAACGTTACCGTTTCAGACAATATTTCATTATCGGATGTTAGGCACTTGCCGTTTTCTGAAATAAGACAGTCAATTCTGTTTTTCGATTGGCGTTGTTTTTCTAGGCGCATGAAATAAGCTGTGTTACGCTCACCCTTTTCCACCCATTCAGCTCCAGAGCGAAATTGGGCACCTTGCGCTTAGGTGATCGTTATGTTGTCTAAGTTTGATTTCAGCTGTTTACGTTCAACTTGTAAATCTGTATTGAAATGTTTCGCTATCGCGTTATCAATTTCGGTTATTTTGTTCTCTAAATTTTGGATCTCGTTGGTTGCTTGTTTTTTTGCTCTTATTCCAAACGTGATAGAGTATTCTTTTATTTTTATTTTGCAGATGTCCCAGAGGGTCTTATGCGATACGATATCCTCGTATTCATTAAGCGTTTCCGATATGATTTCGGAAACGCTTTTGGTATACTCCTTTTTTTCAAGATATGAATTGTTCAATTTCCAGTAGCCCTTTCCCCGATTTCGCTTGTTTTCAGCTAAGGTTGCTGTACAGATAACGGCTTTGTGGTCGGGTACGGGTGCCGGCTTGATTTCAGCCTTGCTTACATTGACATTTACTGAGCGGGAAGCTAATACATAGTCAATACGTGACATCGTTCCATTTATCGACAGATGTACATATGTGAATTTTTCGTCATTGGGATGCATACATCGCCAAACATCTTTTAAGTCTAATGCAGATTTAAATTTTGAAAATTGGGAAGAACTTTGGTCGAGATTACCTGATGTCCTATCAATAGTGTTGTCGACCGTGTTCAGGTCTGCTCCTATGATTAGATTATCTAGATTACAAGCATGGAGCTTAATCCAGATCGATAGTTTCTTAAGGAATATCGCTCTACCTTTATCAGGGGCATAAGCTACAACCAAGGTATATAGATCGTTTTCATGTTCAATGTTTAACAGGAGCTTTCTCCCTTCATTGCTTCTGCGACACGACTTAATTTTTGGCTTATATTTGTTATGGAACAGAATGGACACACCTCTACTATGACTTGAGTCGCTCACACAGTGAAAAGCTTCTCCGTCCCAGTCGGCGTTAAATTTCTCAGTTATGTCATCAGTAATAAAAGTTTCCTGAAGGAAAGAGATATGGGCGTTTTGGTCCTTTAGAAACTGTAGTACTGCAGATCTTTTTATCGGGTTTCGAAGTCCCCTGCAGTTTAAAGGAACTACCGTTAATTTATCAGATTTGCTCATTGTATTATCGCACAACTGTTTGGTCTTAAATACATTGTCCCTTTGTAGCAAGGAGCTGTTGATATTTATAGCCACGCGGTCTTGAGATACCGTGCTTGCAACTTTCAGCTCTCACATGCTGACGTGTAGTTTTCACATGTATAAGCTTTACATTTGCATACTCACGATTGGCTTCCGACATTTTTCGTTTCATTTTACGAGGTGAAAATATACTCATAATATTAATGCTTTAAACGCATTGGTGACAGTCACTCGTTAATACGAATATGTAATCGTAGTCCATTGACACTTCCAGGTCGTCGTCGTTAGGTCTTCGGAGGTTGTTATTTGGATTAGCCATAGTCTTTCTCTTGTGGCTCTTCATCTGTTCGGCCTTGCTTGGCTGCTCCGGATGGAAAATTATCAGATAGTTTCCTTTTGCTGGAGACGGACCTCTGACGGCTAAGCTCTCGCCGAAGATAGCCGGTGATCGCAGTTTGAGATTTATCAGCATTGCTGATTGTTGATTTTGACGCAGAGCGCTCTACGTTGATGTTGTTAGCTCTTCGAGCAGCGTTGAACTCTCGATGTTTTTTTCTGCCACGCCTTTGGGTCTCTGGGTCGACCACATCGGCGTCGGAGGGTTTCTCACCCGATGGCGCGGAGTCGGCCACCGCGGCGTGGGAGGGTTTCTCACCCGATGGCGCGGAGTCGGCCACCGCGGCGTGGGAGGGTTTCTCACCCGATGGCGCGGAGTCGGCCACCGCGGCGTGGGAGGGTTTCTCACCCGATGGCGCGGAGTCAGCCGCTGGGGTGTGGGAGGGTTTCTCACCCGATGGCGCGGAGTCGGCCACCGCGGCGTGGGAGGGTTTCTCACCCGATGGCGCGGAGTCGGCCACCGCGGCGTGGGAGGGTTTCTCACCCGATGGCGCGGAGTCGGCCACCGCGGCGTGGGAGGGTTTCTCACCCGATGGCGCGGAGACAGCCGCTGGGGTGTGGGGAGGGTTTCTCACCCGATGGCGCGGATTCGGCCACCGCGGCGTGGGGGGGTTTCTCACCCGATGGCGCGGAGTCGGCCACCGCGGCATGGGAGGGTTTCTCACCCGATGGCGCGGAGTCAGCCGCTGGGGTGTGGGGAGGGTTTCTCACCCGATGGCGCGGAGTCGGCCACCGCGGCGTGGGAGGGTTTTTCACCCGATGGCGCGGAGTCGGCCACCGCGGCGTGGGAGGGTTTCTCACCCGATGGCGCGGAGTCGGCCACCGCGGCGTGGGAGGGTTTCTCACCCGATGGCGCGGAGTCGGCCACCGCGGCGTGGGAGGGTTTCTCACCCGATGGCGCGGAGTCGGCCACCGCGGCGTGGGAGGGTTTCTCACCCGATGGCGCGGAGTCGGCCACCTCGGCGTGGGAGGGTTTCTCACCCGATGGTGCGGAGTCAGCCGCTGCGGTGTGGGGGGGTTTCTCCCCCGATGGCCCGGAGTCGGCCATCGCGATGTGGATAGGCTCATTGTCGTGTGACGTGACTTCATTTAGTTTTTTTCTAACTTCCATCATTATTTTTCCGAGTAAGTTCATTCCCGGCCAAAATTCGCTTTTTGTGATGGCTGTGTGGTCTGCCCTGAGTCCACTTCCCCACACTCGATCGGTTGTTGCTTCTGCGATCTGGGTCTTGCAATCCAGGATCGCGCGACGGAAGTGTTCATTCTGCTTTGCTTTGGTGCGTATAAGATGTCTCATGACATCTTTTCTTTTGTCATCCCATGATTCTACTAGTTCTTTTGGTAGGTCTCTGCTGCATTTTTTGGCATCCCCAGCGTGGCATGCTGCTTTTATGCTCTCTGCCAGTTCTGCTTTTCCAAGATCTGTTGCACGTTTCCATTGGTAGGCGTGTTCTACGCTCTTAAAACTTTCTCCAAACACATGGATATCGGTGTTGTGGAAGTTTGACAATATCATATTGTGACCTTTGAAAACAGTCACATCATCATCCTTGTTCAGGGCCGGGCAATCTTTGTCATCAGCTTTGTGTCCATTTTTATCACACGCCTTGCATGGGATAGAGAATTGTCCTTGGTGGTAGGCTTTGCATCTCATTCCCACCACACGTATCTGGCGTGGCACCAGAGGGTCGATGGGGGCCTCGGCGTAGCAATACCGATCTCCATTCTTATAGTCGGTGAGTTTGCCATCGGGATTTCGGGCTTTGGCATACATGATTGGTGAAGTCAGCTTTACGCCTTTTTCTTCCAGTACCTTTGCAACTTCGTCGTTACTCACTGACATTGGCAGGTACCTAATGGTAATTTTTTCCCGCTGTTCATAGGGGGTGGCTTGTCTGGTTACATACGGATTTTTGTCATACAGATCAACCTGTATGTCTTTTATCCGTAGGTGGCGGCGAACAAGTGGTTCGGCTCGGTCAGCTTTGGTCGACATGTAAATCCGCCAGCAATCTCGCCTGGTTATCTTAGGGGCCTGGGCGCCGTCAGGCGCGCGGCTGGTAGCTTTCCTGACGGCTTCACAGACCTCGTATATTGTAGGTGTCTCAATTTTGTTTCCGATTTCAAGAAGCTCGACTAAGTCGCAGCCTTTGAAGAAAATCGGCTCAACCATATTGAGCAGATTTTGTTCGTCGTGCAGGGTGCAATAATCCGGTGACTCGTGTTTCAATCCGAGCTGAAATGTACAGCGCTCGATATGTCCACACGGTTGTCAACAAAATGCAGGTGCATATAACAGCATCAAGATGAAAAACAAGTGCAATGGTCGTCTAAATATGACGGGAAAATGTCAAAAACTCGCATATGCGAGGCTTGCAGTGCGTGGCGGGTAATCCAGTGTAATCTCTATATCCTCATGCAACATATAATGTAGGGTATGTGCATCTGTCGGTGTCATAAACCTCCGTAATATCTGTGTTAACGCAGAGCAAAGTTGAAACTGTGTTCACATTGCCAGGCGGAAACGACACTGATTATTGCAGTAAATGCCAGACTCGAGGCATACGTGACCAATGCTGCGACACTAATTTGCACTATCCATTGTTGCCGTCAGTAATATTTAGTCTTTCAGGTTAACCATATATACCTATTAACATATGGTACAGATGCAGGTTTTATTGCGGTAAATGAAAGTTCTCTAGATGGGTGCAATCAAAAACACTCATTATCACTAACGATTATTATTATTATTATTATTCCTATTGTTCGTACCTAATATATGTCACGGAATCGATCTTTATGTGTATTCTTAACAGGACTGACATGTCACCTGAACCTGTGAGTGAGTGTTTTGGCCAGTTGCTGCCTGTGACAACAATTTTAGGAAGTTGATCACAAAGTTTGTAAATCAATATTTTGACTGGACTTGGTTTCGATGTGTTAACTTGCATGAGGAAAACCACCTAAATATTCGCTCCCCTAGTAAATCTCTTTCTTTATTGGTTATCCATAATCTTTTAGAATTCTGCGTAAAATATCCATAGATGAACAGTTTTCCCGGTATGGCTCAAGTAAAGGTCAAGGCCACGGGATGTGACCTCACACCGATGTGTGTAGTTTATTGGTTTATAGCGCCACCATACGGAGAATATCTGTCGGAAATGTCTGTTGCGCATGCGTACTAATTTGCATACCATATACTGGCATATAAAAGCCGCCGCCTCGCCGGCGTTACCATCTTTCCTGACACTAAGAATATCGAAGCAGGGGGTGGGGAAATCTCACAATTTCCCCTAACGCCTCCGGAATTTAGACTGAGGGTCTTAAGGTCTTGCTTTACAGGTATGTCGCTGACATGTTAGCATAATTAAGTTGTAGCTTACTGGTTTCGCGTCACAGTTTTATAATAAGAATTAACTGGGTTTGAGAGTAACGCCGGTATTGACGTTCTGAACACGTGTTGGGCGTAACCCAAGTTTAAATGCAGCCAACCCATGTTTTGCTGTTGTATTGCAATAGTTTTACCAAGCTGAGTAACCCAATTATTTAGCCATAGCCTTGTATCAGCATGTATTTACCACTACTTATTGCTACAGGCTGAGGCATAGACGTTTTGTGGTTAAATTTATACTTCTAGCGTTTGACAGTTGAGTTTTTAATATTTGCTATTAATTATGAGCTGAGCCTAGTACAGGCTGGTAATAATTGTTTTTTTTTTATCTAATTCGCTGCTGTAACCTGGTTTTCTGAGACATGTGGTATGAGAGCCACACGTTAAATTAGGAGTCATTATTTGAGGGCTCCACATGGTTAATATAATATCCTGAATTGTAAATTGGTTTATCTTTGCTTTACAGTTGCTCCTCAATAAACACGCCACAACCGTTGCTACCTACAGTTGCCTGGTCCGTGTTATTTTTGCCTGAACCCGTTACATACATATAACGCACACGACAAAGTAATGATGTCCAGCGTCTATTGTGATCATTAGTTGCTATACCTCTATGTGTCGTTCGTCCATATTCAAACGCCCAAACCATTGTTTGAGCACATCTCACGTATAACTCACGTCCACCCTTGTTTCTTACAATAATCCATGTCGTGGGCTCCAAAAGAAGGACTCCCCCCCACCCCTGGTGTCCATGAAAGTATTACAGAAAAGTGCCGGCGTCTCACAAACCGAGCAATGGTAATTAAATGGACTTCTGTCCAAAAACTTCAGCTGAGTTCGTTTTGTGTCAACGGACACGAGGCGTGTCTTTATAAGCTAACGAGCGAACCTAAAATACGAACCCACGAGGGCCGACAGTGGCGTCCCTGGCGGCGAGTATAGCGCAAGATTGGCTAAGTCGCCTTGTAGGCAGGCGTATACAGACAAGGTCGTGGTTACAGACATGGCACGTAATTAGACGCCAGCATAGAGCATGCCTGGAACAGGCTGTGGTGATGCGGTCCTATATATCCCTACGCCGCTGCTTTGTTTGCCGTCGCCACATGAGGATGCATCACTGGATACGAAGTCGAAGCGTTTTTGTTTTCTCACAGCTAGGTTGGCTAATCAGGGCCACGAGGGGGGGGGGCGTGGTGGGGGGCGGGGAATTAGATAGCTCAGGACACCGAGAGGAAATGAAACAATGTGATTTACTGCCTCGGGTTGCCCCGTGTTAATTCAACATTTCGTTGTCGGTCGGCGCGTCGGCGCGACCTTCTCGCGAGAGGGGAGCACATGTCTTAGGCTGGTAGCCAATTTGGAGGCGTTTGCGAAGGTCACGGACGAGGGTTCGCGACGTCAGATTTTGTGCACTGTAATGAAGTTTGATTGATGTAACATTGCAACGGAGGCTGGTGGAAGTACTAAGGTTGACTTATGGTAAGGTACAGTCGGTGGCGGGTCCGGAGGGGGTGCCAGCCCCTCCCCTTAACCGCCTCAGGCTATGGTTGGGCCCCCACCTTCTAAACTGAGCCGCACCCCATCGCTGGGTGCGGTTGGTGAAGAATGTACATATATTTAATTATATTATAAATGTTGCAAATGTAGATTTCTCTCTGTCTCTTATTAGATGTGTTATGCTATGTGTGATATTATGTGGTATGGTGTGTGTTATGTGCTAGGTTATGTGATATGTTATATGTTATGCTATGTGTTATGCTATGTGTTATGTTATGTGTTATGCTTTATGTTATGCAATTACATAAATCCTTACGTAAATATTTCACACTTTCATTAACCCGAGATGTTTCTTGGCTCAGTTTAGCTCAAGACATCAACATTCCCCTGGGAGGTAATTCGGGATCTGATTGATGAATCTGGATCCTAAGAGTCCAATCCGGATCCGATAGGATCCTAGAGGTCAAATCGGGGTCTGGAGGATTTCAATTTTGTTGGCTCTGAAAGGTCAATGCGGATTTTAGGGGTCAATGCGGATCTTAGGGGTTAAACCAGGATACTGTGGGTCGAACCCGGATTCTAGCGGTCCAGTCTGGATCTGAAGTGTCAAATCTGGAAATAACCGGTCATTGGGATACAAAGGGTCGAATCGGCATTCTAGGGGTTCAATCCGGATCTGACGGCTCATATATGGATCAGAAGGGTCATATCGAAATATGATGATTCAATCTGGATCCTAGGTTTAGAATCGGGATCTAAAGTATCAAATCGGGATCTGAAGTATAAAATCGGGATCTGAAGGATCGAATCGGGATCTCATGGGTCAATCTGAATCCTAAGAGTCAAACCGGGATACTAGGGATTCAATTCGGATGCTAGTGGACCAGTTATATCTCAAAGGTCAAATCAGATCTTACGGGTCAATCGGAGTACAAGGGGTCGAATCCAAATTCTAGGGGTTCAGTCCGGATCTGAGGACTCATATATGGATCAGAAAGGTCAAATCGGGATCTGGACGACGAGATGTCACGGCCTATAACTCGATATCGCGTTACAGAGTCGCAATCGGTCTTACAATGTTCAAGTTGCACCTAACCCCCGATTTTTGTCCTCCTTCTCAATTTACGCTTAACATTCTCATCTTTAATATGCTTTAATTCTGTGGTCCAGTCGGGATCTGACGGGCTCGTCTTTAAAATGCATTATTCCGGTCAGGCTGTGAGTATTTATTTTGTCTAAGATTGTTGTCGATTCTGTATTTACAATATTTCAATCAAGCAATGTCTGATGCATTTCTTGGCATTGTCATGGTGTGCTCTACTGGGATGGGCGTGATCCTTATATCTTTCGTTATGTCAGTGTATCTCATAAGCATGTGTTCTGAGAATATGTGTGACTGATTAGACAATTATTATGAGATATTGTGCTCGGCACATTCGTTCAGAGCTATATTTTTCAGTACAGCGATTACCGAAATTGTGGTTCATTTAATGCAGTTGACTGCAGTTTCCTCATTTTACGGAAGCCAGCTACCTCCAATTCGAGTGAAGTTTGGAATGATGTAGCCGGCTATTTGGCTGTCTGTATGTGTGCAGGGTTTAGCAAGCCCCGGGCTGTGTGGGATAATGCTAGCGGAAGTAACACCGAGGAGCGCGATACAGGGACAGACCCACAGGGCGGGGAGGGGGGCTGGGTACAGGGAGTCTGCCCCCCCCCCGCCTCCCAGTGGCCTTTTTGAGGAATAATGCTGTTTTTCAATTCAAAATTAAGGCCATCGGACGCTTTATTAGGCTATCTTAGGCGTCGAGAACCTGTCGGGAAAAATTGGGTCATTTTAAAATTCTTGGAACCGCACTTGGGCTGCGGCCCGGTCTCTGTGACGTCATCACCTGGTACATTTCCGCCATCGCCTCTAACATTGCCTTTCATCCACTTTTTTCCGTTCTTGGGTTGAGTGATTACAGTCGGTTATTCGTGATCCTGGCCAAAAAAAGGCTTCCTACACGGACCAATACTCGGATGATACTCTGACCTTTAGAGGCTCTCCTTGTCGGACGAGGGTCTGAAGTCTAAATCCGATGGCTGCACGAGATTTTGCAATAACGTTCCTCGACCCCCGAGAGAGGGCGTGGGACACTATTATACAAATCTGGGGGCGGGCGGGGGTTCCGCAAGTACCCTGATGCCCGAGAGGGCGGATTTGTTCTGATGAAAAAGATACCCCTATAGAGTGAACATTTGAAAATTTGTGACGGGGGAGGGGCTTTGAAAACTTGTGTGGCGGATTGCTGCAAAAACGCTAAGTATTGCAGCGCAATGCCTTTACGTCGGCTTTGAGCAGAGGGGATTTACCTTTATCGGCGATTTTTTTTAGCTCAGCGAAAATCTCTCAGCGCCTTTTACAGTAGTACCATTTTATGATTGCTCGCAGTTAATACAATTATGCCAGCCCCATGATGTGTCCTCCCCACAGAATTTTGAATTGATGCTGGGGTACCCCAGAGGGATAAAATATGAGACCTTAGGCAAAACTTAGTTCACGACATGAAATGGAAGGCGATTGGGGCACTAAATCACATTGTCAGGGCGCTGCTGGGAACAATTTGCACACTTCACAGCTTTCTGTAGTAGGGTGATATAAAGTCTCCTTTGTCGGGGCCGTCTTTCGGATACATGTGAGATTGTTTCGCTTAGTGCCCTCCATTAAGCTGCCATCACCGAATCGATGAGTCACATTTTACCAGCTTTACCAGCAGCGCGGAGCAAAATACCCCAGTAATAGGCAGAAGCGCTAATGATCAGGTAATCGATTGGGTTTACAACCATGCAATACCGTTGTCTGAGAAAACAGAAAGAGGACTGCCTGGGTGTAATGAGCAACAGTCAATACTAATCTTAAACTAGGCCAAAGTGCAAGTATAATGGTTTGGTGTCACGTCGTGTATCACGCCCCACGACAGCAGATGTCTGACAATTTTCATAGCCTACCACTGATGCTGTATCCGAAACTAGGCCAAAGTGCAAGTATATTGGTTTGATGTCACGTCATGTATCACGTCCCACGACAACAGATGTCTCTTATTGCTGTTATAAGCTATCACTCATGCCATATACTATACTGGACGAAAGTGCAAGAATTTTTTTGGCGGTCGATATATTTGAGCAACGAATCGACTGTGAAGTATAAATTGTTGTGTTCATGTTAATGTTAGAGTGGGGATTAGGGCGAGGAAGGGGGTGGTGTTCATTTGTCAACTTTTTCAGCCAAGCTTGAACCCTCGCTTTTTTTCGGTCCCAAATCGATAATATCATTATCATCCTCGACATTCGCATTAGCTTTGATATATTATTACATGTCTCGATTTTTATTTGTTGTGAATTCGCCACAGGAGCAGGGTCTGGGGTTCTTCTTACCATTACTTTACAGGGGCGAATCCAGGAGTTTAAAAAGGGCGGTCCAAACTTGCGACTGGGGGGGGTCCACGCCGCCTCAGATAGGATACTTCCTCAAAAAGGGGCGGGGGGGGGGGGGGTCCGCACCTTAGATGGCCTTAATTGTACGCTAAAAAAGGCATTCTTCCTCAAAGGGGGGGAAGAGGGGTGGGCAGATCCCCTGGACCCCGCCCCTGGATCCGTCCCGGCTTTATGTCATTGGCCAACGATTGCAAAGCTCTGGCTTTAAAATTGCCCATGTCATTAATATTTCTGAACCCCTAATTATTGATAATATATCTAGATATTACGCTCGGTACATGAAACACCACCGCCCCATACACAACACGGGTTACTCTTCGTAATGGCGTGAAACACACAGAAAACCAGCGTATTTCGATTCACAAAAAGTAGTATGAGTATGAAGGTACACCCCCAAACATTTACTACGTATGGTTTTCAAATCTAACAGGGCATTCATATCCGAAGCATCGCTGAGTCTAGTTGGAGACCCGTAGTGAAGCATAGGGACCCACTGGTGCATTGTGCCCAGAATGGTTGTTCCTAGAGGTGAGAGGTTCCTACTTGAATGAAAACGTAAAATAAGCGCGCGAAGCTAACCGATAGAAACATGACACCGGTTCATGTGTCGCAACCATTCTTGCTGATCGACCCTCAGTCAACATATATCTACAATGACGATGTTTACCCGTAAATAACATGCTGGTGTTATCGTTAGAAACGAAATTAAATCGAGATATCGGTTTCTGTATTGCTCTTATTCGCTGCCAGAACCGTTAAACTTCACTACACACACCATGGATGCACTGGCGGCAACCGTGACGTCATCACAACTCAAACTAAGAACACAACTATGCCACTGGCGGCAACCGTGACGCCATCACAACCCAAACTAAGAACACAACTATGCCACTGGCGGCGGCTGTGGCGTCATCATAGCCCACTCTAAGAACACAACTATGCCACTGGCGGCAACCGTGACGTCATCATAACCCACACTAGGAACACAACTATGCCACTGGCGGCAACCGTGGCGTTATCACAGCCCAAACTAAGAACACAACTATGCCACTGGCGGCAACCGTGACGTTATCACAGCCCACACTAAGAACACAACTATGCTACTGGGGCAGCCGTGGCGTCATCACAGCCCACACTAAAAATACAATACTGCTGGCGGCAACCGTCAGTTGTCGGCTGACCCTTCGACACGGGTGTGTAAAGACCCTCCCCGACCCACCCTCTCTGCTTCTTTCCAAAGATCCTTTGACACAGAACGTGCGAACTATTCGACATCGGGTTTAATCCATCCGAGTCTTTGACCCTCCAGGTAGGATCCAGGCAGCCATTGTGAATCCGGTTAGCACCGCTTGGGGCCCACATGGAGTCCAATAGTAATGTCTTATAATGTCAGAGACCAAGGTCATAACTGGGCCGACCCGATAGCTCAGTGGGTTAGAACGCTCGCCTTGAGGCTCTGGCCACCTGAGAGCCTCAAGGCACGTGGATCGATGGTTCGAGCACCGCTGTGGCCATGTCTGTGTCGTCGCAGGATAAAGATCCCATGTCCTTTTCGCAAAGAGTAGGGGCTACTCCCGGAGACATGGCTCCACTCTGCCCTCTCCCGTTGACGCGATATGGCCAAAAGTGGTTAAAGCATCCTGATAAAATGAACCAAGCAACCAAGGTCATGAGCCGATAAGCGTCATATCTGGCTTGAAGGTAACTTGACGTTGGCATTGACATGTCCTTCGTGCTCGTTAGTATACTTGCGGTTGTTCTATATGTAGCCAAAATAAGAGAATAATTGTACTGACACATGACACATACACGAGACCCAATAGTTAGGTGTGGCCCTCCAGGGGCTTATAAATGTACTCAGGTTCTCGTTTGAATTTAGTCACCTGGGAAGAAAGAACTTTATTCGTCGTGATCTGGGAACACGACTCCCTCCCCTTGCCACCCTCGCCCTCACCCCCGCCCCCCTCTTGCACCCCTCCCCTCTTCCTCCCACCCCCCCCCCCCTATTATTATCATGATTACTTGTACCTTATTCACATATCGTCTGCGGCAAATAATGCGGTCCAGCGTGTATTGTGGCAATTACTTGTTATACCTCCATGTTCGAACGCCCAAACCATTGTTTCAGCACAGCTCACGTATAACTCGCGGTTACCCTTTACTTCAATAATCCATTTGATGGGCTCGAACATCGAAGAAGGACCTTCTGGTGTCCATGCATGTATTACACAAAAATTCCGGCGTCTCACAAACCGAGCAGTGGTAATTAAACTTATATCGAAAGACTTAAGCTGAGTTCGTTTTATGTCAACGGACTCGAGGCATGTCTTTATAAGCTAACGAGCGAACCTGAAATACGAACCCATGAGGGTCGACAGTGGCGTCCCCGGCGGCGAGTTCAGCGAGAGATTGGCGTCAGTCGCCAACGTCCTTCTTAGGCAGGCATATAGAGGGACCGCAGTCAAGGTCGTGATTACAGACATGGAACGTAATTAGACTGAGGCGTAGAGCATGCCAGGAGCGGGCTGTGGTGATGCGGTCCTATATATCCCTACGCCGCTGCTTTGTTTGCCGTCGCCACATGAGGCTCCATCATTGGATACGAAATCGAAGCGTTTTTGTTCACCCACAGCTAGGTTGGGTGATCAGAGCCACGATGGGGGGGGGGGGGGGTGCGAATCAGATAGCTCAGCACACCGCGGGGAAATAGGGGGTTGCCACCCCCCCCCCTCCCCTGGGGGCGGTTGGCGAAGAATGTAATCTATATAATTAATTATAGTTTGGTATGATAAATATGGCAAATGTAGATTGCGTTATGCTTCTTATTAGACATGTTTTGTTATGATAGTACATAAATCCTTATCCACCCGGGCTACGAGGGGTTGAATCCAAATTCTAGGGGTTAAATCCGGATCTGAGGACTCAACCGTCGTCAATTGGTGAAAGCGAATGTGAAGTCAAATGGTACGCCCCCTCACCCCCACGTCCGCCCCCGGACTCAAATCCTGGCTCAGCCTCTGACAGTGACTTCACATAATGACTTTAAATGTTCCAGACAGCCGACCTTCGACTTGAAAGGCTTCATCCAACCCCATATTATTGTCCCGAGTGGTTTCTTGACCCAGTTTAGCCGTCATGTTTTTTAAACATTCAATTGCGTTTATGCAACCAAAATAAAAACTGGATCATACATAAATACATTCAAATAACTATCAGGCTAGGATATTTTAAAGAGTGACCTTAAACTTCAAGATTTCATTTTCCTCCGCATCACACTTCACAAAAACGACATTCCCAGCCAATCAGACTTGAGCCACAAATCCTATTAAACCTATAACAAGTTATACCTAGAAGTGAATTCGCTTTATCTCCAATCGTGTTATTAATTGTGTATACAAAGAGGACATACCAGTTGTTCATTTGTCATAAAATGAGACTACGTTCAGTTACTTCCTTGATATACAAGACTTGATAAAGAATAACAATTACGCGTTGAACAAAGAACAACTTTCGGCCCACATGTAGTAAGATGTGAAGGAGGCAAGTTATGGAAAATCATAAACAATCGTAATGAAGCCATTGTATTCTGAATAAAATACAATGCTGTCAGCGTCTAATGTCTTCTCGTGTCATTATTGCATTTTGTGGATGGAGTTTAAAGAATGTGTGGAATGGTTGTTCTTTTCGAGGTATGCTTGACGGTCTCGTCTTTAATATGCGTTAATCCTGTGAGTATTTATTTTGTCTACGATTGTTGCCGTCTCTGTATTTAATATTTCAATCAAGCAATGTCTGATGCATTTCTTGGCATTGTCATGGTGTGCTCTACTAGCATGAGCATGACTCTCGTATCTTGTATTATGTGAGTGTGTCTCATAAGCATGTGTTCTGATAATATGTGTGACTTATTCGACGAGTACTAAGATATTGTGTTGGCACATTCGTTCAGAGATATATGTTTCGCGTAGTAGTGATTACTGAAATTTTCGTTTGGTCTTTTAACGCAGTTGAATGCTTTCCTTTTTTCTGTGTCTTTGATAATTTCTTTTTTTCACCACAACACAACAACGTACATCCAAAATCAATAAGTAGCACATAGCATAAATATATTTGGAGCTTCATATTGAGGCAAAAAATCGCTGTGCGTTTTTCCCATTCAACTGCATTGATATTTATACCACTGGCTTTGTTTGGTTCCAGAGTTCCACGCGCTTATACGTGTCACAATGCAATAGACCTACAATACAATAGACAAAATATGAAACCCATGGTAACAACTCATCTGTTTTCTCTAGTAAATCTAGCTATATAAATATATCTTTTAAAATGTAGATGCTTTCTACATTTCAAGGAAGCCAGCTACAGCTAATTCGAGTGAGTTTTCTATGATGCAACCAGTTATTTGGCTGCCTCCATGTGTGCATGGTTGATCAAGCGCCGGAATTCTCTGGGATAATGCTCACGGAAATGACACCGATACAGGAGCAGACCCACTGGGCGGTGTGGGGGTCCAGGGGGTTCGACCCCTCCTCTCTTTTGTGAGAAAGATTTGCTGTTTTCAATTAAAAATTAAGGCCATCGGAGACGTACACCCCCCGCCCCGGCCCCCGCCCCCCCTCTATTTGGGCTTTTTGGGGAAGAACGTTATCTTAGGCGGCGAGAAACCCTCCCCCCCCCCCTCCCTTCCAGTCGTCAAAAATTGGGTCATTTATACATTCTTGGAACCGCACGCATTGAGCGGCCCGCTCTCTGTGACGTCATAACCTGGTACATTTCCGCTATCGCCTCTAACATGGCTTTTCATCGACGTTTTTCCCTTCTGGGGTTGGGTGATTAAAGTCGGTTATTCACCATCCTAGTAAACGGTTTTCCTACGTGGACTAATACTCGCATGATACTCTGACCTTTAGAGGCTCCGCTTGTCGGACGACGGTCTGAAGTCCCAATCTGAAGGCGCCACGAGATTCCGCAATCCCGTTCCTAGAACAGAGGGGGGGGGGGGGGTGGGGGGTGCAGTGGGAGTCTGAAAATGTGCGTCCATAGAGCGGGGTGCCGCGAAAACATACCGCTTCCGAGCGGATTTTGTCGGTAAATCCTCCAGAATGAGTGGATTATTTGCTGTAATATGCCCGACCAAGCGGACTTTGGCGGTGAAAAACCATGAAACCCCCTCAAACCCAGTAATGTATTGAGTATACCCCCGCACCCCGCCCGGGTTCCTCGCAGAAGCGGTCTCTGTGGGCGGTGATTGGCTAGTTTTATGCATGGGGGTAAAATGTCTGGTTTCAAGGTGCTCCTACAGTAACGTTTCCCATGACAAAACTGGTTTAAATCACTTTGCAAGAACTGACAAGGATATACGATTTAGGACAATTTCTGCTAGACTGCTCGAAACAGAGAGGTGAGCGGAATAGTGAGTGGCGTTGTTGTGTATTACGTCATCAAGCTGTGAGCTTTGTCGCCCACGCTTTTTGTCACTTAAATCCAACATATCCTTAGAGATACACACATATGTACATGACGATATAAATAGGTCTACTGTCTGGCCCATCTGGGTAGGCCTTTGTACATCTGCAGTAGCTCCACTGTCTGGCCCGTCTGGGTAGGCCTTTGTACATCTGCAGTAGCTCCACTGTCTGGCCCGTCTGGGTAGGCCTTTGTACATCTGCAAAAGTTCTACTGTCTGGCCCATCTGGGTAGGCATTTGTACATCCACAATAGTTCTACTGTCTGGCCCATCTGGGTAGGCCTTTGTACATCTGCAATATCTCCACTGTCTGGCACATCTGGGTAGGCTTTTGTACACCCGCAATTGTTCTACTGTCTGGCCCATCTGGGTAAGCCTTTGTACATCTACAATAGCTCCACTGTCTGGCCTATCTGGGTAGGCATTTTTACATCCGCACAAGTTCCACTGTCTGGCCCATCTGGGTAAGCCTTTTTACATCCGCAATAGTTCTACTGTCTGGCCCATCTGGGTAGGCCTTTGTACATCCGCAAACGTTCTACTGTCTGGCCCATCTGGGTAAGCCTTTTTACATCCGCAATAGTTCTACTGTCTGGCCCATCTGGGTAGGCCTTCGGACATCCGCAAAAGTTCCACTGTCTGGCCCATCTGGGTAAGCCTTTTTACATCCGCAATAGTTCTACTGTCTGGCCCATCTGGGTAGGCCTTCGTACATCCGCAAAAGTTCTACTGTCTGGCCCATCTGGGTAGGCCTTTGTACATCTGCAGTAGCGCTACTGTCTGGCCCATCAAGGTAAGCCTTTGTACATCCGCAATAGTTCTACTTTCTGGCCCATCTGGGTAGGCCTTTGTACATCCGCAAACGTTCTACTGTCTGGCCCATCTGGGTAAGCCTTTTTACATCCGCAATAGTTCTACTGTCTGGCCCATCTGGGTAGGCCTTCGTACATCCGCAAAAGTTCTACTGTCTGGCCCATCTGGGTAGGCCTTTGTACATCTGCAGTAGCGCTACTGTCTGGCCCATCAGGGTAAGCCTTTGTACATCTGCAGTAGCTCTACTGTCTGGCCTATCTGGGTAGGCCTTTGTACATCCACAACAGTTCTACTGTCTGGCCCATCTGGGTAGCTTTATGTCAATCTACAATAGCTCCACTGTCTGGCCCATCTGGGTAGGCCTTTGTACATCTGCAATATCTCCACTCTCTGGCCCATCTGGGTAGGCCTTTGTACATCCGCAAAAGTTCTACTGTCTGGCCCCTCTGGGCAGCTTTATGTCCATCTACAATAGCTCCACTGTCTGGCCCAGCTGGGTTGGATTATGTCAATTTACAATAGCTCTACTGTCTGGCCCATCTAGGTAGCTTTATGTCAATCCACAATAGCTCCGCTGTCTGGCCCATCTGGGTAGACCTTTGTACATCCGCAATAGTACTACCGTCTGGCCCATCTGGGTAGGCCTTTGTACATCTGCAATATCTCCACTCTCTGGCCCATCTGGGTAGGCCTTTGTACATCCGCAAAAGTTCTACTGTCTGGCCAATCTGGGCAGCTTGATGTCAATCTACAATAGCTCCACTGTCTGGCCCAGCTGGGTTGGATTATGTCAATTTACAATAGCTCTACTGTCTGGCCCATCTGGGTAGCTTGATGTCAATCTACAATAGCTCCGCTGTCTGGCCCATCTGGGTAGGCCTTTGTACATCCGCAATAGTACTACTGTCTGGCCCATCTGGGTCGGCCTTTTTACATCCGCAAAAGTTATACTGTCTGGCCCATCTGGGTAGGCCTTTGTACATCCGCAATAGTTCTACTGTCTGGCCCATCTGGGTAAGCCTTTGTACATCCGCAATAGCTCTACTGTCTGGCCTATCTGGGTAGGCCTTTGTACATCCGCAATAGTTCTACTGTCTGGCCCATCTGGGTAGGCCTTTGTACATCCGCAAAAGTTCTACTGTCTGGCCCATCTGGGTAGGCCTTTGTACATCTGCAGTAGCGGTACTGTCTGGCCCATCTGGGTAGGTCTTTGTACATCCGCAAAACTTCTACTGTCTGGCCCATCTGGGTAGGCATATGTACATCTGGAGTAGCTCTACTGTCTGGCCCATCTGGGTAGGCCTTTGTACATCCGCTATAGTTCTACTGTCTGGCCCATCTGGGTAGCTTTATGTCAATCTACAATAGCTCCACTGTCTGGCCCATCTGGGTAGGCATTTGTACATCTGGAGTAGCTCTACTGTCTGGCCCATCTGGGTAGGCCTTTGTACATCTGCAGTAGCTCTACTGTCTGGCCTATCTGGGTAGCTTGATATCAATCTACAATAGCTCCTCTGTCTGGCCCATCTGGGCAGGCCTTTGTACATCCGCAATAGTTCTACTGTCTGGCCCATCTGGGTAGGCCTTTGTACATCCGCTATAGTTCTACTGTCTAGCCCATCTGGGTAGCTTTATGTCAATCTACAATAGCTCCACTGTCTGGCCCATCTGGGTAGGCCGTTGTACATCCGTAATAGTTCTACTGTCTGGCCCATCTGGGTAAGCCTTTGTGCATCTGCAGTAGCTCTACTGTCTGGCCCATCTGGGTAGGCCTTTGTACATCCGCAATAGTTCTACTGTCTGGCCCATCTGGGTAAGCCTTTGTACATCTGCAGTAGCTCTACTGTCTGGCCTATCTGGGTAGGCCTTTGTACATCCACAACAGTTCTACTGTCTGGCCCATCTGGGTAGCTTTATGTCAATCTACAATAGCTCCACTGTCTGGCCCATCTGGGTAGGCCTTTGTACATCTGCAATATCTCCACTCTCTGGCCCATCTGGGTAGGCCTTTGTACATCCGCAAAAGTTCTACTGTCTGGCCCCTCTGGGCAGCTTTATGTCCATCTACAATAGCTCCACTGTCTGGCCCAGCTGGGTTGGATTATGTCAATTTACAATAGCTCTACTGTCTGGCCCATCTAGGTAGCTTTATGTCAATCTACAATAGCTCCGCTGTCTGGCCCATCTGGGTAGACCTTTGTACATCCGCAATAGTACTACCGTCTGGCCCATCTGGGTAGGCCTTTGTACATCTGCAATATCTCCACTCTCTGGCCCATCTGGGTAGGCCTTTGTACATCCGCAAAAGTTCTACTGTCTGGCCAATCTGGGCAGCTTGATGTCAATCTACAATAGCTCCACTGTCTGGCCCAGCTGGGTTGGATTATGTCAATTTACAATAGCTCTACTGTCTGGCCCATCTGGGTAGCTTGATGTCAATCTACAATAGCTCCGCTGTCTGGCCCATCTGGGTAGGCCTTTGTACATCCGCAATAGTACTACTGTCTGGCCCATCTGGGTCGGCCTTTTTACATCCGCAAAAGTTATACTGTCTGGCCCATCTGGGTAGGCCTTTGTACATCCGCAATAGTTCTACTGTCTGGCCCATCTGGGTAAGCCTTTGTACATCCGCAATAGCTCTACTGTCTGGCCTATCTGGGTAGGCCTTTGTACATCCGCAATAGTTCTACTGTCTGGCCCATCTGGGTAGGCCTTTGTACATCCGCAAAAGTTCTACTGTCTGGCCCATCTGGGTAGGCCTTTGTACATCTGCAGTAGCGGTACTGTCTGGCCCATCTGGGTAGGTCTTTGTACATCCGCAAAACTTCTACTGTCTGGCCCATCTGGGTAGGCATATGTACATCTGGAGTAGCTCTACTGTCTGGCCCATCTGGGTAGGCCTTTGTACATCTGCAGTAGCTCTACTGTCTGGCCTATCTGGGTAGCTTGATATCAATCTACAATAGCTCCTCTGTCTGGCCCATCTGGGCAGGCCTTTGTACATCCGCAATAGTTCTACTGTCTGGCCCATCTGGGTAGGCCTTTGTACATCCGCTATAGTTCTACTGTCTGGCCCATCTGGGTAGCTTTATGTCAATCTACAATAGCTCCACTGTCTGGCCCATCTGGGTAGGCATTTGTACATCTGGAGTAGCTCTACTGTCTGGCCCATCTGGGTAGGCCTTTGTACATCTGCAGTAGCTCTACTGTCTGGCCTATCTGGGTAGCTTGATATCAATCTACAATAGCTCCTCTGTCTGGCCCATCTGGGCAGGCCTTTGTACATCCGCAATAGTTCTACTGTCTGGCCCATCTGGGTAGGCCTTTGTACATCCGCTATAGTTCTACTGTCTAGCCCATCTGGGTAGCTTTATGTCAATCTACAATAGCTCCACTGTCTGGCCCATCTGGGTAGGCCGTTGTACATCCGTAATAGTTCTACTGTCTGGCCCATCTGGGTAAGCCTTTGTGCATCTGCAGTAGCTCTACTGTCTGGCCCATCTGGGTAGGCCTTTGTACATCCGCAATAGTTCTACTGTCTGGCCCATCTGGGTAGGCCTTTGTACATCCGCAAAAAATTCTACTGTCCGGCCCATCTGGGTAGGCCTTTGTACATCTGCAGTAGCGGTACTGTCTGGCCCATCTTGGTAGGTCTTTGTACATCCGCAAAAGTTCTACTGTCTGGCCCATCTGGGTAAGCCTTTTCACATCCGCAATAGTTCTACTGTCTGGCCCATCTGGGTAGGCCTTCGTACATCCGCAAAAGTTCTACTGTCTGGCCCATCTGGGTAGGCCTTTGTACATCTGCAGTAGCGCTACTGTCTGGCCCATCTGGGTAGGCCTTTGTACACCTGCAGTAGCTCTACTGTCTGGCCTATCAGGGTAGGCCTTTGTACATCCGCAACAGTTCTACTGTCTGGCCCATCTGGGTAGCTTTATGTCAATCTACAATGGCTCCACTGTCTGGCCCATCTGGGTAGGCCTTTGTACATCTGCAATATCTCCACTCTCTTGCCCATCTGGGTAGGCCTCTGTACATCCGCAAAAGTTCTACTCTCTGGCCCATCCGGGCAGCTTAATGTCAATCTACAATAGCTCCACTGTCTGGCCCAGCTGGGTTGGATTATGTCAATTTACAATAGCTCTACTGTCTGGCCCATCTAGGTAGCTTTATGTCAATCTACAATAGCTCCGCTGTCTGGCCCATCTGGGTAGACCTTTGTACATCCGCAATAGTACTACCGTCTGGCCCATCTGGGTAGGCCTTTTTACATCTGCAAAAGTTCTACTGTCTGGCCCATCTGGGTAGGCCTTTGTACATCTGCAAAAGTTCTACTGTCTGGCCCATCTGGGTATGCCTTGGTACATCTGCAATATCTCCACTGTCTGACCCATCTGTGTAGCTGTATGTCAATCTACAATAGCTCCACTGTCTGGCCCATCTGGGTAGGCCTTTGTACATCCGCAATAGTTCTACTGTCTGGCCCATCTGGGTAAGCCTTTGTACATCTGCAATAGCTCTACTGTCTGGCCCATCTGGGTAGGCCTTTGTACATCTGCAGTAGCTCTACTGTCTGGCCTATCTGGGTATGCCTTTGTACATCCGCAATAGTTCTACTGTCTGGCCCATCTGGGTAGGCCTTTGTACATCTGCAGTAGCTCTACTGTCTGGCCTATCTGGGTAGGCCTTTGTACATCTGCAGTAGCTCTACTGTCTGGCCTATCTGGGTAGGCCTTTGTACATCTTCAGTAGCTCTACTGTCTGGCCCATCTGGGTAGGCCTTTGTACATCCGCAAAAGTTCTACTCTCTGGCCCATGTGGGTAGGCCTTTGTACATCTGCAGTAGCGGTACTGTCTGGCCCATCTGGGTAGGTCGTTGTTCATCCGCAAAACTTCTACTGTCTGGCCTATCTGGGTAGGCCTTTGTACATCTGCAGTAGCTCTACTGTCTGGCCCATCTGGGTAAGCCTTTGTACATCTGCAGTAGCTCTACTGTCTGGCCCATCTGGGTAGGCCTTTGTACATCTGCAGTAGCTCTACTGTCTGGCCCATCTGGGTAGGCCTTTGTACATCTGCAGTAGCGCTACTGTCTGGCCCATCTGGGTAGGCCTTTGTACATCTGCAGTAGCGCTACTGTCTGGCCTATCTGGGTAGGCCTATGTCAATTAACAATAGCTCTACTGTCTGACCCATCCGGGTAGGCCTATGTCAATTAACAATAGCTCTACTGTGTGGCCCAGTGGATGTAGTTTCAGGTCCATTTATGTATCTCTTTAACGCACTCATCATCCAGTCATCGGCGGGGACGCGGCTGACGTCGACTGACACAACCTGGACGCATACCGCCTTAATCCGAATTATGGCAGACCTTAATCACAGCGAGGCTCACCATAAACCTGCCAACATACGCCCTAGGCTCACCGTCTAGAAGACAGCAAAGAATGCCTCTGCATTGACGGCGTAAATCTTTGATGTCTTTGTGTTTTTATATTGTTGGCATCTGACCATCTGCGAAAGACGATAGATTTGCAACTTTTGTTTTGGTTTAAGTAGTAAGATTTGTTTCTCGGCATTTGCGCTTATGACTAAATAAACCTCACTCTGTGGAGTCCCATCGATGACCTGACATTAGGTTTAGGTTTATAGAGGTTGTTCCCTTCTGTGGGGATGCTAGATCCTCCCAAGATTTTGAATCGATGCCGAAAGCCTTTATGCCACGCTTGGAGCTCTACTGTCGAGGCACTTTCTATTGTGTTTTTATACGACTTACTTAACAGATCCGTATATTTAAACAGGTGGAATTCTCGCAATGCACTGGGCCGCCATGTTGGAAACTGGTAGAATTATTACCGAATACATTATGTACGTTATGCTAATATCATGGATTAGATATACTAGTAGATATGTAGTCAAGATAGGAACTAAAAGTAATGGGTTATATATGGGCTGGTATCGTTTTAGTCACATATTTTTCATGCTAGTCAGGGCGAAGCAAAATCAAGTGATGAGATTTTTTAATTAAGATAAATTTCTGAATCCTCTGATATACATTAAACCGCTAGAGTATGGCAGAAACCCCCGATTTATGTGGTGTGCCGATGCAGGCCCTGAAGGCCGGCCGCCTGAGTACCGTGGAACCGCCGTTGCTGCTTCATGTGGTGTGCAGTTGCAAGCCCTGAGAGGCCGGCCGCCTGAGTACCGTAGAACCGCCGTTGCGTGTTCCTGCGGTGTGCATCTGCAGGATTAATTCTAACCCTAACCCTAGCCGTTTGGCTATTTATAGAAGCGCTGTAACACACATTGACGGTCCTAGGCTACAACGGGGGCCATCCTTCCGAAGCCTGCACACACACGCCGCATGAATACATACACAACGGCGGTTCTACGGTACTCAGGCGGAAACGGTTCTACGGTTCTCAGGCGGGCCGGCACCCAGGGGCATAAACACCGCTAAGTATTGCAGCGCAATGGCTTTACGTCGGCCTTGAACAGAGGGGATTTACCTTGATCGGCGATTTTGTCGAGCTCGGCTGAAGTCTCTCAGCGCCCTTTACAGCAGTACCATTTGATGATTGCTCACAGTTAATACAACTAGACGGTCAAGCAGACCTTGAGAAGGGACGAAAATGGGAGTTTGGGGACTATTTCGACCATTTTAAGACCCATGGCCGCTCGGTCATTGGTTGTTCGGCCTGGCGTTCGAGACCATATCGCCCACTGAAAGCTGTAGCCAAGCCAAATTGCTGGCTGAAAGCGCAAATTAGCCCAAATTGGACCCCAAATATCGTGATGTGCTGGACGAGCGCCATCTAACGGCTGCTGTTCAACGGGGACTATTTTTCCAGGTCGGGGGCGTCGTTTAGAATGAATACGTTCAAATCCCGACTTCCTACGTGTCCTTGGTCACGCCCTAATCGCTCTTCTCGGACTCGTCATCGCTGAATTACGGAGCCCCCTAGCGGCGGAACTAAGCGTGATAGGCTAAAAGCGAAGGCGGATTGCATACCCAAGTCGACGTTTGCCCGTCTTTTGCAACCGGTCCCGACTCTCTAGCGTCGCTATTAAGCGAACGGCGGCCATCGCAACCCCGAAACAGTGCCGGTCCATATCGCCGTTGACTCATAATGGGAGCGTCGGCATGGAGGGGGGTGCACCTCTTGCGAGCGCTCTAGCGGCCAAACTAAGCGTCCTAGAGCAATTCTGAGGTGGTTTCAACCAACCTAGCTCACATTTTTCTCTCCGCTCATGCCAAATCTGGGCTCCCTAGCTCAAATATGGACCGAGTTATGGCCTCGCAAAGTTCAAAACGCCACTTGACACGTACGCTGAATATTGATTGGCCGATTACTCAAAAATCGTTCAGTATCCGGAAAATCTGAGCAGTGCTGCGTCACTGCCTCTCCCTGACGAATACTCTCAAACAAACAGCAAATCTCTAGACCCGATATTAACCCGAGTTACGCGGAAAAATCTGTTTCGTGACCTTGACCTTGCTGTAACCTTGACCTTGGAAGCGTGACCTTGACAATATAGTTATTCGTGCCCAATTACTGATGTCATGTATCACGCCCGGTGACGTTTGTCTCACTTGTAACCTTCAAAGAGAAATTGAGACCATGTTCCCGCCAAAATCCCGCCGTGGGATCCCATGTTAAACTTTGGGATTTTTTTGCAGAAGAACTATTCGGAGAATTTGGAAGCGTGACCTTGACAATATAGTTATTCGTGCCCAATTACTGATGTCATGTATCACGCCCGGTGACGTTTGTCTCACTTGTAACCTTCAAAGAGAAATTGAGACCATGTTCCCGCCAAAATCCCGCCGTGGGATCCCATGTTAAACTTTGGGATTTTTTTGCAGAAGAACTATTCGGAGAATTTTCAAAATTGAAACACCGTATACAAGGTATCTGTGAACCCAATACGTGAATTAATTTTGAGCGTCATTAAGTAAAAACTGGGAACGCTATAGCGATTTTGCCGATTTTTGGTTCTATCTACTAATGGTTAAGCGAGTTTCGAAAAATTCCGGTGACCTTGACCTTTGACCTACATGGCCCATCTACGAACTTGGCCTGACGATTGCCACTCCGCATCTTTCTGTGAAGTTGAAAGTCGATACGTTAAGGCATTCGAAAGATAATGCGCGAACAGACAAACACATGCTAACCGAACACACCGACATAAGTCGAAAATGGAACATTTTCGTCTTAATTATGCCAGCCCCATGATGTGTCCTCAACATGGAATTTTGAATTAATGCTGGGGTGCCGCAGAGGGATAAAATATGAGACTTTAGGCAAAATTTAGTTCACGACATAAAAGAAATGATAGGCGATTGGGGCACTAAATCACATTTTCAGGGCGCCGTTGGGAACAATTTGCGCACTTCACGGTTTTCTGTAGTAGGGTGATATAAATTCTCCTTTGTCGGCGCCGTGTTTCGGATACATGTGAGATTGGTTCGCTTAGTGCCCTCCATTAAGCTGTCATCACCGAATCGATGGGTCATACGTTATCAGCTTTACCAGCAGCGTGGAGCGAAATGCCCCAGTAATAGGCGGAAGCGCTAATGATCAGGTAATCGATTGGGTTTACAACCATGCAATACCGTTGTCTGAGAAAACAGAAAGAGCACTGCCTGGGTGTAATGAGCTACAGTCAATACTAATCTTAAACTAGGCCAAAGTGCAAGTATAGCGGTTTGGTGTCACGTCATGTATCACGCCCCACGACAGCAGATGTCTGACAATTTTCATAGCCTACCACTGATGCTGTATCCGAAACTAGTCCAAAGCGCAAGTATATTGGTTTGATGTCACGTCATGTATCACGTCCCACGACAACAGATGTCTCTTATTGCTGTTATAAGCTATCACTCATGCCATATACTAAACTGGACGAAAGTGCAAGAATTTTTTTGGCGGTCGATATATTTGAGCAACGAATCGACTGTGAAGTATAAATTGTTGTGTTCATGTTAATGTTAGAGTGGGGATTAGGGCGAGGAAGGGGGTGGTGTTCATTTGTCAACTTTTTCAGCCAAGCTTGAACCCTCGCTTTTTTCGGTCCCAAATCGATAATATCATTATCATCCTCGACATTCGCATTAGCTTTGATATATTATTACATGTCTCGATTTTTATTTGTTGTGAATAATCTAAGTCGCCACAGGAGCAGGGTCTGGGGTTCTTCTTACCATTACTTTACAGGGGCGAATCCAGGAATTTAAAAAGGGCGGTCCAAACTTACGACTGGGGGGTCCGTGCCGCCTCAGATAGCATTCTTCCTCAAAGAGGGGCGGGGGGGGGGGGTGGTCCGCACCTTAGATGGCCTTAATTGTACGCTAAAAAAGGCATTCTTCCTCAAAGGGGGGGAAGGGGGGTGGGCAGATCCCCTGGACCCCGCCCCTGGATCCGTCCCGGCTTTATGTCATTGGCCAACGATTGCAAAGCTCTGGCTTTAAAATTGCCCATGTCATTAATATTTCTGAACCCCTAATTATTGATAATATATCTAGATATTACGCTCGGTACATGACACTCCACCGCCCCATACACAACACGGGTTGCTCTTCGTAATGGCGTGAAACACACAGAAAACCAGCGTATTTCGATTCACAAAAAGTAGTATGAGTATGAAGGTACACCCCCAAACATTTACTACGTATGGTTTTCAAATCTAACAGGGCATTCATATCCGAAGCATCGCTGAGTCTAGTTGGAGACCCGTAGTGAAGCATAGGGACCCACTGGTGCATTGTGCCCAGAATGGTTGTTCCTAGAGGTAAGAGGTTCCTACTTGAATGAAAACGTAAAATAAGCGCGCGAAGCTAACCGATAGAAACATGACACCGGTTCATGTGTCACAACCATTCTTGCTGATCGACCCTCAGTCAACATATATCTACAATGACGATGTTTACCCGTAAATAACATGCTGGTGTTATCGTTAGAAACGAAATTAAATCGAGATATCGGTTTCTGTATTGCTCTTATTCGCTGCCAGAACCGTTAAACTTCACTACACACACCATGGATGCACTGGCGGCAACCGTGACGTCATCACAACTCAAACTAAGAACACAACTATGCCACTGGCGGCAACCGTAACGCCATCACAACCCAAACTAAGAACACAACTATGCCACTGGCGGCAGCTGTGGCGTCATCATAGCCCACTCTAAGAACACAACTATGCCACTGGCGGCAACCGTGACGTCATCATAACCCACACTAGGAACACAACTATGCCACTGGCGGCAACCGTGGCGTTATCACAGCCCAAACTAAGAACACAACTATGCCACTGGCGGCAACCGTGACGTTATCACAGCCCACACTAAGAACACAACTATGCTACTGGGGCAGCCGTGGCGTCATCACAGCCCACACTAAAAATACAATACTGCTGGCGGCAACCGTCAGTTGTCGGCTGACCCTTCGACACGGGTGTGTAAAGACCCTCCCCGACCCACCCTCTCTGCTTCTTTCCAAAGATCCTTTGACACAGAACGTGCGAACTATTCGACATCGGGTTTAATCCATCCGAGTCTTTGACCCTCCAGGTAGGATCCAGGCAGCCATTGTGAATCCGGTTAGCACCGCTTGGGGCCCACATGGAGTCCAATAGTAATGTCTTATAATGTCAGAGACCAAGGTCATAACTGGGCCGCCCCGATAGCTCAGTGGGCTAGAGCGCTCGCCTTGAGTGCTCTGGCCACCTGAGAGCCTCAAGGCACGTGGATCGATGGTTCGAGCACCGCTGTGGCCATGTCTGTGTCGTCGCAGGATAAAGATCCCATGTCCTTTTCGCAAAGAGTAGGGCTACTCCCGGAGACATGGCTCCACTCTCCCCTCTCTCGTTGACGCGATATGGCCAAAAGTGGTTAAAGCGTCCTGATAAAATGAACCAAGCAACCAAGGTCATGAGCCGATAAGAGTCATATCTGTCTTGAAGGTAACTTGACGTTGGCATTGACATGTCCGTCGTGCTCGTTAGTATACTTGCGGTTGTTCTATATGTAGCCAAAATAAGAGAATAATTGTACTGACACATGACACATACACGAGACACAATAGTTAGGTTTGGCCCTCCAGGGGCTGATAAATGTACTCAGGTTCTCGTTTGAATTTAGTCACCTGGGAAGAAAGAACTTTATTCGTCGTGATCTGGGAACACGACTCCCTCCCCTTGCCACTCTCACCCTCACCCCCGCCCCCCTCTTGCACCCCTCCCCTCTTCCTCCCACCCCACGCCCCCCTATTATTATCATGATTACTTGTACCTTATTCACATATCGCATACGACAAATAATGCTGTCCAGCGTGTATTGTGGCAATTACTTGTTATACCTCCATGTTCGAACGCCCAAACCATTGTTTCAGCACAGCTCACGTATAACTCGCGATTACCCTTTACTTCAATAATCCATTTGATGGGCTCGAACATCGAAGAAGGACCTTCTGATGTCCATGCATGTATTACACAAAAATGCCGGCGTCTTACAAACCGAGCAGTGGTAATTAAACTTATATCGAAAGACTTAAGCTGAGTTTGTTTTATGTCAACGGACACGAGGCATGTCTTTATAAGCTTACGAGCGAACCTGAAATACGAACCCATGAGGGTCGACAGTGGCGTCCCCGGCGGCGAGTTCAGCGAGAGATTGGCGTCAGTCGCCAACGTCCTTCTTAGGCAGGCATATAGAGGGACCGCAGTCAAGGTCGTGATTACAGACATGGAACGTAATTAGACTGAGGCGTAGAGCATGCCAGGAGCGGGCTGTGGTGATGCGGTCGTATATATCCCTACGCCACTGCTTTGTTCGCCGTCGCCACATGAGGATCCATCATTGGATACGAAGTCGAAGAGTTTTTGTGCTCACACAGCTAGGTTGGCTAATCAGGGCCACGAGAGGGGGGTGGGAATCAGATAGCTCAGCAAATCGGGGGTTGCCACCCCCCCCCCCCCCACTCCAACCGCCTCAGGCTATGGGGGGGCCCCCACTTTCTAAACCGAGCTGCGCCCCCTTGCTGGGGGCGGTTGGCGAAGAATGTAATCTATATGATTAATTATAGTTTGGTATGATAAATATGGCAAATGCAGATTGCGTTATGCTTCTTATTAGACATGTTTTGTTATGATAGTACATAAATCCTTATCCACCCGGGCTACGAGGGGTTGAATCCACATTCTAGGGGTTAAATCCGGACCTGAGGACTCAACCGTCGTCAATTGGTGAAAGCGAATGTGCAGTCAAATGGTACGCCCCCAACCCCCACGCCCCCCCCCGGACTCAAATCCTGGCTCAGCCTCTGACAGTGACTTCACGTAATGACTTTAAATGTTCCAGACAGCCGACCTTCGACTTGAAAGGCTTCATCCAACCCCATATGATTGTCCCGAGAGGTTTCTTGACCCAGTTGAGCCGTCATGTTTTATAAAGATTCAATTGCGTTTATGCAACCAAAATAAAAACTGGATCATACATAAATACATTCAAATAACTATCAGGCTAGGATATTTTGAAGAGCGACCTTAAACCTCAACATTTCATTTTCCTCCGCATCACACTTCACAAAAAGGACATTCCCAGCCAATCAGACTTGAGGCACAGATCCTATTAAACCTATAAGAAGTTATATCTAGAAGTGAATTCGCTTTATCTCCAATCGTGTTATTAATGGTGTATACAAAGAGGACATACCAGTTGTTCATTTGTCATAAATTAGACTACGTTCAGTTACTTCCTTGATATACAAGACTTGATAAAGAATAACAATTACGCGTTGAACAAAGAACAACTTTCGGCCCACATGTGGTAAGATGTAAAAGGAGGCAAGTTATGGAAAATCATAAACAATCGTAATGAAGCCATTGTATTCTGAATAAAGTACAATGCTGTCAGCGTCTAATGTCTTCTCGTGTCATTATTGCATTTTGTGGATGGAGTTTAAAGAATGTGTGGAATGGTTGTTCTTTTCGAGGTATGCTTGACGGTCTCGTCTTTAATATGCGTTAATCCTGTGAGTATTTATTTTGTCTACGATTGTTGCCGTCTCTGTATTTAATATTTCAATCAAACAATGTCTGATGCATTTCTTGGCATTGTCATGGTGTGCTCTACTAGCATGAGCATGACTCTCGTATCTTGTATTATGTGAGTGTATCTCATAAGCATGTGTTCTGATAATATGTGTGACTTATTCGACAAGTACTAAGATAGTGTGTTGGCACATTCGTTCAGAGATATATGTTTCGCGTAGTAGTGATTACTGAAATTTTCGTTTGGTCTTTTAATGCAGTTGAATGCTTTCCTTTTTCCTGTGTCTTTTGATAATTTCTCTTTTTCACCACAACACAACAACGTACATCCAAAATCAATAAGTAGCACATAGCATAAATATATTTGGAGCTTCATATTGAGGCAAAAAATCGCTGTGCGTTTTTCCCATTCAACTGCATTGATATTTATACCACTGGCTTTGTTTAGTTCCAGAGTTCCACGCGCTTATACGTGTCACAATGCAATAGACCTACAATACAATAGACAAAATATGAAACCCATGGTAACAACTCATTTGTTTTCTCTAGTAAATCTAGCTATATAAATATATCTTTTAAAATGTAGATGCTTTCTACATTTCAAGGAAGCCAGCTACAGCTAATTCGAGTGAGTTTTCTATGATGCAACCAGCTATTTGACTGCCTCCATGTGTGCATGGTTTATCAAGCGCCGGAATTCTCTGGGATTATGCTCACGGAAATGACACCGATACAGGAGCAGACCCACTGGGCGGCGTGGGGGTCCAGGGGGTTCGACCCCTCCTCTCTTTTGTGAGAAAGATTGGCTGTTTTCAATTAAAAATTAAGGCCATCGGAGACGTACACCCCCCCCCCCCCCCCCCCTCGCCCCCGCCCCCTCCTCTATTTGGGCTTTTTGGGGAAGAACGCTATCTTAGGCGGCGAGAAACCCTCCCCCCCCCTCCCTTCCAGTCGTCAAAAATTGGGTCATTTAAACATTCTTGGAACCGCACGCATTGAGCGGCCCGCTCTCTGTGACGTCATAACCTGGTTCATTTCCGCTATCGCCTCTAACATGGCTTTTCATCGACGTTTTTCCCTTCTGGGGTTGGGTGATTAAAGTCGGTTATTCACAATCCTGGTAACGGTTTTCCCACGTGGACTAATACTCGCATGATACTCTGACCTTTAGAGGCTCCGCTTGTCGGACGACGGTCTGAAGTCCCAATCTGAAGCGGCACGAGATTCCGCAATCCCGTTCCTAGACCGCAGAGGGGGGGGGGCAGTGGGAGTCTAAAAATGTGCGTCCATAGAGCCGGGTGCCGCGAAAACATACCTCTTCCGAGCGGATTTTGTCGGTAAAACCTCCAGAATGAGTGGATTATTTGCGGTAAAATGCCCGACCAAACGGACTTTGGCGGTGAAAAACCATGAAACCCCCACAAACCCAGTAATGTATTGAGTTCACCCCCGCACCCCGCCCGGGTTCCTCGCAGAAGCGGTCTTTGTGCGCGGTGATTGGCTAGTTTTATGCATGGGGGTAAAATGTCTGGTTTCAAGGTGCTCCTACAGTAACGTTTCCCATGACAAAACTGGTCTAAATCACTTTGCAAGAACTGACAAAGATATACGATTTAGGACAATTTCTGCTAGACTGCTAGAAACAGAGAGGTGAGCGGAATAGTGAGTGGCGTTGTTGTGTAATACGTCATCAAGCTGTGAGCTTTGTCGCCCACGCTTTTTGTCACTTAAATCAAACATATCCATAGAGATACACACATATGTACATGACGATATAAATAGGTCTACTGTCTGGCCCATCTGGGTAGGCCTTTGTACATCTGCAGTAGCTCCACTGTCTGGCCCATCTGGGTAGGCATTTGTACATCCACAATAGTTCTACTGTCTGGCCCATCTGGGTAGGCCTTTGTACATCTGCAATATATCCACTGTCTGGCCCATCTGGGTAGCTTTATGTCAATCTACAATAGCTCCACTGTCTGGCCCATCTGGGTAGGCCTTTTTCCATCCGCAAAAGTTCCACTGTCTGGCCCATCTGGGTAGGCCTTTTTACATCCGCAAAAGTTCCACTGTCTGGCCCATCTGGGTAAGCCTTTGTACATCTGCAGTAGCTCTACTGTCTGGCCCATCTGGGTAGCTTTATGTCAATCTGCAATATCTCCACTGTCTGGCCCATCTGGGTAAACTTTTGTACACCCGCAATAGTTCTACTGTCTGGCCCATCTGGGTAAGCCTTTGTACATCTGCAGTAGCTCTACTGTCTGGCCCATCTGGGTAGCTTTATGTCAATCTACAATAGCTCCACTGTCTGGCCCATCTGGGTGGGCCTTTTTACATCCGCAAAAGTTCCACTGTCTGGCCCATCTGGGTAAGTCTTTGTACATCCGCAATAGTTCTACTGTCTGGCTCATCTGGGTAGGCCTTTGTACATCCGCAAAAGTTCTACTGTCTGGCCCATCTGGGTAGGCTATTGTACATCTGGAGTAGCTCTACTGTCTGGCCCATCTGGGTAAGCCTTTGTACATCTGCAGTAGCGCTACTGTCTGGCCCATCTGAGCAGGCATTTGTACATCCGCAACAGTTCTACTGTCTGGCGCATCTGGCTAAGCTTTTGTACATCTGCAGTAGCTCTACTGTCTGGCCCATCTGGGTAGCTTTATGTCAATCTACAATAGCACCAACGTCTGGCCCATCTGGGTGGGATTATGTCAATTTACAATAGCTCTACTGTCTGGCCCATCTGGGTAGGCCTTTGTACATCCGCAGTAGTACTACTGTCTGGCCCATCTGGGTAGGCCTTTTTACATCCGCAAAAGTTCTACTGTCTGGCTCATCTGGGTAGGCCTTTGTACATCCGCAATATTTCTACTGTCTGGCCCATCTGGATAGGCTTTTGTACATCCGCAAAAGTTCTACGGTCTGGCCCATCTGGGTAAGCAATTGTACATCTGGAGTAGCTCTACTGTCTGGCCCATCTGGGTAAACATTTGTACATCTGCAGTAGCTCTACTGTCTGGCTCATCTGGGTAGGCCTTTGTACATCTGCAGTAGTTCTACTGTCTGGCCTATCTGGGTAGGCCTTTGTACATCCGCAACAGTTCTACTGTCTGGCCCATCTGGGTAGGCCTTTGTACATCTGGAGTAGTTCTACTGTCTGGCCAATCTGGGTAGGCCTTTGTACATCTGCAGTAGCTCTACTGTCTGGCTCATCTGGGTAGGCCTTTGTACATCTGCAGTAGCTCTACTGTCTGGCCCATCTGCGTAGGCCTTTGTACATCTGCAGTAGTTCTACTGTCTGGCCCATCTGGGTAGGCCTTTAGACATCTGCAGTAGTTCTACTGTCTGGCCCATCTGGGTAAGCATTTGTACATCTGCAGTAGCTCTACTCTCTGGCCCATCTGGGTAGCTTTATGTCAATCTACAATAGCTCCACTGTCTGGCCCATCTGGGTAGGCCTTTTTACATCCGCAAAAGTTCCACTGTCTGGCCCATCTGGGAAAGTCTTTGTACATCCGCAATAGTTCTACTGTCTGGCCCATCTGGGTAGGCCTTTGTACATCCGCAAACGTTCTACTGTCTGGCCCATCTGGGTAAGCCTTTCTACATCCGCAATAGTTCTACTGTCTGGCCCATCTGGCTAGGCCTTTGTATATCCGCAACAGTTCTACTGTCTGGCCCATCTGGGTAAGCCTTTGTACATCTGGAGTAGCTCTACTGTCTGGCCCATCTGGGTAGGCCTTTGTACATCCGCAAACGTTCTACTGCCTGGCCTATCTGGGTAGGCCTTTGTACATCTGCAGTAGCTCTACTGTCTGGCTCATCTGGGTAAGCCGTTGTAGATCTGCAGTAGCTCTACTGTCTGGCCCATCTGGGTAGGCCTTTGTACATCTGCAATATCTCCACTGTCTGGCCCATCTGGGTAGGCCTTTGTACATCCGCAAAAGTTCTACTGCCTGGCCCATCTGGCTAAGCCCTTGTACATCTGCAGTAGCTCTACTGTCTGGCCCATCTGGGTAGCTTTATGTCAATCTACAATAGCTCCACTGTCTGGCCCATCTGAGTTGGATTATGTCAATTTACAATAGCTCTACTGTCTGGCCCATCTGGGTAGCTTTATGTCAATCTGCAATATCTCCACTGTCTGGCCCATCTGGGTAGGCCTTTGTACATCCGCAATAGTACTACTGTCTGGCCCATCTGGCTAGGCCTTTTTACATCCGCAAAAGTTCTACTGTCTGGCCCATCTGGGTAGGCCTTTGTACATCCGCAATAGTTCTACTGTCTGGCCCATCTGGGTAGGCTTTTGTACATCCGCAAAAGTTCCACTGTCTGGCCCATCTGGGTAAGCATTTGTACATCGGGAGTAGCTCTACTGTCTGGCCCATCTGGGTAAGCATTTATACATCTGCAGTAGCTCTACTGTCTGGTTCATCTGGGTAAGCCTTTGTACATCTGCAGTAGCTCTACTGTCTGGCCTATCTGGGTAGGCCTTTTTACATCTGCAACAGTTCTACTGTCTGGCCCATCTGGGTAGGCCTTTGTACATCTGCAGTAGCTCTACTGTCTGGCTTATCTGGGTAGGCCTTTGTACATCCGCAACAGTTCTACTGTCTGGCTCATCTGGGTAAGCCTTTGTACATCTGCAGTAGCTCTACTGTCTGGCCCATCTGGGTAGGCCTTTATACATCTGCAGTAGTTTTACTGTCTGGCCCATCTGGGTAAGCCTTTGTACATCTGCAGTAGTTCTACTGTCTGGCCCATCTGGGTAGGTCTTTGTACATCCGCAATAGTTCTACTGTATGGCCCATCTGGGTAGGCCTTTGTACATCCGCAAAAGTTCTACTGTCTGGCCCATCTGGGTTGGCCTTTGTACATCCGCAATAGTTCTACTGTCTGGCCCATCTGGGTAGGCTTTTGTACATCCGCAAAAGTTCTACTGTCTGGCCCATCTGGGTAAGCCTTTGTACATCTGCAATATCTCCACTGTCTGGCCCATCTGGGTAGCTTTATGTCAATCTACAATAGCTCCACTGTCTGGCCCATCTGGGTAGGCCTTTGTACATCCGCAATAGTTCTACTGTCTGACCTATCTGGGTAGGCCTTTGTACATCTGCAGTAGCGGTACTGTCTGGCCCATCTGGCTAGGTCTTTGTACAACCGCAAAAGTTCTACTGTCGGGCCCATCTGGGTAAGCATTTTTACATCTGGAGTAGCGCTACTGTCTGGCCTATCTGGGTAAGCATTTGTACGTCTGCAGTAGCTCTACTGTCTGGCCTATCTGGGTAGCTTTATGTCAATCTACAATAGCTCCACTGTCTGGCCCATCTGGGTAGCTTTATGTCAATCTACAATAGCTCCACTGTCTGGCCCATCTGGGTTGGCTTATGTCAATTTACAATAGCTCTACTGTCTCACCCATTTTGTTTGGCTTATCCCAGGTAACAAAATAATATTCTCCGAATATTCCGCCAATGTTACGGGAATATTACCAAAAAATATTCCGTGAATGTTTTTCAGGAAAGTTTTCTTAATATTCAGGGAATGTTTTTTGATAATATTCCCGTAACATTGGCGGAATATTCGGAGAATATTCAGAGAAAATTCGGAGAATATTCGAAGAATATTCGGAGAATGTTTTTTTAATATTACGAGCGGACCTCCCCAGAACATTAAACGAACAGATGGTGCACTCACAGAAATGAAGCAGACAAGTGCTTAACATTGTTAACGTCTTTATTATTATATTACCGCCTGGTTCATAGGCCATTACGCCAATACAAACCGTATAACAGGCTTAACGCAGTCTTTATAATTACATTACCGCTTGGTTAACAGGTCATAGCACAAATACAAACTGTGTAACAACTTTAACGCGGTCCTTATAATTACATTACCGCGTGGTTGACAAGCCATTGCAACAATACATACCGTATAACAAGTGTTACTCGTCCTTATACTGACGTTACCGCGTGGTTGACAGGCCATTACGCCAATACAAACCGTGTAACAAGTGTAACGTAGATTTTATACTGACGTTACCGCGTGGTCGACAAGCCATTGCCCTAATACAAACTGTATGAAAAGTTTAACGTAGTCTTTATACTGACGTTAACGCGTGGTTGACAGGCCATTGCGACGATACAAACTCTATAACTAGTTTAACGCGGTCTTTATAATTCAATTACCTCGTGGTTGACAGGCCTTTGCGAACCAAGTTTCGGGTGGTACCCCAAGTTTGGGGACGAGAAAGACTCCCAAGCTCGGCAGAGGACACACCCAAGTTAGGGGAGGGGAGACACCTAATTTAAAGGGGGGGAGAAACCCCAAGTGAGGGGAGTGGAGGCACCTCAAATTTGGGGATGGGAGACACTAGAGGGCAGAATTAGGCTTTTCATCACCATTCTTCTGTATTACAAGCTTTTCATCAACTTCAGCTTCAACATCAACTTCAATTCTCATTCAGCTTCAGGATACTCCATCGATGGCACCTATTAAAGAAAGGCAAGCAGTGGTCAGTTACAATTAGTTGCATATACGTGAGCTTTCATTAAATCCTTTACAAGCACAAGCACACATTTAAGGGTATAATTTCTGCAGCATGTGAACTCACAATGATTGTAAATCATTGCACTTGGTAAGCAGCTTCAATTACCTTCATTTTTTTTACTCCCTGTCCGGGGCAAACCGCATCATCTCTGCCCGGGACTCATTGACACAGCGCATATCATTCTGCTTGCAATTTGACATATATTGCTTCTGCAAAGATAGATTGAACATGAATTAGCATCTTACCTGAAGACACTATTAAAATAAGAAAATGGGAATCGAGTTAACCGATAAATGATTTGTAGGTACAAGTACACAGCTCAGCATTTAATATGCTACAGAAACTGATGATAAGCAAGAAAAACATACAGAATTTGATGATTGAAACATGGCCACTGTACCTGTAAACCAGTAAGGTGTTACTGTATGTGTCATACTGAGACTGGGTAGCCCTGAAACATGCCTCGCTGACCTTGAACCATACAGAGACTAGAAAGAGCCATGAAGTGAATGTCAGTTGCTCAGCTTGATTTGAAATCTTTGGAACTTTAACTTGAACGGATTGACAAGGTGCATTTCTTTACGTACATTCTGCAATCGACATATACACAAGAGTACTAATTTTTTCATGAAAGCAGCATACTCACATGCGCCATATTATGTTATTTACATTTTAAAATCAAGACTAAAAGTTGCCGCAAGTACCCCCAGACAAACCCGCTTCTTGAAGGGCACAACAGTGTCAATGATAAAATCCTTAGACGTTTGTAAGGAATCAACTGTAGGTTTTATTATAATGTGTGCGCAAACAATCATAGTGTTTACGTATTCTATATACCTTGTTCCATCATCTAACACCAAGAAAGTGTGTCGACACTAGGTTGTTTAGGTTATATTTTTGAGAAGAAATATTAGAGCACACAACTTTTCCCGACCAACCATCTACTATATTTGTTTTGGGCAGATCCCGATTGCTGTAAATGCGACTTGGTTCCTCCTCTCCATTAGCATATGACTCTCCGCTAGAGGGCCTTGTCAGTCGCTCAATTTGAACTTTAAGACAAAAGCAGCGCCCTCTGTTACAGGTAATTGACTGTTACGAAGTTTAGGACCTGGGCTACAAATGGTTCAAATGGTGGAGGGACTCGCCAGGTGGCGCTGCATATGCATGGCAGTTGGTCGGGAAAGTCGCATGCTCCAACATTTGTTCGAGGAAATAGGACTAAAACAATCTAGCGTTGACACTTTCAGAAGATAGTGTCAGAAGATAGAACAAGGTATATAGAATATGTAAGCACTATAATAGTACCCGTCCACATTCTAAAAAAAGCTACAGTCGATTCCCGTCTAACGTTTAAGGATTTCACCATTGACATCGTTGTGCCCTTAAAGAAGTGGGCTTGCCTGGGGGCACTTGCGCCAAGACTAAAAGTATCTCAAAATATATTTGATATCTCTTTAAATCTGTAAAATAACAATTTTTAAATAAAACTGTTCACTTGCAGACTAGTTCGCTTGTGGACGTCCGAGCTAGCGGGTGACGATATCACATAGAATACCAAACAAGCGCGTAGGGATATAAAGCCGGCTACCAACTTCTGCTTAAGTGAACAAATGTGCTTCTCTCTGGCTAGCCCACAGGCTTTCAGGATTTAAATTCAACACAGAATATACTTATTTGACACAGAGAAGAGATTGGTAACATAAAAATTACAGAACATATTGCTTTAATGCTCCATGTCAATACTTACTTTATGGCCCTCCAGCCCACTCCAAGAAAGAGAGAAGCCGGGGGAGGGGGGGGGGGGAGGCGGGCATGCAACAGGTCTAGGGTCTGGGTCCAGTGCTAGCTCTGACATCAAAACTGCCACCAGTGGCCTGGCTGGCAGCACTTGGCCAGTGCACGGGCACTCAGTTCGTGAGATGGAAGTCCTACGGCCTGTGTATACCCTATATATAACAAGAGGGTAAGCAAGCTCTGAGGCCCAAACCAAAACACCAAAATATTAAAGGCTTATTTTAGCGTTAAATGATGCTGTCACAATAAAACCTGGGTTTCTTGAGATGCTACACAGTCAAGTATTTATAAATAAATACTTTTTATCCATATCCATATGCCATTAATCAAGAATCAAGGATCTTTTGGTCAAACTTTTGGACAAATCCACTTTCTTGCAAGTCTGTGCCACAAACTTGCCACAGAAAAAAAACAGGGGTCAGCTGACTTGGACAGGTTGCAATGAAGTCAAATATCAGCTGACCATATGTATTTAGCCAATAGGTGTTAGATGATTTAAACAGGAAGTTATTGACTTGTTCTTGACCTTAAGCTTTGTCCAGTTTGTGGCACAGAGTTGCAAGAAAGTGGATTTGTCCAAAAGTTTGACCAAAAGATCCTTGATTCTTGATTAATGGCATCTAGATATGGATAAAAAGTATTTATTTATAAATACTTGACTGTGTAGCACCTGAAGAAACCCAGGTTTTATTGTGACAGCATCATTTAAGGCTAAAATAAGTCTTTAATATTTTGGTGTTTTGGTTTGAGCCTCATAGCTTGCTTACCCTCTTGTTATACATAGCCGGGTATACACATGCCGTAGGACTTCCATCTCACGAACCGAGTGCGCCAGTGCGCCAGTGCCGTGGAGTCTAGTCCTACAAGCAAGCCGCTGTGGCTCGCCAACAGCGTCTTACTTCCAAGCGCATCCCGCTCATTAGCAGCGCGAAGCGACGACAACACCCGTGACGTTTTGCATCGCTTAAGTGAATGTACGCATTGTACAGCGCTCTCTTACCAATATAACTTGTAGGAAAAGGTATTAGCGTCTAATTTTGCGCGGTAGAATTGTTGTCAGACGTTCTGGAGCGCGAGAAACAACAACTTTGCACCAGTAACAACCGAAAACGAATCAAGCTCCGCCATGATTGCAGTTGCACTTCCTGCCGAGAAGCGGTGCGCACTAACGTACAAATTGTGTGCTCGCCGTAACTGAAAGATTCCTCGCTGGCTTCGTGCCGCGGGGTCCCCCTGCGTGATGAATAGTATGGAGGGGGTTGATGGGGAACCCGCCCAAATGTAGCGAAAATTTCCAGACGTTCTCTTCTAATGTTGGTTCTCATATGAAATGTGGGTTTTGTGGATTTACTTTTTTTTAGGAATATTTTATTTCTGAAGCTGTATTTTGATGAAAAATACCCCCCCCCCCCCACCCCCTCCGGCGGGAATAAAGGTAGCTGACGGTCGGAGCGGGGTCAATTGCTATATTTCCGGCATTTTCCAAAGGGAATACACCTGATGCCGCCAAAACCCACAAATTAGTGAGCGCAGGGGCTGACACAGTGGCGGGAGTCCTAAACGCCCGCTTTTCTGAAACATCCCTAAGCAACAATGAATTTGGTGTCCCCCGCCTGTTTGTACTGGATCCCCTACTTTGTTGATATCAAGCTCGGGAGGTGGGGACGGGACGGGGCGGGGGCCAGACTGACAAGCGTAACTTCGGCGTACGGCGGAAGCTGAAATTACGTACTCCTCGCGTTAAACCAAGAATTGCACAAACAATTTGCCGTTGGCCGTTACCGTTGGCCCGTGCATGCTCCACTGTCATCGTGACGGGCCGGGGCCGGGGCCGCCGCTGGGCTCTGGGAGGGTATTTAATTCATTGCTCGGTTTAGGATAGGGGGGTCCGCGGTAAATTCCCCCCCCCCCAAGCCGGTCGATGTTTTACCATCGAAATTCGCTCGGTCGGGGCTTTTTAATCTTTTGCGGCAACCCGTCTATGAACGCACATTTTCAGAGCTACCCCTCCCCCCCCCCTTCCACCCCGCCGTCAGAAGTTTTTAAACATCGGCTCTATAGCTATAGGGATATCTTTTTCATCACAAAAATCCACTCTCTCAGGTATCAAGGCACCCCACGGAACCCTCCCACCAACTTTGTATACGAGGCCTTCACTCCCCCCCACCCCGGCCGCCGGGTTACTGACGGTTTAAAATATTCCGACTGATCCACACTCCTCCCGCTGTCATTTGCTCAGTGCTCAGATGGTATTGAATGCAAATTAAACATCAATGGAACGCTGAAAGAACTTCCACTTAAGTTATGCTTTCAAAGATTTTACAGCAACGATGTCACTGATCTGGTAAAGTCGGACCATTTGAAACAAACGACCGTTAAACTACCATGACATGCTGTTTGATGTGATGTAAAATCCGTACTTTACATTTCCCAACCAAAAATGTGCGCGCGCCCAACGATCATTTCTTCCGGTACGCGTGAACCCCAATCAAACCATGGCACCAGCGGCAGGCAGAAAAGCTCCAAAACAGCTCGCCGAACGAATAAGTTTTCAAAGCACACAAATCGAGTAAGGACACGACTGGATTTTTTTACCAACTAACAGAGAATAGGTTACTTTATGTTAATATGTAGTTCATTGCTAGATATCGAGGTGAAAAAGTAGTTTTATGACCGTGTAAAGCCCGCCCAGATTTCGGGCGGGATTCTGCTAATGAAAAGAGATTGCAATGGGATGTAACGTAGATCCACGACTGGACCCATATCGGAGCGAGCTGCGTTACATATATGGAACTACCGTGGAGTCATGCACAGAACAGTACTAGATCAAAGCTTACATTTTCACAGCGTCAAGGACCTGATTACTTCATAAGCCACTGATCATATTATTTAAAATGTGATCGTATCGCTGATGTGTGTATATTCTAACTTACCTTCAGTTTTAAGTTTCTGCGAATTGCGGCTCTCTTCGAAGAAAACCCATGCGTTCAACTTCCGCTGGCTTCAACTTCCACTCTCCGACAGAGGGCGCTCGCTAGGGATTTGAGTGAGTTGGGCGAGCTCCCTCTGTTGGGAGTGCAGTCAATCAGCCGCCGGAGCCGGTGGGGGGGGGGGTGGGGGGGGGGGGTACTTAATACATTGCTGGGTTGGGGGGATGGGGGGGGGGTGTTCCGCGGTAAAGCCCCCTCCCTCTTTCACCGCCAAAATCCGCTCGGAAGGGATATTTTTTCCGTGCAGACACCAGCTCGTTTTTTTTTATCGGCAAACCTGCTTTATGATGAAATTTTACGAAACATTGGTGAACTCGGTCGCAATTTTTTTCAGAGCCCCCCCCCCCCGCCCCCAGGTCGTAATTAGGTTTTAATGGACCCCTCCCCCCCCCCGCCTTTTCAAATTCCTGTATCCGCCCATAGCTGCAAGCCCATACTTCAAAATTTGCTGCATAAGTGTTGCAACATATATATTTCGTAACAAAAAATAGTTTCGTGCAAGCGTAATATTCGCACATCATTCTCGTAATTCGTTCGTAACCTAACCCGGAAATCACACTGCGCGAATATTACGGGAATGTTCGTCCGTAATATTCTGCGAATATTACGGGAATGTTCGCCCGTAACATAAAACGGAAATCACACTGAGCGAATATTACCGGAATGTTCGTCCGTAACACTCTGCGAATATTACGTGATTGTTCGTCCGGAACATTCTGCGAATATTACGGGAATGTTCGTCCTAAATATAAGACGAAAATAACATCCTGCGAATATTACGTGATTGTTCGTCCGGAACATTCTGCGAATATTACCGGAATGTTCGTCCGTAACATAACACAGAAATAACATTGAGCAAATATTACGCGAATGTTCCGTGTTTGCTGGGATGTCAATCTACAATAGTGCTACTGTCTGGCCCATCCGGGTAGGCCTATGTCAATTAACAATAGCTCTACTGTCTAGCCCATCCGGGTAGGCCTATGTCAATTAACAATAGCTCTACTGTCTGGCCCATCCGGGTAGGCTTATTTCAGTATACACTAGCTCTACTGTCTGGCCCAGTGGATGTAGTTTCAGGTCCATTTATGGATCTCTTTAACGCACTCTGTCATCATCCAGTCATCGGCGGGGACGCGGCTGACGTCGACTGACACAACCTGGACCCATGCCATCTTAATCCGAATTATGGCAGACCTTAATCACAGCGAGGCTCACCATAAACCTGCCAATATAGGCCCTAAGCTCACCGTCTAGAAGACAGCAAAGAATGCCTCTGCATTGACGGCGTAAATCTTTTGATGGCTTTGTGTTTTTATATTGTTGGCATCTGACCATCTGCGAAAAAACGATAGATTTGCAGCTTTTATTTTGGTTTAAGTAGTAAGATTTGTTTCTCAGCATTTGCGCTTATGACTAAATAAGCCTAAATCTCTAATGTCGAGGCACTTCCTATTGTGTTTTTATACGACTTACTTAACAGATCCGTATATTTAAACAGGTGGAATTCTCGCAATGCACTGGGCCGCGATGTTGGAAACTGGTAGAATTATTACCGAATACATTATTTACGTTATGCTAATATCGTGGATTAGATATACTAGTAGATATGTAGTCAAAATAAGAACTAAAAGTAATGGGTTATATATGGACTGGTATAGTTTTAGTCACATATTTTTCATGCTAGTCAGGGCGAAGAAAAATCAAGGGATGAGATTTGTTAATTAGGATAAATTTCCTAATCCTCTGTTTTACTTTAAACCGCTAGAGTATGGCAGAACCCCCAGATTTATCTGGTGTGCCGTTGCAGGCCCTGAGAGGCCGGCCGCCGTAGAACCGCCGTTGCGTCTTCATATGGTGTGCAGTTGCAGGCCCTGAGAGGCCGGCCGCCTGAGTACCGTAAAGCCGTCGTTGCGTGTTCATGCGGTGTGCATCTGCAGGACTAATTCTAACCCTAACCCCAGCCGTTTGGCTATTTGTAGAAGCGATATAACACACACTGGGCGCATTTCTTTGGAAGCCCGGGTATATCCCCAAAGTGGACCGAACACGCACATTACGCATCGATTTACCGCTCGACACTTCTTGCACCTGGATCGGGTGCATGCGCAGTTAATACATTTATGTCAGCCCCATGATGTGTCCTCTCCATGGAATTTTGAACTGATGTTGGGGTACCGCAGAGGGATAAAATATGAGACCTTAGGCAAAATTTAGTTCACGACATGAAAATAATGACGAACGAAGTGGGCGCTAAATCACATTGACAGGGCGCTGCTGGGAACAATTTGCACACTTCACAGTTTTCTGTAGTAGGGTGATATAAATTCTCCCTTGTCGGCGCCGTGTTTCAGGATACATGTGAGATTGGTTCGCTTAGTGCCCTTCATTAAGCTTTCATCACCGAATTGATGGGTCATACGTTATCAGCTTTACCAACAGCGTGGAGCAAAATGCCAGAGTACTGGGCGGAAGCGGTAATGATCAGGTAATCGATTGGGTTTACCAGCAATCAATTTCCGTATGTGAGAAAACAGAAAGGGGCTGCCTTGGTGTAATGAGCAACAGTCAATACTAATCTTAAACTAGGCCAAAGTGCAAGTATAACGGTTTGGTGTCACGTCATGTATCACGCCCCACGACAGCAGATGTCTGACAACTTTCATAGCTTACCACTGTTGCTGTATCCGAAACTAGGCCAAAGTGCAAGTATATTGGTTTGATGTCACGTCATGTATCACGTCCCACGACAACAGATGTCTCTTATTGCTGTTATAAGCTATCACTCATGCTATACACTAAACTGGACAAAAGTGCAAGAATTTTGGGGGGTTCGATATATTTGAAGTAACGAATCGACTGTGAAATATAAATTGTTGTGTTCATGTTAATGTTAAAGGGGGAGTGGGGAGGGGCAGCAGGCGGTGTTCCTTTGTCAACTTTTTCAGCCAAACTCGTTTTCATTATCATCCTCGACATTCGCATTAGCTTTGATATATTATTACATGTCTCGACTATTATTTGTAGTGATTAATCCAAGTCGCCACAGGAGCAGGGTCTGGGGTTCTTCTTGCTTTTACTTTAAAGGGGCGAATCCAGGAATTTAAAAGGGGGGCGGGGGGGGGGGCAAACATGCAACGGGGGGTCCACGCCGCCTCAGATAGCGTTCTTTCACAAAAAAAAGAGGGAAGGTGATTCACGCCTCAGATGGCCTAAATTTTTCTTTCTCAAAAGACTCAATGCCCCCCCGCCCCCTTGGATCCGTTCTTGCTTTATGTCATTAGCCAACGTTTGCAAAGCTCCGGCTTAGCTTAATATAGGACATATCATTAATATTTCTGAACTCCTAAATATCGATAATGTATCAAGAGTTACGTAGAAAACAAAATGTGTGTCAATGGATCGACAGTTTGGTATTTGGTCACATCAGTGCCCATAGAGTCTGAAGTGACATCACAGACAGCGAGCGCTCAACTCCAGCGAATGCGGTTTTGGGTACGTGACACTTCGATCACCGCTCCATATACAAAACATGGGGAATTCTTTGTAATAGCTTGAAATACACAGAAAACCAGCGTCTTTCGATTGAAAAGTAGTATGAGTATGTAGGTACACCCCCAAACATTTAGTCCAAATGTTTTTCAACTCTGACAGTGCATTCATATCCAAAACATTACTGAGTCTAGTTTAAGGCCCATAGTAAAGTATAGGGACCCGCTGACGCGTTCTACCCAAAATGATTGTTTCGAGAGGTGAGAGCACGCTGCCTGTGACGTCACTTACTGACCCTATTGGCTGTCCCGTTGCTCATGGGACAATTATATCAACAAAATACAGAAAGTGAGCGTTTGAAAAACACTTTTGAAAACACGCACTTACAACTAGAAAATCATTATAATTATGTCCAAAAGAAAACTTACAAACAATGAAATGATACAAATACTTTTGATCACAAATATACCTGTACACCCTATCGTCAGAAAGCGTCTTACACTGTGAGCAAAGTAAAGGCCAAGTCGTTCAATACTTCAGTAATTGCTTACCATGTGGATACATCTGTAGAAATATATTTTAACACGCGTCATATGCATAACAAGAAATATATTGATTCACATGGTTGGGAAGCTTTGGTTAAGACCTGTTGGTGGCTGGCTCTGGGTCCACTCACATTAGGTATAATTATGCATGTGCAGATAGCCCAAAAGACCCGTGAAGACAACCATGGCTAACCACAGATCTGTGGTTGATTAGTTGTATATTTAGGGCGCTTTAACCACTTTTGGTCATATCGCGTCAAGGGGAGAAGGAAGGGAGAGTGGAACCATGTCCTCCTTACTCTTTGCAAAGAAGGGCAAGGGATCTTTCATCTGCAACCACACAGGCATGGCCACAACGGGGCGCGAACCAGCGATCCACGTGCTGTTAGACTCTCAGGTGGCCAGAGCACTCAAGGCGAGCGCTCTTCCCAAAGACCTGCGATAAAGCAATAGCGGAAGCAAGGTACCATGACAACCTATGTCACTTTTTATGGCAATATTAGACGATCGTAGCCTTATGTCACGCCATATCTCACATCCCCCGACAGTCGATTCCGCTTACCGCTATCATCAGCTTCCACTAATGCCATATCTCACGTCATACCTCACGCATATATCACGCATATATCTCGTCATATCTGACGTCCACGTCATATCTCACGTCATATCTCATGTCATATTTCACGTCATATCTCAAGTCATATCTCAGTCATATATCGCATCCTGCGACAGCAGATTCCTCTTACCTGCTATCATAAGTGACCATTGATGCCACATAACACGTCATAGCTCACGTCATATAACACGTCATATATCACTTCATGTTTCTCGTCTCATATCACTTCATGTTTCTCGTCTCATATCACTTCATGTTTCACTTCATGTCTCACGTCATATCTCATGTCATAGCTCACGTCATAGGTCACGTCGTATCTCACGTCATATCTCACATCCCGCGACAGCAAATGCCCCCAATAATTTATCACTGCAGCCGTGTCTCACTACTGGCCATCACTAATCCCACGGCCCGTCTCTCGCATCCCTTTCTTCTCATCAAGGCCCGCTAGATGGCGTGAGGGCCAGGCCTCCAATTAAAAGTGATCGATGTTTGATCGTACGACGTCTCCCCACTTCTTCCCCGGCCGCAAATTGCATGCAAATCTCCGCCCCTTTGCTTCCTGCTTGGGGTCATCCGGCGTCATTTATGCCACGTGGTGAGTCTTCGCAGTGGCAATCCAGCATCCCCGCTAGGTGGCGTCAACTTTCATGATGTTTACCATAATATTCCAATCGGCGCCCTTTCATTGGCCACAAATCGCGCCGGAAGTCTTCACGCATCGTGATTTTACTGATGGGACGGTGTAAGTTATGGGTTTAATGTGTTTAATGTGTTAATGTGTGTCAAATTACCAGCTTTCGGATGTTTGCATGGGTCAGAATGCCAATATAACGATCACTAAAGATTGCAACAGCGATAGTTGCAGATTGCTATGGCAATCGCCACAGAATGTTCTAGGAACCGCTATAACTTGCTCAAAAAGCAACGGCTGTGGCTTCTTGCATGATTAAACACCATTAGCAGCAGTGAATTGTACGCTCGTTAAATCACTATTACAAGCAAGCGGCGGGTCCGTAACTGCAGATCCGGTCAACCAAAGATACAGTCGAGTAATTTATTTGTCGATTATCTGAAGCTTATCTTTCAATGGCCTTAACAAAATGTCTACATCGCTCAACACAGTTAGGAGGCTGCTACTTGGAAAAGAAGATGATCGAATTCAATTATGTTTTGTAATATTTAAGGTGCTTTCTTTTACAGACTCGATCGTATTCTCACCAGTAGGAGTTATCCCAAAACCCCAAATTCGATATCAAGATACAAGGGCGGATCCAGGGGGGCGGGGGGGTCCTGGGGGTTCGGTCTCACCCCCCTTTTTTAAAGGAAGAACGCCGTTTTTCAATGCAAAATTTAGGCCATCTGAGGCGTGGATCCCCCAGGCTTTTGCAGAATAACGCTACTTATGACGATAATTTTAGACCCCCCCCCCCCTTTTTTTTCAAATTCCTGGATCCGCCCATGCAGATATAATAGATTCTGCATATGACCATTTGACAGCAGAAAGGGATCGCGTAAAACTTTACGCATGTCTCTATATGGAGAATAAGATCCCTTTTAATATCGTGTCATCTGTCATCTGTTCTTTGGTCAATCCAGGGTCTAGAAAGGAAGGGGGGGGGGGTGGGGTCCAATGTCGTTTTATCAAAATTGTCAGTGTCGCATATCGATTTTCTTTACGGCGTTCCGTGTCGCTTAAAAAAAATTGTGTCGATGTTCTTTTTTCAGATCCTCGGTGCCTGGCGGCTCAAGGTCTCGGGTGGATTAAACCCAATGTCAAATGGTTCGCATGTTCTTCGTCAAAGGTACTTGCGAAAGATGCAGAGATAGTGGGGGGGGGGCGGGATCTTTACACGCCATTGTTGAAAGGTCAGCCTTACAGTGCGCAATAAACTTATTATTATTACTATTATTATTACTATTATTATTACTATTATTATTACTATTACTATATTATTATTACTATTATTATTACTATTATTACTATTATTATTATTACTATTATTATTATTACAATTATTATTACTATTATTATTACTATTACTATATTATTATTACTATTATTATTACTATTATTACTATTATTATTATTACAATTATTATTACTATTATTATTACTGTTACTATATTATTATTATTATTACTATTACTATTTTTTAGTTTTAATGAAGGGTTTTCGGACCGATCCTCTCCCCCGGCGTGATTAAAGTGACTCATATGGCATTTTGGCTTAAAAATAAAATATACATACGAATGATTTAATGATTATATCTCTTGGTCAGCTTGTGACGTTGGACTTGAGGCAGTTGCGGGAGTTTTACCGGAACAGAAATAAGCCAGGCAAGTGGCAGTCGATGGGTCAGCTATTCACTTACGACGACAGGTGACGCAGACTGATCGGTGTCAAACCTAAGGCAATTCTAAGGCAACTTTAACCCATTTCTGTGGAAAGGAACGGTATCCAGTGACTTCCTGTCAAGTCCGGAGAAAACCGGCTTAAGCAGTCTTGCTGTATATGTTTACTCCGTAATGAATGTATATACTACCAGTATTTGAAGAGCGTTTTTTTCCAATCCTAATTTTTACTGTGCTATGGGTCCGAGGCCTGAAGTAGATAAAGGTATCAATGAGTAAGACTTCCTGTCGGGGTTGCTGCTATCGGTGCTTCATCCCCCTCTCACCCCCACCGCAGCCTGCTCAGTGTTTTTTGCGTCGTGAGGCTGATGCTGCCAACAGCGCCTGCCTCGCACCCCAAAAGCCATATTCTAGTGGTCTGGAAGTGGTAAACAGGCATATTTGAAAACAATATCGAGAAATTCCGACACTGAAGATCTGAAAAAGTGACATTGAAACAGATTTTTACAAAAAAACGACACTGAAATTAGCCAAAAAGCGACACGGGACGACGCGAAAACTCGACACTATACACTGATTATTTTGAAAAATCGACACTGGGGACTAGAGCCCCCCCCCCCCCGCACCCCCACCTTCCAGATCCCTTCTTTCGTGCCCCCGGCAGCCTCCCCGGTGGTTTCACGCTGTCTCACATGTCAGACGTCAGGCTGTATAATGCTGCCAACCGCGCCGGCCCCGCAGTGACCCCAAATTAAAGCCATATTCGCTCCCTGGATATCAAATGGTACGCCTCGTATAGCGCAATAGGATGCAGTCAACAGCTGCACTCAGTGCCAGGCTGCCTATGAGGTGCTCATGCCTGCAATGGCTGGAAGAACGTCCGTCCTACGCACCTGTTTGACCTTCGCAGGGCGGACGTCATTCTCTGTTAATCTACGAGCCTTGGAAGGCTTCTTGAGGAGCCCAGGCCTTAGCCGTCGCCACAATCGTAACGACAAAGATCTCACCGTAGTCTCACTCTCGTCGTAGTCGCAATCCCACCGTAGGCTTAATTTCGTCGTAGTCTCCATCTCGTCGCAGCCGCTAGATGACGTCACGGCCGCCGCTCGGGACATAACTTGTGTCCCCTGTGTTGGTTGTGGTGACGTCACGGCTCCCGCCAGTGGCATGCTTGTGTCACTGGTGTGGGTTGTGATGACGTCATGGCTGCCGCCAGTAGCATGCTTGTGTCACTAGTGTGGGTTGTGATGACGTCATGGCTGCCGCCAGTAGCATGCTTGTGTCACTGGTGTGGGATGTGATGACGTCATGGCTGCCGCCAGTAGCATGCTTGTGTCACTGGGGTGGGTTGTGATGACGTCATGGCTGCTGCCAGTGATACAGTTGTGTCCATGCCGTGTGTAGTGAAGTTTAACGGTTCTGGCAGAGACTAAGAGACAGACAGGGGGATACAGGAACCGATATCACGATTTTATTTCGTTTCTAACGATAACACCATGTTATATACGGGTGGACATCGTCAATGTAGATATAGGCTGACTGAGGGGCCATCAGCAAGAATGGTTGTGACATGTGTTTAATGTGTTGAATGTGTTTAATGTGCTTAATGTGCTTAATGTGCTTCATGTGTTTAATGTGTTTACATGTAATGACAAATTAGCTGCTTTCGGATGTTTGCATGGGTCAGAACTCATATAATTATCACTAAAGATTGCAATAGCAATAGTTGTAGATTGATATGGCAATCGCCAAAAAATACTTTGGTAACCGTTATAATTTGCTCAACACAACTGCCGTAGCTTGTATGATGGAAAGTCGTTCTTAGCACTGAGAGTTTTACGCTAGTTAAATCACTATATTAAGCATGCGGTGGCCCGCAGCTGCCTGCTGAATATGACAACTCACAGTTAAAACACCACAACTATGTCATTGCGTAGTCATATGTGATGTCCTTTCGACATAACTCTCCTTCAAGTTTGTTGTGCTTTACTGTTCAGTAATGTCAGTTGCATGCTCAAATATTTTGAGCGTTTTTACAATGTTGCCTGTATCGGAATATTGTCAGCTTTCCGATGGAGGGCCGTAACTGAAAAAACAAGGCTGGCCGAAACGGCTAGATTGACGCGCTATCTGGAAAGATAGACAAGGGAAATAGGGAAATTTCAAGTCATATAAATTGTCATATAATATTCTGCCATATGTCATTGTCAAGGGACAAATACTTCACGGCATTTTGCATCGTGACTGCAAACAACAACTACAGAACGCACTTTCATGATATAAGCGGTCACAGAAAGAATTCCATGAAGCAGGTAATCAACTCGCTGGTTCGCGGGAATTAATTACAACCGATGTAACGCCAAATTTGAAACGCTACTAGTGTTGTGTTTTACACTACCTTAGGGAGGTCACAATGCCCTAGCCAAAGTAGTGTGGTTCACATACCTCAGGGAGGGATATTCCCAGGCCAAGGGGTGCCGTCAGTGAACTTGTCAGCAGGGGTTGTAAATACATCCGCCTTTGCTCGTCTCGAGTCTTCATCTGTTCCTTCGTCGTTCAGCTTCAGTGCACCGGGGTTGTTGTTGGCTACGGCTTAGGCTGTTTCTTTTGTAGATTAGTGATTACCGTTGGGGGCGCTATTATGACTCATTAGTGACGGCCGATTCAGCTTTAATAGTCACTTCGTTCGAGTAGCTGGAGTAGCGGGGTGTATAGGCTGTTCCATGTATATGTTTGTGGCTGTCGCCAGGTGGCGTTACGGCAATTCGGTTGGGTTTGATGATCTACTAATTGTTTAATAAGGGAACATTATTAGCATCCACAACACTAGCACCAGTTACGGTCAGCCACACATGTACCGATCTCTACAGTTACGGGCAACATCATTGATTGTTTTTTCATGCCGTTAATACTATGTAATTAGAGCAATGGTTGTCATATGCTTTTCACAATAACAGCCTCGTAACTTTGTTGGACGATGTAGAATTATTGTCGTGGCCAATGAAAGATGAGTTTCACATAACTGACAAATACAATGCTCAACAGACACTACCTTCCGCCATCTTTGGTGGCCGTTTGTACTATTGAAGGTGCTTTCTTTTACGGACTCTTACCAGTAGGAGTTATTCCGAAACCCTTGATGCGATATCACAGATACTAGGGTGGATCCAGGGGAGGGGGGGGGGGTTCCTAGTGGTCCGGACTCCCCCCCCCCCCTCTTGAGGAAGAACGCAGTTTTTCAATGCAAAATGTAGGCCATCTGAGGCGTGGACCCCCCACGCCTTTGAGGAACGACGCTAAATGAGGCGGCGTGGACCCCCTTCACCCCCCCCCGTGTCACAATTTTTCAGTGGTCCCCCCCCGGTCTTAAAAAAAACGGTGAATCCCCGATCTCAATTTTGTTCACAGGCCCCCTCCGTCCTCCCAGTCCCAAGTTTGCACCAAGTGACGGCATAAAGGGATCGCGTTAAACTTTACGCATGTCTCTATATGAAGAATAAGATCCCTTTTAATATCGTGTCATCTGTTTATATGTTGCTCGCAAAGCTCGTTCTTTGGTCCATCCAAGGTCTGGATTTTTCAGGATTTTTCAAAATTATTGGTGTCCAATGTCGATTTTTCACGACGTTCCTTGTCGCTTGTTGGCTAAGTTCAGTGTCCATTCAACATTGTGGGTCGATGTCGTTTTTGCAGATCCTTAGTGTCGGAATTTGGGGTCAGTGTCAAATGTCGATTTGTCAAATATGCCTGTGGCGCGTGTCGCCATTTACCCCTCCCAGACCCATATCAATGGGGCCGGCGCGATAGCTCAGTGGGCTAGAGCGCTCGCATTGAGTGCTCTGGCCACCTGAGAGCCTAACGGCACGTGGATCGGTGATTCGCGCCCCGCTGTGGCCATGTCTGTTTGGTCGCGAGATACAGATCCCATGTCTTTCTTCGTAAAGAGAAGGGGCTTACCCCCGGGGACATGGCTTCACTCTCCCGCCCTTCTCTCATTGACGAGATTTGACCAAAAGTGGTTAAAGCATCCTAAATAATCAACCAACCAATCCCTATCAATGCATGACATTTGTCGTTGCCGTATGCCGTAAGAAGAGAGCACCGCCAATACATGCTGCGTGGCGATTCAAATTAAGGGGAAGTTTCAAGTCCTTGGATTATAAGAATAAAAATATATGAGAAAAAAAAAGCGATATCTTCCCCCGTCGGTCCCATCAGTAACACGTGTTTCCTGATTACATTTCAGCGGAGTCGAGCATTTCAATGGTGAAGGAGATAGAATAAGCAGGAAAGGGGCGATGAAGAGGGGAGGGGGGAGGCGGCGGGTGTTTGCATGGGCTGTATCCTCCTTACCGTTTGCTGTGAAGCCACATACGACAAGACAATATGTCGCATAGAGTTAGCTCAAAGGACACAAGACGCTCATTGGGGTATAATGCGCAGATTGATCGTGAAGCCGGACCAATGCAGAAATAGCGTGCTAGATCGCCTTACATATGCCGATTACTCATAAACCGCTCCGACCCCTCCCGTCAGCACACGCGTGCACACACCATCAGATGGACTATAATGATGGATCTCGCAGGATGGGTTAACATACTCACACCGCTATAGGTTGTTGACGTTTCCAAGGTACATCGACGACTGATCGCGCGCTCGTACCACTCTCTAGTTTTCACCAGATGGCGCTTTTCTCAGAATGCCATTATGGTCTTGTCGCTAGAAACCCTCAATTACCGTCCACGCTCCATCTCGTGTATGCGTGTGAGAGCTTCACTTCTACAGTGGTCTGTCTGTCCCAGATGTCTTTCGCGGAATGCCATCATCTTGCTTGCAACTCAATTATTTCTTTACCCGGTAGCTTCCGTAAAGCGTGTCGTGTTGATAGACATCCACAGCCGGGACTTCTTTTCACATATTTAAGGTCACCATTGGCACTGGACGTTCTTTGGCTCGCTGCTATCCTTGGGTAAATACAGGCGGTCTTAATTACGCCCATCTACCCAGACACACGAGTGGTCCAGTGGTTATCGAGTGTGGTTGTACAGAACATCTCCTATGATTGGTTGGTTGTATATTCAGGACGCTTCAACCACGTTTTGGTCATATCATGTCAATGGGAGAAGGAAAGGAAAAGTGGAGCCATATCCCCAGGGGTAACCCCTTGCTCTTGCTCCACGTGCCGTTATGCTGTCAGGTGGCCAGAGCACCCAAGGCGAGCGCTCTAACATACTGAGCTACCGGGCCGGCCCATGCAGCACTTCCCTAGAAGCCTATACCAAACCCGGGTCCCCTCAATGTCAAACCTCTTTCCAGGTCCAAGGAGACATTGCATGGGTAGTTGTGCTGGGTTAGAATCTGAGCATGGACACACTCATTCATCCTTCATCGTCCCGGGGGGTTCCTTGGCCCAGTTTAACCCTTGTGGGCACAACAGCGGCTTAACACACCAATTCATGTCACTTTTCCAGCCTCCAACGTGAACTATGATGAACCAAAAAGCTTTGTAAATCAATTGCGCCGTTCTCTCCACAAGATATTCAGCTTATGTATGTTCTACTGTGTACATACGTGGGTGCTTATTCAATACGTCTCCTGGAAATTACGGGAAGTATTATGTCCCATGCCGACTATTCACTTAGTCACCTGACGCATACACTTTCATTATAGAATTATTAGTTCGAACGCCTCAAGTAAACCCTCAATCGTTATGTTACGGACGTTTATGAGTTTTTACAACTCTCATATTGCAATAGACACACTCTAAGGGGTCTGGCAGGTGTAAATGGATGTCATGCATTGATAGGGATTGGTTGGTTGGTCATACCTCGTCAATGGCAGAAGTGGAGCCATGTCTCCTGGGTAACTCCCTACTCTTTACGAAGACATGGGATCTTTATCCCGCGACCACACAGACATGGCCACAGCGGGGCTCGAATCACCGATCCACGTGTCGTTAGGCTCTCAGGTGGCCAGAGCACTCCATGCGAGCGCTCTAGCCCACTGAGCTATCGCGCCGGCCTCATTGATATGGGTCTGGGAGGGGTAAATGGCGACACGTGACACGGGCATATTTGAAAATAAGTCGACAATCGGCATCTACCTCTAAACTCCAACATTGAAGATCTGGAAAAAGCGATATCGACACAGGTTTTTGAAAAAACGACACTGAACTGAGCCAAAAAGTGACACGGAACGTGGTGAAAAATTGGCATTCGACACTGAGAATTGTAAAAAAATGACAGTGGATATTAAACAATTTCAATTTCAACGCATTATAATGTCCTTCTATGATGGCAATGTTCAGATATCGCCGAGTGTGCTCTGCTAGGCCAGCTAGATCGGCCAGTGCGTGGTTTGAACCCCACATATGCAAATATCTATATTTGTGCGGAAACACAACTTAAAAATCGTAATACTCACAGAGTACAACAAGACCAGTTTGGGTGAATTTTATAGCTTTCAAGTTACAATGCTGGTACAAGGAAAATGTAGATGAATACTGAACTTACAACTTCGTCACAAATGTGGCCATGTAACTCAATCATGTCAATAATGTCAATCAAGGGAATGTTGAATGTTTTGACAAGGACGCACAACGAAATACCAGTGACGATATTTATTTAAATAATATTGATATAGTGGTGTTTGGTATTATCTCCAACTACAACTATAACTACAACGTACCATGGAAATACATTATCATTTCTATATATTATTATGAATCATTAATTTGTCATACAAAATATATATTCCTTGAAGCATGTGACATATTAGCGCGAACACAATCAGATTTGTCGTGCTATGTTTTCGTAATTCGAATTGATTGATCGTTTTGGTGTTGTCTGTCGCATTTAGATAATACGCCATATATATAGGTTACATTGTTAAGAATATTTCAAACCAAGCTGAGGATACACCAATTAATTTTACCTAGTTTAATTTCCTAGGTACTATTTATACAAAAATGGTGAAATATGTATAAACAAAGCTTGAGCTTAGTTATTTTCCAATTAACAAGGTTCATTCCAGTCGTTTGGTGTTCTGTATTTGTACGATGGGCCTGCTGAAGTTACCAATAAACTATATATTAGTCTATAGATTTTCACGCTACTTATGGCAGATTTTGAATAATTTCCCAATATATTATTGGCCCAATGATTTTTTATGAATATCGATTTAATTTGAATTTAATTATTTGTAAAATATTTCATCCCAGGACAGGAAAGTGTAGGGCCAATCATTATTGTAGTCAATATGTCGTATATTAGACATGATAATACTGCCAGCGCGCTCCATACACATGCCGTGGATATCTTCTCCGGACTAAGCTCCTGTTGAAGCCACAAACAGAAGCCACAATAACCCGTGAAGGCCTCGCCCCCCCCCCTCCCCCCACCCACCTGATTATTTTGGGCCTCCCCTCGGGTTCTGTTCAGTACCCTACTTCATTTGATCCGCTGGCCCCCAACCCTCGTCCCCCAAGAATAGGTCGGGAGGGTGGGGGGGTGGAGGGAAGCGGCAGTTGACGATGGTGGGATACGAGATGAGGGTACGCGACGGGGGGAGTACGCGTCGTCATGGTTATCAAAGCGACTCGCCTTGGGAGACAGCTCCACTCCAATCGTCGCGTTAAAGTCCCCAGAGACATGGACATGGGCGATGATAGGGGTTCCGGCGCACCCGCGATTCCCGCTTTCCCGCCCAGTTTAGGAACAGAACGTGGGGCCATGAATGGTATTTATCGGAAGGTAAGAGCAAAGAAGCAAGTAGGGGCGGGGCTGTATATTCTATGACCGTTTGGGTGGGGGATATGCTTGGCTGGGATGAGATGAGGGTGTTGGTCTATCAGCTACCAAGGTAGATGGATGGTCTCATTAATACTTAGCTTTAAGACGCTTTGGAATGGGCAGGAATTAGCTTTATACGCAGTATAGTACGCATAAACTGCGCGGGTGGGAGGAGCACTCCGGCCGTCTCCCCTGGTGTGCCACTAACCGGATTCCAGTAGATAGCCTCACCTCGTGTATGTGGGGGCCTCACAAAGAATGCAGCTGGGGGCTGACGGCTTTATATAGCGGGTAGCCCACCCCGTGCCTGTACGGAGTGGGCGATGTCCTGGTAGCCTCACGCCATGAGAGCGGACGTGACGACACAGCCGTTGGTTGGCTGTATATTCAGGACGTTTTAACCACGTTTGGTCATATCGCGTCAATGGGAGAAGGAAGGGCGGGCGGAGCCATATGCCCGGGGGTAACCCCCACTCTTTGCAAAGAAGGACATGGAATCTTTATTCTGCGACCACACAGACATGGCCACAGCGGGGCGTGAACCACTGATCCACGTGCTGTTAGCCTCTCAGGTGTCCTGGGCACTCAAGGCGAGCGCTCTAGCTAATAAGTGTTGGTTATCTCTGTCATTATAGTCAAAACGCGTGGACGGGCTTTGACTGGTCAAAATGCAGGTCACCTCAATTTAGTGGAGTTCAGGTATTGTGTCAATATATCATTCACAAGAACTGTAGATTGAGAAATAATGATGATATCGACTGTTATCTAAAACATTTTATTGAGCATACGAAAATACATCTGCCTTTCACAGTCATCCTTCTATAGAATCCATTATCCGATATCCAGAAACTGTAAATAGCAATGAGAAATTCATTTTAGTATCTGGTCTGAGAAGTTCGATACCTCAAGTTGCTATAGTTTATGATTTTGGATTTGTAATACTGGTTGAGAAACCCAAGCCTTGTTGTCGCCTTTACTGTAGGCTACTGTGGCCAATGCGATGTGCCATAAGAATAAATATATATCAAGCACGTTACAATCTGTTGCAATGGCAAAATTGGAATCTGAGTAAAAGTTGTGTTATGGGGCACCATGATTGATAGACGACGGATCTACCGCAAGAAAACAAAGTTCGGATATTAGGCACCACGTGCGTCGTGATACGATCCATCGATACTGGGATACATATTTGATACATATCCATATATAAGCTTATATCCACCAGGGACCAGGATGTTTGTAACATATCTACGCCACAAATATTTAGTCACACCGATGTAAATTTTACGTTCTCGTCGCAATCACCAGTCAAACCGATGTGAATTTCACGTTCTCGTCGTAATCTCCCGTCAAACCGATGCGAATTTTACGTTCTCGTCGTAATATCTAGTCAAACCGATGTGAATTTCACGTTTTCGTCGTAATCTTCCATCAAATCGATGTGAATTTTACGTTCTCGTCGTAATATCCAGTCAAACTGATGTGAATTTCACATTCTCGTCATAATCTCCGTCGAAACATTTGTACGAGAGGAAAGGAAAACCGTTGTCCGTATGCGGTTTCTCCCTCATCTTCCTATCCTGCCACGTCCATTTGCGTTGCATGCTTCCGCTGTTACTGTTCTTGGAGCTACTGGATCGGCTGGCGGCGTCGTCAGATTTACCCCGTGAACTGCTGGACCGGGGGTAATGTTTAGTGTCCTTCTCCGTCATCGCCTTTACGCACTGTTTGCACTGACACACCTTGGTGACGGCGCGCGGGATGGCCCACGGGGGCCAGTTGTTAACCGCCACGCCGCCATTTTGATTCCCGTATCCGTTCTCGCGAGGATACCGCTGCTGGACCGCGTACTGACGAGAGTTCCGCGAGTCCGTCCTGTAGAGCGTGTTGGTGAGTTTGGTCGACGATGTTCTGGATAGCGTGCTCTTCCGGCGTAGCTTATCCGCCTTGTCGTTTCCATTGACAACCTGGAGCGGCACCCCTTCCGGATATCGTTTCTCGTTCTCGTCCGAGTTGAGGGAATCCCGACGGCACGCCGGCGGCATGGCAAAGCGGACGCGCTCCCGGTGGCCGCCGTGTCCCGGGATTCCCGCCAGGGGGCGCTTTTTGTTGCGCTGGCAACACGGCAGGATCTGTTCTATGAGGTTCCCGCTGAAGGCCATATAGATCCAGGGATTGCAGCAGCTGTTGAGACTAGCCAGCAGGAGGCAAATCACGAAGGCGGCATCTGCGGAAGACACTATTACATTACCGTTTGTTAGGATAACCTTGTTTTCGCTCCACTTTTGTTGGGTTAATGGAACATTAAGAGAAACCTGTTTTTCTGAATGTTTTGATCATTGTTTCTCGTGATAAAGTGCTGATATTTTTTATCAATGACCCTTGCGATAGAGTGTTGATATGCTTAATTATGAATGTCTTTTTCAGACAGGGAATGATTCACACTTGGCAGACACGTTATACAAAGCACACACACACAAGTCAGCTGGTCATAATATTCCGATATAACGTATTTTGCGTGCGATTAATTTCCTCCCAATATGGCTGGCTTTTATAATCGAACTTTATCCAATGAAACCGGATACCAATCAGTTTTTCAGACTCGACGAATGCAATTCTTCCCCTGCAAAACCACCCTTATGTTTGATTAGGACCCAAATATTCTGCGCCCGACTTCACCTGTAATATAATACCTCTGAATAGGCTCATGCCCAATAGCGTCAAGCTTTCGTCCGCTTTTCAGAAATAATTTATCTATCTTTATGGCACACAGGTTTGCAATAGTTCATCTTTTAAGGCCTCTGTCAGCAATCTCGCTCCGTTCCATATATGAGTCCGATTGCCCGACTACATGTTGTCCGTCCACGGGCAATAAGTCATCCATTGGTATGGTCCATGTGTATGACGTCGTCCGTCCCTTTGTTCAATTAATCAAACAAAACTCATCTACTTGTCCTTCGTCTCTTCCGTCTATTAGCACCCGCTCTCCAATCTCCCCTGCTCTCCGAGCCGGTTAACACACTGGGCACGTTTCTTTGGTAACCCGGGTATATCCCCAAGGTGAACCGAATACGCACATTACGCATCGGTATAACGAAACTTCTTTCACCCGGCTCTGGTGCGCGCGCATCCATTCGGTATGCCGATGTGCCCCGTTCAAAACAGCACGGGGCGTTCGGGGGAAGATGGCGGCTGATTGAAAGGTGATAGAGGAAGTTGGTTCCAGTGCCGCTAGGTCCATGCACTGGATGTGAACGGTGGGTGCATTTCATTGGAATGAATATATCCAGCCAATTCAGGCAGCCAGCCAGCCAGCCAACCAGCCAGCCAGCCAGTCACCCAGTCAGCCAGCCAGCCAGCCACCCAGCCAGCCAGTCAGCCAGCAAGCCAGGCAGTCGGCCAGGCGGTCGGCCATCCAGCAAGCCAGCCAGCCAGCCAACCAGCCAGCCAACCAGCCAGCCAGCCAACGAGTCAGCCAGCCAGTCAGCCAGCCAGCCAGCCAGCCTGTCACCCAGTCATCCAGCCAGCCAGCCAGCCAGTCAGCCAGCAAGCCAGGCAGTCGGCCAGGCAGTCGGCCATCCAGCAAGCCAGCCAGCCAGCCAACCAGCCAGCCAGCCAGCGAGTCAGCCAGCCAATCAGCCAGCCAGCCTGCCAGCCAGCCGAAAAATCAGCCAGCAAATCAGCCATCTGGGCAGCCAGCCAACCAGCCAGCTAGCCAGCGAGTCAGCCAGCCAGCCAGCCAGCCAGCCAGCCAGCCAGCCAGCCAGCCAGCCAGCCAGCCAGCCAGCCAGCTAGCTAGGCAGCCAGCAAGCCAGCCAGCAAGCCAGCCAGCCAGCCAGCCAGCAAGCCAGCCGAAAAATCAGCCATCAAATCAGCCAGCCAGACAGCCAGCCAGCCAGCTAGTCAGCCAGCGAACCAGTCGGCCAGCGAGCCAGCAAAACCGTCGGCCAGCCAGCCAGCCAGCCAGCCAGCCAGCAAGCCAGCCGAAAAATCAGCCAGCAAATCAGCCAGCCAGGCAGCCAGCCAGCCAACTAGTCAGCCAGCAAAACCGTCGGCCAGCCAGCCAGCCAGCCAGCCAGCCAGCCAGCCAGTCAGCCAGTCAGCCAGTCGACCAGTCACCCAGCCAGCCAGCCAGCCAGCCAACCAGGCAGCCAGGCTGCCAGCCAGCCTCATACACACACCCACACACACACATGATACTGATGATGGCTGTGATCTGGCCATACCTGTCACGCCGCATTGACTTCAGCCATTCACACCATCGCACATTCCCGGAGACGCTTTCATCTCTCACAGTTTCAGGGAGGGTCGGGGCACGACGGAGGGTGTTGCTGATGGGAGGTGGGGCTTGGGTGGGGTGTGGATTGGTGATTGGGATGACAGTTGTCATGGGGGCGAGGAGGGGGCCGGGGGTGGGGGTGGAAGCCGTCATCGGATATCGGGATTGCGGGGCGGGGGGGGGGGATGAGAGTTGTCATGGAGGTGCGGATAGGGGAGGGGGTGAGGGAGGAATCTGTTATCAGAGGTCATCAGGGATGGCGGGGGGGGGGGGATGAGAGTTGTCATGGAGGTGCGGATAGGGGAGGGGGTGAGGGAGGAATCTGTTATCAGAGATCATCAAGGATGGCGGGGGGGGGGGGGAGGGGGGCAGTTGAAGCGGGCATGAGGGTGAGTTTGGCCTTTGGGGGGCGGGTCTGGCTGACGCCATCCCTCATAGCCCAGCCGTATGGGTGTGGCTGCAGTCGTCAGATGGAGACCGGCCGGTTGCCGGGTGTCTCCGCTTACCATGAGGTAAGCTCATCGCGTGCCAGACGTTGAACCAGACTAATAAGACCCGATAGAGGGGAAGGTAGAAGGTAGGCGTAGCCGTATCAGCAATGAGATCAATAACCCCATACATACCGGCAGATACCGTGCGGGATGGCACATCAACTACAGCTATGTGGGGCAGACACCAAGCTAATATATACACACAGCTGTGGGTGGCTGGCTTACAATATGAAAAGGAACGCTAAATAACGGGGGCTCGGAGGAGAAAACGTCATATGCAATAGACGGCTGTCCGATATGTTTGTTAACTTATTTGTCAAAATGAATTCTGCATGAGGGCAAAAATCTTCAATTAACGTCGCATGATATGGGATGATATTTCCTTTACTAATGGGGATATTTGCACACATGGGGCTCGAAACCATCTACTGGCCGATGGACCGACCAAGTCATAGCCGCAGAAAACATGCAACGCCCACGGGCTATCAAAAAGATCTCAAGTCTTTCTCCCTCCCCTAATACATTGCGGGTTTCAGATAGATGGCAGTGATCGGAAAGCACGGAGGGGCAACGGTTCATTACGTTGAGCACGCGTCAGGTCTTTTCCCTCCCCTAATACATTGCGGGTTTCAGATAAATGGCAGTGATCGGAAAGCACGGAAAGACAACGGTTCATTACGTTCAGCACGCGTCTCCCGTGTGCCGTGTCAGAGACATTGCTTGATCGGATTTACACATTTGGTACAAGAAGGTGACACACAACTTGCCTTACACCTATCCATGATTGGATTCTCTCGGATTCCGCATTAAAATGGGCCAAAGAACAGAGTGCGAGAATTTCGAAATGAAATACCTATGTTTTATACCGCTTCGATGCCCATGCAAACTAATTTGGGTCACTAAATTGGGTCTCTCAGGGCAATGGGGTTGAGCGAACCGTGCGCCTGGTGCTTGTGCTGGGCTGATACCCAGCACCTGTAGATCTCTTCCGGTTTGCCGGCTCATTGAGAAAGCTAGAAGTAATTACGCGATGCATGAGTATGTGGATGAGGATACAAGGACATAATGAAGGTCTCTTGTGGCGCAAGTGCATGGATATCACGTCTTGTCCCTCGCGCGTCCTAATTAAATGATATTTCCATTTGGCCACCAGGGAACAGCACTGAGTGGTAGAATGTAAACCCGTGTGGCTTCTATATTAGTACCCAGGAGCTGTGAAACCGGTAAGGGTTATATCCGACCACCGCCTGCACCTGTCTGCATATGCACACTAAGGCCATGAGAACGGAAATAGCTCTGAGGGGCAAATACGGCATCCGCAGAAGCTCTACTTGAAGCTTTTGTGACTCCAATTTCCTATATTCTCGGTTGTTCGAACAAAACGGCGAAGGTAATTACAACCCCCACCTGCTTGTTCTATTGGAATAGTCAATGCCCCGGGCGAGTGGTGGGGGGGGGGGGCGCTACATTAGCAGGTGTACCGCAGAGCTACAGAGGGCATATGGAGAGCGAGAGAATAGTTCGAGATTTGAGGCGTGGACTCCCCACCTTTTGAGGAAGAACGCTATTTAAGGCGGCGTGGACCCATCCCAGGCTCGCAAGTTTTCGGTGGACCCCCACCCCTCCTGGTCGTCACAATTCCTGGTCTTGCCCCTGCAGTATTGGCCATCCACGCTCTTCATAGGCACACGTAGGGACTACCCTTGTTAAGTATTATTAACACTATGATGGCGGCCTTAGTGAAGCGCAGAATTGTGTTGATTACGTATTTTCTTTGAAAACTTAACGTCCTAGGCATCAAAGCGACCAAAATCGATAATTACTCATGGGCCAGAAATCCAAGAAACGAATAAGAGCAAGTAGCAGTGATTTCGAAAGTTCGCGATCAAGTTACAGACTCGAAATGGAAGAGAGCTTGGCTGATGTGAGCGATAATTCCATGCCGGCGTCAACAACAACCAAGCCCACGAAGGTAAACATGGCGTCAATATCTGATTCGCTTGACGCGTTGCATGTTAAAGTTGACATGATATCGTCACTTCAGGATCAGCATTCATCAGAACTGTATGCCAAAGGAGGTATTACTGAGAAAATTAACATCATGGAGGAAGAATCTGGCGACCAGTCAAGCCAGATAGCCATTCTGGTGAATGAAAACGATGTCCTGAGAAAAGAAGTTGACCTGCTGAAAGGTGCATTTGTGAGGCAAGATGAAACAATCACACACTTACAAGCTGAAATTGTGGATTTGAAATATCGATCTATGAGGAATAACTTACTTTTCCACAACGTCCCTGAAGACAGAAGCCACACAGCTGAAAACTGCACTCAGAGGGTATTGTCTCTCCTGGCTTCCCACGGTTACAAAGGTAATCCAGTCTTTGAACGATGCCATAGATTGGGCGCAGCTGGGGGTACAAGCAATAGGATCAGACCCATCGTCGCAAAGGTGCTGAGCTACCTAGATGTTGAACATATTCTATCACTTGGGAGAAAGTCCCTTCCCCGGGGTAATGATAAGTTCAAGGTCACTATCCAGAACCCCACTGAACTATACGAGAAGAAACGGGAATATGGTGAAAGGGCCCGTGTAGCCAAGCAACTAGCAGCCCCGCACAAAGTCAGCATCAAAATAACGAATGACGCTCTGTTTAGAAACCAGCAGCGTCAAAAGGATAACTTACCGACTGTGACAGCGCCAGATGTCCTGAATCTTACCTCGGTTGAGAGAGAGCATCTCTGTAAAGAAGGTCCGCTTATCCTGGCTGGAAAGGCGGAACAAGCCAATGACATAATCTACACAGCAACGGTGGCAAGAATTCCGTCCCTCGATGATGTGAGACTCGCCTATAAGAAACTGCATCTGGACGCAAGAAACCTGGGCGCCGCCCACAACGTGGCTGCCTATCGCCTGTCAGGATCATCGGGCAGCGTGGAGGAGGGTTGGCAGGATGACGGGGATTATGGCGCGGCACGTCACCGGCGCTATCTGCTACAGCAGCGCAAACTAACAGACGTTGTCGTGCTCCTGACCTCTTCTCGCCGCAACAAATACCTTGGATCCAGACGTTTCGGCTTCCACGAGAAGGCGTTAGAGTCAGCGCTACGATCTAGCGAGGAGCTGAGGCTGCAGAGCCAGACCACAAGCCCCTGGCCCACTTATGGACTGCCCAATTGTTTTGCTGAAGATGCCCCCCCCCCCCCTCAACAAAAAACTGTAAAACTCTTGCACCAAATCTTACGGTCTTTTGGTCTTTTGGTCAAATTATGTTTTCTGGTCTTTTGGTCAAATTATGTTTTAAATATGTATAGCCTACTATATGCCTAGGAAAACATTTGTGATGTCACGTAACCACCACAGACTGCTACCAATGATGTGTATACAGTTGTATACAGTTGACGATGCCCTTCCGATGTGTCTCTGCGTTCACCATCGTCCACTCTCTGAGTGATATTGTCAAATGTTCTCGTCTATTCATTGTATACACTTGTTACTCACTATTCTTGTTGTATTTGCCTGGACCTTGTTCGCAAGCGACAGCTAGTCGACTATTTCTTGACCTAGATTTCGCCATTGCTCCTGCGCATTACAGCCTAATGCCGAACGCGGAATAGTCGAAAAGGGTTGACAATCTGTCTCGTGGCGAAAGTAACAACAATACAACAATAACAAGCACCTTCAACCGCCGCGTGTGTCCTGACCCTCTTGTGCAAAATCCTGGATCGTCACTGAATTGTATCACAGAGAACATCTTACCCTGTGTTCCTTCACTAGAGCCTCACTGTATCGGATTGGTAACCGGAGGAACACCAAAGCCCCCCCCCCCCCCCCCAAAAAGAAATAAATCTAAACAGTAGAGATAAGGGTACTGTAAACGAGCTCACAGTTAGTTCGAACATGTGAACATTTAGCACGAAAACATGATAAATTGGCAAAATAAGCCATTATGTATGAACCATGCTATATTTTAATTCGCTTAAATGTATATAAACTTGCAAACGACGTTACAGAGCAAGTATACGCCACAAAGGTGACGCGAACACCGCTTACTGCTCATTTCCCTCCGCCATCTTGGACGACAATCGACCAGAGGAACCGTGGGTGGCGGCATGGTTCGTTCTAGTCGACTAGATGGTCGGACTAGTCACTGTTCGGCAGCCAAATCGTCAACCATTAGTCGACCAGCGGTCGCTTTCGAACGAGGCCCTGACTGTTCCGTGCCCGGCTCGCACTGTGCTCAGTCGAAACGTCATCATCATCTCATACCGCTGTTAACCGCTTGCTGTGCTCATTTTTCTTCTCTGAGTTATACTCCAGTTATATAGCTCTGTATGTCATTGGTCCGCAAGGTTGTAGATCAATGCCCCTTCCTACAGAGAGAAAGGGGATCTGTGTGTGTGGTCAACTCGTTGTGAAGATGGATATTTTCTCGGAAACAGTCCTATGTCAGGTAAAACGATAGATGAATTATTACTTGAAGAATTTGGTGGCCTAGCGAATAATTCTTTGGTGAATGTTATTCGACAAAATGTACAAAACGAAGATGCAGATGTAGATGAACTTGAAACAATCGTACATTCCCCCTACTATGAAGATGAGTCGTTAATTAAATCTGCCAAGCAGTGGAAGAATTGTTTTTCCGTACTGAGTCTCAATACTGGATCCCTAACTGCTAAATCATCTTGCAGAAAATGGAATAACACCCCCGGAAATCGCCCAGACCAGCCAGACAGTCGTGCCGTCCCCTCTACTACCAAGACAACCGATCCCGGCCTGTATTACACACATAATGTCTAGTCCTGTCGCGGGGCCGGCCCGATAGCCCAGTGGGTAAGACCGCTCGCCTTGCGTGATCCGGCCCCATGAAAGCCTAACGACAGGTGGATCGGTGGTTCGCGCCCCGCTGTGGCCATGTCTGTTTTGTCGCAGGATAAAGATTCCATGTCCTTCTTTGCAAAGAGTAAGGTTACCCCGGAGAGCATGGTTCCACTCTCCCTTCCAGATTCATCTTGCCAGCTACGCCTGCCAACGAGCCAGAGAATTTAAATCCCTTCCACCCGGGTTCCCTTTCACTTAAGGCCGTTCTTGTATAAGCTTAAAGCAATATGCTCTGTAATCTTTATATTACCAATTTCTTCTCTATTTTAAATAAGTATATTTAGTCTTAAATTTAAATCCTGAAAGCCCGTGGGCTAACCAGAGAGAAGCAAATTTGTTCCCCAGAGCAGAAATTGGTGGCCGGCTCACTGTTCGGTATTCTGTATGACGTCGACGGCGGCTCGCTAGAACGTCCGTGCGCGATAAACTAGTCCGCGCAGTTTTATGTTTAAATTGTTGTCATACAGACTCAATGAAAAATAGAACATATATGCAAAATAATTTTGAGATTCTTTAGTCTTGAATTAAAAATGTAAAAATCTAAGATGGCGCACGTAAGTAGGCTGCTTTAAGCCGGCCGCGGAGTGCGGAGCGCGCTGAAGCTCTGAAGACGGTAACCGAACGACACAATAAAGCGTGACTGAAAGGTTAATGACCAGCAATCAATCAGCCCCGCTAGGTGGCGCTGGATGTGGTTTGCGAAGGTCGATGAGGATTTGAATCATATTTTTAACTGTACTGTCGGTCAGAGGCCTGAAGTAATCAGTGATCAAGACTTCCTGTAGGGGTTGCTACAATCGGTGCTTCATCCCCCTGCGCCCCCACTTTCGTCCCCCCGACAGCCTACCCGATGATTTCGCGCCATGAGGCTGATGCTGCAAACCGCGCCTGCCTCGCGCCACAAAAGCCATATCCTAGGGGTCTGGAAGGGCTAAATGGCGACATGCGACAGAGCGATATTAAAAAAACCCAAAAGCCTATACTGAGGATTTGAAAAAGCGACATCGACACGGCTTTTTGAAAAAAAACGACGCTGAACTTAGCCAAAAAGCGACGGGGAACGTCGTTAAAAATCGACATCCGACACGGAGAATTTTAAAAAATCGACGCTGGACACCCCACCTACCAGACCCATATAAATAACGTATTTACCGGACATACGCAACTGTGAAGTTTGCCGACGAATAAGTCTTTAGTCTGACGAAATCCCAAGGATTACCATTAAGATTTGGATCAGGCTTAGGAGAGTCGGTAAATCGTGCGATTAAAGAACGACGGCGTTTATCCTTTCCAATCCGAGCGACAGTCATTCCGACAGGTGTCGCCACTTCCTGGGCGGTCGATACTGTGACGTCAGCTGTCAATTTGTCAGCTCCAGGCACTTGCCGGATTGACTATTGGAGGGTCTTCAAGAGGGACAGTCACATAGACTGATAGACTGACAGACAGACAGGGGCCTATCCCGCCTATAGCATAAGCTTTATCGGAACTCAATTCTTCACTGTTCTGTCTACAGACGATACGCGGATAGATTTTTCTTTCATTTTTCAGTGATTTCAGTTTCAACAGTGTCATGTACAGCGGCCGTATTCATAATCCCCTCGTAAGATACACTTTCTTAATCCAGAAAATCCACTTCTTGGGTGAAAACTAATGTATATATTTTAAACCTGATACTTGCATGACAGATCTTCCACTTAGCTCTAGATCTAACATGACCGCACTTTAACCTGGCGGAGCCATTGTCTTTAATTCCCAGCTATATGTGTAATGGTTCACCGGTCAGCTGGTGGGTGTGCCAGACTTACGAACAATAACTGCGCCGCCACACCCGCTGAGTCGGTTTCAGGAGGACAGCGACGTCTGTCCAGTAACCGGTTCACCATTACCACACAATCGGGGTCTGGGAGGGGTGAACAGTGACACGCGACACAGGTATAGTTGAAAAATCGACATGCAACATTGACCCCCAAATTCCGAAACCGAGGATCTGAAAAAGCGACATCGACACACATAGAGGCATTTTAGAAAAGAACGACACTGAAACTCGTTAAACCACATTGACGCTACAGCCTGGATCCCCCCTTACAGACCCTTTATCAATGTGGCTGTAATAACAATCGGTCATAGATGAAAATAGTGTTCCAAGCATTTTCTCAGATCTTAAGAGAGTGTGGTTGGTTGGTTGGTTGTATATTCAGGACGCTTTAACCTCTAGTGGTCATAGCGCATCAATGGGAGAAGGAAGAGAGAGTGAAGCCACGTCCCCGGGGTAACACTCTACTCTTTGCGAAGAAAGACATTGTACCTTTATGTTGTACCACACTGACATGTTCACAACGGGGCTCAAACTACCGACCCACATGCCATTAGACTCTCAGGTAGACAGAGCACTCAAGGCGAGCGCTCTAACCCACTGAAATATCGGACTGGACCCTATAGCATAATGGGACCCCAACCTTAATATCTGGTTGAGACCTCGTCTGATGCTACAGCTCTATTGATCAAGGCGCCTGCACGGGGTGTCTAATCTGTCACTGCAGCCGACCGCCCTTATAATTGATGCATGCTAAGTAACTTTGCTGCCATCCATATTCCCAAATTGCTCCTCTCGAATATGCCTTCACGCTGCAGGCCCAAGGCCCGTCCGTGGAGACCAGCCGTCTGCAGGTTGATGAATCATGGCATGGCTGGAACGAATAATGATCAAAGGGGCAGCCAAATGGTATCCCCGAGGCCTCTTCCTGGCTTCATGTATTATTGCCCCTTTGGGAAGGATCTCCTAAATGCGAGAGAATCCAGCTGAATTGATGTGCAGTGCTAGCCCCCTGCGGTGAAGGTCGAATTTTGTTGGTCAAGATAAATATGTTGCAAAGGTCGGACACGGGATGTAGGAGAGAATGTGGGAAAGGCTGCAGAACTGTTGGTTGGTTGGTTGTGCATTAAACCCTTTTTGGACATATTGTGTCAATGGGCGAATGAAGGAAGGGAGAGTGGAGCCATGTCCCCGGTGGTTATCCCCTACTCTTTGCGAAGAGGGCAGAACTGGTGTATTCGGCTAGTGCAGGATTTAATGTGATAAATTTTAACATTGATGCAACACCAAAAACGTTAAGGTGATATTAAACATTATAATGTCCTTCTATGATGGCAATGTTCAGATATCGCCGAGTGTGCTCTGCTAGGCCAGCTAGATCGGCCAGTGCGTGGTTTGAACCCCACATATGCAAATATCTATATTTGTGCGGAAACACAACTTAAAAATCGTAATACTCACAGAGTACAACAAGACCAGTTTGGGTGAATTTTATAGCTTTCAAGTTACAATGCTGGTACAAGGAAAATGTAGATGAATACTGAACTTACAACTATGTCACAAATGTGGCCATGTAACTCAATCATGTCAATCATGTCAATCAAGGGAATGTTGAATGTTTTGACAAGGACGCACAACGAAATACCAGTGACGATCTTTATTTAAATAATATTTATGTAGTGGTGTTTGGTATTATCTCCAACCACAACTATAACTACAACGTACCATGGAAATACATTATCATTTCTATATATTATTATGAATCATTAATTTGTCATACATAATATATATTCCTTGAAGCATGTGACATAATAGCGCGAACACAATCAGATTTGTCGTGCTATGTTTTCGTAATTCGAATTGATTGATTGTTTTGGTGTTGTTTGTTGCATTTAGATAATACGCCATATATATAGGTCAATTGTTAAGAATATTTCAAACCAAGCTGAGGATACACCAAGTTTAATTTCCTAGGTACTATTTATACAAAAATGGCGAAATATGTATAAACAAAGCTTGAGCTTAGTTATTTTCCTATTAACGAAGTTTCTTCCAGTCGTTGGGTGTTCTGTATTTGTACGATGGGCCTGTGAAGTTACCAGTAAACTATATATTAGTCTATAGATTTTTACGCCACTTATGGCAGATTTTGAATAATTTCCCAATATATTATTGGCCCAATGATTTTTTATGAATATATTTGTATAATTATTTGTAAAATGTTTCATCCCAGGACAGGACAGTGTAGGGCCAATCATTATTGTAGTCAATATGTCGTATATTAGACATGATAATACTGCCAGCGCGCTCCATACACACGCCGGGGATATCTTCTCCGGACTAAGCTCCTGTTGAAGCCACAAACAGAAGCCACAATAACCCGTGAAGGCCTCGCCTTTCTTTAACCCTTATATTACCCTGACTGTTCAGTACTCTACTTCATTTGATCCGCTGGCACCCAACCCTCGTCCCCCAAGAATAGGTCGGGGTTGGGGTGGAGGAAGCGGCAGTTGACGATGGTGGGATACGAGATGAGGGTTCGCGACGGGGGGAGTACGCGTCGTCATGGTTATCAAAGCGACCCGCCTTGGGAGACAGCTTCACTCCAATCGCCGCGTCAAAATCCCCCGAGACATGGACATGGGCGATGATAGGGGTTCCGGCGCACCCGCGATTCCCGCTTTCCCGCCCAGTTTAGGAACAGAACGTGGGGCCATGAATGGTATTTATCGGAAGGTAAGAGCAAAGAAGCAAGTAGGGGCGGGGCTGTATATTCTATGACCGTTTGGGTGGGGGATATGCTTGGCTGGGATGAGATGAGGGTGTTGGTCTATCAGCTACCAAGGTAGATGGATGGCCTCATTAATACTTAGCTTTAAGACGCTTTGGAATGGGCAGGAATTAGCTTTATACGCAGTATAGTACGCATAAACTGAGCGGGTGGGAGGAGCACTCCGGCCGTCTCCCCTGGTGTGCCACTAACCGGATTCCAGTAGATAGCCTCACCTCGTGTATGTGGGGGCCTCACAAAGAATGCAGCTGGGGGCTGACGGCTTTATATAGCGGGTGCCCACCCCGTGCCTGTACGGAGTGGGCGATGTCCTGGTAGCCTCACGCCATGAGAGCGGACGTGACGACACAGCGGTTGGTTGGCTGTATATTCAGGACGTTTTAACCACGTTTGGTCATATCGCGTCAATGGGAGAAGGAAGGGCGGGCGGAGCCATATGCCCGGGGGTAACCCCCACTCTTTGCAAAGAAGGACATGGAATCTTTATCCTGCGACCACACAGACATGGCCACAGCGGGGCGTGAACCACTGATCCACGTGCTGTTAGCCTCTCAGGTGTCCTGGGCACTCAAGGCGAGCGCTCTAGCTAATAAGAGTTAGTTATCTCTGTCATTATAGTCAAAACGCGTGGACGGACTTTGACTGGTCAAACTGCAGGTCACCTCAATTTAGTGGAGTTCAGGTATATTGTCAGTATATCATTCACAAGTACTGTAGATTGAGAAATAATGATGATATCGACTGTTATCTAAAACATTTTATTGAGCATACGAAAATACATCTGCCTTTCACAGTCATCCTTCTATAGAATCCATTATCCGATATCCAGAAACGGTAAATAGCAATGAGAAATTCATTTTAGTATCTGGTCTGAGAAGTTCGATACCACAGGCTACTGTGGCCTATTCTCAATGCGATGTGCCATAAGAATAAAAATATATCAAGCACGTTACAATCTGTTGCAATGTCAAAATTGGAATCTGAGTAAAAGTTGTGTTATCGGGCACCATGATTGATAGACGACGGATCTACTGCAAGAAAACAAAGTTCGGATATTAGTTACCACGTGCGTCGTGATACAATCCATCGATACTGGGATACATATTTGATACATATCCATATATATATCCACCAGGGACCAGGATGTAATTAATATATCTATGCCCCAAATATTTAGTCACACCGATGTGAATTTTACGTTCTCGTCGCAATCACCAGTCAAACCGATGTGAATTTCACATTCTCGTCGTAATCTCCCATTAAACCGATGTGAATTTCACGTTCTCGTCGTAATCTCCCGTCAAACCGATGTGAATTTCACGTTCTCGTCGTAATCTCCCGTCAAACCGATGTGAATTTCACGTTCTCGTCGTAATCTCCCATCAAACCGATGTGAATTTTACGTTCTCGTCGTAATCTCCCATCAAACCGATGTGAATTTCACGTTTTCGTCATAATCTCCCGTCAAACCGATGCGAATTTTACGTTCTCGTCGTAATCTCCCGTCAAACCGATGCGAATTTTACGTCCTCGTCGTAATATCCAGTCAAACCGAAGTGAATTTCACGTTCTCGTCGTAATCTCCGTCGAAACATTTGTACGAGAGGAAAGGAAAACCGTTGTCCGAATGCGGTTTCTCCCTCATCTTCCCATCCTGCCACGTCCATTTGCGTTGCGTACTTCCGCTGTTACTGTTCTTGGAGCTACTGGATCGGCTGGCGGCGTCGTCAGATTTATCCCGTGAACTGCTAGACCGGGGGTAATGTTTATGTCCCTATCCGTCATCGCCTTCACGCACTTTTTGCACTGACACACCTTGGTGACGGCGCGCGGGATGGCCTACGGGGGCCAGTTGTTAACTGCCACGCCGCCATTTTGATTCCCGTATCCCTTCTCGCGAGGATACCGCTGCTGGACCGCGTACTGACGAGAGTTCCGCGAGTCTGTCCTGTAGAGCGTGTTGGTGAGTTTGGTCGACGACGTTCTGGATAGCGTGCTCTTCCGGCGTAGCTTATCCGCCCTGTCGTTTCCATTGACAACCTGGAGCGGCACCCCTTTCGGATATCGTTTCTCGTTCTCGTCCGAGTTGAGGGAATCCCGACGGCACGCCGGCGGCATGGCAAAGCGGACGCGCTCCCGGTGGCCGCCGTGTCCCGGGATTCCCGCCGGGGGGCGCTTCTTGTGGCGCTGGCAGCACGGCAGGATCTGCTGGATGAGGTTCCCGCTGAAGGCCATATAGATCCAGGGATTGCAGCAGCTGTTGAGACTAGCCAGCAGGAGGCAAATCACGAAGGCGGCATCTGCGGAAGAGACTATTACATTACCGTTTGTTAGGGTAACCTTGTTTTCGCTCCACTTTTGTTGGGTTAATGGAACATTAAGAGAAACCTGTTTTTCTGAATGTTTTGATCATTGTTTCTCGTGATAAAGTGCTGATATTTTTTATCAATGACCCTTGCGATAGAGTGTTGATATGCTTAATTATGAATGTCTTTTTCAGACAGGGAATGATTCACACTTGGCAGACACGTTATACAAAGCACACACACACAAGTCAGCTGGTCATAATATTCCGATATAACGTATTTTGCGTGCGATTAATTTCCTCCCAATATGGCTGCCTCCCAATATGGCTGGCTTTTATAATCGAACTTTATCCAATGAAACCGGATACCGATCAGTTTTTCAGACTCGACGAATGCAATTCTTCCCCTGCAAAACCACCCTTATGTTTGATTAGGACCCAAATATTCTGCGCCCGACTTCACCTGTAATATAATACCTCTGAATAGGCTCATGCCCAATAGCGTCAAGCTTTCGTCCGCTTTTCAGAAATAATTTATCTATCTTTATGGCACACAGGTTTGCAATAGTTCATTTTTTAAGGCCTCTGTCAGCAATCTCGCTCCGTTCCATAGATGAGTCCGATTGCCCGACTACATGTTGTCCGTCCACGGGCAATAGGTCACCCATTGGTATGGTCCATGTGTATGACGTCGTCCGTCCCTTTGTTCAATTAATCAAACAAAACTCATCTACTTGTCCTTCGTCTCTTCCGTCTATTAGCACCCGCTCTCCAATCTCCCCTGCTCTCCGAGCCGGTTAACACACTGGGCGCGTTTCTTTGGTAACCCGGGTATATCCCCATACGCACATTACGCATCGGTATAACGAAACTTCTTTCACCCGGCTCTGGTGCGCGCGCATCCATTCGGTATGCCGATGTGCCCCGTTCTAAACAGCACGGGGCGTTCGGGGGAAGATGGCGGCTGATTGAAAGGTGATAGAGGAAGTTGGTTCCAGTGCCGCTAGGTCCATGCACTGGATGTGAACGGTGGGTGCATTTCATTGAAATGAATATATCCAGCCAATTCAGGCAGCCAGCCAGCCAGCCAGCCAGCCAGCCAGCCAGTCACCCAGTCAGCCAGCCAGCCAGCCACCCAGCCAGCCAGTCAGCCAGCAAGCCAGGCGGTCGGCCAGGCGGTCGGCCATCCAGCAAGCCAGCCAGCCAGCCAACCAGCCAGCCAACCAGCCAGCCAGCCAGCCAGCCAGCCGAAAAATCAGCCAGCAAATCAGCCATCTGGGCAGCCAGCCAACCAGCCAGCCAGCCAGCGAGTCAGCCAGCCAGCCAGCCAGCCAGCCAGCCAGCAAACCAGTCGGCCAGCGAGCCAGCAAAACCGTCGGCCAGCCAGCCAGCCAGCCAGCCAGCCAGCCAGCCAGCCAGCCAGCCAGCCAGCCAGCCAGCCAGCCAGCCAGCCAGCCAGCCAGCCAGCCAGCCAGCCAGCCAGCCAGCCAGCCAGCCAGCCAGCCAGCCAGCCAGCCAGCCAGCCAGCCAGCCAGCCAGCCAGCCAGCCAGCCAGCCAGCCAGCCAGCCAGCCAGCCAGCCAGCCAGCCAGCCAGCCAGCCAGCCAGCCAGCCAGCCAGCCAGCCAGCCAGCCAGCCAGCCAGCCAGCCAGCCAGCCAGCCAGCCAGCCAGCCAGCCAGCCAGCCAGCCAGCCAGCCAGCCAGCCAGCCAGCCAGCCAGCCAGCCAGCCAGCCAGCCAGCCAGCCAGCCAGCCAGCCAGCCAGCCAGCCAGCCAGCCAGCCAGCCAGCCAGCCAGCCAGCCAGCCAGCCAGCCAGCCAGCCAGCCAGCCAGCCAGCCAGCCAGCCAGCCAGCCAGCCAGCCAGCCAGCCAGCAAGCCAGCCGAAAAATCAGCCATCAAATCAGCCAGCCAGACAGCCAGCCAGCCAACTAGTCAGCCAGCAAACCAGTCGGCCAGCGAGCCAGTAAAACCGTCGGCCAGCCAGCCAGCCAGCCAGCCAGCCAGCCACCCAGCCAGCCAGCCAGCCAGCCAGCCAACCAGGCAGCCAGGCTGCCAGCCAGCCTCATACACACACCCACACACACACATGATACTGATGATGGCTGTGATCTGGCCATACCTGTCACGCCGCATTGACTTCAGCCATTCACACCATCGCACATTCCCGGAGACGCTTTCATCTCTCACAGTTTCAGGGAGGGTCGGGGCACGACGGAGGGTGTTGCTGATGGGAGGTGGGGCTTGGGTGGGGTGTGGATTGGTGATTGGGATGACAGTTGTCATGGAGGCGAGGAGGGGGCCAGGGGTGGGGGTGGAAGCCGTCATCGGATATCGGGATTGCGGGGCGGGGGGGGGGGGGATGAGAGTTGTCATGGAGGTGCGGATAGGGGAGGGGGTGAGGGTGGAATCTGTTATCAGAGATCATCAGGGATGGCGGGGGGGGGGGGAGGGGGGCGGTTGAAGCGGGCATGAGGGTGAGTTTGGCCTTTGGTGCGTGGGTCTGGCTGACGCCAACCCCAGATGGAGACCGGCCGGTTGCCGGGTGTCTCCGCTTACCATGAGGTAAGCTCATCGCGTGTCAGACGTTGAACCAGACTAATAAGACCCGATAGAGGGGAAGGTAGAAGGTAGGCGTAGCCGTATCAGCAATGAGATCAATAACCCCATACATACCGGCAGATACCGTGCGGGATGGCACATCAACTACAGTTATGTGGGGCAGACACCAAGCTAATATATACACACATCTGTGGGTGGCTGGCTTACAATATGAAAAGGAACGCTAAATAACGGGGGCTCGGAGGAGAAAACGTCATATGCAATAGACGGCTGTCCGATATGTTTGTTAACTTATTTGTCAAAATGAATTCTGCATGAGGGCAAAAATCTTCAATTAACGTCGCATGATATGGGATGATATTTCCTTTACTAATGGGGATATTTGCACACATGGGGCTCGAAACCATCTACTGGCCGATGGACCGACCAAGTCATAGCCGCAGAAAACATGCAACGCCCACGGGCTATCAAAGAGTGTAATGGGGGCCCTGTAGCTCAGTGGGCTAGAGCACTCGCATTGAGTGCTCTGACCACCTGAGAACTTAACGGCACATGGATCGGTGGTTCGCGCCATGCTGCGGCCATGTCGGTGTGGTCGCAGGATAAAGATCTCAAGTCTTTCTCCCTCCCCTAATACATTGCGGGTTTCAGATAAATGGCAGTGATCGGAAAGCACGGAGGGGCAACGGTTCATTACGTTGAGCACGCGTCAGGTCTTTTCCCTCCCCTAATACATTGCGGGTTTCAGATAAATGGCAGTGATCGGAAAGCACGGAGGGACAACGGTTCATTACGTTCAGCACGCGTCTCCCGTGTGCCGTGTCAGAGACATTGCTTGATCGGATTTACAAATTTGGCACAAGAAGGTTACACACAACTTGCCTTACACCTATCCATGATTGGATTCTCTCGGATTCCGCATTAAAATGGGCCAAAGAACAGAGTGCGAGAATTTTGAAATGAAATACCTATGTTTTATACCGCTTCGATGCCCATGCAAACTAATTTGGGTCACTAAATTGGGTCTCTCAGGGCAATGGGGTTGAGCGAACCGTGCGCCTGGTGCTTGTGCTGGGCTGATACCCAGCACCTGTAGATCTCTTCCGGTTTGCCGGCTCATTGAGAAAGCTAGAAGTAATTACGCGATGCATGAGTATGTGGATGAGGATACAAGGACATAATGAAGGTCTTTTGTGGCGCAAGTGCATGGATATCACGTCTTGTCCCTCGCGCGTTCTAATTAAATGATATTTCCATTTGGCCACCAGGGAACAGCACTGAGTGGTAGAATGTAAACCCGTGTGGCTTCTATATTAGTACCCAGGAGCTGTGAAACCGGTAAGGGTTATATCCGACCACCGCCTGCACCTGTCTGCATATGCACACTAAGGCCATGAGAACGGAAATAGCTCTGAGGGGCAAATACGGCATCCGCAGAAGCTCTACTTGAAGCTTTTGTGACTCCAATTTCCTATATTCGCGGTTGTTCGAACAAAACGGCGAAGGTAATTACAACCCCCACCTGCTTGTTCTATTGGAATAGTCAATGCCCCGGGCGAGTGGTGGGGGGGGGGGCGCTACATTAGCAGGTGTGCCGCAGAGCTACAGAGGGCATATGGAGAGCGAGAGAATAGTTCGAGATTTGAGGCGTGGACTCCCCACCTTTTGAGGAAGAACGCTATTTAAGGCGGCGTGGACCCATCCCAGGCTCGCAAGTTTTCGGTGGACCCCCACCCCTCCTGGTCGTCACAATTCCTGGTCTTGCCCCTGCAGTATTGGCCATCCACGCTCTTCATAGGCACACGTAGGGACTACCCTTGTTAAGTATTGTTAACACTATGATGGCGGCCTTAGTGAAGCGCAGAATTGTGTTGATTACGTATTTTATTTGAAAACTTAACGTCCTAGGCATCAAAGCGACCAAAATCGATCATTACTCATGGGCCAGAAATCCAAGAAACGAATAAGAGCAAGTAGCAGTGATTTCGAAAGTTCGCGATCAAGTTACAGACTCGAAATGGAAGAGAGCTTGGCTGACGTGAGCGATAATTCCATGCCGGCGTCAACAACAACAAAGCCCACGAAGGTAAACATGGCGTCAATATCTGATTCGCTTGACGCGTTGCATGTTAAAGTTGACATGATATCGTCACTTCAGGATCAGCATTCATCAGAACTGTATGCCAAAGGAGGTATTACTGAGAAAATTAATATCATGGAGGAAGAATCTGGCGACCAGTCAAGCTAGATAGCCATTCTGATGAATGAAAACCATGTCCTGAGAAAAGAAGTTGACCTGCTAAAAGGTGCATTTGTGAGGCAAAATGAAACAATCACACACTTACAAGCTGAAATTGTGGATTTGTAATATCGATCTATGAGGAATAACTTACTGTTCCACAACGTCCCTGAAGACAGAAGCCACACAGCTGAAGACTGCACTCAGAGGGTATTGTCTCTCCTGGCTTCCCACGGTTACAAAGGTAATCCAGTCTTTGAACGATGCCATAGATTGGGCGCAGCTGGGGGTACAAGCAATAGGATCAGACCCATCGTCGCAAAGGTGCTGAGCTACCTAGATGTTGAACATATTCTATCACTTGGGAGAAAGTCCCTTCCCCGGGGTAATGATAAATTCAAGGTCACTATCCAGAACCCCACTGAACTATACGAGAAGAAACGGGAATATGGTGAAAGGGCCCGTGTAGCCAAGCAACTAGCAGCCCCGCACAAAGTCAGCATAAAAATAACGAATGACGCTCTGTTTATAAACCAGCAGCGTCGAAAGGATAACTTACCGGCTGTGACAGCGCCAGATGTCCTGAATCTTACCTCGGTTGAGAGAGAGCATCTCTGTAAAGAAGGTCCGCTTATCCTCGCAGGAAAGGCGGAACAAGCAAATGACATATCTTACACAGCAACGGTGGCAAGAATTCAGTCCCTCGATGATGTGAGACTCACCTATAAGAAACTGCATCTGGACGCAAAAAACCTGGGCGCAGCCCACAACGTGGCTGCCTATCGCCTGTCAGGATCATCGGGCAGCGTGGAGGAGGGTTGGCAGGATGACGGGGATTATGGCGCGGGACGTCACCTGCGCTATCTGCTACAGCAGCGCAAACTAACAGACGTCGTCGTGTTCCTGACCTCTTCTCGCCGCAACAAATACCTCGGATCCAGACGTTTCGGCTTCCACGAGAAGGCGTTAGAGTCAGCGCTACGATCTAGCGAGGAGCTGAGGCTGCAGAGCCAGACCACAAGCCCCTGACTCACTTATGGACTGCCCAATTGTTTTTCTGAAGATGCCCCCCCCCTCAACAAAAAACTGTAAAACTCTTGCACCAAATCTTACGCTGGTCTTTTGGTCAAATTATGTTTTAAATATGTATAGCCTACTATATGCCTAGGAAAACATTTGTTATGTCACGTAACCACCACAGACTGCTACCAATGATGTGTATACAGTTGTATACAGTTGACGATGCCCTTCCGATGTGTCTCTGCGTTCACCATCGTCCACTCTCTGAGTGATATTGTCAAATGTTCTCGCCTATTCATTGTATTTACTTGCTACTCACTATTCTTGTTGTATTTGTCTGGGCCTCGTTCGCAAGCGACAGCTAGTCGACTATTTCTTGACCTAGATTTCGCCATTGCGCCTGCGCATTACAGCCTAATGCCGAACGCGGGATAGTCGAAAAGGGTTGACAATCTGTCCCATGGCGAAATTAACAACAATACAACAATAACAAGCACCTTCAACCGCCGCGTGTGTCCTGACCCTCTTGTGCAAAAAAAATCTAAACATTAGAGATAAGGGTACTGTAAACGAGCTCACAGTTAGTTCGAACATGTGAACATATAGCACGAAGACATGATAAATTGGCAAAATAAGCCATTGTGTATGAACCATGCTATATTTTTATTCGTTTAAATGTATATAAACTTGCAAACGACGTTACAGAGCAAGTATACGCCACAAAGGTGACGCGAACACCGCTTACTGCTCATTTCCCTCCGCCATCTTGGACGACAATCGACCAGAGGAACCGTGGGTGTCGGCATGGTTCGCTCCGGTCGACCAGATGGTCGGTCTAGTCACTGTTCGGCAGCCAAATCGTCAACCATTAGTCGACCAGCGGTCGCTTGCGAACGAGGCCCTGGCTGTTCCGTGCCCGGCTCGCACTGTGCTCACTCGAAACGTCATCATCATCTCATACCGCTGTTAACCGCTTGCTGTGCTCATTTTTCTTCTCTGAGTTATACTCCAGTTATATAGCTCTGTATGTCATTGGTCCGCAAGGTTGTAGATCAATGCCCCTTCCTACAGAGAGAGAGGTGATCTGTGTGTGTGGTCAACTCGTTGTGAAGATGGATATTTTCTCGGAAACAGTCCTATGTCAGGTAAGACGATAGATGAATTATTACTTGAAGAATTTGGTGGCCTAGCGAATAATTCTTTGGTGCATGTTATTCGACAAAATGTACCAAACGAAGATGCAGATGTAGATGAACTTGAAACAATCGTACATTCCCCTTACTATGAAGATGAGTCGTTAATTAAATCTGCCAAGCAGTGGAAGAATTGTTTTTCCGTACTGAGTCTCAATACTGGATTCCTAACTGCTAAATTTGACCAACTAGATGTTTTCTTAAGTCATCTTGCAGAAAATGGAATAACATTCAGTGCAATCTGTGTGCAAGAGAGCTGGCTGCCTGATGATGCAAACCTATCTCTTCTTCGGCTCGAAGGCTATAGCATTATATCCCAAGGGAAACAAATCAGTGAACACGGTGGCCTCGTCATATATCTGAAAAATACCTTTAGCTATCATTCGGTATCTCGACCCGTTGAATCTAAAAAATGGGAGTCTCAATTCATAGAGATAACCGGAACTAGCATGAATAAAAAAGTGTTATTGGGTAATTTATATAGACCACCTACCATATTTTATTTGCTTCGAACATAAGGTTGCGCGAGAGAAGCCTCACACAAAAAAATCAGAGTAAAGCGTTATGAACCAAACTACGTTCGAAATTTAAAGATGGATCTCAGCGATGCCCATATTGCTGAAACCCTAAACCCAGACTTACATGCAGACCCAAATCTAACTTATAACACAATGATTGATACCGTTCTGAGAATGAAAGATAAGTATGTTCAAACTAAATATGTCAAATTTCATAAACATAAACACAAGCGAAATGGTTGGATGACTAAAGGCATTATTAAATCCATTACTTTTCGTGACAAATTGTATAAGAAGCTAAAACAGACTTCGCCCACTTGCCCTGAGTACCTGACGTTAAAGACCAACCTCTCGACGTATAACCGCATCCTTACCAAAAATATACGCTAATACAAGAAACAAACATAAGTATATTGTAAGCTCTACAAGGCATGAGTATGCTAAGCGATGCCTCAGAATTAGCCTCCCTATTACCATGAATACACTTCCATCCATAGTTAAGGACAAAGTCTTCACACATAGCTTAATTGGGTTCACCCTATATTTAAAAAAATATTTGTTAGGACTATACAGTAATGTATGTTCTATTGCTCATTGTTATATTTGCCATCGTGTACAGTAATCCTCTACATTTTGTGGTCAATATCACTGTATATTTCATTTTGATCGCTTATAGTTTGCAGTAATAGAAAGTAATATCTCATGATATTATTCAGACTAAATGACATTTGCAAAGATTTTTTAACCATTATTATGAAGAATCTAATTATTATTTAGCTCCGCTACTTAATGTATCGAATATAGCTCCCCATTTCTTTCGCCTATAAAACGCTTGTAATTAGCAGCAGTCCCAACCTACCTTGTCAACTGTTTATATTTACCGATATATATACATATATATATATATATGAAGGTAGCTCCCATGATAGCGACCTACCTGTGTCTTAATGGGAGTCTCCTGGCCAATCCGTATATCTATGTTTTGTATGATATGTACTACATTTCTTTCGTCTCTACGTGACGTACTTCTTCCGAGGTAACAAATAATTGAGGACCGGCTTTCTGAAAGTGCGCTTGTACAAATTAGGGGAGAGGGACATACCGACTGCATCTAGAACGTAGCATGTGATATTAAGATGAGGCCAAGAGAGCATATCTTCATAAAAATGTATCAGTTGAAATATATGGGGTTGTAATACGAAAGTATAACAATGTGAAAAGCGAACTATACTGATGGTGCCTTTGTGACAGACGCTCTGTCCTGTAAGTCGGCCGTTGTAGGCATTTTGGTGGCTGAGCAAACACTATCACTTTGGTGACACCCCCCTAACCTCCCCCTCATGCACTACCGCCCTCCCTACTCCCACTCACTTCCCACACCCCCTCTTTGGCCCTACTTCATAACATCACGCGCCACACGCCTAGTTTTCTGTCGTTCACGACGGTGTCATAGTACAGCTTTTGATCTCGGCCCAATGAGTTCAAAAACAACTCACTCGCTGCACGTATTTCCGCCCATCATCTTCAAGTGCATTGTAGCTCGTTTCTTATGGACAACGGGCGAATCCTGTTCTGCCGCAAAAGATAGAGTATGGTTGCAATACGGCAAAACATCTAAGCTTATAAATTTACGGGTGGAACGTTCGTAGTTGGATGCGTTCTATGTTTGTAGACGGTGGTAAACGGGAAGGCATGTGACGATGTTAGGTTGCCCACGACTGGCGCGTAACAGATGGAATAGTTTTGTCTTTTTTGCATATCGGCGGCCGTTAACAAGGCAATCGGGCTACCGATAGTGGCCGTCACTGATTGTTGAAGGCATTGCTGTGTTTGATCGAACCAGTCTATTTATGCGTTCAAGTCAGGTGTGGTCTAGGGGGAAGGGTCCGAGCGGTAAATCTATTCCGTTTAGCCCTGGCAGCGATGACACTGTAATAGAGTAAGCATCAAAAAGTCCCAATTTGTAGCTCTGCTTCCGGCGAATTGTCCTTCAGGTATATCAATCATGTGTGAATTTTGTGATCCCGGCGCCCCGACCCCCCGACCTCCGGAATTCGCCCCCCCCCCACCACCACCACCACACACACAGACAATACTTCACCCCTCACCCCGACCAGCCACAGTCGTGCCGTCCCCTCTACTACCAAGACAACCGATCCCGGCCTGTATTACACACATAATGTCTAGTCCTGTCGCGGGGCCGGCCCGATAGCCCAGTGGGTAAGACCGCTCGCCTTGCGTGATCCGGCCACATGAAAGCCTAACGGCAGGTGGATCGGTGGTTCGCGCCCCGCTGTGCCCATGTCTGTTTGGTCGCAGGATAAAGATTCCATGTCCTTCTTTGCAAAGAGTAAGGTTACCCCGGAGAGCATGGTTCCACTCTCCCTTCCAGATTCATCTTGCCAGCTACGCCTGCCAACGAGCCAGAGAATTTAAATCCCTTCCACCCGGGTTCCCTTTCACTTAAGGCCGTTCTTGTATAAGCTTAAAGCAATATGCTCTGTAATATTTATATTACCAATTTCTTCTCTATTTTAAATAAGTATATTTAGTCTTAAATTTAAATCCTGAAAGCCTGTGGGCTAACCAGAGAGAAGCAAATTTGTTCACCAGAGCAGAAATTGGTGGCCGGCTCACTGTTCGGTATTCTGTATGACGTCGACGGCGGCTCGCTAGAACGTCCGTGCGCGATAAACTAGTCCGCGCAGTTTTATGTTTAAATTGTTGTCATACAGACTCAATGAAATATAGAACATATATGAAACATAATTTTGAGATTCTTTAGTCTTGAATTTAAAATGTAAAAATCTAAGATGGCGCACGTAAGTAGGCTGCTTTAACCCGGCCGCGGAGTGCGGAGCGCGCTGGAGCTCTGAAGACGGTAACCGAACGACACAATAAAGCGTGACTGAAAGGTTAATGACCAGCAATCAATCAGCCCCGCTAGGTGGCGCTGGATGTGGTTTGCAAAGGTCGATGAGGATTTGAATCATATTTTTAACTGTACTGTCGGTCAGAGGCCTGAAGTAATCAGTGATCAAGACTTCCTGTAGGGGTTGCTACAATCGGTGCTTCATCCCCCTGCGCCCCCACTTTCGTCCCCCCGACAGCCTACCCGATGATTTCGCGCCATGAGGCTGATGCTGCAAACCGCGCCTGCCTCGCGCCACAAAAGCTATATCCTAGTGGTCTGGAAGGGCTAAATGGCGACATGCGACAGAGCGATATTAAAAAAACCCCAAAAGCCTATACTGAGGATTTGAAAAAGCGACAACGACACGGCTTTTTGAAAAAAAACGACGCTGAACTTAGCCAAAAAGCGACGGGGAACGTCGTTAAAAATCGACATCCGACACGGAGAATTTTAAAAAATCGACGCTGGACACCCCACCTACCAGACCCATATAAATAACATATTTACCGGACATACGCCACTGTGAAGTTTGCCGACGAATAAGTCTTTAGTCTGACGAAATCCCAAGGATTACCATTAAGATTTCGATCAGGCTTAGGAGAGTCGGTAAATCGTGCGATTAAAGAACGACGGCGTTTATCCTTTCCAATCCGAGCGACAGTCATTCCGACAGGTGTCGCCACTTCCTGGGCGGTCGATACTGTGACGTCAGCTGTCAATGTGTCAGCCCCAGGCACTTGCCGGATTGACTATTGGAGGGTCTTCAAGAGAGACAGTCACATAGACTGATAGACTGACAGACAGACAGGGGCCTATCCCGCCTATAGCATAAGCTTTATCGGAACTCAATTCTTCACTGTTCTGTCTACAGACGATACGCGGATAGATTTTTCTTTCATTTTTCAGTGATTTCAGTTTCAACAGTGTCATGTACAGCGGCCGTATTCATAATCCCCTCGTAAGATACACTTTCTTAATCCAGAAAATCCACTTCTTGGGTGAAAACTAATGTATATATTTTAAACCTGATACTTGCATGACAGATCTTCCACTTAGCTCTAGATCTAACATGACCGCACTTTAACCTGGCGGAGCCATTGTCTTTAATTCCCAGCTATATGTGTAATGGTTCACTGGTCAGCTGGTGGGTGTGCCAGACTTACGAACAATCACTGCGCCGCCACACCCACTGAGTCGGTTTCAGGAAGACAGCGACGTCTGTCCAGTAACCGGTTCACCATCACCACACAATCGGGGTCTGGAAGGGGTAAACAGTGACACGCGACACAGCTATAGTTGAAAAATTGACATGCGACATTGACCCCCGAATTCCGAAACCGAGGATCTGAAAAACCGACATCGACACACATAGTGGCATTTTAGAAAAGAACGACACTGAACCTCGTTAAACCACATTGACGCTACAGCCTGGATCCCCCCTTACAGACCCTTTATCAATGTGGCTGTAATAACAATCGGTCATAGATGAAAATAGTGTTCCAAGCATTTTCTCAGATCTTAAGAGAGTGTGGTTGGTTCGTTGGTTGTATATTCAGGACGCTTTAACCTCTAGTGGTCATAGCGCATCAATGTGAGAAGGAAGAGAGAGTGAAGCCACGTCCCCGGGGTAACACTCTACTCTTTGCGAAGAAAGACATTGTACCTTTATGTTGTACCACACTGACATGTTCACAACGGGGCTCGAACTACCGACCCACATGCCATTAGACTCTCAGGTAGACAGAGTACTCAAGGCGAGCGCTCTAACCTACTGAGATATCGGACTGGCCCCTATAGCATGATGGGACCCCAACCTTAATATCTGGTTGAGACCTCGTCTGATGCTACAGCTCTATTGATCAAGGCGCCTGTACGGGGTGTCTAATCTGTCACTGCAGCCGACCGCCCTTATAATTGATGCATGCTAAGTAACTTTGCTGCCATCCATATTCCCAAATTGCTCCTCTCGAATATGCCTTCACGCTGCAGGCCCAAGGCCCGTCCGTGGAGACCAGCCGTCTGCAGGTTGATGAATCATGGCATGGCTGGAACGGATAATGATCAAAGGGGCAGCAAAATGGTATCCCCGAGGCCTCTTCCTGGCTTCATGTAATAGTGCCCCTGTGGGAAGGATCTCCTAAATGCGAGAGAATCCAGCTGAATTGATGTGCAGTGCTAGCCCCCTGCGGTGAAGGTCGAATTTTGTTGGTCAAGATAAATATGTTGCAAAAGGTCGGACACGGGATGTAGGAGAGAATGTGGGTAAGGCTGCAGAACTGTTGGTTGGTTGGTTGTGCATTAAACCCTTTTTGGTCATATTGTGTCAATGGACGAATGAAGGAAGGGAGAGTGGAGCCATGTCCCCGGTGGTTATCCCCTACTCTTTGCGAAGAGGGCAGAACTGTTGTATTCGGCTAGTGCAGGATTTAATGTGATAAATTTTTACATTGATGCAACACCAAAAAGGTGAATGTGATATTAAACATTATAATGTCCTTCTATGATGGCAATGTTCAGATATCGCCGAGTGTGCTCTGCCAGGCCAGATAGATCGGCCAGTGCGTGGTTTGAACCCCACATATGCAAATATCTATATTTGTGCGGAAAAACAACTTAAAAATCGTAATACTCACAGAGTACAACAAGACCGGTTTGGGTGAATGTTATAGCTTTCAAGTTACAATGCTGGTACAAGGAAAATGTAGATGAATACTGAACTTACAACTATGTCACAAATGTGGCCATGTAACTCAATCATGTCAATCATGTCAATCAAGGGAATGTTGAATGTTTTGACAAGGACGCACAACGAAATACCAGTGACGATCTTTATTTAAATAATATTTATGTAGTGGTGTTTGGTATTATCTCCAACCACAACTATAACTACAACGTACCATGGAAATACATTATCATTTCTATATATTATTATGAATCATTAATTTGTCATACATAATATATATTCCTTGAAGCATGTGACATAATAGCGCGAACACAATCAGATTTGTCGTGCTATGTTTTCGTAATTCGAATTGATTGATTGTTTTGGTGTTGTTTGTTGCATTTAGATAATACGCCATATATATAGGTCAATTGTTAAGAATATTTCAAACCAAGCTGAGGATACACCAAGTTTAATTTCCCAGGTACTATTTATACAAAAATGGCGAAATATGTATAAACAAAGCTTGAGCTTAGTTATTTTCCTATTAACGAAGTTTGTTCCAGTCGTTGGGTGTTCTGTATTTGTACGATGGGCCTGGTGAAGTTAACAATAAACTATATATTAGTCTATAGATTTTAACGCTACTTATGGCAGTTTTTGAATAATTTCCTAATATATTATTGGCCCAATGATTTTTTATGAATATATTTGTTTAATTATTTGTAAAATATTTCATCCCAGGACAGGATAGTGTAGGGCCAATCATTATTGTAGTCAATATGTCGTATATTAGACATGATAATACTGCCAGCGCGCTCCATACACATGCCGTGGATATCTTCTCCGGACTAAGCTCCTGTTGAAGCCACAAACAGAAGCCACAATAACCCGTGAAGGCCTCGCCCCCCCCCCCCCTCCTCCTCCTGCCTCCCGCCTCCCCGACTCTAAGAAGAGCCTGATTATTTTAAACCTCCCCTCGGGGTCATTGGCTTAATTAAACTCCGGGCTCCTCCCCTGGCGTCAAGTTTTCTTTAACCCTTATATTACCTTGACTGTTCAGTACCCTACTTCATTTGATCCGCTGGCACCCAACCCTCGTCCCCAACCCCGTGACTGTACGGAGTGGGCGATGTCCTGGTAGCCTCACGCCATGAGAGCGGACGTGACGACACAGCGGTTGGTTGGCTGTATATTCAGGACGCTTTAACCACGTTTGGTCATATCGTGTCAATGGGAGAAGGAAGGGAGGGCGGAGCCATGTACCCGGGGGTAACCCCCACTCTTTGCAAAGAAGGACATCGTATCTTTATTCTGCGACCACACAGACATGGCCACAGCGGGGCGTGAACCACTGATCCACGTGCTGTTAGCCTCCCAGGTGTCCTGGGCACTCAAGGAGAGCGCTCTAGCTAATAAGAGTTGGTTATCTCTGTCATTATAGTCAAAACGCGTGGACGGGCTTTGACTGGTCAAAATGCAGGTCACCTCAATTTAGTGGAGTTCAGGTATATTGTCAGTATATCATTCACAAGAACTGGAGATTGAGAAATAATGATGATATCGACTGTTATCTAAAACATTTTATTGAGCATACGAAAATACATCTGCCTTTCACAGTCATCCTTCTATAGAATTTATTATCCGATATCCAGAAAAAGATAAATAGCAATGAGAAATTCATTTTAGTATCTGGTCTGAGAAGTTCGATACCTCAAGTTGCTATAGTTTATGATTTTGGATTTGTAATACTGGTTGAGAAACTCAAGCCTTGTTGTCACCTTTACCGTAGGCTACTGTGGCCTATTCTCAATGCGATGTGCCATAAGAATAAAAATATATCAAGCACGTTACAATCTGTTGCAATGGCAAAATTGGAATCTGAGTAAAAGTTGTGTTATGGGGCACCATGATTGATAGACGACGGATCTACTGCAAAAAAACAAAGTTCGGATATTAGTTACCACGTGCGTCGTGATACAATCCATCGATACTGGGATACATATTTGATACATATCTATATATATATCCACCAGGGACCAGGATGTAATTAACATATCTATGCCACAAATATTTAGTCACACCGATATGAATTTTACGTTCTCGTCGCAATCACCAGTCAAACCGATGTGAATTTCACATTCTCGTCGCAATCTCCCATCAAACCGATGTGAATTTCACGTTCTCGTCGTAATATCCAGTCAAACCGATGTGAATTTCACGTTCTCGTCGTAATCTCCCATCAAACCGATGTGAATTTTACGTTCTCGTCGTAATATCCAGTCAAACCGATGTGAATTTCACATTCTCGTCGTAATCTCCGTCGAAACACTTGTACGAGAGGAAAGGGAAACCGTTGTCGGAATGCGGTTTCTCCCTCATCTTCCCATCCTGCCACGTCCATTTGCGTTGCGTGCTTCCGCTGTTACTGTTCTTGGAGCTACTGGATCGGCTGGCGGCGTCGTCAGATTTATCCCGTGAACTGCTGGACCGGGGGTAATGTTTAGTGTCCTTCTCCGTCATCGCCTTTACGCACTGTTTGCACTGACACACCTTGGTGACGGCGCGCGGAATGGCCCACGGGGGCCAGTTGTTAACCGCCACGCCGCCATTTTGATTCCCGTATCCGTTCTCGCGAGGATACCGCTGCTGGACCGCGTACTGACGAGAGTTCCGCGAGTCCGTCCTGTAGAGCGTGTTGGTAAGTTTGGTCGACGATGTTCTTGATAGCGTGCTCTTCCGGCGTAGCTTATCCGCCTTGTCGTTTCCATTGACAACCTGGAGCGGCACCCCTTCCGGATATCGTTTCTCGTTCTCGTCCGAGTTGAGGGAATCCCGACGGCACGCCGGCGGCATGGCAAAGCGGACGCGCTCCCGGTGGCCGCCGTGTCCCGGGATTCCCGCCGGGGGGCGCTTTTTGTTGCGCTGGCAACACGGCAGGATCTGCTGGATGAGGTTCCCGCTGAAGGCCATATAGATCCAGGGATTGCAGCAGCTGTTGAGACTAGCCAGCAGGAGACAAATCACGAATGCGGCATCTGCGGAAGAGAAAATTATAAAACCGTTTGTTAGGATAACCTTATTTTTGCTGCACTCGAGTTATGTTAATGGGAAATGCAGAGGAACCTGTCGATCATTGTCGCTGTTGACAAAGAGTTGATAGATTCGATCAATGTCCCTTGCGGTAAACTGTTATGTTTGATCATTGTCCCTTGTGATAAGGTGTTGATGTGTTTGATCGTTGTCCCATGTGATAAAGTGTTGACATGTTTGATCATTGTCCCTTGTGTTAAAGTGTTGATGTGTTTGATCATTGTCCCTTGTGATAAAGTGTTGATATATTTGATCATTGTCCCTTGTGATAAAGTGTTGTTATGTTTGATCATTGTCCCTTGTGATAAAGTGTGGATATGTTTGGTCATTGTCCCTTGTGATAAATTGATGGTAAGTTTGATCATGAATGTCTTCTTTAGACAGAGAATGATTCACACATGACACAAACGTTACACAAATCACCCACAGACAAGTCAGCTCTAATGGCACACATGTATGCAATAGGCCATCTTTTAATGCCATCCTGCTCAGTTCCATATATAAGTCCATTTGCAAGAATCCATTTTGTCCGTCCTCGTGCAATAAGTAATCCATTTGTATGGTCCATGTGTATGACGTCATCCGTCCCTTTGTCCATTTCCCCCAACAAATGTCTTTTCCTTGTCCTTCGTCTCGTCCGTCTATTAGACAACCAGCCAGCCATCCAGCCAGTCAGTTAGCTAGTCACCTAACCAGTCAGCCAGCCAGCCAGCTAGACAACAAACCAACCAGTCGACCAGCCAGCCAGCCAACCAGCCAGCCAATCAGCCAGCCAGACAACCAGCCAACCAGTCCGCCAGCAAATCAGCCAGCCAACCAGTCAGTCACCAAATCAGCCAACCAGCCATCCAACCAGCCAGCCAGCCAGCCAGCCAGCCAGACAACCAGCCAACCAGCCAACCAGTCAGCCAGCCAATCAGCCAGCCAACCAGCCAGCCAGCCAACAAGCCAACCAGGCAGCCAGCATATCAGCCAGCCAGTCAACCATCCAGCCAGTCAGTCAGCCAGCCAACAACCAGGCAGCCAGCCAGCCAGTCAGCCAGCCAGCCAGCCAGTCAGCCAGGCAGCCAGCCAGCCAGCCAGCCAACCAGACAACCAGCGAACCAGTCAGCCAGCAAATCAGCCATCCAGTCAGCCAACCAGCCAGCCAACCAGCCAGCCAACCAGCCAACCAGCCGGCCAGCCAACCAGACAACCAGCCAACCAGTCAGCCAGCAAATCAGCCAGCGAGCCAGCCAGCCAGCCAGCCAGACAACAAGCCAACCAGTCAGCCAGACAACGAACCAACCAGTCAGCCAGCCAGCCAGCCAGCCAGCCAGCAAGCCACCAGTCAGCCAGCAAATCAGCCAGCTAGCCAGTCAACCAGCCAGACAGTCAGCCAGCCAAACAACCAGCCAACCAGTCCGCCAGCAAATCAGCCAGCCAACCAGTCAGTCAGCAAATCAGCCAACCAGCCATCCAACAAGCCAGCCAGCCAGCCAGCCAGACAACCAGCCAACCAGTCAGCCAGCCAATCAGCCTGCCAACCAGTCAGCCAGTCAACCGGATAAATAGCCAACCAGTCAGCCAGACAACAAGTCAACCAGTCAGCCAACCAGCCAGCCAGCCAGCCAGCCAGCCAACAAGCCAACCAGGCAGCCAGCATATCAGCCAGCCAGTCAACCATCCAGCCAGTCAGTCAGCCAGCCAACCAACCAGGCAGCCAGCCAGCCAGGCAGCCAGCCAGCCAGCCAACCAGACAACCAGCGAACCAGTCAGCCAGCAAATCAGCCAGCCAGTCAGCCAACCAGCCAGCCAATCAGCCAGCCAACCAGCCAACCAGCCGGCCAGCCAACCAGACAACCAGCCAACCAGTCAGCCAGCAAATCAGCCAGCGAGCCAGCCAGCCAGCCAGCCAGACAACAAACCAACCTGTCAGCCAAACAACGAACCAACCAGTCAGCCAGCCAGCAAGCCAGCCAGACAACAAGCCACCAGTCAGCCAGCAAATCAGCCAGCTAGCCAGTCAACCAGCTAGACAGTCAGCCAACCAAACAACCAGGCAGCCAGCCAGTCAGCCAGTCAGCCAGCCAGGCAGCCAGACAGCCAGCCAGCCAGCTAGTCAACTAGCAAGCCAGTCAACCAGCCAGCCAGTCAGCCAGCCAGCCAACCAGGCAGCCAGCCAGCCAGTCGGCCAGCCAGGCAGCCAGCCAGCCAGCCAGCCAGCCAGCCAACCAGCCAACCAGCCAGCCAACCAGCCAGCCAGCCGGCTTTCCATGCATGACCATGAAGTTCATTTTCAGGTGTCCGGCTTTAACGTTTCTTTTGTCAGAGATAGATTGGTTCTATAGCATTGACACTCACAGACCTAACAAACAATAAGTCTCTATAAACTTTCCTGTAAGTATTACATTATATAATGGAAGCACAGCTTATATTTCACTAAATTAAGAACAGTTTAACAGATCTATCTGCCCTCAGATTTGCATTGAAAAGACAGCGACAGCGACGGTCCATATCATCGCTTTATAACAAGTTATAATCATCACGCATAGGTAAATAAACGCCAATTATGTATTCTGTACAATATATATTCTTGTATTAGATTTTTAATATATCTAGACAAAATAGACGCTAGAACGATCATTATTTCCGCACTGAAGAAAATCAGCAAGCCAGGAATATGGCCACTTTCCTGCCACTGTAGTGACAGTCTTTCCATTCGCCGGTTGGCATATATATCAGCTGTTTTTTCGGCTTTTATGCTTCTATCTCATTCATAAAAAGATATTATTTGATTGTCAAAATATTTATCTGTACTAAGTAGGTTTTGTTTTTAGAAAACACCATGTTAACCTAGGATAAACTGTTGAAAATTTTGCAGCTATAAGTCAGTAATCGCCTTTGCCATGCTGTGCAGCGCACCCGAAACAAGCGCCTGCTAGAATTTCCCCTGCAACAACGGTCTCTTGGAAGAGCGGAACGACAGTTGGAGGAGAGGAACATACCGGCTGTATCTAAAATGTAGTATGTGATATCAAATTGAAGCCAATATAGCATATGTTCTCACAAACATCTGTTGACATATTTGTGGTTGTAATATGAAAATATAACAATGTGAAAAGCGAACTATATTGATGTTGCATTTGTGACGCACATGTCGTATGTAAATCGGCCGTTGTTGACATTTTGCTGGCTGAGCAAACACTATCACCTTCCCTTTGTGACACACTCCCTGGCCTCCCCCTCATGCGCTACCGCCCTCCCTACACCCATCGCTGCTCACAACCCCCCTTCGGCCTTACTTCATAACATCACACGCCACACGCCGAGTTTACTTACGTTCACAAAGATGTCATATGACAGTTTTTGATCTCGGCCCAATGAGTTTAAAAACAGCTTACTTGCTGCCCTTATTTCCCGCCCATCATGTTCAAGTGCATTGTAACTCTTTTCTCACGAACAACGGGCGAATCCTGATCTGCAGCAAAAAGGAGAGTATGGTTTTTCAGACGGCAAAGAATCTATACATTCACGGATGGAGCGTGCTTAGTTGGACGCGTTCTATATTTTTGTCTTGTGATGGTGTTAGCTTGCCCACGATAGGCGTGTAACAGATGGAATGATGGCTTGTGTTTTTTCGCATATTGGCGGCCATAAACAAGGCAATCGGGCCACCGATACTTGGCCGTCATTGAGGGTATCGTTGTGTTTCCTTGAACCAGTCTATTTATTCATTCAAGTCAGGTCAGGTCCAGGGGGAAGGGTCCAGGCGATAAATCTATCCCCGTTCAGCCCTGGCAGCGCTCACACTGTAATGTGGTAAGAATCAAAAAAGTCCCAATTGTAGCTCTGCTTCCGGCGAATTGTCCTTCCGGTATATCAATCATGGGTGACTTTTGTGATCCCGGCGCCCCGACCTCCCGACCCCCGGAAATCGCCCCCCCCCCAGCCCCCCCCCCCCCCCCCCACCACCACACAGACACACACACAATACTTCACCTCTCACGTTGATCAGCCAGCCAGCCCTGCCGTCCCGTCTACTACCAAGACAACCAATCCCGGCCTGTATTACACACATAATGCCTAGTCCTGTCGCGTAGCTGGCCCGATAGCTCAGTGGGTTAGAGCGCTCGCATTGAGTGCTCTGGCCACCTGAGAGCCTAACGGCACGTGGCTCAGTGGTTCGCGCCCCGCTGTGGCCATGTCTCTGTGGTCACAGGAAAAAGAACCCATGTCCTTATTCGCAAACAATAGAGGGTTACCCCGGGGACATTGCTCCACTCTCCCTACCTTCTCCCATTGACGCAGTATGAACTTAATTGCTTAAAGCATCCGGAATATACATCATCTTCTGATGATCTGTTCGATCTGTTTTAATGTAGACATCCGTATATCCATCTGGATTTTTAGGTAGTAAACAATATCGACAAACGCCCATTTTCTCTAAATGTCTCTACTACACAGCTCAATAACATATATCTACCCGATTCAAAATGTTTTTCACTGGAAATAAATATAAATATATAGCTTTATGAGGAGCTTTAATCTATGACACACATGGCTTGAGGTATGATTGGCCAACTTGACCTTAACTGCCGCACAATATCAGCCAGTTCGCTTTGGTATGACGGGACTGTGAACGCAAATGTTAGACGACCCGTTAAGAACGTTGAATGACAAGATAAAAAAGCCGACGGGTTTCTTTTACATTCAAGCTGGTGGGCCCATGTAATGCAACGCGGCGTCACGTCTTAACACCTCGCGCAGAACGACCCAGAAGTCAGTGATAAATTATGTAATTTTCTTTAGTTTTCTTCCGTCTTGCCACGAAGGTTTATTTCGTAGAGAAAAAGAACGAAAAGGGGAACCGGAAAGACAAAACGAAACAATTTAAACAGAATCGATGTCTTTCGTATGAATAACAACTTAAATTTCACCTGCAGTTACTTTGTCATAAGCATTAGCACAGGTCTAAGGACTTCGTAGATATTGACATTTTTCAACAGAGGCACAATAACTACTGCTGTGGCATTGCATGAGACGTTCTATTGAACGGCCAGTGCCACGTTGGCGTTGACAGGATCTATCATCGCCACGGAGACGGATATAACTAGTGCAAGTTTTATTGCCTATGTAGTTGACAACAAAACAACGATCCACATCCTTACCAGGATGACTTACACACTATACGACTATTCGTGAAAAGCTTGGCCTTGATGTTACTGAAAACCGGTTGGAATTTAGATAAATAGGGGTCTAGAATGGGGTAAATGGTGACATGGGCCACAGGCATATTTAACAATTGACATTAGACATTGACCTCCAAATGCCGACATTGAAGATCTAAAGAAGCGACATCGACACAGATTTTTGAACAAACTCGGCCGAACTTGGCCAACAAGCGACACCCAACGTTTTGAGAAATCGACGCTGGACATTGGACCCCCCACCCCAAACTTCCAGACCCATATAAATAACGTATTTACCAGACAGACACATTTGTGAATTTTGCTGACGAATAAGTCTTTAGTCTGACGGAATCCGGATTCAGATTAAGATTTGGAGTAGGCTTAGTGGAGTTGGTATATCGTGCGATTAAACAATGACGACGTTTATCTTTTCCACTCCGAGCGACAGTCATCCCGTCAGGTGTCGCCACCTGCTGGACGGTCGATAGTGTGACGTCAGCTGTCAATGTTTCTGCCACAGGCACTTGCCGGATTGACTATTGGATGGTCTTCAACAGGGACAGACACACAGACTGAAATACTGACAGACAGACAGACAGGGATCTGTCCCGCCGATGGGATAGACTTTATCGGAAAACAATGCTTCGCTGGTCTACAGACGATACCTGGATATTTTTTTTTTATTTTCCAGTGATTTTGGTTTCAACATTGTTATGGTGCACGGGCCGCATTCAGAATCCCCTCGTAAGATACGCATGAAAAGTATATTTTCATCTTAGGTCGTTGTGGTGGTGCTATTGATTAAGAAATCCTCTTCAAGATAATTTTGGCACTTTCTAAATTCAGAAAATCCACTTCTTGGGTGAAAACGTATTAATATATTTTAAACCCGATACTAGCTGGACAAATCTACCACTTAGCGCTAAGTCTAGTGGCGTAGCTTGATTGGCGATTATGAATACGGGCCTCCAGAAGTGGCAGTTGGATAGTGAATGAGCTTTATTTCAGCCTTTGCATGCATGAGGCCCGACAATTTACTGCAATGCAATTAGCACAGAAACCGTTATCATTGGAGCAAATGGTGCCCATGCGGTTACAATTTTGCTATTTCTCGCTTAAGAAAACCGTTGTGTTGGTTAACTGTTAAGCGGCGTGGAGCAGTCACGATAACGTCGCTGCCCAGATATTGAGGAGATCGTCATCTAATATATATACCTATGTAACTCATTTATATCTCTATGTAACCTTTTTAAATCTCGATGTAACATTTGTATATCTCTATGTTGATGTAATCTGTGTATATGTATGCAAACAAATTATATACAGTTAAATTAATTATATGTTTATAAACGAAAATTATGTTACCATTTACTTGTAACCTTTTTACATACATACATGTATTAACAGCTTTGGATAGATATGCTACTTCTTTATATCATTGTTGTTTGTCGCTACGTTTCATCATCATGTTACACTGGCGAATGGTGGAGGGCGGGGGGTGCACAAGACAGGAAAAAAATCCAACTTGACCACTCACAGGCCCTGGTGGATGGTGGATGGTGGGGGTGGGGGTGCGCCATATGTGTCAGCAATATGGATGCAATTTGTGCACGCCCACCCCTACCTAAAGTTATGAATCTGTCTCTGGAATATATCTGGTTGAGACCGCGTCGGAGGCTACATATCCACTGATCAACGCGCCTGCGTGGGGTGTCTAATCTATCACTGCAGCCGACCACCCCTATAATCGATGCATGCTAAGTAACTTTGCTGCCATCGATATTCCCAAATTGCTGCCTTCACGCTGCAGGCCCGAGGTCCATCCGTGGAGACCAGCCGTCTGCAGGTTGATGAATCATGTCAGGGGTGGAGCAGATAATGATCAAAGGGGCAACAAAAGGGTATCCTCCCACTCTCGTCATGGCTTCATGTATTATTGCCCCTGCGGGAAGGATCTCCTAAATGCGAGAGAATCCAGCTGAATTGATGTGCAGTGCTGGCCCCCTGCAGCGAAGGTCTGGCACGAATTGGTTTGCTAAAGTTAAATATGTTGCATAGGTCGGACACGGGATGAGAATGTGGGTAAGGCTGCAGAACTGGTGGTTGGTTGCTTGTGCATTCAGGTCGCTTGAACCTCTTTTGGTCATATTGCGTCAATGGGAGAACGAAAGAAGGGAGAGTGGAGCCATGTCCCCGGTGGTTACCCCCTACTCTTTGCGAAGAAGACAGAACTAGTGTATTGGAGTAGTACAGGGATTTAATGCGGTAAATTTAAAGCGTTGAAGCAACAACAAAACGGATCAAGGTGATATTAAACTCATTATGATGTTATTCTATGATGGTAATGTTCAGATATCGTCGAGTGTGCCCTGCTAGGCCAGCTACATCGGCCAGGGCGTGGTTTGAACCACGTCTGTGCAAATATATATACTTGAACAGGATGAAACCTTAGTCGTAATGCCCAAAGAGTAAAACTCTACCAGTTTGGGGGCATTTTGTAGCTTCCAAGTTTCAATGCTGGAACAAAGAAAATGTAGATAAATACTGAACTCGTGACTTCGGCATCAATGCGACCATGCTAATCATTGTCAATCAAGGGAATTTTTAATGTTTGGCCAACGATGCACAAAGAAATACCAGTCACGATCCTGATTTAAATTATATTGACGTGCTGGTGTTCGGTATTGTCAACTTACAACGTACCATGGAAATACATTAGCATTTTCCTTTATAATGAATCATTAATTTGTCGTACGAAAGATGGGAGTTAGTGGCGCAAACGCATTCAGATTTGTCGTGGTATGTTTGCGCCAATTGACCATTCCATTCATCGTTTTGGTGTTTTCTGTCGCAATTATATCATACGCCATATATATTTAGGTTAAATTGCTCAGAATATTGCAAATTAGGCTGAAAATAAACCATTTAAAAAAAATCGTGAAATATGTATAGACAAAGGTTTAGCTTAGTTTTTTTCCAATTAACAAGTTTCTTTTATGTCGTTTGGTATTATGTATTTGTACGCTAGGCCGGCTGAAGTTATCAATGAACTATTAATTAGTCTATAGATTTTAACGCTCGTTGTGGCAGATTTACCCGCCCTCTTCCTCAAGCCTGCGTATTCTGATCTAAAATCAATAAAAACATACCTCAATGCACTCTCATGTGTCAATTCAATCTTACGCATGTTTTTCATATAAAAATTTTTTTTTGTAGATTTTTCTTAATTTATCATTATATTATTGGGCCAGGCATTATTGGGGTCAATCTGTCGTATATTAGACGTGATAATACTGCTAGCGCTTTCCATACCCATGCCGCCGATACGACATTCTGCCCGGACTAAGCTCCTGTTGAAGCCGCAATAACCCGTGAAGGCCTCGCGCCCCCTCCGTCTCCCGCCTTCCTCACCCTACGAAGAGCCAGATTATTTTGGGCCTCCCCTTGGGAATCATTGGCTTATTTACCCCCCCGGCCCCCTCTCCTGGCGTCAAGTTTTTTTTACCTTCACAATACCTGGATTGTTGAGTACGGTACTTCATTTTGACCGCGGTGGCCCCACAACCGTCGAAACCCTTTTCACCACCCCCACCCGCCAGTAGTCAATTATTCAGGACTCTCCACGTCACCCCCACGCAGCCCTCGCCGCAGACACAGGTTCAAGGAAGCATTGATTCGCTTACTGTGTGTTATTTTATTCCCCCCTGTGGCTGCTCGTTGTGGCCCCTGGTCCGCCGGGCGGCAGCGCTTAGCTCGGGGGAAAGGAACTGGAAATCACAGGACACTATGGGCGCGGTAATGTCGGGCGTTGGGGACTTAATACACAACAATGAGCTTAATACAACGGACATCAAGGGCGAGGAAGGAACAGGAGTTAGGATTATGACCAAGGCTAGAGCCACGGCTAGGGTTAGGGCTAAGGCTAGGGCTATGGCTAAAACTAGGGCTAAACTATCGCTAGGCCCAGGGCTAAAACTACGGCTAAACTAGGGCTAGGGCTAGGGCTAATGCTAGGGCTAGGGCTAGGGCTAGGGTTAGGGCTAGAGCTAGGGCTAGGGCTAGGGCTAGGGCTAGGGACAGGGCCAGGGCTATGCCTAGGCTAGGGCTAGGGCTAGGGCCAGGGCTATGGCTAGGCTAGGGCTAGGGCTAGGGCCAGGGCCAGGGCTAGGGCCAGGGCTATGGCTAGACTAGGGCTAGGGCCATGGCCAGGGCTAGGGCTAGGGCTAGGGCTAAACTAGCACCAGGGCTAAGGCTAGGGATTTCGATAGCGCCGCAGCAGAGAGGGCGGCAAAAGCCTTGGGCGCATCCCGGCCTGCTGTTGAGAGGAAATTGTCAAGAATCAAAACGCGGTGAGAGCGCGGCCAGAGGCAAATGCGGGTGGGTGGGGTGAGGGGGCTCCAGGGCGCACCCGCTCCCCTTTTTAAAGAAAAATGTCGTTTTTCAATGCAGATGCAATTGCAATGCAATAAATTGGTCTATCGCCCTGTCGCAATTTTGTTCAGAGCCCTTCCTCCAGGTCGCAAATTTGGAACCCCCCTTTTTCAAATTGTTGGATTCGCCCCTGTATCACCGATATACGTACGAGATTGGTTCAAGTGCGACCTGGGTTTATCTCAGCACAAGTTTCCCACGTATCATGTCTGAGCCTTTAGGACAGTAGAGAGGTGGTTTTGTTTTCATAGTATTGCCTTGAACTGTACAACGGAAATTTTTTTCTAGTCAGTAAAATTTCCCCACTCGTATATTTGACAAGAGTTTTGTAATTCTTACCCATGGGTGGTTCCTTTCACAGATAGCACCACTGCCATATGCGGGTTATGCGGCATTTGACATATTCCACATTTTGTTTTAGTATAAACAAACTGGTTTAGAAATGTTTACATGTATAACATATCTATATTTCTCTGCTTGCGATGGAAAATGTGTGTTTTTATACGAAATAAACATATTATTATTATTATATTGATATACATCAATCGCAAGACGCGTCAACAATGCTCACACTTTAATGACGTAGTACACGAATCTCACCTTTCCGCGCCCCTACATGTACCGGTCTGATGGAAAACGTCTCTATATTTGGTTTCCTTGGAGGTTTTGTACCCAATAGCATTATATCATATCCTATTGATATTGCTGTTACACGATTTACCTAGCGTCTCTGATGATAGCGGTCTTTAACCTGAATCAAAATTTCTTGTGTTAAAGTGGTGTTTCCTTAATTTTGTTTGCCCAGGCATGTATTAAATGTTTCCGCTGTGACGAATAATTGAATTTGAATCTTGAATGTTGATGGAAAAATGCTGTGTGGGCAGCCGTAATCGGTAACGCGATTTATAACAGACAATTTCAAAAGTTTGGTTGATCGGCTACATCGAACAATAGACCGTTCCAGATACCCCTGGCGACATCTATAGTCGAAAATAGACTACAGAATTTCCCATGAAACGCTCTATTAGACAAATACACAATAACTCTCCTGTCCTTTTGTACTAAGGGCAATCTAGGGTGTTGTACATCCGTACAGAGCGCCAACGTCCATGTTGTCATGACGATTAATGGAGTAGCGTTCAGCGACAGTAAACCGTAATCGGTCTGTTTGGTGATGTAATACAAACCTGAATCTTCTCACGTTAATTGACGTAAGTTGGGTTAAAATGAGAATGCCGAACGTGGGCAATCGCTTTTCTTGGGTTTCGACAATGTATCTTACGTCGCAAAAATAATTTGTCTTTTCAACGGACAGCGGTTGGTTCCTTGCACGTAAGCAGCCTAACAATGCTGACCCAAAATAAGGTAAGGATATAACGGTTTCGAACCGTTGGTGACATCCCACGTACTGAAATTCAGATTTGTCCGCCTTCTTTGGCTTGAACTGTGCGAACTGTTTTGCCAATTGGATGAGTGCTTCTGCAGTGATTGCACGAAATAAAAGCCGCAGCTTTATTGCACAGCATGTAATTGAACACCATTCGTATTAGAAAATATATTAAAAACATAGCGCGGCATCAAAACAGTAAGACATAACGCACGTAGAATACCTTTTTTCACCACATGGTTGGATAAAAGTCTCAGATTAGTCCGCCCAAAAGGTCACGAGCCCTCTCCGCCATTGCAGTACCATCTGCGGACTAACCCTTCCAACTGGCTTTCCCATTTTGCAAACGAGTTTACAGCTGAGGCACAGCCACAGCAACGGGAGCCCTATGTCTCAGTCAGATAACCCAGACATTAAAAGACGTATAAAGGACACGCGCCTCGAGGAAATGACGGCTTTTATGCTCTCTGGCATAAGGGGGATTTCGTCGCGTGGTCGCGCCCTGTATGCCCTCAGTGGCAGGATATCCGGTCTCGCGGAAGGCTTCATCAAGTGCCGCAGACCACGTGTCGGAGCGAGCGCCATGAAAACGGTACCCGTACATGACCTCTTCTACGTGATTTCGTTAGTCACACCCGTAGGACGTTCGGCTGTTGCCGCGAGCTGGCTTGCTCAGCCCCAAGCTGATCAAACGCATTCGAATCACTCGTACGTCACTCACGTACGTCGTGCGTCGTACGTCACTCGTGGAGCCACTGCTCACCCATAGGATCTGTGGGTGAGTTCGGGTATGCTAGCGGAGCAGTCTGACTCCGCGGAGTGCATAACCGAACGCCGAGATTGTGTTCCGATCGCGTGGTCACGTGGTACATTTTACTCCCGGACCTTACTCCCCACCCAAAGGAGGATCACGAGGATTTCCAACATGGCGTCCAGGCCAAACAATATATAAAGTGGTATTTAGACCTGCAACAAATCTCTAAATAATATTATAACAACTAGAATAAAATAATGAACACGACACGTATCTGTTGATTTATTTTATGGCACTGTTTAACGATTTTCATGATTTGTGCAATGCAGCAAGTGCAACATTCACGCGGACCGCGGATTTTGGGTTCGGTTCATCTTGATCCGCACATTACCGGAAAGTATGAGTGCGCATGCTTTTAATATCTGCGCGGAATACTTTGGTCGCATATCCGAACTCCACTTGAGATTGGGCCTTGTAGAATTGGAGATGAGCAACAGACCGACCAATGAGCAAGCAACCGGCTATATTAGCAAGCGTACGGATTTTCTAAACCGGAAATATACACGTTTGATTAATAAAATATGACCGTCAGTTTATCGAATGCGTTCTCCAAAAGAAATTTACTACCACATTATCTGGCAAGGCCTATATTTTGCCTGCTTGTAAATAAAAATATACTTTTGGAAACAGCCAGCCCAATTCTAGGAGACCGAGTCTGGGGTTTTCGATGAATGCTGCCACCTAGTGGGGTCTCTTGGAGACAGGGACGAATGTGCTCTTGTCGGCTTGCTCACTCGGCCTGCATACGTGGTTCAGCTAGCACCTGTGCAAATGTCGATATTTGTGCAGATTGGTTGTATATTCAGGACACTTTAAACCACTTCTGGTCACATCGCGTCAATGGGAATAGGAAGGATGAGTGGAGCCATGTCCCCTGGGGTAACCCCCTACTCTTTGCGACGAAGGACATGGGATCGTTATCCTGCAACCAGATAGACATGGCCACAGCGGGGCGCGAACCACCGATCCTTTTGCCCGTTAAGCTCTCAGGCGGCCAGAACACCCCAGGCGAGCGCTCAGACCCACCCAGCTACCGATTGTTTGTGCATGATAAAGATTCCGGATGCGTGGCTCCTCTCTATCTTGACCTTTCTCTGTGTCGGGCTATGACCTGTATATGTTAAAGCACCCTACTTAAACCAATCGATGCCACCCTGCAGGCATAAGTTAACGAGGAGGCACCATGGCCGATCGAGCGCGCAGTGAAATGGTTCGTTCGACGGTGAAAATGTTGATTTATGCAGTCATCGTGCCTGAATGAGTGCGACTCTTGTGTCCCCACACTTCGTTTTATGTCAAGGAAGAAACCTATTATTTCAAAATAACGCTGACAAGTGAGCGTTTTAGTCGAGATGGGAACAGCGATCAAGTTCAGACGTTATTTGTCGTCCCATTGCCAACTGTCTTACGACAGTAATGTCTTGTTTTTAGGCTAGCATGTGATATACCACTACGGTTTTTCCGAAATAATCAAACAACTAAATTTGAGATAAGTATTTTCGAATTTCACAAATATATCCCGGACATCCAGTCTTCTTCCTTATGGCATGGGATTGTTCTTTATCACACAAGCGATATACACCTCGTCTGCCCAGCGTAGTGATAGACTGTCTGACGTTTTACTTCTGTACTAGTAATGAAGACTGTCATGGTATTGGAAATGAGAAAGAAAGAGAACTATTTCACCGTAAACTGAGAATGAGGCAAATAACTCTTCGTGAACTAGGAAGGTGTATTAGCCGACTGTCGTGATCAAGGGTTTCAATTATTCGTGAACTGGGAATTTAAATATTAAATAACCGTGAATCGGGAATTTATATCATGTATCCGCGCATTCTATGTATACTGGGAGTTATCCTTTTCAATTTATCGTGACTTGGGGATAAGAACATTTATTCTGCCCCCCCCCCCCACCCCCCTCCTCAATTCTTAGCGGTTGACTGAGAGACCGGGCGAGGGAATGGTGTGCAGTGATACGCTTTCCTAAAGTACGAAATGAGGACGACGACGGCACGTGACGATGAGATATTGATGCCGCACCAGGATGAGCCCCAGAAATCACCCTTCTAACTGGCGAGATATATTACTGCTGTCCCTCAGAAAATCCCTCCCGGGAGTTGCCAGGGCTAAATGCGTCTGATTGCCACCAACCGATCTCACATGGGAGCGGAGAGGAGCAGAGTGGGCGTGGAGGGTCGGGGGTCGCCTCAAAGCCGATGAAGAGGAGTGGGTGGGGGCGGTGGAGGTAAGCGGCGGTTCAAGATAGGGACGCGGGGGGAGGGGGTGGCGAGATGGGGTACGCGAGGGGGGGGGGGGGTAGGCGTCGTCATGGTTTTCAAAGCGGCTCGTCTTGGGAGACAGCTTCACTGCCATCGCCTCCTCAAAGTCCCCCGAGAAAAGACATGGGCGATAATAGGGGTTCTGGCGCACCCGCGATTTTGGAATTAATCGCCAATTACGGGAATGGCCCGATGCAGGCTAAGCGCGCTTTCCCGCCCAGTTTCGGAACAGTACGTGGGACCATGAGTGGTATTTATCGGAAGGTAAGACCCAAGAAAGTAGAGGCAGGGCTGTATACTGTGAGACCGTGTGGGTGGGGATGGGCTGGGATGGGATGGGATGGGGTGTTGGTCTATCAACCATTAGAGTAGATGGATGGCCTCATTAATACTTAGCTTTGAGAGGCGTTGTAATGGATAGGAATTAGCTCTATATGCAGTACCTACACACAGACTGCGCGGGTGGGAGAAGCACCCCGGCCGTCTCCCCTGGTGTGCCACTAACAGGATTCCAGTAGATATCCTCACCTCGTGTATGTGGGTGCCTCACAAATAATGCAGCTGGCGGCTTTATATAGCGGGTAGCCCAGCCCGTGACTGTACGGAGTGGGCGATGTCCTGGTAGCCTCACGCCATGAGAGCGGACGTGACGACACAGCGGTTGGTTGGCTGTATATTCAGGACGCTTTAACCACGTTTGGTCATATCGCGTCAATGGGAGAAGGAAGGGAGGGCGGGGCCATGTACCCGGGGTTATCCCCTAACGTTTGCGAAGAAGGACATGGGTTCTTTATCCCGCGACTACACAGACATGGCCACAGCGCGGGGGGCGCGAACCACTGATCCACGTGCCGTTAGTTTATCAGGCGGTCAGAGCTCTGAATGCCAGCGCTCTAACACACTTAGCTATCGGGCCGGCTCCGACGAAACTGCGGAGGAGTTTACACGCCAGAGATGTGACGTAAATGAGACAACTCGGCCTACCGTCTTGAGAAGCAGTGGCAGTAAACCTGGCGATATAACGAGATTTTTGTTCTTAATTTCGCTGGAAATTTTTATTCATATTTACGGTAAAATAATCTGTCAATGAATGGATTATTCCCGATACATGATAAGCCTTTCATAATAGAAACATGATGATAAGGGTACGCCGGGCAAGCTCAGTAATCGCTTTGAGCACTATAAGCATTAAGGTACATCAGGAAATGGAAAATGCATAGCGTTACACAAACGGCTGGATTATTAAATGAAATTGATCTGAATGTCACGGCTTGTCGGGCAGTAACGGATCACTTCGCTGTTCATCGTTGAACCGTTTCTATTAAAAGCCACTTAATGTAATAAATTGGGAGTTTTAAAGATTATTAACCACTGATTTAAAATAAGTCTAAAAACGCGAGATTCTACCAATGTTTACACTTAAAGCGATCCGTTACTGCTAATACATTACCCTACAACATTGACCATTTTTAGACAGGTTGTTGTCGGAAAATTATCAAGTTCCGCACACATGAAAAAAGCCTGCATTTCTGAAAAGAATGAATCTAAGACGATACACCAACTCATTAGGAAACATTCTCAATCAAGCCTCAGACAAAGTGATCCGCCACTGCCTGACAAGCTGTATATAAACAAATGGATTATTAGCTGCCACTTATTTGAATATGATAGAAACAAATGGATTATTGTCTGCCATTTATCTGAAAGGTGGGCTGTGAAAGGACATGGAATATATAGCCTCCTCGACGTTCGCATAGTGTAGAGAGGGAGCCATCATACTGGCACTCTGGCTGGTCTGGCAGAACTCAACATTCATTTAGGAACCCCAGCATACCATGACCTGGCATCTCGTTTATTGTCTCTCCGCTCGGATCGAAACTGCACTTTCCGTCCTTGCACCGCTGTCTGAGGAAACCCGATTATGTTAACGCGATCGCCCTAATGTGGTGTGTAGCTCGTTAAATATCGCTCTGTTTGAACGCATAAATAACCCTTGGGGGACACTTCTATCTCTATTTCTTCTTCTCTCTCTCTTTCTGTATCTCGCTCGCTCCGCTCTTTATCTGATATCTTCTCCCCCTCTGTACCTCCCTCTCTCTTCCTCCTTCTTTTTCTTCACATCTCTCCCTCTTTTTCTTCCCCTCCCTTCCTTTTTTTCTTTCACCTCTCTCCCTCTTTTCTTTCACCTCTCTTTCTCTCTCCCTCTTTTTCTTCACCTCCCTCTTTTTCTTTCAACTCTCTCCCTCTTTTTCTTTCACCTCTCTCCCTCTTTTTCTTTCAACTCTCTCCCTCTTTTTCTTTCACCTCTCTCCCTCTTTTTCTTTCAACTCTCTCCCTCTTTTTCTTTCACCTCTCTCCCTCTTTTTCTCTCCCTCTTTTTCGTCACATCTCTCCCTCTTTTTCTTCACCTCTCTTCCTCTTTTTCTTCACCTCTCTCCCTCCTTTTCTTTCACCTTTTCACCTCTCTCACTCGTTCTCAGCACCCCCTTCTTTTTCTCTTAAACGAAGATGCATTGTTGGATCGATTGCGCATAATGCGTCTCTCCATCCGAATGTATAAGTTGGCCTCATCACAATAGAGATTCGTGTCAACTCAATCCCATTGTTTCCCTGCCATTCCGGGTTCAACCACCCACGTTCTCATCGATTGAACTCCATATATCCTCGTCCCCTCCCTCAGAAACGGCGTCGCGTTTTCGGCGGTGTTTTCTCTAAACGCGTAATTTAGCTTGCATTTTTTTCTACTCCACGGTTTCATGCCTCGGTGTGCCTGGGATCCGACGACAAAGAATTGACAAACAAAGTGTCGTGTTGCGGAATACCGACCACCACATCACGATTACTGCCCGTCGAGCTTCATCTGATATATATGGTGAACGATGCCAGAAAGCTTCAGCCGATTTAACATTGAAAAAATGCCAAATAAGTAACCTGAGACAATATATTTCTTTATTTAGTGTTTTATGTTGGTGATGGGCACGGTTGGGAGGGAGGGGGGGGGGGAGACCCTGTTTACTGGGACGTGACCACAACCGCAAAACCGAGCCTTTGCTTTTTCTTTGATATTACCATCCACATGTCTCCCTCTCACTCTGTCTCTTTCTGTCTCTCTCTCTCTTTGTCTCTCTCTTTCGCTCTATCTGTCATTCTATCTTTTTGTCTCTCTCTATCTTACAGTCGTTCTCTCTCTTTTTGTCTATCTCTCTCTTTCTGTCTCTCTCTCGCCTCCACATCCACCAAACCATCATAATTTGTCAAATACCATCGCGGGAGCCCCCCCCCCCCCTCTATCCCTACCAACCCACGCACACATGCAGAAACACCCCTCCTGAAATGGCAGGCCTCCCTTTGCTGTAATCCACATTTGATGTATGTGACGTCCATATGCAGGTTGGTTGGTTGGCTGTATATTCAGGACGCTTTAACCACGTTTGGCCATATGGCTTCAATGAGAGACGGAAGGGAGAGTGGAGCCATGTCACCGGGGGTAACTCCCTACTCTTTACGATGAAGGACATGGGGCCTTTATCCTGCGATCACACAGACATGGCTACAGCGGGTCCAGAGAACCACCGAACCATATGCGGTACGTGTTAACGGCGAACCCTTTATTTCCTAATAAGAACAGCTATTGATAACGGTCTTTGATAAGGAAGATGCTTTCTAACTCGATGAATTTTTTTTGGTCGATGATCTCAGATCATCAACAGATAGTTTGCGACCGGTGAGTCGTGTTTCTGAGGCTAAAACTATGAAAAATTCAATTGTGTAATAATGGTTATTCCTTTCATTTTATGTCAATAACGTATCCGTTATCTATTAAATTCGTGTCTGGGTAGAGATGCATGAACAAACATGCGATTTCATTAGACAAAAGCAAGACTGTAACAATAATCCCCAAAATAGTTTTCTTAATGCTAAAACTCCATTATGATAACAACAAACAAAGTGATTGCTCGTGATACTTGCCAAGGACCCCGGCCACCACAGCTAAGTCTCCGGGGTACCATGTGATATTAGTCTTGATAAAACTACCAGGACAAATTCCGCCAGCACCAATCGAGAAGTGGACGTCAACTTAGCAGTCACTGGGGAATGCTTGGTTGGGGAATGGGAAGTGCGTGTGGACAGGGGAGTGGAGGTAGGGGTGAAGCCACCGCGGAGTGGCAATGGGAGGGGGAGGTGGCTGGAGTGGCCATGGGAGGGGGAGGTGGCTGGAGCGTCAATGGGAGGGGGAGGTGGCTGGAGTGGCAATGGGAGGGGGAGGGGAGAGAAAGCTGATGTGGAAATCTGAGGGGGAGGAGGAGGCTGGAGTGGCAATGGGAGGGGGAGGTGGCTGGAGTGGCAATGGGAGGGGGGGGGAGAGAGAAAGCTGGCGTGGGAATCTGAGGGAGAGGGGGGGGAGGAGGCTGGAGTGGCAATGGGAGAGGGAGGAGGAAGCTGGAGTGGCAATGGGATGGTGATGAGGAAGCTGGAGGGGCAATGGCAGGGTGAGGAGGACGCTGGAGTGGCAATGGGATGGTGAGGAGGAAGCTGGTGTGGCAATGGGAGGGGGGAGGAGGAGGCTGGAGTGGCAATAAGAGGGGGGAGGAGGAGGCTGGAGTGGCAATGGGAGAGGGGAGGAGGAAGCTGGAGTGGCAATGGGATGATGAGGAGGAAGCTGGAGTGGCGATGGGAGGGTGAGGAGGAAGCTGGAGTGGCAATGGCATGGGGGAAGAGGAAGCTGGAGTGGCAATGGGAGGGGGGAGGTGGAGGCTGGAGTGGCAACGGGAGGGGGGAGGAGAAGGCTGGAGTGGCAATGGGAGGGGGAGGAGGAGGCTGGAGTGGCAATAAGAGGGGGGAGGAGGAGGCTGGAGTGGCAATGGGAGGGGGGAGGAGGAAGCTGGAGTGGCAATGGGATGATGAGGAGGAAGCTGGAGTGGCGATGGGAGGGTGAGGAGGAAGCTGGAGTGGCAATGGCAGGGGGGAAGAGGAAGCTGGAGTGGCAATGGGAGGGGGGAGGTGGAGGCTGGAGTGGCAATGGGAGGGGGGAGGAGGAGGCTGGAGTGGCAATAGGAGGGGGGAGGAGGAAGCTGAAGTGGCAATGGGAGGGGGGAGGAGAAAGCTGCAGTTGCAATGGGAGGGGGGAGGAGAAAGCTGGAGTGGCAATGGGAGGGGGGAGAAGGAGGCTGGAGTGACAATGGGAGGGGGGAGGAGGAGGCTGGAGTGGCAATGGGAGGGTGAGGAGGAGGCTGGAGAAGAAATGGGAAGGGGAGGAGGGTGGCTGGCGTGGCAATGTGAGGGAGGAGGAGGCTGGAGTGGCAATAGGAGGGGGGAGGAGGCTGGAATGGCAATGTGAGGGAGGAGGAGGCTGGAGTGGCAATAGGAGGGGGGAGGAGGCTGGAATGGCAATGTGAGGGAGGAGGAGGCTGGAGTGGCAATAGGAGGGGGGAGGAGGCTGGAATGGCAGTAAGCGAGTGAGTGACTTCGGCGGTCGGTTGGCATTAAAACAATGAAGATGAAAGGACCAACAAGTTCCCGCTGTCCGTCTAAATCAACGAATCACGCGTAATCCTCCTAAGATGGTCCTCGCGTTTCGTGTCTTTGATGTCACTTTTTATTACGATCTCCTCCATTCTTTAGCCTAGTTCCTTTCCGAACTTTCCGAGAAAAAGGGACAACACGAAGACGAGGGTGAGATAATTGCCAAGAGATGCTCGGAGGGGCCATGGGGGGCGGCGAGATAGACAGCGAAAAGGAGAGAACGAGAGTGTGCGATAGAAAGAAAGAGGGACCGAAGGAGAGGGAGAGGGACAACGCGAGAGACTAGGAAGGATATCGCGTAGTGGGTCGAACTACAAACCAAGCCACCTTACACAAGTCACCATTATTGATAGCCTAGGTTCATGATGCCTGAAATGATGCGCTTACTTTTTAGGGACCGAGTACGGGGGGTTCCACTCACATGGAAACAACTACGCTGTAATGCCATGATATATAATAGTACGATTCGCTTGAATGTTCAGTTTCCAGTTGCAACGCAATGCTATTATTCGCATTTGAGTCAAGTCACCGTTGCAGAGTAAATGTCTGGCAGCATTGGAATAGCCAGGGATGATGATTATTATCAACCACGGAATGGTTTAGTATGGTAAATGGTAGACGTGAGTCATACGTGAGCTATGTTGAAACAATGCTTTGCCCTAATATCGCAATCTAGTCGAACACTTCACAACCACCAATGCCTGTAGGGTGGCCTTTTTTGTATGGTTACGCATGAATGATTTGGTCAGCGCTGTTCTTTGGTTGGTTGGTTGGTTGTACATTCAGGACGCTTTAACAACTTTTGGTCATATCGCGTCAATGGGAGAAGGAAGGAAGGATGGTGAAGCCATGTCCCCCGGAGTACCCCCCTACTCCTTGCGAAGAAGGACATGGGACCTCCCCCTTCCATATCCTGCGACCACACAGACATGGCCACAGCGTGGAGGGAACCACCGATCCACGGGCCATTAGGCTCTCAGGTGACCACCAGAGCACTCAATGCAAGCGCTGTAACCCACTGAGCTATCGGCCGGCCCTGCCCTGTTCTTTCGAATCACTGAATCGGCATTCAATACCGATGAAAATCCTGACCATCTCACATTGCCTCGAATGGAACTCATCTTGGCATGGTGTAGCCCTGGTGCACAATGACGGAATGGACCGTCTACCCACGTGTACTGATTCTTCCTGATTGCAGCTGACGGCGCATATTGGTGGGTAAAAATTCGAACGAACCGTCATACTAAATACAGGTCTAGCGTGGGTAGGCTATGCCGGCGAATATATGCCGTCGGGGAAGCTGAACACGAAGCATCTCGACAGGAGTCTCAATTTTCTGACCATCCCTGGGAAGGAGAGGGGGGGGGGGCTTAATATTTGCTAGGTTTGTTTGGAATGGGGCGGGGGGGGGGCGGTAAAGCATCTCCCCTCCCCCTTTTTTTACCTCCAAAATACTCTCGGTCAGGGAGTTTTATCACCAACATCGGCTCGAATTTAATATGACGGTTGGTTCGAATCAAAAAAAGATTAAACCGAGCGGGTGTCTTCATGGAACTGCGACAGAGAACGGATCTACGGAAAAAATACCCCTTCTCTGTCGCAGTTCCATGCAGGCACCCGCTCGGTTTGATCTTTTTTTCCACCAAACCCGCTCTATGAACGCACATTTTTAAAGCCTCTCCCCCATGACGCATCGCAAGTTTTAAAAAATCCCCCATATAAGGGTTTTTTCATCACAGTTATTCACTCACTTAGGCATCAGGGGGCACCCGCGGAACCCCCGCAACAAGATTGGAATACTAGTGCACCCCCCAACCCCTTCCGGGGTGACCATAAGATCGGGCCTTATTTGATTGAGACAATTGATGTTGTGCACGTGTGGGATTAACGACATAATAATTTCGTTCCAACACGGGTATTAGACACAATTATTTTTTTGCCAGCGGTCTGGTAGAAAAAGGGTGTTCAGTATAAATACACCACATGGCACCAGCCAATCAGGTTACATTTTGATCTTGCAATTTACAATTCTATAAACAAAAGTAGTTATCGATGTCATAGAAAATTGCGATTTTCTTCTAAGCCTCATAACAAAAAGGCCCTTTTTGGGTGTAAGCACCTAAGTGCCCGCCAAATTGAAACTGCCCGCCCATCCGGCGGGCAGGCGGGTCTCTGGCTAATACCCTGGTTCCATCCACCCTTTCCTTCAGAAACGGAGCTACGCTGTCTTCATCAACGACTACATACTGACAAGCAACATTGGAACAAGGTTAAGGCGAGAGACCACAATGTTATCTAACTCCCGCCAGATCTAAATTTTGCCTTGTTGATGAACTCGTTGAAGAAGCATACTTAGAAGAAAAACCTGAAATATGTTGCCCAAAATTGCTCAAAAACAAAACGCAGCTTTTTCCTCAATGCGCGTCGTTCAATATAGATTTGTAATTTACGTATTGGCCTCCGGAATGGGAACACATGGCAGGTTTTAGTGAAACACGTCACACTTTTTCCGCTGCTCCTCGAAGTGGAAAAGTAAACGTAATGCTATCATCCAGTCCTCTCCTCCTGTACTTTTCATTAAAACAGTCTTGACGTTCGTCTTGGCGTTTTAGTTGGGGAGGGGGGCAATTTTAGAAGGCAACCCTATGATCATTAACATGTTCGCTGGAAGGCGGCATATGCTAGCAGGGAGAATGACGCCGATTTTTAGGGGTGGGGTGGAAGAAGATTGTGTGTGTGTGGGGCGGTCGGGGGGGGGGGGGGGGGGCAGGCACCGCGTCTTCGCTCACGTTTGATTAACGTTACCAAAAAAGCGCAAATTAATTTTTGTTAGAAACGTAGGTTATCGCTTCCACGCAGCATTTATTGCTGACCTACCACTGCTTGACAGTATGGCAGCTGGGCTTTCAGTGCCATCGCCTGACAGCCGGGGCTTACAGTGCCACCGCTTGACAGCCAGGGCTTACAGTGCCACCGCTTGACAGCCAGGGCTTACAGTGCCACTAAATGCGAATGGCAATGACACCGAACAAAAAACCGAATCCGCAGCATCCCCCATTATGCAGGTCTAAATCGATTTTCGAGTTTTTAAACTGGTCATTATAAAAATCGATTGCATACAGTCGCTGCGACAGTTCCTCGTTTACTGTTCCTGAAAAGACCAACGTTCCAAAATCGTCCTTCATTCCGTCCCGAATCTAAAATACGGAAGGCGGAGCAAGGCATCATTGTAGCGTTCGACGCCGTATCAATCATGTGAAGGGCTAACCAATATCCACTGTATTGTGATTGTAGTTTGGTCCGTTAGTACACAAAGGTGATCCAAAACACCGAACTACCCATCAAGCAGGGGCGAACTCATGAAATTGAAAGGGGGAGGGAGGGGGGGGGATCCAGACTTGCGACCGGGGGCTGGGGGGGCTCAGAACAAAATTACGACCGGGGAGGGAGACCCCCCCAGATTCCGCCCTTGATCCCCGTAGCAAAACGTTTTGTAGAACTCCATAGAATTTCTATAGACAAATCTATAGAAATATCATTTTCTGTAGAACGTTTGTACATAATTCTATAGAACAATTATTTTCTATAGTAAGTAAACAGGTATTTCTGTAGAAAACATTATTTCTGTAGGAGATGTAGGGATACTTCTATAGAGCAATTGGTTGCTATAGAACGTATATAGAGATAACATTTCGACAGAGCCATTTTTTTCCTCTCGTAGCCGGTTATGATCAGGTACGTTTGCAGGTTTGTAGCAGTACTGTTTATAGCCCAGGCAGCCCGTGCTGAATCAGGGGTCAACCCGAAACAAATTTCAATAGTAATCAAACCTATTTGTTCTCATTCCTTATGTATTTGTGAATATCATTTTCAAAATCTACCAAAATCTATTCATTGGAACTTTTACGCGGGTAGTTTACCCTACCCCCGTAACACCAGAGAATGGATTACGTATTTGTCCGAACACGAAGTGGCAGAGAAGCGTTGTAATTATTGAGACCCCAACTACGAATTTGGACCTGCGTACCCTTCACCTACTATATTTAATGGAGTGTTATTTCGTCTACTAAATACAACAAACAAAAATAAAATATCTTTAATATTAAAGTTTCTAGATGTTTTTTTAACGAGGGACCCGTCTCCCGGTATTCCGACTGTCGACAGACACCGTGTTTTTGCACAGCGCGCCGGATGGGGCTTAAGTGTGACAGTCTGTAACTTTTCAAAAAATTGTCCGATTTCCACAATTTAATCGACTACATATGTGTCTTATATTTGGGTAGATTTACCGCCATACCGGTCTAGATAGGCATGGTAAATTTTTGTTTGTTTAAAAGCTATAATGGAGGGGGATGGGGGGGGATGCCTCGATCGACCGATCATTATTTGCAGTTTCACCGTCACCAATACCGGTTTGATTCATCTCTATCTACAACGTTTAGCTTTTAATAAGTGAAACATCTACGCAAATCAAGGGTGCCTCACCCCCAACATGGTGTGTCTCCCTCCCCTAACTTGGGCTACCACCCCAACTTGGGGTTTCTCCCCTCCCCTAACTGGGGAGTCTCCTCACCCCTAATTTGGGGTGTCTACCTTCCCGTAACTTTGGGTATCACTCAAGCTTTGAGTGTCGCCCCTCCCATAACGTGTGGTGTCCCCCCGCTTCTAATTTATGGTGTCTACCCTCTTCTAACTCTGGGTGTCTCCCCTGCTCTAACTTACGGTGTCTACCCTACCCTTACTTGAGGATACCACCCTAACTTGGGGTACCACCCCAAGTTCGGCTGGTCCAACTTGGGGTGTCTCCCCTCCTATAACTTGAGGCCTCTCCCCTTCTCAAACTTGAGGTCTCTCCCCTCCTCAAACTTTTGGTATCTCCCCTGCCCAAACTTGAGGAACCACACCAACCTAGGGTGTCTTCCCTCATCTAATTCGGGGTGCCCCCCCCCCCTCCCCATAACTTGAGGCCTTTCCCCTCTCCAAACTTGAGGTGCCACCTCAACCTGGGGTGTCTTCCCGCCCCTAATTTGAGGCGTTTCCCCTCCCTTAACTTGGGGTATCTCCCCTCCCCAAACTTGAAGCACCGCCCCTAAACCTTGGGGTGTCTCGCGACTCCAATATTGGGGTATTTCCCCTCTCCTACCTTTGAGTACCACCCCAATTTGTGTTGCATCCCCTTTCCTAATTTGTGGTGCCTCCCCTCCCCTAATATTGGAGTGTCTCCCCTTCCCTAAGTTGGAGTGTCTCCCCTCCCCAAACTTGGGGTACTACCCGAACTTGGGGGTTTTCCCTCTCCCTTAACTTCACTTATCTCCCCTCCCCTAACTTGAGGTGTTTCCCCCATTTTGGGGCACCACAGCAACTTGGGGTGTGTTCCCTCCCCTAACATAGGGGGGCTCCCCTCTCCAAACTTCAGAGAACTTGCCAGAACTTGGCTTGTGCACCACCCCTCCCGAACGTGTCGGCCTACGACCCCCCTAACAGATCTCTTTGCAGTAGTAGGGGCGGATCTAGGAATTTGAAAATGGGGGTTGGATATTCATGGGACACCACCCCTAACTTAGGGGGTGTCCCCTCCCCTAAATTGGGGTGTCCCCCCTCCCTTATCTTGGGGCACCATCCGAATATTGAATCTCCCCCTACCCCCTAAGTTAGGTTACCACCCCAACTTTAAGTGTCTTCCCTCCCCAAATTCGGCGTGTCTAACCTTCCATAACTTGGGATGTCTCCCGTTTCCTGGCTTGGGGTAGAGCCCCAATTTGGAGTGTCTCCGCTCCCGTATCTTAGGGTATCACCCGAATGTTGAATGTCTTCCCTCACCTAACTTGGGGTACCGCCCCGACTTGGGGTGTCTTCCCTCCAATAACACGGGGATTACCATCCAAACTTGGAGTGTTTGCCTTCGCCTAGCTTGGAGTTTGTCCCCTCTGCTTACTCTTTAAAGTCCCTACCCCCCCCCCCCACACTTCCCCCTTGAAATTTCACATTTGATAGAGATGAAATATACATTGTTGGTCATGGAGGAAGAAAGATTGTCATTTCTTAACCCCCGCCCCCTCCCCACCCCTTCCCCTCCCACATACGTATTTTATTCATGTGATTAGGATAAAACGCGTCAATAATCGATTGAATTGTGAATATCGGACCATGTATCGAAAAGTCTGTCAAACCGGAGGCCCATCCGGCTCGCCATGCAAATACACTGCGTCGATCGACAGCCGGAAAGCATGAAAAGAGCTTCCTACTTTAAATTGTCCTAAAAACTTAAATATACAAGATATTTTTGTTGCATTTTGTATATTAATTAACTCTCCATCATACACACTGGAAATCTGGGTATGCAGGTCACAATTCGTAGTGTGGGTCTCAGCTGCCTCGCCCTCCTATCATTTCGTTTATGTAAAAATACATTGCTTCTTGTGGCCACCCCCATAAACTTATGTTCCAATAAATTGATTTTGGTAGATTTTGGAAACGCCACTGCTATTTACATATGGAATATAAAAAAGCAGGTTTGATTACTAATGCAATTTGTTTTTGGGTATATCCCTAGGTTGCCTGCAAGCGATATATGAAGGGATACCGACGGCACGGTACTAGATAAGGTGATATTCGAAGATTTAAAACTTCGCATTTAAGGAACGTTGGAAGCCTTGCCGGCATATTGACTTTCGCACCGGTTGCCTGCTGCGCAGTGAGACTAGCGGCGGAGCCAATCCTTTGAACAATAACATTAGCAGCATGAGATGTGAAGGTCTGCCCAACGGCCGTGCCCGTTCAGCCGAGACGGAGCTGATGTTGGACTCACCCAGGGCGACCTTGAACTCTGTACCATGCACTGCCGCGACGTGCGCCTTCTTTGGAAACTATGGAAGTTTGAAATGTTGGTGGTTTAGGCCACTTTTGTGCACATACAGGCTAAATTGGGCCAAGGAACCTCCCGAGACGATGAAGGATGAAGGAATGAAACATGCCCCAGATTAGGTGCCCGAGCCCGGATTTGAACCCAGGACCTATTGATCTGCGGTCGAGTATGCTAAGCGCTACAATAGGGAGGCCCCCGGAGGCTGTACGAAGACTCGATGGAAATTCTGTGAAAACTCTATGGAAATTCTATGAAAACTCTATGGAAATTCTATGAAGACTCTACGGAAATTCTATGGAAATTCTATGAAAACTATGGAAATTCTATGAAAACTCTTTGGAAATTCGATGGAAATTCTATGGACACTCTAAAGGAAAACGTTTATAATTTGAAAAGAAAAATCGATTGAAACCTTTGGAATTTTTTTCATAGAATTTCTATATGATATTTTTGTACGGGTCAAGTAACCGATTCAACAAAAATATCGCAAATGGGGAAAAATAGGGGGAGGGGGTGAGGTGAGGCGGGTGAGGCTAGTTCGAAAGATGATAGAATATTCGGGGTATGATGAGAAGTAGCAAATACGAGTTTTAAAAGACCCAAGAAATGAGCTTAGTTTTTGTTATATAACGAATACAGATTAAACAACGAGTATAAGTATGTCTATATATTGAATAAGATAAAGATTGCGGCAAGGCAGATCTGCGTTCAATTTTGAAGGCAAATTCAAGGCTTTATATGAGGTATGTAGGACTGTCCAGTAATTGGTTGGTTGGTTGTATATCCAGACGGTTTAGCCACTGTTGGTCATATCGCGTCAATGGGAGAAGGAAGGGAAGAACAGAGCCATGTCCCTGGGGGTAACCCCCTGCTCTTTGCAAAGAAGGACATGAAATCTTCAATCTACTTCCTGCAGACGAGATTGCATGAATATAGTGAAGCTGACAGTTCATCTCAAGTGAAATGAAAATTAAATTAAATATGGAATGAGAACGGGGAAATGGAGATCGAAGTGCATCTGATTTTGAGATTCATCAATCATTAATCAGTGTAAGCACTGACACCATCCTAAAGCGACAAAGAAACCCGCGGGGTACATGTTAATGGAGTTCAGCCATTTGCTGTGATGGGAACCAGGGCGACTGGCAATGTTGCATTACTGGTGAAGACCACACAGTGGAAGAATCAATTTATATTGAGTAGGCCAAGATTGATGAATTAGCTGTCAGAATATCTGTTAGTCTGTTAGGATATTACGTGTAACTATGACAACGGATGGATGGGTTACCACGACCTCATTGGTCGAAAAGAGGAGCAACGGAAAAACTGTTTCCGGGGCAAGTGGTTTAAAGGCGCCAGTCTGGTAAAAAGTGTTATGACCTTTGCCTATGCATTGAATAGTTACTTATCAACTCATTTTACCCAAATAAATTCATATATCGCCATCCGTTATAGCGGTCTGTGAGTTCATCGATATTCGCGATATCACTTTAAGGTGTTTTCGTTTTCTCGCCCGGTCCTAAACAGTCCTCATCTTGGAGATTCGATATTGCTCTCCCTAATTCTTGGGGATTCGCGATTCAGAAGAGGTATCCCCCCCCCCCTCTTTTCGTAAGTGGATATTTCCTGTGCTCCTTCTTGAATATCTGCCCCTATTGGCCTACCAGTCTAACGTACGTATTTACATCATAATACCAAGTGAATTGTGTGTATGTGCATGTGTGGCGAGGGGAGCGGGGCGGGGGTGGGGCGATGATGGGGTGGGGCTAATGGGGTGGGGCTGATAGGGTGGGGGTACCTAAATGGCTGAGGCATTCAACTGATTCAAAAGATTAAAAAATCGACACCGTAAATTGGGCCCGCTAAGCGGTCAAATGCCAACGCGCCAGGCGTCTAAGCCCAATCACCGAGTATGATGTATGACGACAGTCGATGTCCAAACACCGAAAACAATCCATCATAGCCGTCAACCCGAACCAAACCCGAGCTGACGAATTGCTTTGTGTCTTGAGCTAATTTGCCGCGTCACATGTGCGCCATGGCCACGTGTCTTGACACGTGTATGGCCACGGGGACACGTACGCATCAGCACGGAATCATGACGATGATGAATCGGTGTTCTAGGCCACTTTTTGCGCACGCAGGCGTTATAAAACCCCTTTCCGAGCAAATGGCTTCGGACAATGAGATGGATTCCTCTGCGAACTAATGTCATGGCGCGGATGTACAGGTCGAGCTAGCTGATCACGCTCGTGTTTTCGCGAGTGCTACTCAAATTATATTATGGAACGAAGTCTGGATAATATTTCCGGATAAATTGCCCGGCCCAAAAACATTGTGAAATAGATACTTTTGAGATTTTAATTTCAAATGCAGCTCTCAACCAGTAGAGGACATCATGGTACAGGACATCCTTAGTGACGATAAACGTTGCAGTTCTCATGCTATTTTGATCAGTGGAAGGCAGCATTGTACAGAATACCTCACTCTATCGACCATAACTTTGCATTGGCGTATTTTCGGCCAGTAGAGGGCAGCATTGTACAGAATACCTCACTCTATCGACCATAACTTTGCATTGGCGTATTTTCGGCCAGTAGAGAGAGGGCAGCATTGTACAGAATACCTCTACTGATCATAAATTTGCATTGGCGTAATTTCGGCCAGTAGAGGGCAACCTTGTACAGAATACCTCTATTGATCATAACTTTGTATTGGCATAATTTCGGCTAGTAGAGGGCAGCATTGTACAGAATACCTGTACTGATCATAACTTTGTATTGGCATAATTTCGGCCAGTAGAGGGCAGCATTGTACAGAATACCTCACTCTATTGACCATAACTTTGCATTGGCGTAATTTCAGCCAGTAGAGGGCAGCATTGTACAGAATACCTCTATTGATTATAACTTTGTATTGGCATAATGTCGGCCAGTAGAGGGCAGCATTGTACAGAATACCTCTACTGATCATAACTTTGTATTGGCATAATTTCGGCCAGTAGAGGGCAGCATTGTACAGAATACCTCACTCTATTGACCGTAACTTTGCATTGGCGTAATTTCGGCCAGTAGAGGGCAGCATTGTACAGAATACCTTTATTGATTAAAACTTTGTGTTGGCATAATGTCGGCCAGTAGAGGGCAGCATTGTACAGGATATCTCTATTGATCATAACTTTGTATTGGCATAATTTCGGCCAGTAGAGTGCAGCATTGTACACAATACCTCTATTGATCATAACTTTGCATTGGCGTAATTTCAGCCAGTAGAGGGCAGCATTGTACAGAATACCTCTATTGATCATAACTTTGTATTGGCATAATTTCGGCCAGTAGAGGGCAGCATTGTACAGCATACCTCTACTGATCCTTACTTTGTATTGGCATAATTTCGGCGAGTAGAGGGCAGCATTGTACAGGATATCTCTATTGATCATAACTTTGTATTGGCATAATTTCGGCCAGTAGAGGGCAGCATTGTACAAAATACCTCCACTGACCATAAATTTGCATTGGCGTAGTTTCAGCCAGTAGAGGTCAGCATTGTACCTAATACCTGTATTGATCATAACTTTGCATTGGCATAATTTCGGCCAGTAGAGGGCAGCATTGTACAGAATACCTCTATTGATCATAACTTTGTATTGGCATAATTTCGGCCAGTAGAGGGCAGCATTTTGCGGAATAACTCGATTGACCATAACTTTACCATGGCTCAATTTCGGCAAAAGTGAATAACCAGCAATAGATTGAATAGATTGGTAGTCATGTGATGGGGTATTACTTACGGTTAGAAGGCGCGTTGTCGTCATAAGCCCACCATAGCTGCGTGATGACGAAGGGTGACCAGCAGACGAGGTAAGCGACGATAACCACAATGGTCAGCTTAATAGTCTTCATCTTGGAGCGTGATATACCTAGTCCCGAATGCTTCCTGGCCCAGTTGCCCCTGCCCCCCATGGCCGACACGGCCGCGGCCGGCTGGTAGGCGGTGCAGCCCAGGGCGCCCTGGCACGACCGTCGGCTGTTGGAGGACCCTCGGCGTCCCTCTCCCGGGAGAACCGATATCTGACCCGTCCCCGTGAACTTATACCGTATTCCACCGATTCCGCCATTGTGTAGCCCGCTGCCACTGCCGCCGCCGCCACCGCCGCCGCCGCAGCTGGAGGCATTACTCCGTCGCTGATGCTGATGTTTCGTACAGCCGCCATGATGATTGTCGTTGCCATTGGATGCCACGTTGGCATGGAGACAGACGCTATTGCTCGGGGTGCCGCTGTCGAAATCCTCATCCGAGTTTTGAGTGTTTTTGCGCCGCACGTTGATCCAGACTTCGTAGCAAATCCTGCCGTAGAGGATCCCGAGGATGAGCGACGGGATGATATAGACGGTCAGCGCGAAGGACGTGATATACAACCGCAACGTCCACTCGGGCCGGAAGTCGGCCCAGCAGTCGATGACGTCAGATCCGGGTTGAACTTCTTGCATTTTGAAAATAACGGTTTGCGGCAAGCTGAGAAGCGCCGCGATACCCCAGGCCGAGGCGATCATGATGTTGATCTTCTTGTACGTCCAGGAATACGTGCTGATCGGGTGGCAGATGGCCCTGTATCTATCGATAGCCGTCATCACCAGTATGTACGACGATAGGTAGATGACCATCACCTGGACGTATTTCACAAAGCGACACAGCGCGTCGCTACCTTGAAAGCGGTATGTGATATCCCACGCCATCTGCGGGAGAATGTTGAAGAAGGCCACCAGGAGATCAGCGACGCTCAGGTGCATAATGAACAAATGCATGCGGCTCGTCTTCCGTTTCCGGTACCGCAGCGCCACCAAGACGCAGCTGTTGCCAAACACGGCGAAAATGAAGATGAGCGCTTGGATGGCCACTTCAATTCTCGCCAACTTCTCGTCGCGCCAGTCTTGCGCCGCCGACGATGCGTTCCCGTGCAACGTCGCGTTCGTCATCTCGGCGTATCCGCTTCCGGGGTCGTCTTCCGGAAGGAAGAAATACAACTCCGGAGTGGGATCCATGGTGACCCCGTCTGCGTCCTCTTCAAGATCCCGAATATCTATTCCCTCAAACAGGACACCGTCCTCCATCGTAGCTGGTCAGAAGTCACTTAGGGGCAACATCGAAGGCTTAAAGCAATAATTCCACGGGTGCCCCTCCTCCCTCCCTGCCCAGTCTATGTCAAGGTTAACCCGTATAGATTAAACGTGATCGATGCGACACAGATACGCTATAGTTTAATGACATATTTAATCATGTTAAGGTTGTCCGTGTCATTAGTGATATTAAACAGGCAACACGGTATCTTACTATCGATTTAACGCTCCATTAACCTTAATGTTCTCTGCAGCGGCCTTTGACTCATATTAGTAGATTTGTCGCTTTGTCGATAATTTGCAGCAAATTCTGCAAAATGTGAACGAGCGCCGTCGGTGCACGCCATTGGGTTGGGATGGGTGCCTGCTGCTGAGGGTTTAATTTAGGTGAAATCAACAACGGAGGTGTCGTTAGAGTCAACTAGGGTCACCGGCACACGTTGCCAAATGTCAAATAGAACTTGTAATTGGGGGCTGTAACGTAGTACTCTGCATCGTGTAAATCACTTAAAACATTGTCGGTGATTAGTCAAGCTGCATTGCCATCCCTTCGTTAGGCTTACGTAATTCCGCTACATCGCTTATAAAGCGTACATCAACATGATGATCATCATCATCATAACTATCATATCACCATTTTCATATCAGTTATGTCGTGTTGTACTACATATAATAACGGTGCATGGGGTCTGAATAAATGTCAATTGAAATTAAATAGCAATGTGGCTCCTGGCCACCTTTAGAATTAACGAAAACTAATAGCAGAAATTGTAAAGAAATGTCACACCGAGGCCATTGCTCAGTAAATTCAGGCTGAGCCTAATATATCCAGGTGCGGTATTCATAAAAATGGCGTAAATTACGCACAGAAACCAAATTTTCTTCGTAACTCTCTTACGCTAGTAGTGTTCAGAAACATGACAACATGTTTTCTACTGAAATATTGGCACTTTACTCTTTCGAATGACGATTTTGCTATTGTCCTTTCCTAGCCGAAAAAGTCGTTATAAGATGGTGTACTTAGCGTTAAATAGATTTCAGCAGCGCTACTTATGGTTAATGAAAATACTGGCCGACGCTACTTAACAAGAGTCAACGGGTGGCCCACTGTTGTCAGCCTATGGAAGGAGTATGGCGATGGTCGGAGCAGCATGGTGCGATATCATATTCCGTTTTACCACAACGCATTGACAAATGGATATCCGGGCTGACAGAAGCCACGTGGCCCCATAATATGAACTCGGGGCGTGTAGTAAGTTAATCCAAAACGTGCATATCACACATCACATCGAATAGTAATGTCGTATTTACTATTAGTGTCGGGCGAGTCCCGTGGGGGAATTAAGAGTGCGAATATACGTCCCATGATTTTCGTTCTCCTTTGTGACGTCACAATGTGGAGACACGTAATGTATCTGCTGCCATGACGACGAGAAGCCGGAAGTAAGCAGGAACTCTCACCCGAAACGGCGTCTCCTTCATGTCCTTAGAATAAGTTGCTGCTATATATCCGTGTCTTTCAAGAGGGGTTATTCCCTGAGACAAGACGCCGACCCCACCGCCGACAATATCCTTGGCCTGAGTGGGTTAGGCATCGAGATGACGCAATCCAATCACAGAGAAATCGCATTCTCCTCCACAGAAGTGGGTAGACACCTTAGCCTCCATCAGCAGCAGCGCATTTAACCTTCGATGAGAAGTGGTATATGTGAGGTCGCATTGTAGACGGTGATGAAAAGGCGGCCCTTACCAAACGGCCCAGTCAACAGCAAGCAGTCTTAAGTATTGATACAGACAACACTTGATCTGACCAACTGACCACCACTGAGCGGTGTCCGCGGTGTCCGCCACGGCTTAATGTGACCACGTGACGTGTATGATACACTATAGCCGTAGAGACCCAACCAATCTCCCTGAAGGCGGCGCGTGAGTCACCGACGACACAGGGCGGAGGGTGGTGTCATCGCGCTGCGGCTGTGGGCTTAAATAGACCGTGCGAGCAATTGCCTGCAGCTTAAGCCACGGCAACCCTTGGCATTCCTCAGCATTCCTGCTCCCCCTCCCCCTCCTCCTCATCTTCTTCGGTGGTGGCTGCAGCCGTGACAAGCTGGTTGAGCGCCTGGCTGGTTGTATGGGGTTGGAGGTATTGCTGGTGGAACGGCTGGTTGTGTAGCCGGCTTGCTGGTGGTATTGCTGGCTGGCTGGCGGGTGGTATTGCTGATGGCACGGCTGGCTGGCTGGCTGGCTGGTGGTATTGCTGGTGGAACGGCTGGCTGGGTGGTGGTATTGCTGGTGGAACGGCTGGCTGGCTGGTGGTATTGCTGGTGGAACGGCTGGCTGGCTGGTGGTATTGCTGGTGGCATTGCTGGTGGAACGGCTGGCTGGCTGGCTGGCTGGTGGAACGGCTGGCTGGGTGGCTGGCTTGCTGGTGGTAAAGCTGGTAGAACGGCTGGCTGGGTGGCTGGCTTGCTGGTGGTATTGCTGGTGGAACGGCTGGCTGGATGGCTGGCTTGCTGGTGGTAAAGCTGGTAGAACGGCTGGCTGGGTGGCTGGCTTGCTGGTGGTATTGCTGGTGGAACGGCTGGCTGGCTGGCTGGCTTGCTGGTGGTAATGCTGGTGGAACGGCTGGCTGGCTTGCTGGCTGGCTGGTATTGTTGGAACGGGAGGCTGTGCGAGTTGCCGGCCGGCTGCTGATGGAAGTAGTGATGGCTGGGGGGGTTGGGGGGGGGGGGGGGTATGCGGTGAGCATTGCTGTCTATGGGGGGGGGGTGCCCCATCCGTCACTCAGCTCGCCCCTTCAGCTACTTCAATGGATTTTGAAGGCCGAGGGCGCCACACCCTCTGACAGCTATCAAGACCGTTGGATGCGGAGTCCTTCACCCCACCATCCCCACCCCCACCCCCAACCCCACCCCACTCTCTTCCTCCTCCTCCTCCCTGGGCAGGGTGCATGGGTCCCTCTCCGGATCTCGCGGCCGCCGCCCCCCGGGACAAATCCTGAAGAGAAAGCGACACATGTCTCATGAGGGTGGTGGCAGGGTGTTTACGCTGAGCAGTGATGGGACCGCGGGCGCGGGTGTGTGTGTCGGGGGTGGGCGTGGCGGGGAGGGGGGCGGGGGGTGAATAAGTGGTAGTGGGAGGGACAGGCGTTTGGAGTAAGGAGGAAGGAGATGCTTTGGTGGCGGGGACGGTGGAAGGGTGGCGAGAGGAAGGATGGAGGGTGTAGTTGGCTAGGAGGAAGGGCGGGCGGGTGGAGAGAGGAGGGTGTAGATGATTCAGGGGTTGGCGGGTGGATGGGTGGAGAGAGGAGGGTGTAGATGGTTCAGGGGTTGGCGGGTGGATGGGTGGAGCGAGGAGGGTGGAGATGGCTAGGGGGAAGGGCGGGCGGGTGGAGAGAGGAGGGTGTAGATGGTTCAGGGGTTGGCGGGTGGATGGGTGGAGCGAGGAGGGTGGAGATGGCTAGGGGGAAGGGCGGGCGGGTGGAGAGAGGAGGGTGTAGATGGTTCAGGGGGTGGCGGGTGGATGGGTGGAGCGGGGAGGGTGGAGATGGCTAGGAAGAAGGGTGGGCGGGTGGAGAGAGGAGGGTGTAGATGGTTCAGGGGGTGGCGGGTGGATGGGTGGAGCGAGGAGGGTGGAGATGGCTAGGGGGAAGGGCGGGCGGGTGGAGAGAGGAGGGTGTAGATGGTTCAGGGGGTGGCGGGTGGATGGGTGGAGCGGGGAGGGTGGAGATGGCTAGGAAGAAGGGCGGGCGGGTGGAGAGAGGAGGGTGTAGATGGTTCAGGGGTTGGCGGGTGGATGGGTGGAGCGAGGAGGGTGGAGATGGCTAGGAGGAAGGGCGGGCGGGTGGAGAGAGGAGGGTGTAGATGGTTCAGGGGTTGGCGGGTGGATGGGTGGAGCGAGGAGGGTGGAGATGGCTAGGAGGAAGGGCGGGCGGGTGGAGAGAGGAGGGTGTAGATGGTTCAGGGGGTGGCGGGTGGATGGGTGGAGCGGGGAGGGTGGAGATGGCTAGGGGGAAGGGCGGGCGGGTGGAGAGAGGAGGGTGTAGATGGTTCAGGGGGTGGCGGGTGGATGGGTGGAGCGGGGAGGGTGGAGATGGCTAGGGGGAAGGGCGGGCGGGTGGAGAGAGGAGGGTGTAGATGGTTCAGGGGTTGGCGGGTGGATGGGTGGAGCGAGGAGGGTGGAGATGGCTAGGGGGAAGGGCGGGCGGGTGGAGAGAGGAGGGTGTAGATGGTTCAGGGGTTGGCGGGTGGATGGGTGGAGCGAGGAGGGTGGAGATGGCTAGGAGGAAGGGCGGGCGGGTGGAGAGAGGAGGGTGTAGATGGTTCAGGGGTTGGCGGGTGGATGGGTGGAGCGAGGAGGGTGGAGATGGCTAGGGGGAAGGGCGGGAGAGTGGAGTGAGGAGGGTGTAGATGGTTCAGGGGGTGGCGGGTGTATGGGTAGATTGCGGAGGGTGGAGATGGTTTAGGGGATGGTGGGTGGATGGGTGGAGTGAGGAGGGTGGAGATGGTTCAGGGGGTGGAGGGTGGATGGGTGGAGTGAGAAGGGTGTAAATGGCTAGGAGGAAGGGCGGGAGAGTGGACTGAGGAGGGTGTAGATGGTTCAGGGGGTGGCGGGTGGATGGGTGGAGTGAGGAGGGTGGAGATGGTTCAGGGGATGGAGGGTGGATGGGTGGATTGCGGAGGGTGTAGATGGTTCAGGGGGTGGTGGGTGGATGGGTGGAGTGAGGAGGGTGGAGATGGTTCAGGGAGTGGATGGTGCATGGGTGGAGTGAGGAGGGTGTAGATGGTTCAGGAGGTGGCGGGTGGATGGGTGGAGTGAGGAGGGTGGAGATGGCTCAGGGAGTGGAGGGTGGATGGGTGGATTGCGGAGGGTGGAGATGGTTCAGGGGATGGCGGGTGGATGGGTGGATTGCGGAGGGTGTAGATGGTTCAGGGGGTGGTGGGTGGATGGGTGGAGTGAGGTGGGTGGAGGTGGTTCCAGGGGGTGGTGGGTGGATGGGTGGATTGCGGAGGGTGAAGATGGTTCAGGGGATGGTGGGTGGATGGGTGGATTGCGGAGGGTATAGATGGTTCAGGGGGTGGTGGGTGGATGGGTGGAGTGAGGAGGGTGGAGATGGTTCAGGGAGTGGAGGGTGGATGGGTGGAGTGAGGAGGGTGTAGATGGTTCAGGGGGTGGGTGGGTGAGTGGGTGGAGTGAGGAGGGTGTAGATGGTTCAGGGGGTGGGTGGGTGAGTGGGTGGAGTGAGGTGGGTGTAGATAGTATTTTGTGGACTGACTGGTGGGTGGGTAGCTGGGTGGAGTGAGGTGGGTGTAGATAGTATTTTTGTGGACTGGCTGGTGGGTGGGTAGGTGGGTGGAGTGAGGTGGGTGTAGATAGTATTTTGTGGACTGACTGGTGGGTGGGTAGCTGGGTGGAGTGAGGTGGGTGTAGATATTATTTTTGTGGACTGGCTGGTGGGTGGGTTGGTGGGTGGAGTGAGGTGGGTATAGATTGTTTTGCGGCGTGGATGGTGGGTGGGTGGTGAGTGGGTGGAGATGAGGAGGGTGCAGACGGTGTTGGGGAGTGATTGGTTGGGGAGTGGCTGGGCATGGAGTGAGGCGGATGTAGATGGGCGGGGGGTTGTGAACAAGGCGTGGACGGTCGATCCGGTTGCAGTTAGAGGGTGTGTCTTGGTAGTTGTGGAAGCTGTGAAAGCAGGGGAGGAGCCATAAAGGGACACACAGGGCGTAGTTCGCTGACAGAGGGCCTGTATGCACATGCTATTGAATAGAGGGTTTGGCTGTCGCCTACGGGGAGTGGATAGGGAGCGGGCTGAATTGCGTTGGTAAGTAAGATAGTGAATAGTCATTGAGCAGTTGTGGCGGAAGTAGCAGCCGGAAGCAAGGATAGAGATGGTTTCTGATCGGCTGACTCGCTAGGGGAAGAAAGAGAGAAGCCTCACAAGGGAAAAATTGTAAATATTCGGAAAATGCATGACATGTCCTGCCTGTGGTAGATAGAGGTGGTTCGATTTTCAGAGAGGGGATAATTGGAATGTCCTTCATGGGGTAGAGAGAGAGAGAGCTAGATCGTCAGAGGAGGGGAGATGTATGGAATGTCCTCCATGGGGTGGAGAGCAGAAGAGGGGGGCTGTATGGAATGTCCTTCGTGGGTTGGAGAGAGAGAGAGAGAAAGAGAGAGAGATAGATTGTCAGAAGAGGGGGTGTATGGAATGTCCTAAATGGGGTGGAGAGAGAGTTAGATTGTCAGAAGAGGGGGTGTATGGAATGTCCTTAATGGGGTGGAGACATAGTTAGATTGTCAGAAGAGGGGGTGTATGGAATGTCCTTAATGGGGTGGAGACATAGTTAGATTGTCAGAAGATGGGGTGTATGGAATGTCCTTAATAAGGTGGAGAGAGAGTTAGATTGTCATAAGAGGGGGTGTATGGAATGCCCTTAATGGGGTGGAGAGCGAGAGTTGGATCGTCAGAAGACAGAATGGTTTACATTACTGGAGGTGGGGGTGGGGGGGGGGGACATGCTAGCTTGCCGAGAGAGAGGGATGCAAGGATTATAGGGTTAGATTGTCAGAAGAGGCGAGGGTGGGAGCATGGCATTTTCTGCATTGATTCGAGAGAGAGAGAGTTAAAACATCGAGAAAGACCCAAGAGGACGGGAGGGGGTAGAGGGGCAGAGAATGACCTGCAAGACAGGGGGGGGGGGGGGTAGAAGGATGATGGCGTCGGGGCCCGGGAGCAAGGTCAAGGTGGTGTGTGTGCGTGTGGTTGGGCGGTTGTTGGATTGGGTGGCGGAATCTCTGAGATGAGTGTTCTGTTCGCTGGCCTATGCACAGGATCGCAGACACGCGTGTGTGTGGCTGGGGGTGGGGAGGCAGGGAGGCTGGGGGCTTGGGGCTTGGGGAGGGAGGAGGCGGGGGGGGGGCTGGGGGAGGGAGGACGGGGGGGGGGCTGGGGGAGGGAGGAGGCGGGGGGGGGGGGGGCTTGGACAGGGGGCATTCGGGGAATCTAAGAAGTGGCGGGGAAATATTGTCAGGTCCTCAGAGGCCGTGACAGAAAGGGAACTTGACGTGTGGAAATTGGAAAGCAAGCCCTATTGGCCCCCCGATCCCCCACCCTGCCCCCTTGTGGCAAGGCCTATCGGTGAAAGGGGAAGGGTTGGCCAAGTGTGACATAAGAGGACACTTTGGGTCGGCATATTGGACAAGACGGAAGGGAAAAACATGAGCTAAGGCGGCATAGCGCGGTTGCGGCCGTGGTGAAGATTCGTGGACAGTAAGGGGAAGGGCGAGGATGTTGGGGTGCCTCGGGAACCACCCTCTGCTGATAGTCCAGGCTTCACCCTCATGTGATTGGATCGATTAAGCTTGGGTGTGAAGGACACAGCGAATGTGGACCAGCACAACGCGAGTAGATATCAAAGTCATGTCTTGTTCCATGTTATAAGTGAACCCCTCGTACAAGTCTCGCCAATGCTTCATGCAGTACATGTTACATGCAGCACATGTGCTTTGTTGTTTTGCAATGAGTGATGGTCAGGGGCCGTATTCATAATTCTCACTTAGGCTACACCACTCGCGCTAAGTAGAAAATTTATCGATCGATTATCGGGTTCAAAACACATAACTATTCACCCACAAAATGGATTTTCCTAATTAAGTCAGTGCTAAAAACTATTGAAGAGGATTTTCCAAAATAAATAACAAGTCACCCAAAAAGATGATTTTCTGAATTTAGTCAGTGCTAAAATAATATCGAAGAGGATTTCTTAATCAACAGCACCAGCACAACGAGCTGGTGAGGCTAAGACGAAAATGCACTTTTCGTGCGTAACTTCCTCTCTCCCTTCCTTCTCCCATTGACGCGATGATCAAAAGTGGTTAAAGCGTCCTGAATATACAACCAACCAACAACGGTAAGCGTAATGGTAGATAATGGCTGGGCGGAATGACATACAACAATGTATAACATGAAGGTAGATGGTAGAAATGTATCACTGCCTTTTTTTTGTAGCAATGTGTCGCTGCCGTTCTCGCATGCATTAGTAATATGATTTTTTAGTAATGTGTTCCGCTGATCTCGCATGCAGGTAATACGATTGCTCCCCGGGGTCTTCCCTACATAAATGTCGTCGCCCTATTATATACAACTAACGTTTCTCATGCTCGTAAACATTTTACCTGGAGAGACTGCGAGAAAGACCGTGAAAAAACCCACTGACATCGTGACCATTGCGGCAGTGTAAGCACGGACGTTCGTGCATCACCACGCTACGCACAACAAGACATCGACGCATAACACTGTATGTAGGGCGGACATGACAAAGGCGGCATGCAGACAGTGGGGTGTGAATGGATTGTGCCACCTGAAAGACCTGGAAGGGGATATCTCCCATTAATTGCCTGTAGCCGGAGCCATGCGGATACAGTGGTTAGCTATGACATTGTTTCCCTCACGCCATGGTGGGGCGCCGAGTGGACGATGGCCATTATCCATGTAAATATGGCCTGTGTCGTGCCAGATCCAAAGGGTAATTGGCTTCCTGTTCAAACGCCTCGTGACATCACGCGGTAAGCAAAGCTAGTCTTATTTTGGCGCGGTGTAACAACAAAACACAGGGAGGGAGGGAATAATTAGGCTTATATGTTTTTATTATGTTTGTTATTTTTTAGAACTATGGAATGTTGCCTTGTAAGAGAAAATTGTAGCGCTTCATAATAAGCTACAACTTGATGTACTGTTGTGCCACCGGCGTGGGCTTGTTGGCACATTTCTGTTGTAACCCGGGGTATAGAAGGTAGACGCCTATTACGCCTCGGTTTCGTTGGCTGGTTATTTAGGACGCTTTAACTTTTGGTTATATCGCGTCAATGGGACAAGGAAGGGAGAGTGGAGCCATGTCCCCGGGGGTAACCCTCTACATTATGCGAAGAAGGACATGGGATCTTTATCCTGCGACCACACAGACATGGCCACAGCGGGGCGCGAACCACCGATCCACCTGCCGTTCGGCTCTCAGGTTTTCGGGGGCCGTATTCATAATCGCCACTTAGGCTACGCCGCTAGACTTAGCGCTAAGTGGCAGATTTATCGAGCGATTATCGGGTTCAAAAAATATAAGTAGTCAACCAAGAAGTAGATTTTCTGAATTAAGAAGATGCTAAAATTATATTGAAGAAGATTTCTAAATCACGAACACCACCGCAACGAGCTGGTGAGGCCAAGACGAAAATGCACTTTTCGGAAGTAACTTTTGTGGGGAATTATGAATACGGCCACAGAACACTGAAGGCGAGCGCTCCAACCAACTGAGGCGAGAATGAGCAGAAAACGCGGATGACGACCAAGGTGTATGGTCCCTTCTGGGCAAGATCTGGATCTAATGAGCAGTATCAATGCCACTCCTGAAACCGGACTCTGGCCTCTGGGTTGTTAAATGCCTCCGGGTGGTTATGGTTGTGGTGGTGTTCGGGGAGGAGGGGAGGGAAGGGGTGGGGGCGGGGGCGGGGGAGGGGGGGGGCACTGTTTTGACTGCCTCAGTTGGCTATCCTCGTGTCCGTGCCCTGGGGGCCTGCTTAACTTGTGAGCGCGACGTCGGGAATGGCTCCCTCACCTGCCGATGACCTTTTTGTAGCCATTATCCCGATCGCTGAACCAACAACCGTGTCAAATGACCCATCAGTCGGCACTATATTGAGAGATCTGTCATGGGTATGGTGAATTAGTGGGAGGGTGCAACAGCGAAATGGGAACAAAGGGGAAAGGGATGGCGGCGATGGGGAAACGGAGGCGGATCGATTGTGGGTTGTGTGTGGTGTGCGTGGGGGTAAGGGTACCGATTGAGAGGGGGGGGGGATTCGGAGGGTGACGGTCCGATGGGAGGAAGATTGTTCATAAGGGGAGGATGCGATTGGGGGGGTGTTAGGAGGGGGAGGGGGCGATGGTAGGGAGAGTTGAGTCGTTAGCAGCTTAATTCAAGGCTCAGGCGAGATAACTGGACGGGGGCGAGCCAGATTAAGTATTCAGTAAACAGCTCATTATGAGGGTCGGTATTGAGGGGCGGATTGTGGGTGGCTCTGGGAGCCATTATGGCATGTTAAATAGGAACGTTGACCGTGATGGCATCAATTAATGCATAGTAAGTGCTTATTGAAACATACAACCGCCAAAAAGTGAGAATGATCGCGACTGATTGGTCAGTTTTGGTTGGTTGGTTGGTTGGATATTCAGGACGCTTTAACCACTTTTTACGAAGAAAGACATGGGATCTTTATCCCGCGACCACACAGATATAGCCACAGCAGGGCTCGAACCACCGACCCACGTGCCGTTAGGCTCTCAGGTGACCAGAGCACTCAATGCGAGCGCTCTAGCCCACTGAGCTGTCTCGCCGGCCCCTGGTCAGCTTTGTCCTAAGTGTGCAATATTGTCAATATCACGCTTATTAACCTCACAGCGCATGAGACGAAGACTCCAAGAACCCACATTGGAAACAAATTATGATTAATTCTGCGTTATTATATATATATCTTTATTCGTACTCGGAGTACAGATGACAGCCACAGAAAAAGAAGAAAAAAAGAAGAAGAAATTCAGAGGAACGGGCAAGGTCATCACTAGAAGATTCGTTCCTTGCCCGGTGGGGGGGGGGGCGGGGGGGTATTTAATCCATTTGATTGGGTTAGGGGGAGTTCTAGGATAAAGCCCTCCCTTTTTACCGCCAAAATCCGAATCGGAAGGGGTAATTCTTCGCGGCAACCTGCTCTATGAACGCACATTTTCAGAGTACCTTCCGCCCCCCTCCCCCCCCCGGTCGCACGTTGTAAAATATCCGCTCTATAGTGGTATCTTTTTCATCGCAAATATCCGTTCGCTCAGGCATCAAGGCACCCGAATGTGACTTACTTACATGGGTGTAATCTAGTTAGCTACGTTAAGAGGCATAAGAGCCTTACTGAGACGTTTGAAAAAGGCAAAATGTAAAAAAATTCTTTGTTTTGCTTTGGAAAACTAAGAATTTGTGACGTCACCGGAAGCGACGTAGCTTTCTATATTTGTCACAGACAAGCGCACACTGTGTCAAACTAATATTATCGACTGAAAACGCATTCGTAGATATCACATTATTCTGATGGACATAATATTGAAATTTTCGAAATACCGTAACTATTGTTTATTCAAGTTTTATTCATATACTGCTGATGACAGTTTCCCGTACATATTGTGCAACAAACGAAGACGATTACCTTGCAGACCTATATTGCAAAGTTTGTACCATAACAACCTCAGTGGGACGGGGTCGAATGCTTTGCCAAAATCAAAGACCATAGCGTAACACTCTAGTCAAATACTGTGTACTATTACAGGAGACGTCACCATTGGCCATGAGGCTACGGCGCTTAGGTTTACATAGTTCTAATCGGGCACATTAGATGTGTTTAAACCAAAGCCCAACATGTTGCACTAACTTGAATGTCGATTCGTTAGTTCACACTTAGAAGCGAGTACCAGAAATAGGTATATGGGGGTTTTCTCCTATCGAAGAAGCCAATCAAAAGCAATCCAATGATGCATGGTTCTAATTTATGTTTAAATAAACATAATTATCCATATTCGACGCCAGAACATGCCATTTGGGAACCGAATTCCGTAAAATTCACATCTAACTCGTACGGCACTCCCGCGGTGGAGCCACCACGACCACTCACCAAGAGATTGGGGCTTGTAGAATAGCCCGATCCATACTGCAACACTAAACCCCACCCACGCGAGAATCTTCTTTCCTTAATCGTAAGTATGAAATTGACAATCATAGCTGATGGTAGGTAAAAGTGAGAAGTACTCATCTCTGAAACCGACAACAAAGTGCCATGCTGCTTTGTTCGTCCGACTTGTTTGTCCGACATAACGTATGTGGAAGACCTTTCTTCGCAACATGATTGGATAAAAGCAACTATGACATCAGTGAATGATTGACAGCCTGGACCGGTCTATTGGAGGCGAGCAACAGACCGACGGATGAGCAAGCGACCGGCTATATTAGCAACATACCCGATTGTCTAAACCAGAAATTTACACGTTTGAATAATAAAATCTGACCTTCATTTCATTGTGTTCTTAAACAGAATAATCTGGTGGCGCATCTCCTCTCGCGAATATGTCTTACCCGGTGATTGTGACGTCGTGAATCAAACAGTAAGTAGTTGGGAAGAGCGCGGAGGAAGCGGTGGCAGTTTAATTTGAATGTTAAGTTTAACTTCACCGGGACTATCGATCACACTATATGGCAATACTTATATTATACCTGCTTGTACATAAAAAAAATACTTATATTGCTGCCGTATTATATTATATATTTATAACATTTGGGCGTAGAACCACGCAGCCAGCTTTTAGGAGACCCCAACGGCGGTTCTCGATTAGTGAAGTGCTGCCATCTAGTGGGGTCTCTTGTGGACAGGTCATCACCCAGACGTAGCAAATGAAAAATAACTGCACTCTACCGCTGGCAACAAGGACACGTCACACCATTCCAATATCAACCAGCCTTACATCGTCGTGACTTGCGATCCATAATTAGCTCACCACTCTCTGGCGTACCAGATACCCCGTTCGGACTCTCCCCTGTGTCACGGAGTAGGTACTCATTTTATCAGACATCTGAGCACACCATCATCTGTCAATAGAATAAACGTCATACGATTCTTGGGAAACCGAACAGAATGAAAGCTTTTCATGAAACCCACATACGATGCATACATAGTTTTTTTTTTAAACGCAGATGTTATATTTACATCGGCCAATTGTACCACCGAGGCCAGTTTTACGATACCGCCAATGTGGGCTGATCTACATGGTGCAAATATGGAGTAACCAGGGTGCTGCGTTGCTCATTTACACGTTCTGTTTTCCCGTATCAACCGCTGGAAGACACGCTTTGTGCTGATACATCGCATTATTTGGCTCAAATATGTAACCATTCAGATTCGTTATTCAGTTTTATCTCGTCAAGAACTCTGCTCATGGGAAATAAAAACGACTGGTAAAATTTGTTGAGTTACGTTATTTGTAATTTGTTTTAATAAATTGTGCTTTATTCGTAATATTTGGCTCGTAATAGCGAAACCGTTTAGAGACGTTTTTTTCTGTTTTTATCATAAGCATAATCAGACCACTGGGAGGTCCATCGGGAATATCATGCACCATTCGTTGTGGGCGATATACACTTCATTATTCATTATATAAACATGAGAACCATGTCGATTTAGAACTCCACCCATCCTCTGGGGTCTATCATACTAATAACAATACTATCGTTAATATTATCATCATATTCAAAGGTCGTCAAGTACTCATTCCCGAAATGCTTAGGAAGGATCTACTGTCCCAGCTGCACCTTGGTCACCAAGGTATAAAGAAGACGCGAGCAAGAGAAACAATTTATTGGCCTAAAATCAACCAGGACATTGAGAATCTCTGTAAGAGTTGCCCCTATTGCCAAGAGCAACAATCACAACAACCAAAGCAACCTCTATAACTCCATGAGAGACCCCAGCATCCATGGATCAAGCTAGACACTGACTTGTTCCAGATTGATGATATGAATTTCTTGATCATCTCTGATTACTTCAGCCGATATCCTGTGCGGAAAGTTCTGAAATCTATCACTGCCAGATCTGTCGTTGAAGCAACGAAAGAAGTTTTCAGCCTGTTTGGAGTCCCCAGGGAAATAATGTTTGAAAATAGACCACAATTCCACAGAGAATACCAGGAGTTTTGTGATATGTGGGATATCAAACACACTACAAGTAGCCCAAGATTCCCCCAGTCAAACGGATTCATTGAACGGCAAATCCGCTATGTCAAGCCCATAATCCGGAAATGTCTCAAGTCTGGAACTGACATCACTCTTGCATTGCTGAACATCAGAGCAACACCGATAGACGCTACCATAACGAGTCCAGCAGAGCTTTTGGATGGAAGAGCGATTGCCACAACACTTCCCAGCAGAATCAAAGTTATTACGCCTGAGATATACAAAGATCGCATGAACCAGACAGCAGTCACACAGCAACTGCATGGTAATACATGCTCTGCCGCCATTGTTAAATGGGCAACGAGTGCGACGTCTGGATCTGCAAAGGAAATTATGGTATCCTGCTGAGGTTGTACAGCAAAGAAGTGACAGGTCATATGTGTTGAACACAGAAGGCGGACGCCAAATCTGTCGGAATCGAGTACAACTTCGGGAGATGATCTTACCAGATGACAATATTCCACCACAACCTGTAACACCACATCAGTCTGAAGAAACTAATTCTCAATTTGTTTCAGTCGCTGAGCCGACCACTGCAAGACCTATCCTTACACCGGCCCAGGATAGAGCAGCCTGCAATTCAAACAGTTAGAGATCAACCAACGAAACCTTAAATTCTACCAAAACAACCTACGAGGCCCAGGATAATACATCATCGCGTGGGATCCTGAAGGAACCACATGCAACTCGTTCTGGGCATCAGGTTCATACATCTGAGCGATTTCGCACCTCTAATGAATAATGTTGTCAGTCGCCTTTAATTACTGTAATTATATACATGTTATAATAGTTGTGTAATTCATATGATTGCTGTTCCATTATAAATTGTTATTATGCATTGGGTTACAATCAAACTTTGATTTCTAGACGACTGTATATAATTTCTTTATAAAGAGGGAGATGTAGTAATATTGGGATTATTTACTTTGTGGACGACTGTTATGTACGCGGAGGGATACACGATATTGATGCAGTAAACCAGCTTCCTGTATCTGTCTCACTTCTCCATACACGACCGACCAATGAACATCTAGTTTCATAACGAAGACTTGATCATATTATTACACAACCCACCATCGTCCTTGGTCTCTTTTTCTATATAGTGCACTCAGTCTTAGTCGCAGACCTAAACACACATGTATGTTTCAAACAACCCTGATGGTCGAGTGTTAATGGTTTGTGCGGCATTGTGCACTGGGTGAACTGGCCACTGTGCTGGCCACGGCTACTGCAGACGAGCGAAAAATGTTCCACTTACATTCGACAAATTCCTTTGCTTTGCCTCGCCTAAAGACAGTCACTGCAATATATCAGCATCCGTGAAGTATCCTCTACCGATAACTGCAAAAACTGAGACATGCATTCGCATAAAAGTAAAAGATATGAAAGAAATTCCCTTGGGCTGTGATACGTACGGGCAAAGCGTTAGATTTATACGTTGTCCCGCAGGCGGATCTCGCAAACGTATCTATGCAGGTCAGGAAACACCCCGAGTTCTGATTACGTAATGCTCATCGAGTTACGTTTAGGGATACGTTTAATTGAAAACGTAGTGCAATAACTCCCTAATAAGCCTCGGCGATTTTAAGCAGACCCGGTAAACATCGGCAAACATCGGCGGGCTGTAGCCCTGAAACGCAGTCTTAAAGAAACAAAGCACGAATAAAACACAGCAAAAGAATGGTGACATAGGTAAAACGAATAGAGCATCGTATGATAAGCTTCGGCGATTTAGAAAAGACCTCGGTAAACATCGACAACATCGGCGGGTGTCAGTGAAAGGGCAATTTCTAACTCGTTACGTCATTCACAGGGGAATTCCCAATTCGTGACGTTATTTACAGGGTATTTCCCCGAGAATGGCTCTTCGTGATAAATTCGAAAAATTCCAGAAAAAGGCATCGACAAAACTTGTAAATAGTTAAAAAAACATTCGTGTAGATCATAGTTATATCGGAGACCATTATATATAGCCAGATTTATTAAAATGAACACAAGGCGTAAATAACTGATAATTGGTGTGACATAAGCTGTGCCAAAAAATATTTGTGAAAAATTGTTTCTCGGGAAATTTGCACGGCTACCTATATTTTTCTTCACTTTTGTTACAAGAACGGTGTTTTTAGAAGTTTTTACAAGTGGTTTGGTGTCAAGATTTTTATTGTTGATGACATTATAGCCACTTTTGTGAAGGTGGTGATTTCGAATTTTGGCAAAAACTGTCCTGATTTTGCATAATGGCACTTTATTATTACCATTCTGTTATTTTTGTGGCCACTATTTACATTTTTGTATATCATTCCTGTATTGCACTAGGTTTAAGCTTTTCAAAGAGCTATTACTGATGACTTAATATTGAGCTGAATTGTAGCGTGGTAAGTGTCAAGTTTTGGTCATTTTGTGAAATGGGGTATACTTGGAAAATGGAGAATATTTTTTTAACGGGACGGTAAAGTATCCTAAAAAATCACCAGAAGGTGTGTAATTGGGCATACTTTCATAAAATAATCACAAACACAGAGTTCTTTTATCTTGCTATTATGGGTAGCTTACCTTAAAGGCCAGCTTCTGGGTAAATTAATTCGTAAAATTTAACATAATATACACACAGAGTAAATATTGAAGCAATCTGGGTGGTTGGGCAATTAATATGGCTCACAGTGTGGTAATGCATTGGGATTTATATCTTGAAGGTCCCTTTGGACCCGGGAGCTCGACCTGTAAAGCACATGGTTTAGAGCCCTTGATACACCTGGGGGGGGGGGGGTGTGGGAACTACATATACTTAGGAGCATACATATGTGGCCTCCACATTTTTTCGCTTTTTTTCTCTCAATCCTCGAAGCAGATATCTGCAATTTTTGTCGATGTGCCCATCTGGGACTGAAGATTTATCAAAATGGCTGCTCTTTAAATACATTTTCAGTTGATATCGGAAGTGTTCAATTAATTTCTATCCTTATACATTGCAATGACTCTCAGTGTCTATTTTAGATGCCTTTGAAAAAATCGTCCAATGACGACAGAATCTCGCGCTTTTCTGTCGCTCTCTCCATATGCCCTGCATGGTCTGGGAGGCACACCCCCACCACTGTACCAATGCCGTGCTGCCACCCCCTCGGTTTTTGGGCTTTCATCGTACATGTCAGAAGTCAGTATGCATTCTTTTCACGTTATAGTACTTATATACAATTTATATATATGCTAACATAATATAGTACTTATATGCAATTTATATATATGCTAACATAATATAGTACTTATATACAATTTATATATATGCTAATATAATATAGTACTTATATACAATTAAAGTATTTGCTAGCATAATATAGTACTGATACATGAGAGGCCATCAAGGGAGCCATACTGATAGGAAACCCGATGCATATTGGAGGAGACAACCGAAGCTGCATGCAAAATGAGACATAAAAGTGAAATACGTACGTAATAACTATATTGACCATTAATTATATTTAACGATTCACTTAGGTGTAAGCTTAGTTAATTACATATTCATGAGGCAATGTTTGTAAATAGAACAGCGTTTTCCAGAATTTCACGACGTTCAATGTCGCTTTTTCGTTAAGTTCTGTGTCGTTTTCTTTTTCAAAATATCTGTCAATGTCGCTTTTTCAGATCCTCAGTGTCGGAATCTGGGGGTCAATGTCGAATGTCGATTTATCAAATATGCCTGTGTCGTGTGTCGCCATTTTTTCCATTTCGGACCCCTTCATGTGCCAAACATGTCGCTCCTGGAGGTATGCACACGTGAATATATGTCGTCTCCACTTTAATTAAACTATCGTAACATATCGCAAATCCATACCGGCAAATACATACCGTTATATGGCTTCATATCGATTGTCATTCCATCGAAATCAGCGAAACAGTTATTTGATTTTTTTTCTCTAGTTTTAGAAGGTGCTCACATCGGTCAAATGTGGGCTTTTGATCATTGATCCTGAGTACAAATACGCAGAACTCGTTACTCACCGCGACGAAATCCTTTTTGTCACCGGCTCGCGCTGGTCGGAACATAACACACCCAGGGTAGCTCGATATTGCCAGCGACAAGGGGACTCAGCAATCATGGTGCTGTCGGTTAGATTTAACGAGACAGGGGCAGTCAGGAAATGAAATTCTGGGGTCTAAGAGTGGGAAGGAAATGAAGCATTGAGTAACGGGATGGAACTTTTTACTTGGGGCTAGCCCCGACGTTTTACCGTCAGCAATTCCAGCTGAGGTATATCGTGATCTTTGGCTTTTTGTGTCTGTATCGGGAATTCCATAGACTGCGGACATATTTAATAAATATGCGCATGGAATTGCAGAGGGCATAAGCTAACTAATCACACCGTCCTGTTGCTGAATTATATTGATCATTTTACGCTTTTTTAGAACAGAATATATGAAAAAACTCATGAATAGATAAGCAACTAAAATATTAAAGCTGTAATTATGACAGTTGTAATAGGTGGATCATGAGGCCAGAAGGAGAAGAAGGCGACAGAAACATAATGCGACAGATGCATACAGCGACAGAAGCACAACGCGAAAGAAGCTTAACGCGACAGAAGCAGAACGCGATTGAAGCATAACGCGACAGAAGTATAACGCGACGGAAGCATAACGCGACGGAAGTATAACGCGACAGAAGCATAACGCGACAGAAGCATAACGCGACGGAAGTATAACGCAACAGGAGCATAACGCAACAGAAGCATAACGCGACGGAAGTATAACGCGACGGAAGCATAACGCGACGGAAGCATAACGCGACGGAATCATAACGCGACAGAAACATAACGCGACAGAAGTATAACGCGACAGAAGCATAACGCGACAGAAGCATAACGTGACGGAAGCATAACGCGACAGAAGCATAACGCGACAGAAGCATAACGCGACGGAAGCATAACGCGACGGAAGTATAACGCGACAGAAGCATAACGCAACAGAAGCATAACGCGACGGAAGCATAACGCAACAGGAGCATAACGCGACAGGAGCATAACGCGACGGAAGCATAACGCGACAGAAGCATAACTTGACGGAAGCATAAGGCGACAGAAGCATAACGCGACAGAAGTATAACGCGACAGAAGTATAACGCGACAGAAGTATAACGCGACAGAAGTATAACGCGACAGAAGCATAACGCGACAGAAGCATAACGCGACAGAAGTATAACGCGACAGAAGCATAACGCGACAGAAGTATAACGCGACAGAAGTATAACGCGACAGAAGCATAACGCGGCGGAAGCATACCGCGGCGGAAGCATAACGCGACAGAAGTATAACGCGACAGAAGTATAACGCGACAGAAGCATAACGCGACGGAAGCATACCGCGACAGAAGCATAACGCGACAGAAGTATAACGCGACAGAAGCATACCGCGACAGAAGTATGACGCGACAGAAGTATAACGCGATAGAAGCATAACGCGACAGAAGTTTAACGCGACAGAAGCATACTCTATTACTCTGCGACTAGTCGCGAGACCAATGAACGCGGCTCGGCCGGTTTGACTATTCAAATTCTGTTGCAGTAATATCCTATATATATTTATATTTATTAAAGTACTTTTTATTACTAGGTATTCGATTAAAAAGTAGTTCTTAAATAGTTCATAAATGGTTCCTCAATTAGCACGTCTTAATGCATAGGCCTAGTTGTGTTGTGCGAATTCGAGTCGATCCGTAAATTAGGCGGACCGCAACATCAGTTGAACACCTTAGACACGGACAGGCTCACAGGAAATACCGCCGATGTATGCATCAGATTTTCGTGGAGTTTTGCGATATTGTTTTCTTCTACCGATCCATCTCAGTAGTTATTTATAATGGGGGAACCATGTCATATTTGCCCATACAAAGACCAAACCGGTCCAATGAGCTTGCTTGGTTAAGGATGAGAATCGTTTGGGAACCAATCCATCAACATTTCTGGTTAATATTCATCGCTGACATTTTCCCGGGAAGAAAGGTCACTGTGACAAGTCGTGGTTTGGATCGTGGGTACAGTCTCGCGGGATGATCTCGAGATTTGATTGGCTGTAACGATGTCCCAGACATTGCTCCAGACCAATCCCACGACTTGCAGAGGCGGATCCCGGAATTTGAAAAAAAGGGGGGGGGTCCACTGAAACTTGTGACCATGAGGGGTCTATGAACAAAATTGCGTTAACACAGACCGTTCTTCCTAAAAAAAGGGCGGTCCACGCCTCAGATGGCCCAAGTTTTGTATTGGAAAAACGGCATTCTCCCCCCAAAAAGGGCTAGGGCGGGGGGGGGGGTCGAGCCCACTGGACCCCCGCCCCCCTGGATCCGCCCCTGACTTGTCCTAGACTTCTTCAAGGCATTGACACTGACGGGAATAATGCAACCGTTGCAAGAGGGGGGGGAGGGGGGGGGTACCTTTTCCGACTTCCAGGAATTCCCGATTAGCTGTTGGTGAGTTTTGGGAATCGTTATCCGTACAATTCCTGGTTCAACATGAAGACCCTTTCCCTATTTACCGCGATCCGTTATAGCAGTCTGTGACTTTGTCGCTATTCGCGTTGTCACTTTTTGTCACGCCCGGTCTTGAGCACCCTCATCCTCATCTTTGAGATTCGATATCACTAGTTCTTTGGCATTCGAGATTCAGAGGGGTACCCCCCCCCCCCCCAACCTTTCCACGTGCGATCCTGCCTTGGAGCTAGTCGTAAGGCAAGCCCTGGGCCAGGACAGGGACGCACCCGCAGTTATTTACCACATATAAACACGTATCCCAATTCTGGCTCAAGATGACCGAGGCATATATGGGAGAGGGGTGGGGGGGGGGACAAGGGGTATTTCCGTTCCTCGGGAATGGGCTTTTCATTCAACCTTGAACTGGCAATGATGAAAGTAAGTAATTCTTCGTGAACTGGGAATGGGATATTAGGCGACCGTCGTGATCAAGGATTTTCATCCCTCATGAACTAAACATGTATTTATATTCAATAACCGTGATATGGGAAATCGCCAATTTATATCAGGTCTCCTTCCCTTCCATTGTATGCGGGGAGTTCACCATTTAATTCATCATGATCTGGGATCAAAGAAATTTGTTCTTTGTGATTTGGGAAAAACACCCCCCCCCCACCCCCATTGCCCCCCTATATATGCCCTGATGCCAGTAATTAGACGGGTATTTCGCAACAAATTTTGTCATGATTATTCCTCCGCTATATAAATATCACCCCCCCCTAGCAACTATCAGATTGTTGGAGTGTTTGTACACGTGGCAAATGGTTACTGCGGGATCGACCAGACGGGCTCCGGCGTCTTTACATCTAAACGGAATGTGTCAACAAGTTGGACAGCTTGTTATTCTCGCATACAGGGCCTCAGATGGCCTACATTTTGCATTGAAAAACGACATGCTTATTAAAAAGGGGCGGGGCAGGCGGGGGGGGGGGGGGAAGGAGGGCGGAGCCCCTGGACACCCCCATACCCTCTGGATCCGCCATTGCTACGACCAGACGTGTAAGTATAAATCGTACACAAAACTCTTGTGTTCATCTTGACGCCGCAACACAACAGGGGATGGCATTTTGTTGTGATAGAGCACGTCAGCCCACCTCTAAGGACGTGTTCGATTTACATGAAACCAAAATCGGTTTGCCGAACTGACTGTTCGACAGGAGAAGAACCGAAAACGGTTTGCTCGAAACCGTGAAACTGTCGAGAGAGCTGGTTTGACGGTTTCGGTTCCGCGGAACTGTCAGTTCAATCAACACATACAACATAGTTAATCATGAATGTAATGAAATAGAGACTTCTGGACAAAAGGATGACACTAATTTATTTACGGAAACTCCAATCGCGAATAGAAAATGAAACAGACGGCATATTTAAGCTGGAAAAACTTCATAAGCACATGGCCGTTGCCAAAAATACATGCTGAAACTGTAAACAAATGAAATTATGCGTTCGCCTTTACGTGGGCAAACCGTTGAAACGGGTATCAAAAACGGTTTCGGTTTCCTGTCGGTTTCCTGTCGGTTTCATTTAAATCGAACACGCCTTAAATGTTACTCAATTGTACTAAGGCTGGTGGCCAACCAATGTACGCCATGAGCGATAATTGAGTATAGCATAAGTAAGGTTTACGCGGTTGTTGCCCCGATAAACAATGTAATATTGGTTTCTATTGCAGACCGAGTGGGGCGCACTTTATTGGAGGAAGCGGTGATCACGGCATCTAACGACGCACCCAGGCCAGAGGCTCCCAAATCCGGCATCTAACGACGCACCCAGGCCAGAGGCTCCCAAACCCAGCACCTAACGACGCACCCAGGCCAGAGGCTCCCAAATCCGGCATCTAACGACGCACCCAGGCCTGATGCTCCCAAACCCGGCATCTAACGACGCACCCAGGCCAGAGGCTCCCAAACCCGGCATCTAACGACGCCCCCAGGCCAGAGGCTCCCAAACCCGGCATCTAACGACGCCCCCAGGCCAGAGGCTCCCAAACCCGGCATCTAACGACGCACCCAGGCCAGAGGCTCCCAAACCCGGCACCTAAGGACGCACCCAGGCCTGATGCTCCCAAACCCGGCATCTAACGACGCACCCAGGCCAGAGGCTCCCAAACCCGGCATCTAACGACGCCCCCAGGCCAGAGGCTCCCAAACCCGGCATCTAACGACGCCCCCAGGCCAGAGGCTCCCAAACCCGGCATCTAACGACGCACCCAGGCCAGAGGCTCCCAAACCCGGCATCTAACGACGCACCCAAGCCAGAGGCTCCCAAACCCGGCATCTAACGACGCACCCAGGCCAGAGGCTCCCAAACCCGGCATCTAGCGACGCACCCAGGCCAGAGGCTCCCAAACCCGGCATCTAGCGACGCACCCAGGCCAGAGGCTCCCGAACCCGGCATCTAACGACGCACCCAGGCCAGAGGCTCCCAAACTCGGCATCTAACGACGCCCCCAGGCCAGAGGCTCCCAAATCCGGCATCTAACGACGCACCCAGGCCAGAGGCTCCCAAACCCGGCATCTAACGACGCCCCCAGGCCAGAGGCTCCCAAATCCGGCATCTAACGACGCACCCAGGCCTGAGGCTCCCAAACCCGGCATCTAACGACGCATCCAGGCCAGAGGCTCCCAAATCCGGCATCTAGCGACGCACCCAGGCCTGAGGCTCCCAAACCCGGCATCTAACGACGCCCCCAGGTCAGAGGCTCCCAAACCCAGCATCTAACGACGCCCCCAGGCCAGAGGCTCTCAAATCCGGCATCTAACGACGCACCCAGGCCTGAGGCTCCTAAACCCGGCATCGAACGACGCACCCAGGCCTGAGGCTCCCAAACCCGGCATCTAACGACGCACCCAGGCCAGAGGCTCCCAAACCCGGCATCTAACGACGCACCCAGGCCTGAGGCTCCCAAACCCGGCATCTAACGACGCACCCAGGCCTGAGGCTCCCAAACCCGGCATCTAACGACGCACCCAGGCCAGAGGCTCCCAAACCCGGCATCTAACGACGCGCCCAGGCCTGAGGCTCCCAAACCCGGCACCTAACGACGCACCCAGGCCTGAGGCTCCCAAACCCGGCATCTAACGACGCACCCAGGCCAGAGGCTCCCAAATCCGGCATCTAGCGACGCACCCAGGCCTGAGGCTCCCAAACCCGGCATCTAACTACGCACCCAGGCCAGAGGCTCCCAAACCCGGCATCTAACGACGCACCCAGGCCAGAGGCTCCCAAACCCGGCATCTAACGACGCACCCAGGCCAGAGGCTCCAAAACCCGGCATCTAACGACGCACCCAGGCCTGAGGCTCCCAAACCCGGCATCTAACGACGCCCCCAGGTCAGAGGCTCCCAAACCCAGCATCTAACGACGCCCCCAGGCCAGAGGCTCCCAAATCCGGCATCTAACGACGCACCAAGGCCTGAGGCTCCTAAACCCGGCATCGAACGACGCACCCAGGCCTGAGGCTCCCAAACCCGGCATCTAACGACGCACCCAGGCCAGAGGCTCCCAAACCCGGCATCTAACGACGCACCCAGGCCTGAGGCTCCCAAACCCGGCATCTAACGACGCACCCAGGCCAGAGGCTCCCAAATCCGGCATCTAGCGACGCACCCAGGGCAGAGGCTCCCAAATCCGGCATCTAGCGACGCACCCAGGTCAGAGGCTCCCAAATCCGGCATCTAACGACGCACCCAGGCCAGAGGCTCCCAAAGCCGGCATCTAACGACGCACCCAGGCCAGAGGCTCCCAAATCCTGCATCTAGCGACGCACCCAGGCCAGAGGCTCCCAAACCCGGCACCTAACGACCCACCCTGGCCTGAGGCTCCCAAACCCGGCACCTAACGACGCACCCAGGCCTGAGGCTCCCAAACCCGGCATCTAATGACGCACCCAGGCCAGAGGCTCCCAAACCCGGCATCTAACGACGCACCCAGGCCAGAGGCTCCCAAACCCGGCACTTAACGACGCACCCAGGCCTGAGGCTCCCAAACCCGGCATCTAACGACGCACCCAGGCCAGAGGCTCCCCAATCCGGCATCTAACGACGCACCCAGGCCTGAGGCTCCCAAACCCGGCATCTAACGACGCACCCAGGCCAGAGGCTCCCCAATCCGGCATCTAACGACGCACCCAGGCCTGAGGCTCCCAAACCCGGCATCTAACGACGCACCCAGGCCAGAGGCTCCCAAACCCGGCACCTAACGACGCCCCCATATTTATTCTTTAATCGGCGTCTAACTGTGGTTTTTGTTATAGGTGTGAAAGTCATGGTCCTGGCCCGTTTTATGTGGCAAGCAAAGCATCGGGGTGGCTAGATTGCGTTCCGAGTGAGCTTACATTCTTTTTGTATTAGGCTTATTTTGTCTTTATGGAGGTTTACCGCATGTGAATGCCGACTTCCGTCAATAATTCTAAAATGATGATGAAGCATGAAGAAAGATATATATGCGAGTGAAGAATTTATGTCTTTATCGAATATATAGGCATGGATTAATTTCCATAATTTCACATTGGAATTCAAACGAAATGAGGTCATTTCCTTACAAGTGTATAGTATCAAAATTACGGGTATCGCGTTTGGAAATAGGTGGTATAACCCGTTGGTTAGGTTCCAAAGAACAGTAACACCATGGCTCCTTTTAACCTGAAATAATAGAACCACATAGAGGGCAATAGTAAAAGTCAGTAATGTAGTGAAATCGTGACTCAAGCGAATACAACTACTAGAGCGAATCAAAGTAAAGACGTCCGGTACTGTTGGTCAAACTTGTCTTTATTTTTAACGTCCGTCGCCACAGACTGTCACAACCAGACTCCCATCCAGACACACTCAGACCCACTCAGACACCTGCCCTTATGCATGTTAAGTAACCCGAGTACAACTCACCCGGCCACTCCCTGGTAGCGAGACCAGCGGGCCAGCCCAAAACGATGCCAGCGCAACCAACTCACGTTGAACTTAATTGCCCGCACCGGACAGTGAGCAGTAGAGCACACGGCCTCACACAACATATACTACAATGAAGTCGAGCTTTAATTATTCTCCTTCGCTGTGATTTTAAGCATTATTTCACCGATATCACTGTCAATAGTATTACGCATCTGTCTATTCGAAAGAAAACCCTGCTCTTCCGCTTTGCCACACCTCTCACAAAGAATAAAAACCTAAACTACATTGTCATATAACTCATTAGAATTTTTAAAATTTACTCACGAGCTATTATCTGACAGTGAATGATGATCGAATTATTGTTGCCACTCCAATGGTTTGCGCCAAACAGCTCACCTTAATCGTGAACAGTAACTAGTGCCAGAATAAACGGAAGCAAATAAACGGGGATCTTCTTCAAGGGATCTATGAATGTTTTTTGTTCGATGGCTTGTAGGAATCTGGCCATCCCTGAAGACATCGTTAAGCCTTTTAAGAGCAATATGAAAGTGTTTTTTCCACCAACGAGAACTTCCTTTTAAGCTATTTTCGCCGGTAAACGTATCTTGCTTCATAATGGAATCCTCAACATGCACGACACGTCTCCGTTAGAGCCATATATCTAACAATTTTATCTCGGCACAGCAGCGGTAAAAAACTCCCGGAAATTCAACATCCATCTTTCGTCATTACAGCTACGGCATTCGCTGGTGGCCATAATTGGATGTCGACGTAACACGAAACGCCGAATCCTGGAAGAGGCCATATCCTGGAAGAGGCAAGACTATTTTTTTATCACAGCGTAATTGGAGTGTTAGTTTGATTTAGGTATTACCAGTACAGCTACGTCCCCCCTCCGCCCCCCCCCCCTCCCCTGCCGCCTACCCCTACCCTCCCGCCCGCCTGCCCCCTCCTCATATCCCCACGCCCCCTCCGTCTACCCCCACCCTCCAGCCCGCCTGCCTTCTCCGCCTACCCCCACCCCCCCGCCCGCCTGCCCCCTCCGCTACCCCACCCCCTCTGCCGCCTACCCCCCACCCTCCGTCCGCCTGCCCGTCCGTCTATCTCTCGCCCACCCCAATGATAAATTGGCCATTCGCACCAGAGCGTTTTTGACCAACAAACACACGATCAATTTTTAAGCCGTCCTGGCCATGTCGCTAACTTGTTGATTTTCGCGTCATGGGCTATTCATTACCATTAGGTGAACGCAATAAACGCCTTAAATAGAGGTGTTATAAAATGGCTCTCAATGGCAAGCGACGTACCCAATACGAGGCTGGGCGTATTACGCAACCGGAATTAGATGCAGAAAAACACGTAATCCTTCCGAAGCAAGAGCCCAGCAATATCTGACAGCTCGGATGGTGCTCTAAAACATGGAGATGTCATCACACTGCAATAAGCGAAGGTCCTATGTGGGAAATAAAACACCCTGGTAATTATGTATTTGATATGGCAAAGAGGCCAAAATGTATGGTGCTTGCCTAAATGGGCCTTTAGTAGCCTCGGTATGTGAGTGCCGCACATTCTACAGACTCATGATTAAAACGTATCGGACTCAAATATTATAAATCAATATGCACACCACATCTCCGTTAGGACCATATTATTCGAATATTATTATAAATCAACCAATATGTTGAAAACTGCAGCAACATACAATCAGGCTATCAGCGAGGAATTGATGGTCGCTAGACTCATCATCATGGACAAGAAAATGGCCTATTGCCATGACAGCGAGGAGTCTTTTTTTCAGCTGTTTCTTTTATTTACACTTTTCACTGGCGATAAACGCTTTTAGCCGGAGTTTGTACGAAACAAAAAATCCAGCGGTAAGATAGTAGTGGGGGTCAGGAAGAGGTGGGGGGAGTGTCTAGTGTCGATTTTGCCAACTTCTCACCGTCGAGTGTCGATTTTTCATGACGTTTCGTGTACGTTTTTACAAAATCTGTGTCAATGTCGCTTCTTCAGATCATCAGTGTCGACATTTGGAGGTCAATGTCGAATGTCTATTTTTCAAATATGCCTGTGTCGCGTGTCGCCATTTACCCCTTCCAGTGTCAGGTTTCCAATTGTTCTCAAAAAATGCTTTATCACCATTATAGGAAATTTTCATGTTCTTGGCACAGAAACATTCCCGAAATATTGTTCTAACGCGCTTCCCCGACACTGGCACATGTTCTAAATATTTGTGTAACGTCCACAAACCGACACCGTTATGTACTCTAATAATATGGCTCTTGCGCCCTTGGGGGCCTTCCCGGCAGCTCAGTGGGTTAGAGCGCTCGCCTTGAGTGCTCTGGCCGCCTGAGAGCCTAATCTTGATAGGTGGTTCGAGCCCCGCTGTGGCCATATCTGTGTGGTCACAAGATAAATATCCCATGTCTTTCTTCGCAAAGTGCAGGGGGTTACCCCCGGGGACATGGCTCCACTCTCCCTCTCTTCTTCCATCGACGCGATATGACCAAACGTCCTGAATATACAACCAACCAATCTTGCGCCGTTGTCCAGACTCACGTATTTATTCTAAATATTGCCATAACGTCGTCATCGCGACACCGATGTCTGTTCTACAGATTTGTCTGACGTCGTTGCCCTCGCACTAGTATATGTTCTAAATATCGCCATAACGTCGTCATCGCGACACCGATATCGGTTCTAAAGATTTGTCTGACGTCGTTGCCTTCCCACTAGTATATGTTCTAAATATTGCCATAACTTCGTCATCGCGACACCGATATCGGTTCTAAAGATTTGTCTGACGTCGTTGCCCTCGCACTAGTATATGTTCTAAATATTGCCATAACGTCGTCATCGCGACACCGATATCGGTTCTAAAGATTTGTCTGACGTCGTTGCCTTCCCACTAGTATATGTTCTAAATATTGCCATAACTTCGTCATCGCGACACCGATATCGGTTCTAAAGATTTGTCTGACGTCGTTGCCCTCGCACTAGTATATGTTCTAAATATTGCCATAACGTCGTCATCGCGACACCGATATCGGTTCTAAAGAATAGTCTGACGTCGTTGCCCTCCCACTAGTATATGTTCTAAATATTGCCATAACGTCGTCATCGCGACACCGCTATCTGTTCTAAAGATTAGTCTGACGTCGTTGCCCTCCCACTAGTATATGTTCTAAATATTGCCATAACGTCGTCATCGCGACACCGATATCGGTTCTAGAGATTAATCTGACGTCGTTGCCATCACCTTAATATGTTCGCGCTCAGACTGCACCGCAATCTCTGTGCCGGAAGCTCAGTGCCCTGAACACTGAGCATAGGAAATATTGGAGACTGGTAACGATAGGGGGACAGCTTTGGGGGCAATTAAAGAAGGAAATGAGTGCGTGACATATGGTGCGATAGCGAGACACGGACGGAGCTGGATACAATAACTTGAGTAATGAACCATATGGCGCCCGAGTTGACCCTTGGATGCCGAATCCAATCATCGTGGAGTCACCGTCTATCGCCCACCGTATAGCCCCACGGCATAGCCCCCACCGTATAGCCCCCACCGTATCGCCCCCACCGTATAGCTCCCACCGTATAGCCCCCACCGTATCGCCCCACCGCATAGCGCCCACCGTATAGCCCCCACCGTATAGCTCCCACCGTATAGCCCCGACCGTATAGCCCCCACCGTACAGGCCCCACCGTATAGCCCCACCGTAAAGCGCCCACCGTATAACCCCCACCGTATAGCCCCCACCGTATAGCCCCCACCGTATCGCCCCACCGTATAGCCCCCACCGTATAGCTCCCACAGTATAGCCCCCAACGTATAGCCCCCACCGTATAGACCCCACCGTATAGCCCCCACCGTATAGCCCCTACCGTATAGCTCCCACCGTATAGCCCCCACCGTATAGACCCCACCGTATAGCCCCCACCGTATAGCCCCACCGCATAGCCCCCACCGTATAGACCCCACCGTATAGCCCCCACCGTATAGCCCCTACCGTATCGCCCCACCGTATAGCCCCACCGTATAGCTTCCACCGTATAGCCCCCACCGTATAGCCCCCACCGTATCGCCCCCACCGTATAGCTCCCACCGTATAGCCCCCACCGTATCGCCCCACCGCATAGCGCCCACCGTATAGCCCCCACCGTATAGCTCCCACCGTATAGCCCCGACCGTATAGCCCCCACCGTACAGGCCCCACCGTATAGCCCCACCGTAAAGCGCCCACCGTATAACCCCCACCGTATAGCCCCCACCGTATAGCCCCCACCGTATCGCCCCACCGTATAGCCCCCACCGTATAGCTCCCACAGTATAGCCCCCAACGTATAGCCCCCACCGTATAGACCCCACCGTATAGCCCCCACCGTATAGCCCCTACCGTATAGCTCCCACCGTATAGCCCCCACCGTATAGACCCCACCGTATAGCCCCCACCGTATAGCCCCACCGCATAGCCCCCACCGTATAGACCCCACCGTATAGCCCCCACCGTATAGCCCCTACCGTATCGCCCCACCGTATAGCCCCACCGTATAGCTTCCACCGTATAGCCCCCACCGTATAGCCCCACCGTATAGCCCCACCGTATAGCCCCCACCGCATATCCCCCACCGTATAGCCCCCACCGTATAGCCCTCACCGTATAGCCCCCACCGTATAGCCCCACCGTATAGCCCCACCGTATAGCCCCCACCGTATAGCCCCCAACGTATAGCCCCCACCGTATCGCCCCACCGTATAGCCTCCATCGTATAGCCCCCACCGTATAGCCCCCACCGTATAGCCCCCACCGTATAGCCCCCACCGTATAGCCCCCACCGTATAGCCCCCACCGTATAGCCTCCATCGTATAGCCCCCACCGTATAGCCCCCACCGTATAGCCCCCACCGTATAGCCCCACCGTATAACCCCACCGTATAACCCCACCGTATAGCTCCCACCGTATAGCCTCACCGTATTGCCCCCACCGTATAGCCCCCACCGTATAGCTCCCACCGTATAGCCCCACCGTATAGCCCCACCGTATAACCCCACCGTATAGCCCCCACCGTATGGCGCCCACTGTATAGCCCCCGCCGTATAGCCCCCACCGTATAGCCCCACCGTATAGCCCCCACCGCATGGCCCCTCCGTATAGCCCCCACCGTATAGCCCCCACCGTATAGCTCCCACTGTATAGCCCCCACCGTATAGCCCCCACCGTATGGCCCCCACCGTATAGCCCCCACCGTATAGCCCCCACCGTATAGCCCCCACCGTATAGCCTCCATCGTATAGCCCCCACCGTATAGCCCCCACCGTATAGCCCCCACCGTATAGCCCCCACCGTATAGCCTCCATCGTATAGCCCCCACCGTATAGCCCCACCGTATAACCCCACCGTATAACCCCACCGTATAGCTCCCACCGTATAGCCTCACCGTATTGCCCCCACCGTATAGCCCCCACCGTATAGCTCCCACTGTATAGCCCCACCGTATAGCCCCACCGTATAACCCCACCGTATAGCCCCACCGTATAGCCCCCACCGTATAGCCTCACCGTATAGCCTCCACCGTATAGCCCCACCGTATAGCCCCCACCGTATAGCCTCCACCGTATAGCCCCCACCGTATAGCCCTACCGTATGGCCCCCACCGTATAGCCCCCACCGTATAGCCCCCACCGTATAGCCCCCACCGTATAGCCCCACCGTATAGCCCCCACCGTATAGCCCCCACCGTATAGCCCCCACCGTATAGCCCCCAGCGTATAGCCCCCACCGTATAGCCCCCACCGTATAGCCCCCACAGTATAGCCCCCACCGTATAGCCCCCACCGTATAGCCCCACCGTATAGCCCCCACCGTATAGCCCCCACCGTATAGCCCCCACCGTATAGCCCCCACCGTATAGCCCCCACCGTATAGCCCCATCGTATAGCCCCCACCGTATAGCCCCCACCGTATAGCCCCCACCGTATAGCTCCCACCGTATAGCCCCCACCGTATAGCCCCCACCGTATAGCCCCCACCGTATAGCCCCACCGTATAGCCCCACCGTATAGCCCCCACCGTATAGCCCCCACCGTATAGCCCCCACCTTATAGCCCCCACCGTATAGCCCCCACCCTATAGCCCCCACCGTATAGCCCCCACCGTATAGCCCCACCGTATAGCCCCCACCGTATAGCCCCACCGTATAGCCCCCACCGTATAGCCCCACCGTATAGCCCCCACCGTATAGCCCCCACCGTATAGCCCCCACCGTATAGCCCCCACCGTATAGCCCCCACCGTATAGCCCTCACCGTATAGCCCCCACCGTATAGCCCCCACCGTATAGCCCCCACCGTATAGCCCCCACCGTATAGCCCCCACCGTATAGCCCCCACCGTATAGCCCCCACCGTATAGCCCCCACCGTATAGCCCCCACCGTATAGCCCCCACCGTATAGCCCCCACCGTATAGCCCCCACCGTATAGCCCCCACCGTATAGCCCCACCGTATAGCCCCCACCGTATAGCCCCCACCGTATAGCTCCCACCGTATAACCCCCACCGTATAGCCCCCACCGTATAGCCCCCACCGTATAGCCCCCACCGTATAGCTCCCACCGTATAACCCCCACCGTATAGCCCCCACCGTATAGCCCTCACCGTATAGCCCCCACCGTATAGCCCCCACCGTATAGCCCCCACCGTATAGCCCCCACCGTATAGCCCCCACCGTATAGCCCCCACCGTATAGCCCCCACCGTATAGCCCCCACCGTATAGCCCCCACCGTATAGCCCCCACCGTATAACCCCACCGTATAGCCCCCACCGTATAGCCCCCACCGTATAGCCCCCACCGTATAGCCCCCACCGTATAACCCCACCATATAGCCCCCACCATATAGCCCCCACCGTATAGCCCCCACCGTATAGCCCCCACCGTATAACCCCACCGTATAGCCCCCACCGTATAGCCCCCACCGTATAGCCCCCACCGTATAGCCCCCACCGTATAACCCCACCATATAGCCCCCACCATATAGCCCCCACCATATAGCCCCCACCGTATAGCCCCCACCGTATAGCCCCCACCGTATAGCCCCCACCGTATAACATCCAACGCTTTCCTTATGAAGCTTCCGCCGGCTGCCATTAAAGGTTATTGTCAAGATTTGTCTAGAGTAAACTGATGAACGGGAAACTCGGATGAGACGGCCATCTCTTCAGTCTGCATTTTCTCATTTGGACATCGAACTAAACACATATCACATCGGACGAAAGCTGAAAGTGTTGCCTAGGATAGTGGGCGACTTCTCACTCAATGCAATATAGTGAACATCGTCTCACAAGCCGTATAATGCCAAGTCTACCCTGCGAGCGCTTTACGCTAATGGTAGCCAGTCCGCAGTTGCCAACAATATTGCCTTTGCTGGTTGTGTGTATATTCGGGACGTTTTAACCCATTCTTGGTCCTATCGCGTCAATGAAAGAAGGAAGAGGGAGTGGAGCCATGTCCCCTGTGGTAACCCCCTACTCTTTGCAAAGAAGGACATGGGGTCTTTATCCTGCGACCACACAGACATGGTCACAGCGGGGCTCGAACCAGCGATCCACGTGCCGTTAGGCTCTAACGTGGTCAGAGCACTCCAGTCGAGCGCTCTAACGCACTGAGCTACCGGGCTGGCCCCAGGAGAGAAGCAGCAACTCGCATTCCGTCGTTACTCTTGACCACGCAGGATCATTGACACAGATAGCGAAGGAATGAATGAACCGAAAGACGCACTGTACACGTCGCCACCAGCCAAAACTGCCTGGCTGGTCTGCAACCTTTCAATACACGACTTCACAATTATACACCATCTGGGAAAAACCGAGACTGGCGCAAAGAGTTATGGGAAATATTTTGGTGTTATCTTGACTTTTTCTATGGAGATAAGTAACATATTTCCGCGTTATTGGCAAGGCATGTATAAAATTAATCAGCATATCTAACTTACATTCAAATTACGTAACTTCTCCGCTACATAGATGACACTATTTCATGTTTAAATGTCTACAAAATACGTTGTCAGGCGATGACGCCATCTTGACATCTCGCAAAGACCAAAATAATACCCAGAATGCATTGCACATGCAGTGGCGCCTCACGGTGGCAAAATTGGAACTACGATTGGCGAAATGGTCTATAGACTGATCCATATTCTGACGCTAAGCCCCGCCCACGCTTGAGTCGTTTGTCCTTGGTAGTGTGTATGAAATTGACAATCATAGCTGATGGTAGGTGGGATGTGAGAAGTACTCATATCTGAAACTCAAAACAAAGTGACATGCTGCTTTGTTTGTCTTTTTCACGTAAAAACAACAGTGACGTCAGTGAATGATTGACAGCCTGGATCGGCCTATTGCCGAGTTCACATGCGGCCAGCAGGTCGCCAGCAGTCTGGCGCACGTACCCGCCGGCTTCCATCAACGCTCATTATTCACCCATCCTGCCAGAAAGCAACCTTCACGTCACTCTGCGGAGTCTCTCTGCCGCAATACGAGAACCCTTAACGTGCCGACCCCCCCCCCCCCCCTCACTCGGCCCCCCCGGAGAGTGATATCATCCAGGTGTGGCTAGGCACACCAGTTAGGGTCCCTCGTGTGCCTCCAACCCCTCTCAACGCCCTTTCTCGCTCAACCTTCTCCACCTGAAGACTATACTGCTCTGGCGAGAATTCGCGAAAGAAACAGTCCTCTTGAACCAAGGCAGCGTTCCGGAGCACGATCGATCGCGATCGCCCTCCGTGCGGTACGACAAATAAGGATTTGAACTTGGCGGATTGGTCAAGGACGCGTACAATTTTGAACCGGAAGCGAGGTATGGTTCGCCGCATGTAATATTAAACTCTGAACGACGATCCTTCTGAAATACGTAGAAATAACTCGTAAGTATCGATGCTGAATAATTATCCTTTATTTATCAATATTTTACACTATTCAGATTGTCCTGCTATTTCCAACATAAGGACATTTATTTAGTGAAGATCCCCGCAACAAATGAAAATAGTTCGATGTGACCAATGTCGTTCCATAGCAATTTCCTAGTGCCCAAAGTGTTGACGGCGGTCGATCGTGCTGCGGTACGTAACCCAGTCTACTTGAACCCACCGCCCCTTGAACAAAACCGCCGCTTGAACAAATCGCCCCTTGACGAAATTGGCCCTGGAGAAACCACGCTTGGACAAACCGACCCTTGAACAAACTGATACACACACCACCATTGAAGAACCGCTAAACCGCTCCTTAAACCAAACGCCCCTTGACCAAAAACATCCAATTCGTATGAAACGCGCTTAGTCGTTCAAACTGCACCATAGTAAAACCAGTCATGGCATGTGAAGCGCGCCTGGAACCAACAGCCCTTGAACAAATCGGCACTTGCACAAACCCCCCTTGACCCCCCCTCCCCCCCCCTGGAAAAAACAGCCCCTTGAGCAAACCGACCCATGCTCAAACCGCCCTTTGGCAAACTGACCCTTCTACAAACCCGCCCATTGAACAAACTGTATCTTAATAAACCCGCCCATGTAATGTGAACGCGCCTCGAATAACTCCCCCTTAGAAAAACTGCCCCTTAAACAAACTGCTCTTTCAACAAAAAGAAGTCCCTTAAACAAAAACCTACCCCTTAAACAAACCGGCCCTGAAACAAACCGCCCATTAAACAAACCGCCCCTGAAACAAACCGCCCATTAAACAAACCGCCCATTAAACAAACCGCCCCTGAAACAAACCGCCCATATATTATGAAACAATCCTCGGATACTTATTCAAACCGTCGTAATCAGAGCCACGTATTCTAGAATTCCTGGGCGGCCATGGCTTCTAACTAGCCTTGCGCCCCGGGAATGCTCCAACCTGTTTGTTACGTTGGCCTTTTATTGATCATCTTTCAGCTGACTGACCCCCAATGACCCGGCATAACCTATGCCTTGCCGGGCGTGAATTTCAGCGGTGAACAAAATGAGCGGATCATGAGCCTGACCGCTTCTCAATAAAAAACACTCGTACATTTAACCATAAATCGGCGGCATCACAGTAGTTGGCATTTTAGACGTGTTTGTCCTTGACTTACCTTGGTCACCCAGTGAGCTAGTAGGCAGCTCGTTCGGCTGTTGTCGAGTTAGCTGTAATAGATCTGCCCAAGCGAGCAGTCGGTGCGTGGTTCGAATCCTATATGTGCATATCTCTGTATCTATGTGCAAAGATGATGCATTTGTTCGTAAATAATATGGTGTTATTACCGGAGATATATGGGCTGGCCCGAATACTCAGAGGGTTAAAGCGCTCGCCTTGAGTGTTCTGGCCACCTGACGGCACTCGAATCGGTGGTTCGAGCCCTACTGTGGCAATGTCTGTGTGGTCGCAGGATAAAGATCCCATGTACTTCTTCGCAAAGAGTAGGGCGTTACCCCCCGGTGACATTGACGCGATATGACCAAAAGTGGTTCAATCGTCCTGAATATACAACCAACCGGAGATATAAGGCTCGTACCTATCTTGACTCTTCCCATTATCGTCATATGGATAACATAACTCGATATATATATATATATATTTATATATATATATATTAAATGACCCATGAAATAGTGCGTCATCAGCAATATTGTTATTCATCGCTATACATGCCAACAATAATACAAAAACTACGAGTATAGCAATCTACATCTACAGTTATGTAAGTGTGTATAACGAAAACATTATCTGTAGTATTATGGCCACATTATTTGCTGTATGATTGACGCATAGCTATTAGTTATCGAATATATTACTATATAAATATTCAGAACTGTGAGAGACAAAGGGTATCCATAGACCATGATGCATTTGCACTTGACGAACAGATAAAAAAAACACTCGTTGTGAAAGCAATTAAACGGCTGTCGTAGTTTGTAAGAAGCCGTTGAAGACACAATTACTTGTTCCTCGGCAGTTCCCTTTGCAATTTCAGACGTTTTTTTCAAAGGAGACGTACATCACTGGATATGCCAGACCAAACAGATGGCTGGGCCGTAACAATATTCTCCATTCTTTACTGTAAGGTGATTTATGCGGTGAAGTTATGACCATTTATGACACATGGGCGACTCCCTCAATAGGCCGAGATGGATGAAGGGACCTTGACCTAGAGTATGGGCCTGGAAGGAGGGTCCGGGGTGGGGGGGGGATGGGGGGTCCAATATCCACTGTCATTTTTTCACAATTCTCAGTGTCGAATGCCGATTTTTCATGGACATTTTCATGTCATTTTTTCAAAAACCTGTGTCGATATCGCTTTTCCAGATCTTCAATGTTGGAGTTTAGAGGTAGATGCCGATTGTCGACTTATTTTCAAATATGTCTGTGTCACGTGTCGCCATTTACCCCTCCCAGACCCCTATCAATGGGGCCGGCGCGATAGCTCAGTGGGCTAGAGCGCTCGCATGGAGTGCTCTGGCCATCTGAGAGCCTAACGGCACGTAGATCGGTGGTTCGAGCCCCGCTGTGGCCATGTCTGTGTGGTCGCGGGATGAAGATCCCATGTCCTTCGCAAAGAGTAGGAAGTTACACAGGAGACATGGCTCCACTTCTGCCATTGACATTGAGGTATGACCAACCAACCAATCCCTATCAATGCATGACATCAATTTACACCTGCCAGACTCCTTAGAGTGTGTCTATTGCAATAGGAGAGTTGTAAAAACTCATAAACGTCCGTAACATAACGATTGAGGGTTTACTTGAGGCGTTCGAACTAATAATTCTATGTTGAAAGTGTATGCGTCAGGTGACTAAGTGAATAGTCGGCATGGGACATAATACTTCCCGTAATTTCCAGGAGACGTATTGAATAAGCACCCACGTATGTACACAGTAGAACATACATAAGCTGAATATCTTGTGGAGAGAACGGCGCAATTGATTTACAAAGCTTTTTGGTTCATCATGGTTCACGTTGGAGGCTGGAAAAGTGACATGAATTGGTGTTTTAAGCCGCTGTTGTGCCCACAAGGGTTCAACTGGGCCAAGGAACCCCCCGGGACGATGAAGGATGAATGAGTGTGTCCATGCTCAGATTCTAACCCAGCACAACTACCCATGCAATGTCTCCTTGGACCTGGAAAGAGGTTTGATATTGAGGGGGCCCGGGATTGGCATAGGCTTTTAGGGAAGTGCTGGGCCGGCCCGGTAGCTCAGTAGGTTAGAGCGCTCGCCTTGGGTGCTCTGGCCACCTGACAGCATAACGGCACGTGGAGCAAGAGCAAGGGGTTACCCCTGGGGATATGGCTCCACTTTTCCCTTCCTTCTCTCATTGACATGATATGACCAAATCGTGGTTGAAGCGTCCTGAATATACAACCAACCAATCATAAGAGATGTTCTGTACAACCACACTCGATAACCACTGGACCACTCGTGTGTCTGGGTAGATGGGCGTAATTACGACCACCTGTATTTACCCAAAGATAGCAGCGAGCCAAAGAACGTCCAGTGCCAATGGTAACCTTAAATATGTGGAAAGAAGTTCCGGCTGTGGATGTCTAGCAGGATCGACGACACGACACGCATTACGGAAGCTACCGGGTAAAGAAATAATTGAGTTGCAAGCAAGATGATGGCCTTCCGCGAAAGACATCTGGGACAGACAGACCACTGTAGAAGCGAAGCTCTCATACGCATACACGAGATGGAGCGTGGACGGTAATTGAGGGTTTCTAGTGACAAGACCATAATGGGATTCTGAGAAAAGCGCCATCTGGTGAAAACTAGAGAGTGGTACGAGCGCAGGATCAGTCGTCGAGTTTCCTTGGAAACGTCAACAACCTATAGGGGTGTGAGTATGTTAACCCATCTTGCGAGATCCATAATTATAGTCCATCTGATAGTGTGTGCACGTGTGTGCTCACGGGAGGGGTCGGAGCGGTTTATAAGTAATCGGCATATGTAAGGCGATCTAGCACGCTATTTCTGCATTGGTCCGGCTTCACGATCAATCTACGTGAAATATACCCCAATGAGCGTCTTGTATCCTTTGAGCTAACTCTATGCGACATATTGTCTTGTCGTATGTGGCTTCACAGCAAACGGTAAGGAGGATACAGCGAAGAATGCCCATGCAAACACCCACCGCCTCCCCCTCCCCTCTTCATCCCCTGCTTATGCTATCTCCTTCACCATTGACATGCTCGACTCCGCTGAAATGCAATCAGGAAACACGTGTTACTGATGGGACCGACGGGGGAAGGTATCGGTTGTTTTTCTCATATATCGATGGGTTTCTCGTAGCTGTTCAGCTATAATCCAAGGACTTGACACTTCCCGTTAATTTGAATCGCCACGCAGCATGTATTGGCGGTGCTCTCTTCTTACGGCATACGGCAACGACATATGTCATGCATTGATAGGGATTGGTTGGTTGGTTATTTAGGATGCTTTAACCACTTTTGGTCAAATCTCGTCAATGGGAGAAGGGCGGGAGAGTAAAGCCATGTCCCTGGGGGTAAGCCCCTTCTCTTTACAAAGAATGACATGGGATCTTTATCCCCCGACCACACAGACATGGCCACAGCGGGGCTCGAATCGCCGATCCACGTGCCGTTAGGCTCTCAGGTGGCCAGAGAACTCAATGCGAGCGCTCTAGCCTACTGAGCTATCGCGCCGGCCCCATTGAAAGGGGTCTGGGAGGGGTAAATGGCGACACGCGACACAGACATATTTGACAAATCGACATTTGACACTGACCCCCAAATTCCGACACTAAGGATCTGCAAAAACGACATCGACACACAATGTTAAATGGACACTGAACTTAGCCAAAAAGCGACAAGGAACGTCGTGAAAAATCGACATTCGACACTGATAATTTTGAAAAATCCTGAAAAATCCAGACCCTGGATGGACCAAAGAACGAGCTTTGCGAGCAACATATAAACAGATGACACGATATTAAAAGGGATCTTATTCTCCATATAGAGACATGCGTAAAGTTTAACGCGATCCCTTTATGCCGTCACTTGGTCCAAACTTGGGACTGGGAGGAGGGAGGGGGGCTGTGAACAAAATTGAGACCGGGGATTCACCGTTTTTTTGAAGACCGGGGGGGGGGGGAACCACTAAATAATTGTGACAGGGGGGGGGGGGGGGCGAAGGGGGTCCACGCCGCCTCATTTAGCGTCGTTCCTCAAAAGCGTGGGGGGTCCACGCCTCAGATGGCCTACATTTTGCATTGAAAAACAGCGTTCTTCCTCAAGAGGGGGGGGGGGGAGTCCGGACCACTAGGACCCCCCCCCCCTCCCCTGGATCCACCCTAGTATCTGTGATATCGCATTAAGGGTTTCGGAATAACTCCTACTGGTAAGAGTCCGTAAAAGAAAGCACCTTCAATAGTACAAACGGCCACCAAAGATGGCGGAAGGTAGTGTCTGTTGAGCATTGTATTTTTCAGTTATGTGAAACTCATCTTTCATTGGCCACGACAATAATTCTAAATCGTCCAACAAAGTTATGAGGCTGTTATTGTGAAAAGCATCTGACAACCATTGCTCTAATTACATAGTATTAACGCAAAATGCCGTGAAATATTTGTCCCTTGACAATGACATATGGCAGAATATTACATGACAATTTATATGACTTTAGATTTCCCTATTTCACTTGTCTACCTTTCCAGATAGAGCGTCAATCTAGCCGTTTCGGCCAGCCTGGTTTTTTCAGTTACGGCCCTCCATCGGAAAGCTGACAATATTCCGATAAGGGCAACATTGTAAAAACGCTCAAAATATTTGAGCATGCAACTGACATTACTGAACAGTAAAGCACAACAAACTTGAAGGAGAGTTATGTCGAAAGGACATCACATATGACTACGCAATGACATAGCTGTGGTGTTTTAATTGCGAGTTGTCATATGTCAGTTGTACGCTGGTTAAATCCCCATATTAAGCAAGCGGTGGCCCGCAGCTGCCTGCTTAATATGGGGATTGAACCAGCGTACAACTCTCAGTGCTAATAACGATTTTCCATCATACAAGCTACGGCTGTTGTGTTGAGCAAATTAAAACGTTTAATAAAACATTCCTTGGCGATTGCCATATAAATCTACAAATATTGCTATTGCAATCCTTAGTGATAATTATATGAGTTCTGACCCATGCAAACATCCGAAAGCAGCTAATTTGTCATTACATGTAAACACATTAAACACATGAAGCACAGTAAGCACATTAAGCACATTAAGCACATTAAGCACATTATGTACATTAAGCACATTAAGCACATTAAGCAAATTAAGCACATTAAACACATTCAACACATTTAACACATGTCACAACCATTCTTGCTAACGGCCCCTCAGTCAGCCTATATCTACATTGACGATGTCCACCCGTATATAACATGGTGTTATCGTTAGAAACGAAATAAAATCGTCATCCTGTATCCCCCTGTCTGTCTCTTAGTCGCTGCCAGAACTGTTAAACTTCACTACACACGGCATGGACGCAACTGTATCACTGGCAGCAGCCATGACGTCATCACAACCCACACCAGTGACACAAGCATGCTACTGGCGGCAGCCATGACGTCATCACATCCCACACCAGTGAAACGAGCATGTTACTGGCGGCAGCCATGACGTCATCACAACCCACACCAGTGACACAAGCATGCTACTGGCCCGAGCCATGACGTCATCACAACCCACACCAGTGACACAAGCATGCCACTGGCGGGAGCCGTGACGTCACCACAACCAACACAGGGGACACAAGTTGTGTCCCGAGGGGCGGCCATGACGTCATCTAGCGAAATTAAGCCTACGGTGAGATTGAGACTACGACGAGTGTGAGACTACGGCGAGATCTTGGTCGTTACGTTTGTGGCGACGGCTCAGGTGTGGGCTCCTCAAGAAGCCTTTCAAGGCTCGTAGATTAACAGAAGGTCAAACAGGTGGGTAGGACGGACGTTCTTGCAGCCATTGCAGGCATGAGCACCTCATAGGCAGCCTGGCACCGAGTGCAGCTGTTGACTGCATCCTATTGCTCTATACGAGGCGGACCATTTGATATTCAGGTAGCGGATATAGCTTTAATTTGGGGTCACTGCGGGGCCGGCGCGGTTGGCAGCAATATACAGCCTGACGTCTGACATGTGAGACAGCGTGAAACCACCGGGGAGGCTGCCGGGGGCACGAAAGAAGGGATCTGGAAGGTGGGGGGGGGGGGGGAGGGGCTCTAGTCCCCAGTGTCGATTTTTCAAAATAATCAGTGTATAGTGTCGAGTTTTTGCGTTGTCCCGGGTCGCTTTTTGGCTAATTTCAGTGTCGTTTTTTTGTAAAAATCTGTTTCAAGATCACTTTTTTCAGATCTCCAGTGTCGGAATTTGTCGATATTGTTTTCAAATATGCCTGTTTACCACTTCCAGACCACTAGGATATGGCTTTTGGGGTGCGAGGCAGGCGCTGTTGGCAGCATCAGCCTCACGACGCAAAACCACTGAGCAGGCTGCGGTAGGGGTGAGAGGGGTCGGGGGGTCGGGGATGAAGCACCGATAGCAGCAACCCCGACAAGAAGTCTTAATCATTGATATCTTTATCTACTTCAGGCCTCGGACCCATAGTACAGTAAAAATTAGGATTGGAAAAAAACGCTTTTCAAATACTGGTAGTATATACATTCATTACGGAGTAAACATATACAGCAAGACTGCTTAAGCTGGTTTTCTCCTGACTTGACAGGAAGTCACTGGATACCGTTCCTTTCCACAGAAATGGGTTAAAGTTGCCTTAGAATTGCCTTAGGTTTGACACCGATCAGTCTGCGTCTCCTGTCGTTGTAAGTGAATAGCTGACCCATCGACTGCCACTTGCCTGGTTTATTTCTGTTCCGGTAAAACTCCCGCAACTGCCTCAAGTCCAACGTCACAAGCTGACCAAGAGATATAATCATTAAATCATTCGTATGTATATTTTTAAGCCAAAATGCCATATGGGTCACTTTAATCACGTCGGGGGAGAGGATCGCTCCGAAAACCTTTCAATAAAACAAAAAAATAGCAACAGTGATAATAATAGTAATAATAATAGTAATAATCATAATTGTAGTAATAATGATAATAGTAAAAATAATAATAATAATAATAGTATTAATAATAGTAATAATAATAGTAATAATAATAATAGCCAAAATAATAGTAATAATAGTAATAATAATGATAGTAAAAATAATAATAATAATAGTAATAAACATAATAGTAGTAATAATAATAATAATAAAAATAATAATAATAATAATAATAATAATAGTAATAATAATAGTAATAATAATAGTAATAATAATAATAATAATAGCAAAAATAATAATAATAATAGTAATAATAATAATAGTAATAACAAAACGACATCGACACAATTTTTTTTAAAGCGTCGTAAAAAATCGACATTCGACACTGACAATTTTTATAAAACGACACTGGACCTCTCCCCCCCCCCCCCTCCCCCCTTTTCTAAACCCTGGATTGACCAAAGAATGAGATTTGCGAACAACATGTAAACAAATGACACAATATAAAAATGGATCTTATTCTCCATATAGAGACATGCGTAAAGTTTAACGCGATCTCTTTCTGCTGTCACTTGGTCATATGCAGAATATATGACCAAGTTACAGAATCTATCTGCATAGGCGGATCCAGGAATTTGAGAGGGGGGGCGGGTGGGGGTCTAAAATTGGGACCGGGAGGGGAGGGGGGACCACCCCGCTCCATTTAGCGCTGTTCTGCAAAAGCGTGGCGGGTCCACGCCTCAGATGGCTCAAATTTTGCATTCAAAAACGGCGTTCTTCTTTAAAAAAAAAGGGGGGGGTGAAACCGAACCCCCAGGACCCCCCCCCGCCCCCCTGGATCCGCCCTTGTATCTTGATATCGAATTTGGGGTTTGGGGATAACTCCTACTGGTGAGAATACGATCGAGTCTGTAAAAGAAAGCACCTTACAAAATATAATTGAATTCGATCAATTGCCGTCATCTTCTTTTCCAAGTAGCAGCCTCCTAACTCTGTTGAGCGATGTAGACATTTTGTTAAGGCCAATGAAAGATAAGCTTCAGATAATCGACAAATAAATTACTCGACTGTATCTTTGGTTGACCGGATCTGCAGTTACGGGCCCGCCGCTTGCTTGTAATAGTGATTTAACGAGCGTACAATTCAGTGCTGCTAATGGTGTTTAATCATGCAAGAAGCCACAGCGGTTGCTTTTTGAGCAAGTTATAGCGGTTGCTAGAACATTCTGTGGCGATTGCCATAGCAATCTGCAACTATCGCTGTTGCAATCTTTAGTGATCGTTATATTGGCATTCTGACCCATGCAAACATCCGAAAGCTGTTCATTTGACACACATTAACACATTAAACACATTAAACCCATAACTTACACCGCCCCATCAGTAAAATCACGATGCGTGAAGACTTCCGGCGCGATCTGTGGCCAATGAAAGGGCGCCGATTGGAATATTATGGTAAACATCATGAACGTTGACGCCACCTAGCGGGAATGCTGGATTGCCACTGCGAAGACTCACCATGTGGCAAAAATGACGCCGGGTGACCCCAAGCAGGAAGCAAGGGGCGGAGATTTGCATGCAATTTGCGGCCGGGGAAGGAGTGGGGAGACGTCGTACGATCAAACATCGATCACTTTTAATTGGAGGCCTGGCCCTCACGCCATCTAGCGGGCCTTGATGAAAAGAAAGGGATGCGAGAGGCGGGCCGTGGGATTAGTGATGGCCAGTAGTGAGACACGGCTGCAGTGATAAATTATTGGGGGCATTTGCTGTCGCGGGATGTGAGGTATGACGTGAGATACGACGTGACCTATGACGTGAGCTATGACCTGAGATATGACGTGAGCTATGACGTGAGATATGACGTGAGATATGACGTGAAACATGAAGTGATATGAGACGAGAAACATGAAGTGATATATGACGTGCTGTATGGCGTGTTATATGACGTGTTATATGGCATCAATGGTCACTTATGATAGCAGGTAAGAGGAA